>JAEDXY010000039.1:0-1200000 GCA_019395295.1 Osmanthus fragrans | reverse complement strand
TGGACATCCAGAACTATAATAATGTGTCGAATAATAAACAATTCACATGGACATCCTTTAAAAAACTAGATGATTTTTTTACCTAATGATTATCTACGTGTATCTTATTCGCAAGGTAAGTTAGTAATTAGACATTCGACTACAAAAATCAATATTGAATCTTCAACCTTTTTGGAAAGAATCCATGGAGATATATGTGATCAATACACCCATCATGTGGACCATTTTGTTATTTTATGGTATTATTTAATTCTTCTACTAGATGGTAACATGTTTGTCTACTTTTCACTAGGAATGTAACATTTGCTTGACTACTTGCTCAAATCATAAAATTACAAGCACAATTTTCCAATTACTCATTTAAGACTATTCGCCTTGACAATACTGGTGAACTTAGATCACAACATACTCTGGTTTGAACATTCGGTTGCGCATGTCATACATGAAATGGTTTGGCGGAGTCATTTATTAAGCGTCTACAACTTATTGCTAGACTATTACTTATGAAAACAAAACTCTCAGCTTCTATTTGGGGTCATATCATATAACATGTTGCGTCATTGGTTCATATTAGATCAACTGTCCGTTATCAATATTCACCTTTGCAACTGACATTTTGTCATAATCCTGATATTTCTCACCTACGAATTTTTGGTTGTGCTGTCCAAATCCATATTTAATTCACCATCCATTATTAGGTATCTTGAACTTTTAACGAGTGATTTATTTACTACACGTTTTGGAATTTGTCATTTTAATGAAACGACTTTCCCAACTTTGGGAGGGGAAAACTATATCCTGAAAAATAAGGTAAAATTTATTGGAATGAAACAATTCTATCTCACTTTGATCCCCGCAACAATCAATGTGAGCAAGAGGTTGAAAAAATCATTCATTTACAAAAGGTTGCAAATCAATTACTTGATGTATTTGTTAACAAAAGAAAAATGACAAAATCATATATATCAGCAGAAAATATTTCAGTAAAAATTGATATGCATACATGACAATTTGCTGTAGCAAATGAATCTTATATACGTTAGAAGTGTGGTCGACCAGTTGGTTCAAAAGACTCTAAACCTCGAAAAAGAAAAGTACAAGAGAAAAACCTACTAAAAACTCTAGAAGAAATAATATTAGAAAATATTGATCAATCATATATTGAAAATATGGTTCATAAAGAACCACAAGTATCCGAAAATAATGAGATTTCAATAAATTACATGTTATTTCATAAATTATGGGAAATGAATTACGTTGTTATAGACAATATTTTCGTCTTTAACGTGGCTTTTGATATTATGCAAAATGAGAATCCTGAACCACGGTCTATTAAAAAATGTTAAAATATAAATTATTGGTCAAAATGGAAAGAAGTCATATTGACGGAATTGAATTCCTTGGAGAAACGAAAAGTGTTTGGACATGTAGTTCGAACACTTGAAAATGTAATCTCTGTATGATACAAATGAGTCTTGGTACGAAAGAGAAATGAAAATAATGAAATTACAATATACAAACCCCAACTCGTAACTCAAGGTTTTTCACAAAGACTAGGAATTGATTATGGGGAAACATATTCTCCCATAATGGACACATCACTTTTAGATTTTTAATTAATTTGACTGCGTCACAAAAACTCGATATGCGCTTTATAGATGTAGTAACTACATATTTGTATAGTTAACTTGAAGTGACATATATATGAAAGTCCTTGAAGGACTTAAAGTACCAGGAGCAAACGATACAAGCCCGAGAACTATGTTCTCAATTAAATTGCAAATATTATTATATGGATTGAAATAATTTGGACACACGTGGTATAATCGCGTTAGCGAACATTTGTTGAAGAATAGTTATAAAAACGATAATGTATGCCCATGTGTTTTCATAAAGAAAACATATATTGGATTTACAATCGTGACAGTTTATGTTGATGATTTAAATTTAATTAGAACTCTTGAAGAGCTCAACGAAAATATTGATTATTTGAAAAATGAATTTGAGATGAAGGATTTGAGAAAAATCAAATTTTATCTCGGACAACAGATTAAAAATTTCGCAGAAAGATTATTTGTTCATCAATCTACATATATACACAAAAAGTCTATTGACTTATATTCTTTTTTTTTCTTTCTCTATTTTCACAACAAATTTAATCATTGCACCTTATGTATCTTACCTTAAATGAAAATATTAAGAAACTTGAAAAAAAAAAATTTATTTTAGTTCAAATATATAGAGTTGATAATTTGTGTGTATCAAATGACCGTGCGTTTATAAGTGTATACATAAGGTAAATATGGTTGAGGAGTGGGTAAATGAAAATGACAAAGTGATTGAGAACAACAATGTCATGTTCTTATAACTTACACACACGTAATACACCACTGGCAAACATCAAATAAAAATAAGAATACACCACTAGCAAACATCAAATAAAAGGATAAGGTTAGTTACTTTTTTAACAAGTAAAACTCACACATCATTTTCACCAATCAATACAAAGAGAATTATAAATTGGTATTATATTAGATGGAAAAAATAGTTTTATATTTCAAACACAATAACTTATCATGTCTCATTCAAAATATTTTTTTCTTGAGCTCAATTTACATAATTTAACGCAAGCTATAAAATAAGATCCATATTGATATATTTTAATCTATTAGTGTGGTGACAAAGCTAGACATGCACCACTTAATTTGCCAGCGATGAAAATTAAATTAACAAAATTTAAGCCCGGTGTAAAAAGTAAATAATTTTCAGGGTGCTACAGGATTGGTCCTGAGATTTTGGGTGTCTTGTGTGATATTTTAAAATGGTGTCCATTTCATATAGTTAAAAATATATTAAATATATTTTTTATTTTTTTACTTGTCGTAAATAAGAAATGTATAGGTAATGCTCAAGAACACCTCCCGAATTTCATCAAAATTCATGTGTCATCAACAAAGAATCATCTAAGCCACTAACCTCTTCATGCAATTTCATGTGAGCAAACTTTGAAATCAGACGTAGCAAATACCACGTGTAAACCTTGATATGGAATAAGTCATGTAAAAATATTTCTTCTCGTATTTCTAGAAACAAACTCATTAATTAAACTTTTGTAATCAATAAGTTCTAGCAAATCTTGTTCAAATAGATATCAAAGCTAACACATTCAATCGTTCTTGTAACATGATTGATTGGAAATAAAATTTTAATTCCTTCAATTTTGAAAAACTTATTTCAACAAATGCAAAACATTAACAGGAATTGTCAATATTTAACGCATCATTGAATTCAGTTTTCCTATATTTTTTTGGAAAAAATAAAAATAAAATAAAATAAAGGCAATCGACCTTTCACTTCCTCAATAGCAATATCAATAAGCATATTATTAGATTGCAAGCGTTTACTAATCAAGTTAACAACATACAATATCTCATACCATATAATCATATCATAGCTACTAGAAACTCAAAAATTTCAACATAAATGGTTGCTAAAGCATTAGCCCGACACCGTACATCATTATCATTTTCAATTTCAGCAATTGATTTTGATTAGGTAAGTCATATGGGCGAATTTTTAGGGTGGATAATTAGGATCAAACCATAATTGTAGGGATTATAGTTAATTTTTCTAACGTAATTAATAGAATTATTTAAAATCACACGAATTGGGATAATCAATACCCCTTAGATATAAATTTTTCCCTATTCCAAAAAGGGGTTTTATTGGGACGTGATTCTAGAAAGAAACAGCACACTGTGTACACAACACAAACTTATACATTAAGCAAATAAACTCCATATAAAAATTTCAAAAATTCTTAGGCAGTTGAGTAAATCACACGTTACCGTCCAATATCTTTGCTCCATTAATTTATTTTCATAAATGACCCAATTGCCATTTAATTCAAGATTTAGAATTCCTTGACTTTCACACATAAGTTAATTGATCAAGAAGCATACATTGATCCATGGCAATTAATTGAAGATTTAGACCTGCAAAATAAGAGAAACAAGAAATTGTTCTCTTCTTTTTTCTCTCTGTAATTGAATGAATTTATTGATGTGTTACATTCACGTTTATAGGTAGAGAGATGTAGTTTCATGGGCCATTAAAATAACTGCCCACTTTTCATCAAAATGGACAGATATAAAACTGTCACTTCTAATAGGCCAATAGAATTTTAGTAATAAATAAATCATTTTAATTAATTCTCTAATAATATCACATGAGTCACAAAATTAGTTGGTTTTACATCTATCCCTATGAACCTCTGATGTCGCAAAAAGTTGGCAAAAGGTACGATCCATGTCTCAACAGAATGTCTAGTTTCGAGGCAAATTTGACCAAAATTTGCAACTAAATCAAGTGCATATATCATCTATTTAACTCTGGCCTCTTCTTGCCCGGTGCATAGACATCAGGACCGTCAGCATTGTCATAAATCGTATGGTTGATAGTAGGCCGTTTTAATTCTCTAGAATGTATCATCAAGGGATTCAGAAGTAGAAATGCACGATTGTTTTACATCTTGAACCTGGTGGAGGCTATGACTTTGAGAGCATATTCCTCAATCCTCTCTTTTGTATTCATTTTCATTTCTTGTCTGTTTGATTGTGGCTGCAAACTTCTTGCTAATTCTCTCTCAGCTCGTGTCATTCCGCATCTCGGATTTCAGAGGTTTCGAATGATTATTCAGATCATCTTCCCTTGTAAATTTTCAACCATACATTTAATCAATTTTTATTAGAATCTGTTAAGTGTCAAGCGACGTCCTCAATCTAGCATAGCGGATTCGAGTTGGTCAGTCCCATGTGATGCCTCTAAGTTGTCCCTTATGTTCTTTGAAGCCATCTAAACTCAACTCAAGAGTTAATATGCTGATTTCATTTCCCATTTTACTTTTTCAATTAGTCATTTT
This sequence comes from Osmanthus fragrans, assembly GCA_019395295.1. Classification (NCBI taxonomy): domain Eukaryota; kingdom Viridiplantae; phylum Streptophyta; class Magnoliopsida; order Lamiales; family Oleaceae; genus Osmanthus; species Osmanthus fragrans. Next base: position 1,195,079 of record JAEDXY010000039.1, on the reverse strand, counting down.
TTATGTATCGATAACTATTGTGAAGATTGTTATTGCTTTTCATAAGATTAATAAGATCAGGGTCTAAGAAAGAACGGAGAATATAGGATGTATTAGTCTTCAAGAATTACAATAAAGTTAATAGGATTAGAGTTTAAGAAAGAATAGAAATTTTAAGTATGTATGGTCTTCCAATCTCGAAATATGATTAATAAGATTATAATAAAGAATGAAAATTTTAGGAATGGAGTTTGGAATATAGTCAATGAAATTAGGTACTAAGCCTTGTTTGGGATTCATTAATACATTTTTCTATATCTACTCACACATTCTTCAAAAAAATAATATTACAAATAAATTCTAAATTTTTCATTCTTTCTTTAACCACAATTCTTCAAAAATTCACTGTTACAAAATATATTTTTCTCCAAAATCTAATTACAATGGAGCTCAAACAGGGCTAGAAAAAATGAAGAAAGAAATTGCTTGACAAGAAAATTTTAATGGACAATAAGTCGAACGCGCCGGGAGAGAGAGAGAGAGAGAGAGTGTGTGTGTGTGTCTTAGATTCTTGTCTGGGCAAATAAATGTGTATTTATCCCTGTATATTTATCCAATTCACCATTGAATATTTAATGAATTGCAAAATAAATCCCACACGAGTTCTATTGAATAATGAAATTATCTAACTTACAGCATGATCCATAATATTAAAAAAAAAATAATAATAATAGTGTTATCCCATTTAACTAACACGCCGTAAATTTCTTGACCCCGTTGCAATGAACCCGAGTTTCAAATTGAAAACCTCTTGGTAAAAACAAATTCAAAAAAAAAAAAAAAAAAAAAAAAAAAAAAAAATTCCGGCTGGATCATGAAAATTTTGATTATTCTCTGAATATGTAGGAACATACTCAAAATGATCATATTAAAAACAACGGAAAGAAAGTATATCGAAACCAATTGGGGCGATCCAATGATATTTGCCATGACAAGAAACTACAGACTCTTAGTAATTTTACGATAATTAATTACTTATCATGTTCATGGTAATTATGAATTTTCAAGCTACTACTTAAGAGACGATGATTAACGCACAACAAAGACAATTTGTGATTTATATAATACCAAGGAATACATAGTGATGAACAACTCCATATATAAAATAGTTTCTAAAGTAGATAGATCTAATGACTAACGTCACACACACCAGATTTATTCAGCAAATCAAACGACAAGCAGCTTTATGGGAAGCTTTATAGAATTGCAGCCAAGAAGAAGTACGTAATTAGGAGAGAAAGGGGAGGTCTCCAATCAGAGCGTCAGCCGCATCAGTTCCAAAGAAAAGCTTGCCAAGAACCGCTCCCTTTATGAAAGATGAAGAACTAACCTTATTTGGTGGCGGGATAGGATAGTTGTATTGATAACCAGTGGCCGGGGGATGCTGCATGCCCGGACCGGCTGGTGGTGGATATTGAGCTCCATTCCAGTAGGGTGGCACACCTGGACCTGCTGGTGGTTGATATTGATACGCATAGGTATAGGGTCCCATGCCTGGTGTTGGTGGATAGTGTCCATATGGTGACATGCGTGGTGGTGGTGGATATTGAGATACATTCCAGTAGGGTGGCATCACTGGCATGCCTGGACCTGTTGGTGGTGAAGTAGAAGCTGGACGTGCTGGTGGTGGTGAAGTCATCTTGTGAGGTGGTGGTTACTGCTGGTATTGTTGTTTTACTTATACAAGAAAAAGTGGAAGCTGCTACGAAGGCACCTCAGCATTATCTTTTTCCGCAGTTGCCCTTGGTGAAGCTGCTGCGAAGGCACTTGTGTGAAAGATTTCAGAACTCGTCAATGTTCCCAAGATTTTATGTGTTATAACGAAATTCATTAAAATCTAAATATTCCCAACTTGAGATTTTAATGAAATCCTTTAAAATTTAGGTATTCTCAATAATTCTAGTTTATAAAAAAATATATATATAACAAATTCTTTTGACATTTCATTATATTTAATGAGATTCTTATGAATTTTGTGGAAATATATTCATATTCACGAAATTCCTTAAAATTTATAATTTTTTTAAAATTCAATAAAATTTTAGTTGAGAACATCCCTTAAATATATGGTTATAATCATATAATATTAACATTAGTAATAGGTAATTCAGGTTTCAAAATGAAACTTGTATTTTTATTTAAATAAAACTGAATAGTTACGTGGCAGCGTATTTGGTCCATAATCGGTAGGCTTGAACACCATTTCATTCCATATTTAGCCATATAGCTAATTCTGTGTAGATTTACATAATAATATCATATGATATCACTCACATGAGTCTTCTTTAATTTGGATTACAAATAGCACATAAAATATTTAACTTATAAATTAAAAAGTAAAAACACAAAATCATTTGGTATTTAGAGAAATTCATACTTGACTCCTTAAATTTTTTGTATACTTGAGTTACTTAGGATTAAAAATTCTTGCGAACGGATCTCGAACGCATCGAAATTTTTTCTGAATTATGATATCTTTGGATCTACAAAACACATCTGACTAAGTATATTAATTAACCACGATCATGTTCAAACTTAATAAAAATTAACTTATCAACCTTTGAGCTATCCATAACAATTTTATAATCTATGAACATCAATATATTCTTGACACTAATAATCTTGGAGCTTGTTTGGACTAAAATTTGATTTTAATCTAAGTCAAAATTAAACAATTAATATTAACCACATCTTTCATGAGTCCTACAACTACATATTTCAAAAAAATTTATCACAATCTACTAAAAAATCTAATTTTAATTCTCACCAAACAACCTATTAATATCATTTTCATTTATAAACATTAAACTATCAAGAGTAATATACATAAATAAAGTTTGTCCACTTCAATGACTAAGACCCGGTAGATCCCATGTACTTTACGCCGGCAGTCTAGGTGGTTCATTTGCCAGCCTAATTTGATATTCCTTCATGAATTTTGCTAAATGGTTAGAGGCTTGACAGAAGGCATGACCAACCACCCAAATAGTGGGTGAGGCCTCGCATCCCCCGATAACTTGACACCCCAATAGTCCAAGAGGCCCTTCTATTTTCTCTTTTTGACTTTGTCCTCTTCGCTTCTCCCCCTTTCTTTTCTTTCTTTCTTTATTTTTTATTTTTTATTTTTATTTTTTGATAACTACCCTCACGTATGATGATACCAAAGACCCTTCTCTCTTTTTTCTTCATCTTTTCCATATTATCAACAACAAAAAACAAAAAATACAAGAATTTTGTTTTGCTAAATGGCCAGAGGCCTTGAAGAAGGCATGACCGAACCCCCCCAAATAGGGGTGGGGCCTCGCATCCCCCGATAACACCCCAATAGTCCAAGAGGCCCTATGGTGTGTGCGCATCATGTGGTAATTGAAATAATGTTTATACCCTACGATTAATGTTTCTAATCACAAGGAAACTGTGATTACCCTATCACAATCATGAACCCTTCGATTGATTTCACCCGAAGAAAAAGAAAAGAATAATTGAAATTAAACTAATATTGAAATAAAGGAAACCAAATAAAGACACCCTTAATTAAAGAAATTTTGTTCAGAGACGTAAATGTCACGGCTGAAGGCAAACATTAGGTTTGGGCAAAAAAAATCGAAAAATCGATCAACTCAATCAAATCGAACTAACTCGGGTCGGTTTGGGTCGGTTTGACACAGGTAATTAGTTTGATTTGGTTTTCTTTTAAACAAACTCATAATATGTTGGTTCGGTCATGATTTGAAGTCTCAAATCGCTGGTTAACCGAATCAATCCAACTCACTTATATGTTTACCATTTTTAAAAATTATAATTATAATTATCAAAAGATAAATTCGAATCTCATAACTATATCTCGATTTCCTTCAATATTTAATGTCGCGGGTAAGTAATAGTACTGAATGTTTCATTTTATAAGTTTATTATATTATACTTAACATTTTTCCCTAATTAAACAGTCACGTTACATAATGCATAAAAAGGCAACAAAATTCTTAAATTTTATGTTGATCTGTCTCTATTAATCTGATTTTATTTGTTAGTCGATAATTCTTATAATATAAAGTTATATAGTTATTTTAGTTCTTGTAATCTAAGTAGGTCCAAAATTTGGACAATTTTTTTTTTTAATTTGGACTAAAAGTCCAAACCGACTAACCAAAACAAACCAAATCAAATCGATTTGGTTTGGTTCAGTTCGATTTAAGAGTTAGAATGAGTTGGTTTTATGGAAATTATTTAGTTAATAAATACTATTATTAACAATTAGACCATTTTAATTAAATTTAATTAAGAATTATAAATTTGTAAAACCCAAACAATACAAAATTAATAAGTGGGTGAAGGTGTACTTTTTGAGTGAACCTATGGTCTCCCTTACTATGCAATTTACGAGAATATGTGTTCGCCTTGTTTTATTGGCCATATAAGAGGGTTGCATTGTTTTGGTTACTTGTTTGGGCAAAATTAGGTGATAGATTATTAATTACAAAATAATCGTGATTCCGCCACAGGTAACGTTGTTGATTTGGAACTTAAGAAATCATCAATATAAATCGTCACAACATAGCAATTATTCAACCAATGTCGCCTCGAAATGAGAACCATTACAATACAATCCAATGCTCGACAAACGCAAAAAAAAATTCCTTGCCATAACATCACTACTTCTCCAACCGCATTTGTCAAGTATTGAACATCAACTAGCCATTACCACAATCAAAGTTCATCTTCGAAGATAGTTTGTAAGCCGTCTCTTGATATGTATCATTTATCTCTCTCTTTTTTCTATCAAAATCATGCCTTATTGTTCAAGTTTTTATGAACTTAAATGAGATAAGATGATGTTTGAAAAGGTTATAAGCACACCTCCGTTTTCTCCTGGTGGCGTAAGGTTGTTCTTCTACTCCGATAATCCAAAGTTACCTGCAAAACGAGGGCGGGGCTCTTCTCCCCCGTTGTACCTCCAGCGTGAGAATTAGAACAGGGTTGAAAGATATCAATTATGGAATTGAATGCGTGAGGAGAGTTTTGATAGTAAAAATTCACCAGTCCGTACCTGACCCGTCTGGAGGGTATTTATAGGCGGCTGGGGCCGCATAACTGCCGGGCGGTTGCAAAGCCAGGTGTCCCACGTTGTGCTCCCACTTTCCCCACGTTCTGAGAAGGTGGTTATTGTCCGCCTAGTTGTTGGTTGTCTTTGTGATAATCGCTAGGCGGCCTTCATCTGGTTAGGTGTATTCTCGCGACTAGGTGTTGCAGAGCACTTCGTAGTGGCGGACGACTTAACATGAATGTAGAGCGCCCGGGGGGGGAGTCGATGGCTTCATGCGGTAGGCATGTTTTCGACGTCTTCAAGTGGTAGGCATGTGGTCGACCACCTACGGGCCGTTGTCACCTGACACGAGCATAGTGAAGTCCACGCTAGTAGACACGGGGTGCATTCCAAGTGGTTCTATCCTTTGTCGCCGCACCCGGTACTTGCTAAAAAATAATTGCTAAGAGTGTATTATATCACTGGCCCCCTGCCTCTTGTCGATTTTTTTTTATAATATGTAAGTAAATCGAACTCTTGATGTAACTAAACCGATCGATCCAAGTGGCGAAGAGATGTGAAAGTGTCGCCTAGGTGGCGAGGATGTAAGTTTATATAGGCCACTTGGAATCCCATGTGTTGGCCTTATTTTGGGAGGAAATTTTCCCCAAAAATTTCAAACTTCACTCTATAAACGGAGGAGGGCTTCCCTCATATTTCATTATCTTCCACCCTTTCTTGCAACATCAATAGATAAAGGTAATTTCTTCCACTTCTCATATTCTATTCTAGCTTTCTTTTGGAGTTTTTCTTCTATTGGAGCATGTATAAAACTTTCATCTCTTCATCACCTTGCGAGAGCGGGAGTGAGGGGACAAGGGAGTCGACCGATCCGCCGCTGGTCGACCGTCGACCAGCAGCATTGTTACTGGTCGACGGTAAGTCCCCACTCCTCCTTTTCGCGCAGTTAGCCGATCTTCTCCCGATTCGACTACTCCATCACATTCGACCGATTCTCAAACATTCCTACCGGTTCCCCCGAGGCGACATGTAGGTTCGACTAAGTCTTTGAATCAAAATGTAGAGATAGAGCGAGATGCCGCGGGGGAGGAGGTGACTCTCGAAATTCCGAAATCTCACAGCCTTTATAACTCTCCATCGAAGTTAGAAAAGTCACTTAAGAAATATGAACGTGTGGATAACTATGTTTATAGAGCTCCTAGGCCTAAAGAGACACTTCCCGGATCCGACCCCCGCGAGGTTGCCGTTTATAAAGATATCATGGATGGTGGTTTTCGATTCCCCATCCATCATTTCTTTATGTCGTTATTCAATGAGTTCCATCTCACCCCCAGCCAAATCAATCCTAATGCGTGGAGGAAAGCGCTTTATTTTTTGTACGTCTGTCTTAAGGAGAGGATTCCACTCTCAATGGAGCTCTTTAGGTGTGTCTTTGAGATGCATGAGCTGGTCCAGTGCAATGCATTTGTCTACTTTACTGCTAAGGTCCCTTTCCGCTTCCCCGCGTTCAGAAATTCCAACAGCGGGTGGAAATCCCGATTTTTCTTTGTTCGTCCCCGTGATGGTCGATTCCCTTTCAACACCCATTGGAGACATCCTTTGATTCACCTCTTCAATAGCGAAATCGAGATTACCCCCCTTCTGAGAGCACAGACCCAAAAATTGATTAAAATTCCACCTCTTGCGTCCAACTTAGGGTCGGTCTTAACGATGAGGAACATGTTGCTAGTGGGGATCGGTCGTCCTACTGGTAGGTTTTCTACCTTACTTGTATTTCCATCCTTGCAATTATTATTGGATTGTTGTGTTGGCCAGACTTAGCTAACTTTACCGCCTGCATATAGATATGGACTTTGATCTAGACGAGGTGTTGAAGTCTTTGCCGGAGCCTGGGAGCGACGAGGGATTTGCCCCTATCGATGGTGAGTTCGAAATGCTTTATCTCTAGTTTTATTTTATGCAACTCTTTGTTTGTCGTTCGATAAGCTTGATAGATTCTTCTTCATGTACACAGGGGTGACTTTCGACTTAGAGGAGACCGAGGACACCTTGGTAGGGTGCGATCCCGAGGGCAGTGATGACCAACCTCCCGTTCCGTTGAAGAAGAAAAAGGCTGGTGACGGGAGAGGGCTGCGCTGTACCGCTGAGGAGGCATCTCTACCTTTCCATGAGCCTATCCCACCCCCAGAGACAGCATGGGGTAGTCCCAGTCACGTTCTACCTGAGCGCGAAGGCTCTCATCTTCCAAATTTTAGGTTTGCCCCTTCTTCTGGCCACGCGGAGATGAGGGCGGTCAGATCCTTGGTCGCGCCGTGACGTGCCAAAGCGATTGCTGGTCGACGTGTCGACGACATTGAGTGAGTTCTGGCGGTCCATACCCAGAGGGTAAGCTTCCCCTAGTTCTTCTTATTTTACCTTTAATTGTGAACATGCTTTTATATATATACATTGTCTTTTACCTGATTCATGACTGTCTGATCTCTTGTCCTTTTAGGTGGTTGTGCTCCAGGTTGGACTTGTCGAGTCAAGCCATCGCCTGTCGGCGGAGTTGAAGGCCCCTGAGGAAGAAAAGAAAAAAGAGTCTCACCATCTTAAGAAGAAGATTTCCTCTTTGAAGAAGTCTCTCGAGGTTGCAGAAAACCGTGCTAGGGAGCATGAGACGGAGGTAGACAGCATGTGTTCTGTTTTGGCTCGGGCTCCTGAGAAGGCAGTGGAAAAGTACAAAGCTTCCGCCGAGTATGCCATGGATATGGAGGCTGCTGTGGAGCGATACAAGCAGTCAGCTGATTTTGCCAGGGCTTTGAATTCTTACGGGGGACAGGCGATGGGTGCATCCATCAAGTTAACCAAGGAGTGGATATCTGCCGAGCACCCCACTATTGATCCTTCCGGCTTTGACCGATTTTTGGCACAGCGCAAAGGAAAAGAAGGCGAGGCTTCTCACTCCAAGGCGTCCGGTCGAGCATCACGTGGCGGGAGTGAGGAGAGCTCTCATTTAGGTTGACGTGCTCTGTCGATGTAGGCTTTTTGATGATTCCCTTTCTTTTGCTAGTCGATTAGTGTTTCTCCTGATCCGGGATGTGGACTGACTGCTTTTTTCTTTTTGTATTTTGAACAAGAATGTTTATTTTCAGACTATGTTATCGTTATGCCTTTTTATTTATTTATTTATTTTATAGTGTTGATATCTATTGACACATAATACTTTGTTTGCCATTACTGATTGTTTATTGCTATGTACCGAGCCATGTTTTGAAGTAGCCAACTTTTTTGGTTTTGTTGCTTACCGCAGGGCATCGGCGTTTATGTGATTTTGTGCTAGCCAACTTCTTTGGCTTCAAAAACTTACCATTAGCTCTTGGGGCGGTTTTGAGTTAGCCAACTTTTTCAGCTTTGACGCTCACCGCCTGGCGTTCCGAAGATGGGGTGTGGTGATTTTGTACTTAACCATTGTAGGTTTTAGGGACTTACCACCACCCCCTGGGGCGATTTTGAGCTAGCCAACTTCTTGGATTTTTTGCTCACCGCCGGACGTTGGACTTTCCGAAGATGGGGTGTGGTGATTTTGTACTTAACCATTGTAGGTTTTAGGGACTTACCACCACCCCCTAGGGCGATTTTGAGCTAGCTAACTTCTTGGCTTTTTTGCTCACCGCCGGGCGTTGGACTTTCCGAAGATAGGGTGTGGTGATTTTGTACCTTAACCATTTTAGGTTTTAGGAACTTACCACCACCCCCTGGGGCGATTTTGAGCTAGCCAACTTCTTGGCTCTTTCGCTCACCGTCGGGCGTTGGACTTTCCGAAGATAGGGTGTGGTGATTTTGTACCTTAACCATTTTAGGTTTTAGGAACTTACCACCACCCCCTAGGGCGATTTTGTGCTAGCCAACTTCTTGGCTTTTTTGCTCACCGCCGGGCGTTGAACTTTCCGAAGGTAGGGTGTGACGATTTTGTACTTAACCATTTTCGATTTTAGGAACTCGCCACACCATATACGATCTATAACTTCACAGTAGGAACAAACTTGCCAGGATTTGGGGACTCAGTAGGAGCACCGGGACGTCCCAGCTAGGCTGGCCCTTCCTTAGCGCCCTCATCATTTGCCGCCATCCAGGCTTTTCATTAATAAAAGTGCCTGAAGCGGGCATTACATTGCGAGTATCCTAGATTCCGTATTTGCACAGATCATTACATAAGAAGAGTAAGAAACTCCTAATGACTATATTTACAAGGAAACACAATTAGACTTGGAATTCTTGCGTACTAATCTACTGGTAGTATTTCTTGAGATGCTCTGTGTTCCATGGCCTGCCTAGCGGTTTTCCTTCCAAGTCCTTGAGGCTGTAAGCTCCCCTTCCAAGGTTCCGGATCACCTGGTATGGTCCTTCCCAATTCGGGCCGAGTTTGGATGGAGGGTAGCCCACAGCTGCCGCTCCTCTTAACACGAGATCTCCTGATTGGAAAACTCTTGGCTTTACACTGCGATTGAAGTATCCTGCAGCTCTCCGCTTATAAGCTGCCATCCTCATAGCTGCTTTCTCCCTCACCCCATCTAATAGGTCGAGTTCCGCACTGGTGGTAGAAATATCAAGCTGGTCGACCTTCATCCTACCAGTCTCATTCAGGACTTCCACGGGGACAACAGCTTCCATTCCAAAGGATAGCTTGAAGGGTGTTTCTCCCGTCTTCTCTCGGGGGGTTGTGTGATACGCCCACAACACATTGGGTAGCTCGTCTGCCCACGGACCTTTTTTCTTTTCTAGTCTTGTTTTGAGATCCCATGAAATCGTCTGATTTGTCACTTCCACTTGCCCATTAGATTGGGGGTGGGCCACAGAAGTGAGTATGTGGTCTATATGATAACTCGAGCAAAAGGCCTTGAAGTCGTGGTTGTCGAATTGCCTACCATTATCAGTGATGAGGACCCTTGGTATGCCAAATCTGCATATTATGTTTTTCCAAATGAAGCTTTGCACTTTCGCGGTTGTTATAGTGGCCAAAGGCTCTGCCTCGACCCATTTTGTGAAGTAGTCGATGGCTACTAACAAAAACTTTCGCTGCCCCTTGGCGAGAGGTAAAGGCCTTAGAATATCGATTCCCCATTGGAAGAAAAGGCATACCCCAAAGATGGCGGACTGTTGCTCGACGGGGGCGTGGATCAGATTTGCATGGCGTTGACATGCATCACACTTTCTTACCAATTTTTTGGCATCCTCCTTCATTGTGGGCCAGTAGTACCCCTGGCGGAGAGCTTTGAAAGCGAGGGTTGTTGCCCCTTGGTGGTTGCCACAAATTCCCGAGTGTATCTCAAGTAATACTTCTTGTGCCTCGGTTGGAAGGAGGCACTTTAGGTATGGCATGGTAAACCCTCGCTTGTATAGCTGTCCGTCGATCATAGTGAATGAGGCCGCTCGGACTTTCAATCTTCTGGCCTTGAATATATCATCAGGGAGTTTGTCCTCTATCAAGTAGTCTACCAATGGATCCAGCCAGCATTTTTCACACTCTGTGTCCGCCAGGTCGGCTATGAGCAAAATGTTTGGCTGCTTTACAACTTGTACACTTGTCGTGCTAGACAGATTCTTAGGATTTGCCGACGCTAGCTTGGACAAGGCGTCCGCCCGTTCGTTGTTTTTGCGAGGGACCTTGGTTATCCTGAAGCTTGTGAACCCCTTTTGCAAGTCCCTAACTTTCATCAGATAGGAAGCCATCCTCCCTTCTTTTGCTTCGAATTCACCTATCACTTGGCCCACAACCAACTGGGAGTCGCTGAAAATTTCAACTGATGTCACCCCAAGTCTGATTGTCAAACCCAGGCCTGTGATAACTGCCTCATATTCTGCATCATTATTTGTTGCTGGGAATTCAAAGCGTAAAGAATACTTCAACTCCTCTGATTCTGGACCTATCATTATAATGTCTGCTCCAGACCCCTCTGCCTGTGAGGATCCGTCCACAAAAATTTTCCAAACCGCCTCGGTTGGCTGAGGGCAATCAGGTGGCGGTGTGAGCTTTGCGATAAATTCTGCCAGCGCTTGAGTTTTGATGGCTGTTCTCGGCTTAAACTCGATATCAAATTCGCTCAACTCGATAGCCCATTTCAACATTCTACCCGACGTCTCGGGGCGATGCAATATTTGTTTGACAGGCTGGTCGATCATGACGCTCACGGAATGAGACTGAAAATACGGTCTTAATTTTCTGACTGCAATGATCAATGCAAATACCAACTGTTCTGCAAGGCTGTAGCGAGCTTCTGCCCCCCTCAACACCTGGCTTATGTAATAAACAGGCTTTTGCACCTTTGGAAGTTCTTTTACCAGTACAGCGCTGACTGCATGTTTTGATACCGCCAAGTACAAACTCAGCACATCTCCTGCACAAGGTCTAGTCAAGATCGGTGGCCGCTGCAATGAACGTTTCAAAGATTCTAGTGACTCCTCACACTCCTTGGTCCATTCAAAATTGGTAGAGCCCCCAATTGCCTTGAAGAAGCAATAGCATTTATCTGCCACCCGGCTCATGAAGCGATTCACCGCAACCCGACCCGTTAGTCTTTGGACGTCTTTCCTGTTTTCGGGGTGGTTGCTCAGGTACGAGAGTTGGGACGTTTTGTGTCTGACTCTGCAAGAGGGCCAGCATGGCTGCCATTTGTGTTTCCAGAGTATTAAGTTGGCCCTGCGTCACATATTGAGGTGGTGGCAGCGGATCATGCCCCCTGACGACCGACTCCGTCTCCGCCGTGTTCCTAACCAAGCGTGTATCACTCCTTGTTCGCTTTCTTGCCATAGCTTTTTTGTTCAGTGGTTTCCCACAGACGGCGCCAATGAAAAGGTTATAAGCAAACCTTCGTTTTCTCCTGGTGGCGTAAGGTGGTTCTTCTACTCCGATAATCCAAAGTTACCTGCAAAATGAGGGCGGGGCTCTTCTCCCCCGTTGTACCTCCGGCGTGAGAATTAGAACAGGGTTGAAAGATATCAATTATGGAATTGAATGCGTGAGGAGAGTTTTGATAGTAAAAATTCACCGGTCCGTACCTGACCCGTCTGGAGGGTATTTATAGACGGCTGGGGCCGCATAACTACCGGGCGATTGCAAAGCCAGGTGTTCCACGTTGTGCTCCCACTTTCCCCACGTTCTGAGAAGGTGGTTATTGCCCGCCTAGTTGTTGGTTGTCTTTGTGATAACCGCTAGGCGGCCTTCATCTGGTTAGGTGTTTTATCGCGACTAGGTGTTGCAGAGCACTTCGTAGTGGCGGACAACTTAGCATGAATGTAGAGCGCCCGGGGGGGAGTCGATGGCTTCATGCTGTAGGCATGTGGTCGACGTCTTCAAGTGGTAGGCATATGGTCGACCACCTAGGGGTCGTTGTCACCTAACACGAGCATAGTAAAGCCTACGCTGGTAGACACGGGGTGCATTCCAAGTGGTTCTATCCTTTGTCGCCGCACCCGGTACTTACTAAGAAATAATTGCTAAGAGCGTATTATATCAATATTTATATGTAAAACATGATTAAATGATAAAGACAAGCTTGCCTATGCAAAATTTTTAAAATGCTGAATTTTAGAGCTATTTTTTACCTCCAAAAAGAAAAGTATTTCTCGAACTCTTAAAAGAATAAAGATCGGTACTTAAATTGTCCAAATTTGAATTTTAAATTGATAAAATCTAACAATAAAAGTATATATTATAAAGCAATAATTTGAGTCAATAAAATTTTAAAAACAGTGATTTTTAAAGCTATTTTTTACGTCAAAAGAAAAGCATTTTTTGAACTCTTAAAAAAATAGAGATCGGTACTTAAAGTGTCCAAATTTAAATTTTACAAAATATATTGATAAAATCTAACAATAAAATATATATTAAGAAATAATAATTTGAGTGAACAAATTTCTTAAAGAAATTATTTTAGAAACAAAAATTAATAATATAGAATTGTTTAGTTATTATTTATTGTGTTAAAAATTAAAAGAAAAAAATGGAGGTAAGAGGAATCGAAACTGATGCATCCCACTGTCCCATGTACAAAGCTAGAAATTTACCATAAGGGCTACAACAATTCTGTTGAAGTAAATGAAAACTATAATATATAGAGTTATTTAATAATTATTTAAAATGTAAAAAATTTAAAAGAAGAAGTGAAGGTGAGAGGAATCGAACCAGATGCCTCTCGCTATAAAAACAAGACCCTACCATTTAAGCTACGCCCGCTTTAATTTTTAAAGTTGTATAGTTAAACATAATTAACTTGAAAACTTCATTTATATGTAGTCTTTTTCTTGATGGAGCCAGCACGGGCAGCCACATCAACTCGCTAAGTGCTAGCTCCGTCCTTGAAGACAAGCACTGCCACCTCTGCCGTGGCTTCATCTTCCACTTCCACTTCCACCATGGCTTCTTTTTCCTTTGGGGTTCTTTTTCTTTTTATGCTTATTGTACTCCATATAACTCTTATGACACTTGCTCTCTCTTGCCATCGATCATTGTTATCTTTCTTTCTTTCTTCTTGTTTGGAAACTTATCTCTGAATAAATTTTTCTTTCCGTGTCTATACACACACACACACATTTACATATATTGTATATTTGAGCGCCAAAATAACCGAATGACAATAACTAAAACCCTTGCCCCAAATTCAGTTCAAGTTATTTATTAATCTTATTTATAAAAGAAATAAAAATGAAGGGTTTGTTTGGCAATGTGTATATATACATATAAATGATCTAATGAGCACCGATGTTCAACTTATACTAAGTTCTGGTAATGTGTCATATTACACCAATAAATTAATATGACACCACCAATATTTAATATAAGATGAGGACATCATTATCTCTCTCTCTCTCTCTCTCTCTATGTATATATATATATATATATATATATTACTCAAAATGATAAATAGGTGGTAACTAATTAACTAAGCTGTAATTAATAAATAAAGAAATAATTGGTTAAATCAGACTTAAGGAAAATGTGCCATGTTTGTGAAAACATTGGTCTCGTCTCCATGCTTCTCATTGGTCGAAAAGATTCATTCTCGAATCATGCATCGTACTTTTAATCCATACGTTTCAATTGGTCGTGCACTTAACACAAGTAAAACTCCAATTCCACCCATACATTTGCCTTTTGTTCTCTTTGAGAATATATGTTAAACCTGAAATTCAAAATGACAATGTTTTGTTGGATATCAAGGAGAGCACTCTCTAAAACAACTCAATAATTGCTGTCAAAAGAAGATTAATTTGTTTATTACCATTGGAAAAAAATAACCCATATCCACAAAACAACCAAAAAACGAAAATGTCCATTAAATGTGATTTGACAAACTCTTTATTAACAATATCTTATTTTTTGTTCAATGAGTATAAGTAATTCCTTATGGTAAAATTTCAGAATGCATAGTCGCAGCAATTTCCTAATCCGCAGCTCATCGCATTTTGGCATTCTGTAGACCAAACGACCATTGCATTCAAGAATGAGGAGATGTCTCAATTTGTTCAAACTAAGCGACAGAGAAATAATAAGAATGATGTTTTTAACATTTTAAGGATACTCCAAATTTAGACAAGACAAACAAAATTGAATCTCTTTCTGAATTTTTGGTCTGCAACTGCAAGTTGGGGGTGGCAACGAGCCGGGCTAAGTCAGGAAAAAAAGGTGGCTCGGCCCGGGCTTTCGGCCCAGGCCTTCGCGGGCCGAACTGGCTTGGGTATATATATATATATATTTTTTTTTTTTTTACACGGGCCGGCCAAACACTAAGTCAACGATAGAAAATTCTAAGATCATGGGCATAAAAATCACGGCTTCACACGTTAACTTTTTACCTAATATCATTTCTCATTTCAAGTCTTCAAAAAAAAAAGGAAAAATAAAATAATAATCCCCACATAATTTGCTTGGCAAAAATTGTATAAATCAATTTTAAAACAATACTAAAATAAAAAATCAAGAATATAAAGGGAAATCAAAGCTGCCTGCTAATTTTTTTTTTAAAAAAATTAATTTTTTTTAATTTTACACGGGCCGGGCTCGGGCCTAAGCCCCAAAATGAGACTCGGCCCGATCCAAGCCTTGGCTCGGTGCAACCGAGCCCGGGCCGTCCGAGTTTTTGAGCCACCCCTAACTGCAAGGGTATTCCGTTTTTTTTTTTTAATGTTGTCCCTTGATTCTACTTCTCATTCAGTTCAAGTCCCTCCTATTTGTAATTGAAGCCTTTATCTTTCAATTCATGTCACATTGGCCCCATCTTCTAATTTATGCACAACTTACATCAGTTTCTTCAGTTTTTCATTCATTTTCTCCAAACAGCCATTCAATCATCATGTTTTCCTAAACAATAATATATATACATAAAATTAAGTAATAGTTCTCCAAAATCACTCCCAAATATCCATTTTTTACAGAGTAAATAATTACAAAAATTACATTATTCCTCCACTGATCAAGAGTTTCGATTTTTGTTCTCAAATACCCCAAAACTTGGATATTTGTACGTCCTTGAACAAAATGATCTACTTAATCAAACAAACAAACACAATATAAGCAAAATAGTTATATGGCTTGTTGTTTTGCCTTATGTTTTGAAATTGTATGCTTAACTTATAAAAAGTTTCAAAATTGTAATATCAAGATTAATTTCAATATATCACTTAAGTCGTGTGTGAATAATACTTTTGTAATCTCATGTTATCATTTATGCTCCCACTTGCATCATTATCCTCACAACTAATGATCACTCATCTATATTGATAAGTGTGTTTTTGCATACTTATTCAATACTTATATAAGTTTAAATATGGATTAATAGAAGCGAAATTCTACTCACATTTAGATAACTGGGCAAAAGGAAGTGAAAATGGGACAAAACCATACAAAATTTGTGAAGTTGGGTACCAAAGTACACAAGTGAAAAAGTTGAAGAACTTTGGGTTGCAATTTGTGGAGGGCATGATTAATATGAGAGTCAAAATTTGAGGACTAAATTGTACAAGATTAAAATTGAGGGACTTGGTGTGCAATTATCTTGGGGCTTTGCTGCAAAATTAAACCAATTTCTGGTTTTTGGCATAGACTTGGCGCCTAGGCGCCATCTCACGAAGCCTAGGCGCCGGATTTAATTAAAAAAGAAATTTGGGGACATTTTAATATTTATTCAAAAACCTGGGGACTTGACTTCAAATTACTCTAAATTTTAAAATATTAATAACGGCAGCCACGGATGGCGGTTCTTCTTCCTTTTTTCTTTTCCTTTCATTTTCGTTTCTTTTCCTTTTTATTCTCTTGGTATTTTGGAGGCAAAATGAAGAGTACAACAAGAAGAATAAATCAAAGAAAAGTTGAAGAACAGTTGAGGAACTCAAGATTCAAGTAAATCTAACCAAAAATGGTTTTATCTTTAGTCTTGTATTTTCTATAATTTATGATGTACTCGATAAATAGTCTCATTCGTTATCATATATATAATATAAGCTAATTTCTTGTGTTGAGATTTATTATAGTATGTTAACATGGCTTTAATTAATTTCACTATTTACTTTTTAATGTTAAAATGCTTATTTTCATGTATATTTACAATTGTATTTCTTGTATTTTCATTCATGTGCTCAATGAATGATTATGTTTAGTGATTTGTATATCGTTCGAAAGAAGATTATATATTTTAGAACAAATAGTAGAAACCCTAAATTCGTGTAGGGGATAAAGATATACATCTAACTCTAGGTAATCTATTGATTTATTTTCACAAATGTTTAATGCGATTATTTAATTTTAATCGATATAGAGATATAGTAAGTTAAAATCAATTAATTAGAGTTAATTTCGTCCAAGAGTGATAATTAACTAAAAGTGAAAATTGGGTCTAATATCATAAATGAGTAATTTATTAATTACATTGGAGAAATTAATTAGGCGATGATTAAGCAAAACCATGCATCTCAACCATTTTATCCTCAAAATTTCCATGTTTTTATATTTTCTTATTTTGTTGAGTTTTAGTTATTTCTCCTTATTTTCACATCAAAATCTTAATTTGTGTGTTTTTCTTTGTTAGAATTAAGTTGATTAAAGTTGTGTAATCAAATGTAAACATTCCTCGAGAGATCGACAATCTGAACTCAAAATGTTCACTTTATTATTTGGACGCAATTCATCACTTGCGATTTGCACTTTTATAGCGAACATATATGACAATAAGTCACTATCTATGATAGTGGGAGCACTATCACATATTTATACCATTATTCTTCTTATAATGTAACTCCAAATTTAAATAATCAATCTTTAGAATGAATCAATCTTCAGAATGTCTCAAAACTGTGAAAAGGAAACAAATTCATATAAAAATAGAAAAAGAAACTATTTACTTTTTGCATACTATTAATTAAGCATAACGAGGTAGAACGGTCTAAAAGGTTTATTTTGTTTTTGCTTTAAACTTGTACGTTTCCTTGTTGTATTGTACGCTTCAAATACACAGGCATAAGGTACTCATTTCCACAAGTCTACATCTATTCTATTTTTGCAGTATCCTAAATAAGAATTCTCTAATCTCCATAGGGATCCACCCTGAAAGGGGCAAGGATTATTCCCTAATTAATCGGGAAACAGGGCTAAAATTCATGTCCCCAGTCAGGATGGGGAATGGGGACAACGGTCCCTGCCTGGTCTCGATAGATGACTCGTGAAAATTCATAAAAATATAAAAGAGGTCATAAAGGTATTGGGAGTTCCCCGTCCCGTCCTAGCCCGACTCGACCCTGCATAAGAGGAGACGAGGTGGATGGGGAATGGGATCCCCACCCCATTGTCTTTTCTATTGTCACTTCAGGTGTAATATACAGTTTGTTATTAAGTCATACCAATATTCAAGAACATTATTAAGCTCTTACTCTTGAAAAAGTATTAATAAATTAATTCATATCAATTATTCATAAATAATACAGAAATATGTATGTATATAGACGAAATTAAAGCTTCCATTTGACGACAAATTCTTATAAGTTGATCCACAGGATGGTGAGCACTGAAGAGGCCAAGAGCATGAAATACCTCCTGACAAAAAACTGACCTGTCTGCCAATAAGCAGCAGCAGTTCCTACCTGTTTGCAATTACGAACTTTTTGCAAGCAGAAATGTTATCAATATTAATTAAAAGGCGTGTACAAGCAACCAAAAGTTTGATTCCAACAACAAATGAACCGATGAAACCGGAATTGGTTAATTCTGAATTTATGAGAATAAAAACTCTAATCCGTACACTCAAATGCTCAAACTCTTATCAATTTCCATCCTTGAGTACTACTGAAGAATTGGTGAATTGATTTTTTATGACAAATGAATATGTTAAAAGTAGATTTTATTATCTCAAGAAGTTTCAGATTTACATCCAGAATTGGTTTTAAAAGTGGTGTATGACAAAACTAAAAGCAATTTATGCCTCCTAGTTTCAGTTTCTTCTTATCATACCAAGCACAAACTCCTTCAAACTTCTGGTTTTGATGAGTTATTAATCAAATAAACTAAATTTATCTACTTCGTTTGCAATCGTCAGCTCTTTTGCAGTCAGAAAACATATCAAACTGGAAATGTTAAAAACTTGTATACAAATTAATTAAATTAACAGACTTACAGTAAGAGGATTCAAAGCGACGGAGTACATTGGTAATTTCATGGCTCTCCATATCAAAGTTGCTCGAGAAATATCTTCTTCCTTTTCCTCTTCATGGGATGTTACGTTAAGCTCCACTCGGCATTTTTGTAAAATTCCATTGCGTGGAAGCTCTTTGTTTGATCTTAACTCTCTAGTGTGCGTCTCAATGCAACGTCTTTGAGACTTATTGAAGAAGCATAACGATCTTTGCAAGGTGTCTTGAGCGAAGAATACTGTACAAGGCCTGAAATTTAAGGGTGTCAGCCTAGGTGAATATAGAGTTTCTTGAGCAACACGAGGACATGTTTGGGTATGCAATACTCGAAAGGACTAAATAATACAATGTACAATAATATTAAAGTTTCTTTTTTTCATTAGTAATGTACAATCAACCTTACAAAACAAACATGGGCATGAATGTATTGCATCTTAATCTAAGATTGCTTTGATAGCAGCGAATCTACGAGTTGGACGAGGAATATGAAAGGTTTTTCATAAATATAACGATGAAGAGATTTCTTTATTGGAGGAAATAATAATAATAATACAAACCTTACCCGGACTTGAAACAAAACTAGAAAGAACACAAAACTCGAAAAAATGGAATGCAAAAGACCAAGGCAAGAGTTGCACTCTTTTCCCATAAGAATTTGCCCTACACATGTGCCGACGGTGGATTGGCAGTCTCACTATTTTCCAACAAGGTTTACCAAGAGAAGGCTAATTTACACTTGAAAGAAGAAAAGTTTGAGGGAAAATCTTATATTTTTGAAGGATTATTAATCTAAGTTTTCATATTTACAGATTCAATGACCTTTATACGATGAGCCGAGCCCAGAAAGTCAACAGGTTAAAGACACTACAGTAGAATAACCAACATTAATAAACCATTCTTGTTTATTTGTTCTCTAATTCCACCTAAATTACATCAAATTCTTGAAATCGTAAGTGTAAAATATCCAACTAAAACAAAAGATAAACTGGGCGGGCCTTTTAATGGTGTCCCTATTCAGAATACATCCATCTAGTTTGATGGTGCCAGAACCATGGTTTTTATAGCATGATGCAGCAGCCATTACCAAATTTTGATCAGAACTCAGAAAATACAGTAAATGGGGTTTAATTCAAGATTTGGGATCAATTTAATAGAGGGAGATTGACGTAGCAGAAAATTATAGGAAAGATGAACAACGATACAAATATGAGAAAAACTCACGAAAAATTTATTCAATTTAATAATACTGCTGCCTCAAAGGGCTTTACAGTGCTTTAAATAGTAAAACCCTAGCAAAATCCGAAAAATATAATAAAATAAAATAAACGATATTTTTCCATAAATGAAAAAATTCAAACTTGCAACTAAAATTGAAATTCCTAAGATTCGGGATCGTCCTCCAACAAACGGAATTCAAATCCGAATTTTATTGAATGAGATATTTAAAAAATAAAAATTACCATAAATAGTATAAACGCTTAATCGAGAGCCTAAATGATGGAATTTGCCCAAAATTCAATGCACGTCACAGTAAAGCGGTGAGTTGTAATCATTAGCCCGTTTCCAATCGAATTAGACTAGAAATTCGTAAAAAATGAACAATCCTGAAGTTATCATGGAATTGAACCATTTTATTTGTGTCTGTCCCACTTCAACATAAACTCCAACTCCTTCTACACTTCATTAGGGATTGAGCAATTCTGGAAGAAATTGCATAATTTTGTGGGCATGGAAGAAGAGCAAGGAATAGAATAAAGTTGAAGAAACAGGGAATAAAAACAGGGTTTGGAGCCCGACTGATATGGCAGCAGATGAGTGGAGTGTTTTTATGACATCTTTTTCCAACTCTCAATAAAATGTTGTCAAGTATAATCTGTCAATAATTTTCTGTAATTGAGTTGGTTCGTGAAGCATGATTGAAAGGAATAAGGAGTAAGACGCAAAGTGAAGAAAGTCAACGCGACAGACTTGTATGAAAGGTTTGTTTTTCAACTTTTAATTCAGGCAAAAAAAAAAAAAAATTATTGGATTGCATAAAATGTCACATTCAGCAGATACTAGGCTCCGTTTGGTAGAGATTAAAATTCAATTAAAATTGAAAATATGGCTGTTATTGAGTCTCACTCGTCTAATAAAAGTCAACAATAACGGCTAGTTTTTCAATTTTAATCCGATTTTAATCTCTACCAAACACGTCCTAAGACCCCACAAAAATAAATCTCTTGTTATTAATTTATATTAAAATTATATAACAAATAATTTATTGTTCCAAATAAATAAATAAAGAAAGGGGATTCTTCCAAAGTGATGATTATTTTAAAGTTATTTGAGTATTTGAAGTAAGATTTATAAGTGTTTTTTTTTTTAAATAAGATTGTAGTTTTACAAGTCTATTTTGAATTTATTGTTGTACTTAATCGTCAAGCTACATAAATTTCATGTTTGCATTTTTATAATCAAATAATTACTTGCGACTAAAATGGATCATACTAATCAAAGCATACAATTTTTTTTACAAATAGCCAATACAAAAAGTTCTCGCAACATATTAGCATAAAATTATGGGGATATAACGAAGTTGAAGGAAGGTGTTCAAACTTTAAACAATGGTTTCTCTCTCTCTCTCTCTCTCTCTCAAACATATAATTATTTCTTAAAAAATATGTCATATAAAATTATAATTTTGTCCTGAAAGCATTTTACGCATAACTTGTGCTTGGAATAAAAAAAATTAATAATAACCCGAATGCAATGGGCTCTGCTCATTTGCTTCACGAGCTAGCTAGTCTTGCAAGAGCTCGGCCTGTTTCACCATGAGCGTATAGGTAGAGTCGAACTCAAATTTCAGCTAGGCAAGCTTAGCCGAATAATATTTGTGGGCTTCACAAGTTTGCTTTGTCTTATTTAATTATGTTAAATTCCCTTTTTTGTAATCTTATATTTTTATTTTTTAAATACTATAATTTTTTATTTATGTCTTAAAAAAAAAAAAAAAAAAAAAAGCTCACGAGTTGACGTGGGTTGAGCTGCTATAGGCAAGGGCTATGAGCTGAAACGAGTTTGGCCCCTTGGTCAACAAGCCTAGTCGAGTTGAGCTTGGGTGGATGGTTCCAGCCATTGCCACATCTACATTTTAGCTTCTAATCGTGCATATGATCTCATGGTCGGCCGAAGCCAAAGCCAACTAAGCAATGGTCTAGGGCCTCAAATGTGAAGGGAGTCCCCAATTTAAAAACACAACATGATAAAGACCCAATAATTGATAAGGGTAATTGACGCAAAACGTCCCTACCTTTGCACGTTTTTGTGCAAAACATCCATACCTTTCGTTTTTTGGTGCAAAACGTCCCTACCTTTCACTTTCTTGGGGCAAAACGTCCTTTTGACCAATTTTTAACTTAAAATGATCAATATACCCTTCTATTTAATTAGAACACAAAAAATAAGAAAAGGAAAATAAAGAACAAATTTCAACTATAGGTCCAAACGTTTTAAAAAATACAAATAACCCTCCAAACTTCACATTATTCCCCCACCTCACCCCCATCCCATCGTCGCCTGCCGGCCCACCTACAACCACCAAAGCCGCTGGACTTGGACACCGATCGACAGCCCTTAACTTCCTCTTCAACTCCCATCCAACCTCTCCCAACTTCATCAAGTATTTTGCCCGGAATTAATGCTCAAAGTTCATTGCCAAAAATTCTGAAAATCGCCGAAAACATCATCCCCACGATCTGAACTCACCATCGGTCGACAGCCCACAACCAGGCGACCTCAACCATGGAACCAATCTACCCCAAACAACTCAACAGCCTGAAACATCAAAATTGCTGAACCCATATCCTTCGCACCAGTTCTTCAAGGCTTCCATAAATTGAACGGGTTCTAGGTGCATTTGACCCTGACCCATGGTTGGGATAGGTGCGCCAGGTGAAGGCGAACCCAGCCCAGGTGATCCGCCACCATGGGTCGTCTGGACGGCGCCGGAATCTGGCGATTTCTGTGGCATTTTCGTGCGAGCGCAGACGACTGACCGTTTTTGCTTTGAAATTGGTGGTTGTTGGAGGAAATTGTTTACATAGATAGCGTCGACTTGATGAGAGGAGTCGACCAGTGGTGGATTCCTGCCGGTTGGGTGGCCAAACGGCAAGTTGTGGGTGTTTGACCGATTTTCAGGCTGCAATTTTTGAATTTGATTTCAGGCCCAATTACAATGAGTTATGGGGATTTCTTGGTATCTAGTTGTAGAGGGTAATGAGGAGAACATATTGGGACCTAGGGATGTCAAAACGGGCGAGTCGGGCCGGCCCAAGAACCTTTCAGCCTGGATCGGCCTGTGAACCAAAAAAGCTCGCATCATCCGGGCTTACGGGCCGGTCCAGCTTGGATCGCCAAAAAACTAAGCAGCCCGGCCCAGACCGCAAGCCTTTTTTTTTTTTTTTCAAAGATTATCACTTAAAAAATAAATGGTAATTTTTTTTTTTTTTTTTAAAATATAGGCTCGCGTTAACCGCGGGCCGGTTTCCCCCAAACCCAATCCGGACCGCTAAATAAAAAATTCGGCCCGTGAACCGGCCCGCTCTGTTCGCGGGCCGGTTCACGACTCTGTTCACCTCCGAGCGGGTCGGGCTGGCGCGGCCCGTCCATCTTGACACCACTATTGGGACCAACTGTTAAAAGTTTGGGCGATCGGAAGTCGCCGAAAAATGAGCTCATGCATTCGGCTGAAAATGGGCAAGAGACATATTTTTTTTTCTTCTCCATATTTTTATAAGTTTTGGATTGATTTGCATTTTTTAGAAAGTTTAGGAGTAAGATTGCAATTTATTCTTGATTTTTATTTTCTTTTCTTTTCTTTTCTACTTAAATAAAAGGGTATATTGGTCATTTTAAGTTAAAAATTGGTCAAAATGACGTTTTGCGTCAAGAAAGTGAAAAATATGGATGTTTTGCACCAAAAAACAAAAGGTATGGACGTTTTGCACAGAAACGTGCAAAGGTAGGGACGTTTTGCGTCAATTACCCAATTGATAATTTATTACTTAAAAATTCATGTAACTATAATTTTTTTTTTATTGACTCCAATTAAGTTTGATCTAACTCAAAATATTTTTTTGTCGAACTTAATATAAATGATTAATGAGGAAATTACACCTATGAAGGTATTTAAAGATTTAAAATCAAAATTAGGATATATGGTTTATTTATACAAAAATCAGGTATTAATAATAATATTATAAAATATTTTAATATTAAATAATAATATTTTAAATTTTAATTAATCATATTAAATCTCAATTCTCCACTTTCTCTCTCTACACTACGACATTTCTCCCAAACCCTATTACTCTCTACTTCTCGACTCTCTCTCTCTCTCCTAGAATTTGCGCCGACGACTCTGTAGAGGCCCAAATCTTTCTATAAAGCTAGGCCCATAATTGTGTGATTAACTTCACATTAGGCCCAATAAAGGAAATATAAGCCCAAAAGATAGTCTAATACATGTTTAAAGGTAAAATGATGTTTATAAAATATTTTCTTAAAAACAATTTGATGAAAATTGGACGGAATGCAAAGTATTTCATTTTATGACTAAAAGTACACTTCAAATATTTTTAGTCTCCTTTGAGACCCATTTTCGACATAGAAAACATTCTAATTTGAAAAGGATATCTGAATAAAAGTTGTAGCTCTTTGAGTTAGCTTTCCAACGCACTTTGAATCACCTCAATTGGAAATCGGGAGAAAAAGTTATGATAAACATACTGGAAGCTGTGCAGTGACAACCGGACAACCGGTCGACCGGAGAAACTAACCGGGCGACCGGAAAAGCAGAAAAACCCACGATTTTTGAATTAATGGCCACTACTTGCACTACTTAATTACCCTATTTAATATGACCTTTCATCCACCCCAAACCTCACCTATAAATACCCTCTTCACTCATTTGATTTTTCACACCAAAAGCACTTTCAATTTGCTTTCAAAGTTGAGAAAAAAAAATAGAGAGTTTGGGAGAGAAAAAGAAGGTGGTTTTTCAAAGTGTTTTCCAGAAGTTTTAAGGGTGGGCAAAAATATTCTGCAAGAAGGTTTTTGTGATTTCAAAAGGTGTTTTCAAACAACAAAGAAAGGCCCAAACGTCCAAACTTCGTCAAAGTTTTGAAGTTCATCCAAAGTTCTTTTCAAAGTTCATCAAGCATCAAATCGAGATAGGTAGAGGTGCATAAAGTTGTTATACGTGTTTAAGTTATAATTTCTAGCAAGTAATGTTCTATGTTAAAGGCTAATGTTGTGTGTCAAATGACATCGTCGGTTCGGCATGTGCCTTTCATGTCAAATGGTTTCGTCGGTGCGGCATACATTTAAAGGTTAATGTTGTGTGTCAAATGGTATCATCGGTTCAGCATGCACCTTTCATGTCAAATGGTTTCATTGGTACGGCATACATTTTCATGTCAAATGGTACCTCCGGGTACGACATGTTTTATGAAAGTTCTAATGTTAATTGTTATGAAATGCTTAGCTTAATCACGATTGCACCTATGACGCCTATTGAGTTTTCAACTCACGGGTTTCTACCCTATATCTACAGATTAAATGTTGATGCACCGGGTTGGTTGATGGAAAAGATGGAAGGAGATGCAATAAGCCTATGGGAACCCGGTGAACAAGTGATTTAGATTTAAAGTCTTTAACGTTTCAAATGTTATTTCCAACGTTATTTGTTTTGAGTATCTTGAACAAGTCATGATTTCATCAAATAAATTATATTTCGTTATTTTGGAAAGTTATAAAGTGTTTTAATTCAATATCCTTCAAAAAAAATGTTTGTTAAGATTTAAGCTTCCGCTAAGATATGTACACTTGTTGCTAAACCACCGGTTAAGTTAAGTAAAGTAAGTAGCGTTCCGGTCCACTAGGGGTCGGGGCGTTACAGACTCTCTCCAAGAAGATGAAGGAGCTGTGCCGGCGACTCTCTCTACAGAAGTTGCGCCGGCTCTCCAATGCCTCCGGGCGTCGCTTGCAACGACAAGCGCCGCTCTATTCGCTTCGCAGCAACAAAATCTGAGAAGCAGATCCACGACCAGCGCAAAGCAGATGGTGCGACGGTGGTGGTGGGGGATGTTGCAGGCGGTGGATTTTGTTTGTGTGGCTGTGGCTGTAGCTGTAGCTGTGACGGTTGCTGGGGATTTGCAGGCGGTAGATTTTGTTGGTGTGGCTGTGGTGGGGGATTTTGCAGGCGGTGGTGGTGGGAAATTTTGCAGGCGGTGGTGGTAGTTGATGGGAGATTTTGCTGAGGGATGGTGGGTGCGATGTGGTGGATCTTCCGATTTCTGGTAAGTGACAACGGTGCAGATTGATGGCGGGCTTTGGGTGTTTTTGTGAGGTGTTGGTGGTGGCCAATCGATGTTGTGGCTGGGTTGTGGCGGTGATATTGGGTGCGGTGTGGTGGATCTGCCAGTTTTTGGTAGGTGACAACGGTGCGGTGATGAGATTTGTGGTGGTGGTGATGGTGTTGGCGACGACGACAGTGTTGTGGTGGTTCGATGGTGATGTTTTGTTGGTAGTTGTGGTGGTACTGCTAGTGGAGGCAGCGATGAAGTCACCAACGGCGAAGTAATGGTCACATATGATTTGGTGGTGGTCACAATAGTATGACTTATATGCTAGGGAATTATGACCTTACTGTTAAGCTATTGGGCGACGGCGACGGTGACGGTGGTGGTGCCGCTGGTGAAGGCAGGGGTGAAGTGGTGGTCACTTATAATTTGGTGACAGTCACAATAGTGTGACTCATATGTTCGTGAATTGTGATTGAAATTAATTGTGACCTAAAAAATTAATCTGTGACCTATTCAAATTTTGATTTGTGACCTCGGAAATAATCTGACATATTAAAATTATCTGTGACCTCGGAAATAAATTGTGACCTATTAAAATTTCAATCCGTGACTTCGAAAATAATTTGTGACTAATAAAAATTTTGATTTGTAACATCGTAATAATTTGTAATTAATTAATTTGATAATATGTTACCAATAAATGTATTTGTAACTTTTATATATTTAATTAATTAAATCATAAATAAAATTTAATAGAAACCTGATTTTTGAATATTGAAACATATTACCTTATTATTGAATTGACCATACTAAAAACCTTTGTTATGTATTGTTCCCATGATTAATTACAAGTTTTCAAATGAGCCCAATATTGTTAAGGTGATATGGTTTAAAAGTTCTAACTTGAATTTGATTTATCCATACTAACTTTTCCTCTAGTCCATATCGTGATATTTATTAAGAGTTTCAAAATGAGTCCAATATTGATCCTCCAATAAATACGCATCTGATCTAAATACATTATTGACCTTGAAACTAGTCCCTCAAAATCTCCAATAGATTGAAAGGTGCTCAAATCAATATCATTAGAATCTAGTTATGTTTCTCATCACAAAATAATCGTAACTCTTCATATTATCGTTTAAAAATATACATTTTTCACTATTTTACAATCTAATCCCTAAATTTTGCACCTTTTGTAATTGAAAAAAAAAAAACACTTTTCTCCTTACAAGTCCTGCTTTCAATATTCTCAGGGCTTGAAATTATGGTTCTTAAATCTTTCCCCTATTTATAAATTACAACTTACTTGAGTTTTTCAATTAATAATTTTAGATATTATTATTTACACTCTGATGAGATTTTTCCATCGACGGGGATATTGTGCTAAAATTTATACTACCCTGATATATCAAGTTGTCAAGATAATTTTTTTTTATTCTATCTTTTGGATTGTACCAACTTTTTGTTTAAAATATAAATATATTATTTAAATATTTAAGTATTTTTACGCTTGTATAAAAATTTTCGTTTATGGACCATCTCATATAATGAGTGGCATGGTGCCCCAAAATTCTTAGGACTGATCTTAGAGGTTGAGAATTGTGACGTCAACTAAAAAGGTTAGGGAGAAGGTTGCAACTAGTGATGGCAATTGAGTCGAGCCGCTCGTGAGCTCTTGGGCTCGTGGGCTCGACTCGTCTAAAACGAGCTACGAGCCGCTCGGGCTCGTAAAAAACGAGTCCGAGCAACGAGCCGAACAAAAAAGTTTTGAACGAGCCGAGTTCGGCTCGGCTCGTCAGATAGACGAGCCGCTCGCCGAGCTGCTCGTGGACGAGCTCACGAGCTTGGGCTCGTGGCTCGTCCAAATGCGAGCCACGAGCCGAGCCGACTCGTGGGCTCGTCCCAAATTTAAAAAAAATAAAAAAATAATTCTCGTGGCTCGCATGCTCGTCCAAAAAAAAAAAAAAAAAAAAATTTATGAAAAAAGTGACCAAACGGTCACTGAATTTTCAGAATTTTCAGTGACCGTTTGGTCACGTTTTTTAAAATTTTTTTTTTTTTTTTTTCATTTTTTTCCTATAAATACCCATCAATTACAACATTTTTTTCTCACCAAATTTACTATCAATCTCTTATTCTCTACTATACTCTCTACAAATCAATTATAATCAATATTATTTATTCATTCTTATTTCTATACTCTTCTATATTTTATATTCATATCATTAAATCATAATCTTGATTTTACAATATATTTTCTACACTACTACATAATATTCATTCATTCACTTCTCAATTCTACTTCACTTCTTCTTCTTCTTCTTCTTCAATATTCAATTTCAATTATTCACAAATGGATCCACGCTCATTTATTGAAAACTTGTTCGATGTCGGAGTCGAGAATGTAGCACATGTGCCCCAAAATCAATTTGGGAATGAGTTCGTCGGTCTAGATGAAGTACCCATTCCAGAAAATATTGAAGATTACAATATTCATGAAAGTAGTCATCCAATTGATTTGGATGACGTTGATGTTGATGCTCCAATTGATTTGGAACAGGATGATGAACCTGTTATTGAAATTCCCGATGCAAGAGGGAAGAGAAAGGGGAAGAAGCAGGCAAAATGTTGGGACCATTTTAAATTGGTTCAAACTGGTCGTGTGATCGATGGAATTCAAGAAACCAAAGCAGTATGTAAATACTGTCAACAACGATTGACCCATCAAAAAGGCATTGGAACCACCCACCTCAACCGTCACTACAAATCATGTGCGGCCAAACATGGTCTTCTTCCTGCTGGTCAAACGCAACTACAATTTGGTAGTCCAGGCAGCGGTGCTACGACTACGCCACTTAGTACGTGGATGTATTCGGCGGAAAGAACTCGAACAGGAATGGTGAAATACCTTGCCGGATCTGAGTTGCCACTAGTACAAACGGACAACCAACATTTCGTTACCTTTGTGCAAGAATGTCTTCAACAAAGGTACGTTGGGGTAAGTCGAAATACTGTCCGTTCTGATACAATAGAATATTTTGAAACTGCAAAGAAAATATTAATTGCCGATTTAGAAAAATATGGGGGTGTGATATCTTTAACTTCGGATTTCTGGGAAGGGATTAATAAAAGAGGTTATATTGCTGCAACTGCACATTATATAGACTCACTTTGGATCATGCATAAAAGAATAATTGCTTTTAAAATTATTGAGTACCCGCACAATGCTCCCAATATATTTAGTGCTATTATGAACATTATCAGAGAATATAAATGCGAGAGTAAAATTCGTTCTTTTACGTTCGACAACGCTAGTGTAAATAAGGTTGTTATCGAGAAATTAAAAAGAGTATTTCAACCCGAATTCGGTGGTTATTTATTTCATATTCGATGTGTATGCCATATTTTAAATTTAATAGTACAAGATGGTTTAAAATATGTTAAGGATGAAATTCAACGAATTAAGAATGCACTAACTTATATCACTATTACACCTAGTAGAAAACAAGCGTTTGAGGATTTTTGTGCCGAAAATGGGGTGTCGCATTCAAAAACTTTTACTAATGACGTAGCACATAGATGGAACTCCACATATTTATTATTAAAATCATGTGAAGGTTTCGAACATTTAATTACTGAATTTTATAACAATAGGCATATGAGGGACGACGACGAAAATATTTTGAATGAATCCGATTGGGCTTTAGTTATTAAAATTAAAGCTTTTTTGAAATGTTTTTATGATTCTACAAATATTTTATCTGGTATTTATTACCCTACTAGTTGTATGGTCCTTCAACGTCTTTATCTAATTTCTAGGGCTTTTGATAGATATAAAGATGACCCCGATTTTAATTCAGTTATAATTGCCATGGAATTAAAGTTTAGAAAATATTGGGAAGACTTGCCCATGTTATTTCCATTAGCATGCGTCATGGACCCCAATATAATTTATCGGGTACTAAATTTATAATTGAACGAATGTCAAAATCTTTAACTTTTAACGTACCTATTACTTATAGGAATTTGGAAGTAACTTTATCTGAAATGAATGTAACATATGCTTCACGAATGGGTACACATGTTACTCGTGTACCCTTCGGCTTTACAAGTACTCCTCCAACTAATTTAGGAGATGACGACGCTGAAATTTTAAATTTATTTGAAGGCATGAACTCATATAGATATGGTCAAACTGGATATGCATATGATTCATCAAGTCATAGTAGTTTGTCTTCCACTGCATGTACTCAAACATCGAGTAACAGTCCCAATACAATGCCTGCTGAATTACTTGATTACTTTAATCATAATTGGCCTAGTAACAATGCACTAAGGAAAAATTCTGAAGAAGTAGTTGACTTCTGGCGAAAGTATGAACGTCGATGGCCAATAGTTTCTGCAATGGCAAAAGATCTACTAACACCTCCGGTTAGCACTGTAGCTTCGAAATCTACTTTTAGTGCAGGGTCTAGGGTTCTCTCTGAAGTTAGGAATCGACTAAAAGAAGATATTTTAGAAGCATTAATGTGCGTGAAGGACTGGCAAGACGCTCATTTTCGACTGCAAGATAAATATGCCGAAATTGCATGTAGTCAAGTAAGTGATATTTAGTTTAATCATATTTATGACGAA
The DNA here is from genome assembly GCA_019395295.1 of Osmanthus fragrans. Taxonomy (NCBI): domain Eukaryota; kingdom Viridiplantae; phylum Streptophyta; class Magnoliopsida; order Lamiales; family Oleaceae; genus Osmanthus; species Osmanthus fragrans. The sequence continues at coordinate 1,164,356 of JAEDXY010000039.1, read as the reverse complement.
TTTTTATTTTAATACCTTTATAATTTTTTTAAAAAAATTGTATACGTAACAAGTTGTTCGTGTACAATTTTTAACTCCGCCTACTCGAAATTGAATTATTGAAGTAGTCGGTCCCAAACCCGGATAAAAGAGGAGGGTTTATATTTTAATATTTTATTATTTTTAAAATGAAAAATATTTTGAAAAATCATTTGACAATGTCTCATATTTTTTTTAATTTTATCATTTATAAAATAATTATTTTCAATTAATATATTTTCTTCAAAACAAACTTGAAAATGAAAATATATTAATTAAAAATTATTTATAAGTAAAAAAATTAAATTGTAATTACAAAAAACTTATAAGTATTATTTATAAGATAAATTCATAAAAAAAATATATTATAAAAATATATTTTATCAAAGTCTAAGTAAATTGTTTACAAAATAAAAATACTTATAAAATAAAATTTTACTGAAAATCTATTTTTTTTTAAACAAAATTTAGGAAAAAAACGTGTATTAAAAAAAAAAAAAAAAAAAAAAATTTGGAGGCGAGCTCACGAGCCGAGCTCGTGAGCTCGGCTCGTCAAAGCCCACGAGCCACGAGTTCGTGGGCCAAGCCGAACGCCTTTATTTTTTGACGAGTCGAGCCCGGCTCGACTCGTTACCCACGAGCTCGTTGAGCAACGAATTCGAGCACGAGCCGAACTCGTAGGATAACGAGTCGAGTCGAATCGACTCGGCTCGACCCATTGCCATCACTAGTTGCAACCCAATTAAGAGGTTCCAAACGAACGTGTAATTTTTGTCTAGTGGGAGCTTAAGCAGGACCAAAATGATAATGTTATAGAGACATACTCAAAAAATGGTGAACACGTGTCAAAATATAATTAAATATTTTAAAAAATTAAAAATAAAAGAATAGCCAATCAATTTCTATCAAATCGATTTGTCCTCCGATTTTTTATTTTTTAGCCTATCTGACTGACTTTATTGGGACCCAAAATGGGAGTTTAAAAGTGCCCAAATTAAAATGGCGTCAATAATTTAGGGCCACAAATAATTATTATTTTTTGTGCCGTTACGAGAGAGTGGAGGTCCTGTAAGTGACCGATGGAGGAGGGCGACGTCGAGATGGCGGTGGCAGACGGCGAATCTGGCGTCGTATTATTTCTCTTTATCGCGCACTCTGTGAATTTCTGTTTGTGTAATTTTAATTTCTTTCAGATTTATTTTCGCTATCCTGTGAAATCCCTAACTTTTGTACATATGTATATTTGTGTGTATATGTATCGTTGGGCACTGCGTAGGAGCTAGATGATATGAAGAAGAGACTTAAAGAGATGGAGGAAGAAGCGGCCGCTCTCCGTGAAATGCAGTCAAAAGTTGAGCAAGAAATGGGCGCCGTTCAAGGTCACTCCTAATCCCTACATCATTTTCTTTTGGAATTTAGATGCTCGTGGACGCGCACAATGCAAAAATTTCATTTTTTTTTTCTTTTCTGATTATAGCGCGCGAATTAGAATTATAGGCGAATTTCTTTTTCGTTGTTGATGAGAAAAGTATGCGTCTCTACGGCAAGAAAAGGGGGTGCTGCAAAATATACATGGAAAATGTGAAAATTGAATTAAGTTTAGCTTGTTAATTTAGATTTATATCCATTCTCGATTGAATCGTGAAATGGCTCCATTTAGGAGTAATTTTGTTTCTTTAAATAAAGAAAAATATATAATTACTATGCTTGGCAAAATTGACAACTGAATGATTAGTCTATAAGGGCTGAACAAGGAGTATAAAATTCAAAGCTTGTGAATGAACTTACCTTTTGAGAGTTGAAACATTGAATTGATGCCGAATTTACAAGATGAAGGTTGTTTAAACCTTTTTAGTAGATATGATTGAGATTGCAATTGAAAAATAGGGAATTTGTTTAGACAAAATTTTAAAAAGTAAATATGATTTTATTTTCATGTGGTAATTGTTAATCTTCAAGTTAGAAACGTTTTCTACACGTGAATAAGACTGGTGTTACTGACCGCTCAGTGTTGATGAAATATATCTCTAATTCAGATATTTATTTCGTATCTCTGTAATCTCTGAATTCTTTCTCTCTTTCTCGTTTTCTTTTACAGTTCTAGATCAAGATGCCAAGTTGTAATCCTATGTGTTTCAAGCTGCTGATTATGTTCTCATTTTGTGTATCATTGTAATTATCAATATTCTTGATATATTGTTCTCGCCATGCGTTGGTTTCTGGATCTGCGTGGTTTTTCTGCTAAATTGTGGAATAAATATCTTGAACTTGTTTTCACTACCTATATGCTGTGTCAATTTTACTTCCTAGCGTTTCCTTTATTTGGACACATACTTGCTGCTTATTTCTTTGGATTATTATTAATTTATTTTTTATTTTTTGGCTGGGTGGGTAGATGGATGGGGTGATGAGAGGATCTGAAGAGTAAGGCCTAATTGTTTTTAACTACTACACCTTGTATTTGGTGGTGTCTTATGTTTGAGTTACCCTTTCCAGTATTTATTTGTAGACACTATTTGATAGACATCTGTTGGTGAGCTTCACCACAATATACTACAGTAGTCATGCCTCTGGCAATATGGACCTTGAGACCTTGACTGGTCCAAAATGTATACGGACTTATTTTTTCCTTAATATGATCAGCACATATCTACTAGCGTTGTTATAAAATTAAATTCGAGATAACAATGAGGATTAATGAAGGTGATGATGATTGATGCTTACTACTCTTTAACTTTTATGAGTGGTATGACGCCCAGGTCTAAGTAATAGCTTCTGTATGATAAAGTCAATGGTATCAATAGATACAATTTTGTATCACCTTTATTATCAATGCCCTTTTTTATGTATTTCCTTTATTGCAACCAGATCCTGCTGCTGCTGCTACAGCTAATCAGGCAAATAGAGAAGAACTGGATTCTCGCTCAATCTTTGTTGGCAATGTAAGGCTTCTTCACCAACAAGTTGCAGTTGTTTTAAGAGAAATTCACATTTAGTCCTTGCCCTTGGTAACTTCTATTGCTGGTATTATTTTGGCGTCTTTCTATAAGGTGTGCTTTATGTGGATGAGCTGTTCTTTTTTCCATTTCTCGACCAAGTTAAATAGATATATTTGTTGACCTCAAAAAAAATGTACCTATGAGCCGTCAACAGATCCTAGGGCCTCTCACGTCTGGTTCAGCCTTTGCTCCTGCACACTAGAACAAACCGTCAGTTGCACGTGGCTTTCTCCAAAGAGGGGGGAGCCGGCCGCGCGCACTCCAACGATCAAGTCAATTGGAGTGAAAATATATATGAGTGTGGGAAGGCTAAAACGTGAACCTCCAAAATATATAAGAGGGTCGGCCTTGGGGAGATAAAAAGAATAGTGAAATATAGAGAGAATTGTTAAGTAGTATTGAGAGTCCAATTTAGCATTACCTTCAAATGACATAGTGTGTGAGCTTTTATAGTAAAAGAGGGTGAGTAAGAACCATTGGATGAAGAGACACGTGACCTCATTTTAGCGGCTGGGCCTCTTATCATAGGCATCAATCCATTTAATGTTATGACCATTTACAGGCCTAGGTCTGACATTTAAGTCTAGGATTGACTTGTATGATTGATTAAAGCCATCATTGTAGTGTGTTGTCACATCACCCACTTGTCATGAGATCTTGTATGAAGATCTTCCCTGAGATGCCTCTACCAACCTCGCCTCGTCCATGAGGGGTCAGCTCTCCATGAGAGTTCGGTTAATAGGGATTCGTCCAATTGGGGCTCGGCCCATGAAGGCTCCGCCAGAGGGGTCGACCAAAACTCAACTATCGTGGGTTCGGAATGACATGGGTTCGACAATTGGGTTCGGACGTAACGCAGATCGAGGGTTCGGCCACGTGGCTTTTGGGCCACACGTTACATGCTGGAGCCCTTTTGGGATTGTCCGTAACAATATCTATTTGAGCTTTCAAAAAATTGTTCCTAGTAGATAAATTATGACATATGCAAATTAGTGAGCTGCTGAATATTTTATTCTGATGCCACCTTAATTATGCTTGCTGATGAGTTAGATAATGTATTCCTCCTCTATAATAGCAAGAGTAAGATGGATTTTGTGTCTGCATATTCCATTTATTATTTTATGTATGGATGTGACATGAACCAAACAAGTTGGCTGTGTGCGTGTATGAGCATTGTGTGTTACCTTTCTGCCTTCTCACTATCTTCACTGTTTTGCTTACAATTATTTGTTAATAGGAATTCCATCTTTTGTGCTTCAGGATTGATGCTGCTTGTTTTAATTTCTCCGACTCAGATACTTCCTTTTTCTTCAATGCTTCTGTTTGGGTTTCATTTTTTGTTGTTAAAATTCTACTTCTCAAAAAATAAGTGGTTGATAACTTGGTAGGGCTTGTGAGTCCTAAGATATGTGTGGCTAAAATTAATGTTTGATTTTAAAAAGTAGGATTTAAGAAAAGAAAATGAATCGCAAACAGAGGCTATATATATGGTGAAAAGTCATTTCTTTCTGAAATATTAGTTTTGACGTTTTTAACATTTATTATGTTTTCCTGCCATTAGTGAAATGTTGTTGATTTCATTATCTTAGCAAGCATTGATCTCAATTTTTCAAAATGCTGACATAACTGCTTTAGAGATTTGTTTCTGTAGCAATTTGTTGTTTCCTGACATAACTGATGAGTACCTAGGTTTGCCTCATACATATTTTTCTTTACTACATACTTCAGCTTTAATGGAGTTAAATACACCTACATGTAGTCAGTAGATACATACAAGTGCACGTAACAGCACCCATAGTGTTTGTTCTTTCACCCCCTCCCTCCGCTCGAGGTAGCTTCTTTTGAACAGAAGAAACTTTCTTTGTAGGTGGATTATTCATGTACCCCAGAGGAAGTGCAGCAGCATTTCCAGTCATGTGGGACTGTCAATAGAGTAACTATCCGGACTAACAAGTATGGGCAACCGAAGGGGTATGCATATGTCGAGTTTCTCGAGGCAGAAGCTGTTGAACAGGCTATTCTTCTGAATGAATCTGAACTTCATGGTCGCCAATTGAAGGTTAAGCCACATCGCATATTTATTTGTTACTTGCATTCATTACATGGACCATCCCTGTGAATAAGGATCTGAAACTTGTTACTTCCATTCTCCTATTTTTGAATTCCTTTTGAGTATTGTTCCAGGTGTCAGCCAAGAGGACCAACGTTCCTGGCATGAAGCAATTTCACCCACGGCGTGCCAACCCCCACACGGGATATCGCTCTAGGACACCATACATGCCTGCTCCAATTTTCTATTCTCCTAATGGATACGGGTATGAGTCATCATCCTCTGGATTTTTTACTCTTTAGTTTGAAATGGCAATGGTTCTAGAATTATAAGGTTAGGAGGGGTGGGGGACCATATCAAAGTCATTTATCTACTTCTTCAGCTGTAGGCAGCTTTACCAACGTTTCAGGTAACAACCATTGCTTAAGACGCATAAGCATGACTTTTTTTTTCCTCAACAAGGTAGAAACTCAACTGGAGCATGTTATGGAAGTGTTTGTAAACGGTTTAAATTATACATAAATAAAAATGAATGGTGGATAAGTAGATAATACTTATGGGTCCTTGAAATGTGTGAATAAAATGTGGCTTGAATGTTTATAAACTGTTTATAGACGTGAGCCAAACATAAATAGCTAAAATAACTAAATAGTTTCAAAAAAGCAACAGAAGTTGGTGCTCGAACACACCACATTGAATTTTCAACAATTAAAAATTATATAGAGAGAGACCATGAATTCACCGAGCTAAAAAGAACTTAGATTTTATAAGATAGAAAAATAATTTGGTTAATAAGGAAAAACAAAAAACGAAGGGTCTGCAGCAGAATATTGAAGGAAAAAGGTAAAATGGCCTATGAAGTGAATCTTGGGGACGAGCAGATGACTGCTTTTGGGGAGGGATAGGGATCATTGAGAAATTTTAAGTGGGGAAGGGGAGAAACCCATGGCTGAAAGCATACTTTGGCATTATTACGTTAAAAATTACTCTTGCTTTGCAGGAAGGTTCCCAGGTTCAGAATGCCCATGAGATACAGCCCTTACTTCTAAGCCTCAAGATTTTGATTGAGATGTGCATGTCAACCCTTAAATATTCCTTGGTCTCTCTGTTGCGTGACTAGCGCAAGCTTTTAGAAGTGATAAGTAATGGATTGATGCTTTTAGTGGATTGTTATTGCTTTATGTTCGTGACTATGATGCTTGATTTTTCTTATTGGATTACATCTGCAGGAACACTGTGCAGTACTTCTGGTTTACAATTATTTTAGGATTTCCATTTGCTACCAAATCTTCTCATTTCTTTGCTTAATTATTTTTTCTTGTTGAAAATATGGCCTTCATGTTTTTTGGTTATTGGAAACATTGGGAGCTGCTTATTCGGCTCGTAATTGGTCCGACATCTCTCCTATAAGTCATAGCAGATTACTCCTATAATTTATGATAATTAAAAATTGCATCAAACTAAATTTGATCAGAATTTATTGTATTGGTACATTACTGATCATTTCTGATTTTGGCTTCATTTTATTGTGCCAATTATACTGTAAAACAAGATTAAAATTCTTTAAAATTGATCTTCTGCTCTCAGTAGGCAGGATAAAAACTCTGTTAAATTCTTTATTAATGCTTTTATTAATTTATAAAACTCCAAATATAAATAAGCATGTTGAGCATGCACCAATCATCCCATCTTAAGATGTTCACTACTCTAAAATTAATTTGTTGGTTTATGAATAAAGAAAATAATTGTTGGCAAAATCTAACTTACACTTACTTTATTTAAGTCGAATCAAGGTAACCGATGCCTGGATAATTCGATTAGAAAAGTGGTACACGTTAACCAGTCACTCTCTTTTCATGTAGGTCAATTGATAGGCATGGGCCTTGATTATTAAGAAAAGTGATGATTTTTTTTTCTTGGGTACAGTCGAGCCTAATACTGTGAGCTAAAGTGAACTCAATAGCTTCGTCCTTTTTTGTTCTGGGGAGAATATCCATGGTGCTGAAACGTGACTTTCAATCCTTAAGGCCCCATCTCTTTCATTTCTTTCAATTACCATATATACTCCAAAATTCTTTGTCAATTATGTCTCTTTAATTCTGCTATTAGCTAAAGCTATATTGGACGCTTTAACCACCTCAAATTTGGTTCATTCCTTTAACAAGAACAAGTTCTAGAGAGGGACATTTTAATTCACCCGAAAACGAGTCTTTAAATCTTAAAGTGATTAAAATATTAAATAATGATATTTATCTAGAGTTTAGATGATCATTAACTTGTCTAAATATGAAATTAGCGTCACATTGCTTCCAAATTTTTTTGAACAATAGGGTTGGACATGATTCGATTCGATTCGCTTCTCTTTAAAAATGAATCGAACTCAAATTTTCAGGTATTTAGTAAGTGGAATTGTTGAGTTCAAATTTAATGATTGAACCGTTCGGGTTCAGTTTGGTTCGATTCTATTCGGTTCCTTGGTTCCGTACTATTATTATATTTTTTAATATTTATAATGTTGCATTAATTCAACTAATAATATGTTTAATATTAGCTCTTACAAAATAATGTAGTTCAATTTTATATATTTTTTAACCCCTCTTTGTTGAGTATTTTATAGATTTGATTACTAAAATCACAGTAAGAGAAAGAGAGCAAGCTCAGGGACGGATTCTGGATTGGATCTAAAACCAAGCTGCAAAATTTCTGACTAGACTAATATGCGAAAAAAAAAATTACATAAAAAAAAAAAAAAAAAAAAAAAAAATTTACCTTAAAAATATTAAATGGGCTATGGGATGGATCGGGTTACAGCCAAGCCCCCCTCTATCAGTCTCTGAGGGAGCTCACAATAAATAAAAGAGGTGCAGTCGAGCTTTCAATTCAATTTCTCTAGAATGGGAGAAACGACGCTACGGTAGATTAAAATATTTGAGTAAAATTTAGGTTAATTTGATTAAGTTGAACTTGGACTGAAAATTAGAAATAGAAAATTTATATTTTAGGTTTGTGCTAAATTAATTAGTTAACAAATTTATATAAAAATAAATAAAATAATTTTACTTATTTAAGTTAAATAAATTAAAAAATTAGGAAGATATGAGAAAATGGGGCTCACTGAACTTCAGATTTGGAATCTAATCAATCTGGTCGATCGGACTAGACGAGAGTTGTCTTTTATAAAATCTGCAGTCATATTAATGTCATGCAGACAAATTTGATAAGAATTCGAAGCAAGAAATGACCTAAATTATGTAGTTTGTCCGCCATTTTCATAGCCAAACAGCTGTCATTAAATAGATAATTAATCCCCAACAGTATTAATTAAATTTTGATATGCTATACAACTGTAGATTTTGAAGACATAATAGTTAATAGTGACATATAGCAACGGCAGTACTTGGTTAAAGCCAAAGGAGTAATCAATTTTTGCAGAAATCAACATCCTGCCAGGCAATAGTCTATCAAGCAAAGTGTTTCATACAACTTGCACTTCAAGTTCATGAATATGATTTGACGATACAATGATTCGATATTTTGAATTGAAAAATTCTGATTGTACTGAATTTTCATATACAGAATTTGTACAGATACTCACATGGGTGGGACTCATGTGAGTATTTTATTGTCTAAAAAATTATCCACCCACCCTCCTATTGTCTTGTCGGTACAAATTTTGTACAATAATTTTCTGTACACCAAGACTTGTTCTTTTGAATTATATTTTTTTATTTAATATTGTCTACTTTTGTTTGATACTATGTCTTGTGATCGAAGATACAAGTATATGACAATAGCAAACTAAGGGCGCGTTTGATACGCCGAATTTGCCCTGGAACTAAGAAAATATTTTCCTAGTTCCTACTTTTGGCTGTTTGATTTGCCAAATTTACCCTGGAAAATATTTGCCACCAATTTCTAATGTACAATCCCTTGAAGCACAAAAGTAGGAAAATATTTTCTTATAATTTTAGTGAGAAATTATTTTCCACCTTGTTGGGTGTTTTTTTTTCTTTTTTTTTTTTATTTTTTTTAACTTTTTGGTAATGAAAATATATTCTAAATTCAATGGTAAAATTTTTTATCCATTTAATTGACAATTTGCATGAAAAACGAAGTCAAACGAACATAAAAATTTTATGAAAATAATTTTTTTTAATTTTTTTTTTACTTTTTGGCAATCCAAATAAATTTTAATACAAATTGTAAAAAAATTATCCCAAAAAGTAACCATATGCATGAAAAACAAAGTCAAACGGATTAGGTGAAAAATTATACCAATCAAACACCATTAATTACAATTCCCTCTAAAATAAATTCTAGGCAAATCACTTCCCTGCCAAACATTTTATTTGCCATTCATTTTCCATCTTTCTATCAAACACACCCTAAGATTTTAAATTTTAGATGGACATTTTTGTTAAAGGGGAAAATGTCGTAGAAATGTAACATAAACGAGGGTGTTGAGATTAATGTATGTCTTGCAAAAGAAAGAGTATAACCCTAAAAAATAAAAATAAAGATGAGAATATACTCTAATAAGTGGAGACTGTGATGATTGAAAATAAATTAAGAAAAAAGATATTCAAGTGATTGCGATACAGTTTATATAAACCTAAAGAGGTTCGAAATATCGGTCGAACATCTCGCATCGAACTTGTTTAGTGTGATTTGCAGGCTATTGCGTCAACTTGAGGGTTTACTCAGTGTACTCTCGAATGGTAGTGACTGCGAGTTCTCTTGTAAAAAAAAAAAAAAAAAAGGTTCGAAACGTAAAATGTTTCGTAGAAAATGTTTACAGAGTGGATAAATTAAAAATAATGACCTATTATGGTTAATAAAAAAACAAAAATTAACTTATACTAAATCATTTAGTAAATGTGCCAATGATCCAACAAGTGGCTAAATAAATTCAACTACTTTATCTAAATTTATGAAGAATAAAGTTCACTTGATTTGTTTTATTGTTTCTATGTATGATTTATATAGAACACGAGTGATTTTTAAATTAAGCAAGTGGATGACAAGAAATATTTAATCGAGAATATGAAAGTTAGCCTATTTTATATGTATATAAAATAATTAACAGTTTGAACAATGATGAAAGATGGATAAGACCAATAATTTTAAACCTATGAAAGAGCTTCAAGATAGTTGACCATATCAACAAATTATTGGCTGGTTTTGAATGTGATTTGCTTGATTGCTTTGCATTACAACACACAAAAAAGAGACAAACATGAGAGTGGTTAAAATAAATAGTGTCCATTTGTTTTTTTGTTTTTTGTTTTTTTTTTTTTGGATTACGCTTCATTACTGACGCTCTCACCTGCCCTACCTTGGATCTTGATGAAAGAGGTAAATCGCAGGTTATGCCTCCAAGGGTACAAGGTGGAAGACTGTTTGTACACTTGCACTTATCTAAGAGCCAAATTCATATTTTAGGATTTAAATTCTTGACGCGACAGTCTCAAACAAAACTGGATTTATCCACCTTCCCTTTTTACCACTTGAATATGTGCCCTGGGAGCTAGTAGTATCCATTTGTTACATCACAATCATGCAGTTACATGTTTCACATACATATGTACAGCCTGTTTAACGAAACTTTTAAAAACTCAAAAAGTTATTTTTTAGATTAAGAAATTAATTTTGAACATATTTGAATAATTTTAGAAATGTTTTAAATTTTAAAAGAAAGTTCGTATAAGAAATTTTTTTCATAAAACTCTTCTACAAGAAGCGAAAGCAAAAATAAAAGTCTTGTCAATGATCTATAGTTATGTTGGAATAGAATTTAAGGATATAAATCGAGTAATGAACAACATTCTATTTTGCTGCACCATACGTATTCCTTTTATATATTAACTTAGGTAACATTTTCTTTCTTTTGCATTAATAACTTTGGTACTCATTAGAGTGACTTTTTCTCATCGAGTGTTCTTGTCTTGGGAAGAAAGTTTGTCCACAATTGAAAAGTGCATGGCGGGGTCATTTGGGGAATTACATATGTTATTTAGTATTATTGATGTTTAACATTAGTTTAGGTGACAGTACTATAGTCATTAAATTATAAGTTTAATTAAGAGGGTATTTAGTAGAGAGTAAAATCAGATTTTTAGTATATTGTGATAAAAAATTTTGAAATATGTGATTAAAAAATTGTGGAACCCAAAAAAAGATGTGATTGATATCGATTGTTTGACTTTTACTTAGATTAAAATCAAATTAAAATTTAGAACAAACAGACCCTAAATACAATGAACTATGACCCATTTATAATAAAACTTATAATATGTTGACATATCGATTAATATTCAACGTCACGAACTTAGATAACATTTTTATCAAGGGATGAAAAAGGAAAAAAGTTGTGTACAATATTTGTACATAGCATAGGTGACAATTCTCACCCATACGATGAGGTCCGTGATTACGAACCTCACCTATAAATGTGTGAGAGCTGTGCACCGTGCTGAGCACGGTGCTCTACCCATATCCTCTTCCATGAAAAATTGCCTGAAAATATTGGGTGAGGAAAAGTCAAATATTCATTATTATATCGGACGAAAACCTATTTTGATCAGGTCCCACAATTTTGAATGGACAAATGAGATTTGGATTACTCTACTGTGACAGGGCTGTGGACAGGCACAGGTCACAGTATCAGGGCTCATCAGATTTTTCCCAAAAATCAGCTCAAACACTCTTACAACTTTCCCATTATTAAATTACATATTACATTTTTTTTTCCCAAGATTTTTCATGTGAAAAGAGAATTTAAAGTTTAAACTTGATACGAATCGACCCTCACTCCAACCAAATTTCCAAATGCAAACCTTCCATAAAGGTAAAAACCCTATTCGCGTCTGTATTTACATCCGTACATGTGCACACACTGAATCTTTCCTCGCATATATCAAACAAGTGTTGAGCATTTAGATGTTTGTGGATCCCACATCGCCGGGAGCAAGTACTTCCGGCCATTCACCCCATGCGCATTGTAGCTAGCTCCAGTGATCTTATCGGTCAAAACATTCCCGGCGTAACCTGGGTACGCGCCCGACCCGAAAACGCCTGTGCAAGCTGTCACTGCCTCTAATGGCGCCGTTGGCGGGCCCTGGAAATACCCGTTATTAAACGGGTTCGTCACTGTACCCGCCAAAACAGTAGCCAAATTAATCACCATACCGTCAACTCCTACGTCGCCGTTCGGGGCCACCAGCGGCGGCGTTTGCGGTCCATAAACTGGTTGATGAAATGGCCATGCACAGTAACCCGGGCACTGTGTCTCCGAATTCCCAACCCATGCATATGCGAACCGAGTCGGCCCACGGGTCGATCCATGTCCGCCGCACCGATTCATGCAAAACCCATTAACGAAAACCTCCTTCGCCGTCAAAACGACATTTACCGACCCGCTTAAATGCCCACCCTTAGACGCCAAGAAAATTATATGGGAATTCTTGAGAGACTTTCCTAAGGAATAATTTTCGTCCAGGATCTGTTTCCCTACGACGAGCTTTGATGAACCAAGCGCACCACCCTTGTATTTCTCCGTCGTTTTCCACCATGTTGAAACAGAAGGCAGTAGAGCCTTCACAGAGTTGATCGATTGCAGATAATCAACGATTATGGAGCGTTGGATGGGTGTGAACTTTCCATACCAGATGAGATTAACGGTGATGGTGCCCTTAAGAAGAGGCCCTCTGTGGTATTTCAACACAAGGGGCTGTTCTTTAACTAAAGCAGCCATTGAAGTCGAGAGGAAGAAGACGAAGAGCAAAAATATGGTGCCAGTGGCAGAATAGTAATTTGAGGCCATTTTGTTTTTGTTTTCTGATATGATTTGAAATCAAAGTGAAATTCAAGTGCAGTATTTATACACGGGGAAATAGGGTGAGTAGGTATCTATCTATAATGGTTCCAACTTCCACGTGGTGATATTAGATTGGTTGACATGGGTTGCCAGGTTGGAAGGTTCAGCCAATGACGTGGTTGGTCTAAGGAGGTAGACCATGGTTAGTTCGGAATATAATCCATGCAACTGATGTTGACACGTTTGTTTAATTATTGATATTTATGTTGTAACAACTGGATGCCACATAATGGTTTTTCTTGCAAGCAATTTGATTTATAAGAATGGAGTAAAAAAGTTGAGTTCAGGTAGACAATTTTAGTGCTAGTTAAAGTTGATTCAATACCATTATAGTGATCAAATTTTGTTGACATGCAAGATGATCGACACTTACATTGACGGGGACCCACTTTTTTTTTTGAATTTTTTTTATTCAAGCAGGACACACGCGCACGTAAGAGGATGTCAATCATTATGTCAACAAAATTCGGGCAAAGTAGCATAATTCAAGTTGATTATATTTAGATTTGAGAAATCATAAACGAATCCAATCAATTTGACCGATAGTTCCTTTCTTTTTTAACTGAAACGAAATAATTTAACTAATAGTAAATATTTATGGATGATGCTCTTTGTACGTTCAAACATACATTGTTGTTGACATTGTGTGATGTGTAAAAAATCTGATAATTAATTTGAATAATTAACTAAATAAATGGTCAAATTATCTGTCACATCACACAATGTCATTGTAAGTGCAGCATGATTGAATATTTATTACTACACACGAGAATGTTGAGTTCTATTTTTAGATTTTTCAATAGTACTTTTTTTTTTTTTTTTTTTATGACTCAGGAACCCGCAGTCGTTACTGGCGGAGCCTGACCACTCTTAGAGCGGGGTCCGACCACCAGTGCGCACTGGGTAAACCTGAGGCCTGATGCAATACCCGCAAACCACACCAGACGGGTAAATCTCCCCCAAAGGGAAGACGGATGTCTCAAGTGTGGGTTGAACCCTTGTTGAAGGAATATCCAATTTCCTAGGCGGTCCCCTTTTGCCAACTTGACGTTCGATTATCGTTAGAGCTACCGTGCTAACCCCTAAACAAAAGAAAAAAAGTATAATCGACCGAGGTCGGTCATTGGTGGCTCTGGCGTGCTGATATGGGGAATGGGGGTGGGCCGTGGGTGATTGGATTTATCTAACTTTTTCTTGGTTGTGAAGCACGCCTCTCAAAAATGGGCCCAGTGCCGACCCTCCATTGCATGTTTGGCATCATTTACAATTTACAACTTTTCATGTTTTGCTTGCTATTTAAGACAGAGACTAAATTTTTCTCCCATATGGATGGGATGGTTCATGGAAACTAGTTTAATTAGGGTGTCTAAGAATTAAAGTGATTAGCGAAGATTTATTTATTTATTTTAATTAAAATTACTAAACAAAATATAGAGAAGAGAAAAGAAAAGAGGTTAGGATTTCTTAATTAATTGCATAATAAAAATACAAGAAAATTAAGTTTTATATAGTCTTGCTAGCAAGTTAAAAGATTAATCTAACCTTAAAGATAAACAACTAATATATGTAGCCCCAGTTTGATAGTGATTAAAATCAAATTTTTAGTATATTTTGATAGAAACTGATGAAACGTGTGATTAAAAAATTATGAATCTAATGAAATATGTGGTTATAATTAATTATTGAGTTTGATTTAGATTAAAATTTTGATTTTAATTTCTACCAAAGAGGGGCTTAACAATATTTTTAAAAGTCTTTTCACGAGTTCATTTCTTTAAAGGTCTATACTTGTCGAATCTTTTAATCTAATACTTTAAACTGTTAAACAATATTAAAATATTTGAATTTAGATATTTTGCTCGCATGTAGATTATTATAAAACTATTTTATACACTTATCCGGACTTCTTTAATTATTTACTATTAAATTGAGCGGATATCCATGTAATTTATTATAAAATATATTAGTTATAGGTAAATTCCAGACTTGAATGCAATTGGCGTGAAAAATGAGTACTGAAGCTTAAATGGGAATTAATTTGATGATTAATCGAATTGCAATTGATCAATTAGAAGTTTGAAGCTCAATTGCAAACTTTTGAAACTTGCATCAGATCAATTTTGGATGATAAGGACTGCATTAGGAAGATTTAAAGATGAATGACCGAAGCTGCAATTAATAACTGACTCAAGTTGAACAAATGAGGAATTCAGGGACCAAAGTGCAAGATGGTAGCCCTTTGCGCCATACGATTGCAAGGGCTTAACTGTCAACACCTGTAGCATAAAAATCTTTGAACCATGCAATCGCAATGGTTCTAATCATGTGATCACATATGATTGTTCGGCTAGAAGATTTTCTTTCCTAATTTAATTTAACCTTTCATCGAATACAATTTGGACATGATTTTGACCTAATATTTGATCTCTAAATATATCTCTTGCAAAGCAATTAATTGATGACTTTTATTTAAATTAAAATCGGTACCAAATAGAAGTTTAACAGATTTTGATAAAAGTAAATAAAATGTATAATCGAAAATTTGTTGATCTCATAAAATGTATTGTTAAAATAACTTTGATTTAGATTAAAATCTTAATTTTAAATTTCATCAAACATGAGCTTAATTTTCGATGATTTAAAGATTGAGCATTAACCAAAAAAGAGAGCCTGGAGTCGAGTTAGAGATTGGTAGTAAAAAATTTAAACAAGTAAATAAAAGCAAAAATTAAAAGGTGAATCGTGCAACACATTTTGAGTGAATTGGTCAGGCTTGGCGATTGAATTGACCTAGTATCGTCTTTATGAGTCAATTTAGTCAATATTTTAAGAGTTCAAAAATTTTGGATTTTTACATTAGGAGAATATGTTTCTGAACTAGTTATCAATTCTTCCCATCAAATCGATCAATTTAAACATTGTTGATTTCTAAACTTGAATAAAGGTCTTATTGCCACAGAAGGAAAAAAAATAATAATAATAAAAAAGCTAAAAAAATCAGAAGAAATAATAATAACAATAATAATTTTAAAATTTTAAAAAAGCTGATTAGATGCATGATTTTAATTGACGTTCAGGATAAGGAGTAGGAATTTAGCACAAATAGTAAATCTTTATAAAGTCCTGTAGACGTGGGGATTATTGTCTATACTTTTCATCATCCAATTGAATTTTATTTTATTTTATTTTTTGGTGATTTAATGTTTATACACATGTTCGCATTCAGGGTGCATATTACTGAAATATACATGACGATATAAGAACATTGATCTTCATATCCAAATAAATATTGTCAAATTATAAAATTGATATTAAGATGGAAGAATATATGAGAATTCGGATCTTAGATCTTTAACAATTACTTGAGTAATCACGAAAGTTTTCCTACCACTTAATTTATTAGATATGTTAGATAGTTAGTTTAGATTTTAAATATAAAACCATTCAATCTATTGTATTTATATTCGATTAGAGTTAGGTAAATTAGAAACTAGATTAGGTACTTAATATTAAAAATTAGATTGGGTACTCAATTTTCGTATGATCGATACTACGACTCATGTCCACTTTATTATTTATTTATGATAATAGAAACAAAAATTAAGGACAACTAACTCATTCAAAAGTTTAAAATGGTTAAATGATATATATATTTATTTAATTGTTATGTTTAATTTATTTGTATGGAAATATATAGAGATTCTGACTATAAATTTAGTGTTATTTTAGTTGTGTAAAGTTTCAAAATAAGTGGTTGGGCTTCAATAAGTTAAAACATAGATGGTTTGGAAAGGGTCCAGAGTCTGTAGAATTTTCTTTGGAAAAGATTGATGGTGTACCTAAAAGTCAAATTATTTCCTACATTATTGTTCAACTTCTTTATTTCTCAATATACAGATTTGATCAGTGTTTCACTTTTTTTGTAACAAAGATGTTATAATTTTCGTAATAAGTTACACTTGTGTGTAACAAGAAAAGTTGTGTTACACACAAGTTATACATATATAAAGATATATACACACATGGTGTTTTACACACAAGTTGTGGTAAAGTTGTGTTACGCACAAATTATACAAAGATGTTATAATTTTTGTAATAAGTTACACGTGTAACAAGTAAAGTTGTGTTACACACAAGTTATATATATATAACACATGGTGTTTTACACGTCGAACGCACATGTTACAATATAATACATAACTGCATCGTTATCGATCATTTGGCGATCCACCACACTAGATCTGCACCTCCACCGATTCTTCACGACCCACCACAACAATCTTATCGAGTAAACTGGAATTTCAATTGTCAAATTTGGGTAAATCTTTCTAATAATAATTATTATTATTATTTCGAAATGAACAAAAAGTGTGTTATGTTGGGGGATTGGGGGATGAAGGAGATGAAAGAATTATATTGTTGTAGGTCGTCGTACCTAAATTGTGGAATTGGGTTTTATCCAGTATTTTCAGAAATAAAAGAGTAAGATTAAGCCCCTGTTTGATTTCCCATTTTGGAGGAAAGAATGCATTTTGAATAGTTGATTGATGGAGAATGTGTGGTTAAAAATTAAGGAAAAGTTTTGAGTTTGCGTATAATATTATTTTAATTGAAGAATGTGTGGTTGAAAATAAGAGGGAAAAAAATAGAAATTAAACAGAGCCTATGATTATAGGCTTTTCATCCGCGGGTTTTGTTCCAGAGAGTGATTTATGTTAACACTAAAATAGTATCAAGGTTGTTAAGTTGCAAAGCAAACTACTTCTCCAGTTATTATGTATCCATTTTAGTCGATCGTGTTTATTAAAATAGATAAATAATAATAATAATAATAAATCATTTTAAATTAATAATCGGACAAATTTTCATATTCTGATATTCTCCTTCCCTATTTCTTTTTAGTTTTTCAAAATTTGTTCGAACTTAAAATCTTAATGGATTGATAGTTTGAGCAAACAAGTCATTCAAATATTGTATTCCAATTTTTATTTGATATTTTTAGCAGGTGGGGGTCTAATTTGAATTGTTGTTATCAAGGAACACGAGTGGTAGGCAAATTAATTGCAGGGGCCCTTGAGTCGAGACCTTCAACTCCATTTCCCAATCAAATTAATGCAGTCTTCATCTAACAAGCCATGAAGAGATACTCTTGCTCTATCATAACGTTTGAAAAAATTAATAATTTCATTAAGGTTAAAGCCATGAATGAAATGAAGTAACAAGAAGGAATCGACCCTACCGATCTTGAAAAGTCTAATCTTCATTAAAATAATATTCTTCTAATATAGTTCTCTTATAGAGTTTACTTTTGTTGGGTGTTTTAGTTGAGTTATGTTGTATGTACAAAGTTGGTTGATAAAGTAATATTTACACAAATCATTTCAAAAACAGATTTTTAAATCATTGAAAATCAATTGTCTGAATTTTGCCTACACACTTTTGTTAACCAATTTTGTAAACACACTTTATGCAAATAACATAATATGTTTTAGTTGATGTTACATTTTTTCCCCTTAAAAAGCGCATTATGTCTAAGTGAAATTAAGAGGTTGAAAGTTTTCCACATTTTCTCGATGCTAGTAAATCAAGCTCACAAATATATTGTCCTAGGTTATAGCAAGTTGAGATGCTTCTCCTCCTTGCGTCCTCATGTCTTTCACATATCTATCAGGTATCGACAATTAAGGGTGATAGAGATGAAATTCGTACACAAGATTGAGTAACTCCTTTTAATAAAGCTTACCTGATAAGATGGAATATAAGTCTTAATATGATATTAAGGTCCAATAAGCTCAATCGAACGATTCAATTCATTCAAAACCAATATTTTAAAAATCGACCCGACCATTGACCCGAAAAAGAGAATAAAAAAAAAAGATTGAACTGAGGTCGAACGGGGATTGAACCGATAATTTTTAAAAAAGAATAAAAAAAATATACATTTACAAATTAAAAATATTATATATATATATATATATATATACACATATACATATATACACATTTACATAGATTGAACCAACTAAATCGGGAACGGGTCATGAGTTTTTCAAAAATTGGCCGATTTAATGGGCTTTGGAATGGGTTTTTAATTAGAGGTTTTATAAATTTAATCGGACCAATTTTGTTCTCGATTCCCCGGCCAAGCCAGTCCAATTTTTAAAACATTGTTCAAAACTCGACTAATATTCTAATTTTGAGATTGGTATGTTCAAATAAATCATCATCTCGATGATGCATATTAAGAGTATTATTTCCCTCAATCAAATATAGATGAAATTAGCATTTGTATTAAACATTTAACAATATTGACCTTTTAAGATGACTCCTTAATCTTAATACGAACATTCTCCTTCCCTTCATAAAGAAGTACAATTAATTTTTGAACTATAAATGGTTTGCCAAGCTATTTTTGTCATCATTATTGGAGATATACAAGACTTCTATTCATTATCGTTATCATATATGTTAACCTATTCTCGAAAAAGTCATTATGCTTATTATTTTCAATCATGCTACATGTACACTTTGGTTTACCCTTTGGTTGACACGGCCCCGTCCGAGCACTCACATGAATAGCTTATTTCTATTATTTTAGCTTGCTTGGTACCAATAAGAGTTTCCTTTTTCCAACACTTTCTGGTTTCTAGTCGTCTTTTTTCAAGATGGGCCTTCCATATTTCTTTTCATTTCACAAGAAGAGTATACATATATTAGGTGCATGCATGCATACAAAACGTTCCAATCATTCATAGGGACATAGGAGCTTTAGAAAGTATCTATATTAGTCAACAAAAACAAAGATTTTACACCTACCAGAATAATGTCAATTTTCCTATAGAGCATCCAAATAATTGGGGGTGGGTGGAGTGGGGTAGGGTGGGGTGGGGCTACCCCTATCTCAAAATATGTTGATTACGGGAACAATTGACATCCTATTTCTACTCTTCTTCATTACAATACACTATAGACATATTTTAGTCATGTTAAAATGATGGGTTTCTTGCACTTTTCTTCTGTGGACTATATAATTCCTATGGTCATGTCTGAAAATTAATTACACTGTAATTAATACTATGAAATACCAAGTGGGTTTCATACATTCCATCCTTAACTAACTTGGCATTCACAATAATATACTAATATAATGTTCATTGCAATTTGTTGTTAGTCCATGATAAATCATTGCTATTTATTTTGGTGTCGACAGTGGGCAATATGAACGAATTTATTATGATCTACAAAATTACTGTTGAATTTACTAAAATAAAACAAAAGCATCGTTACTTTTATTGGGAGTCAAAATGTTTCTCGTTTTCATTGCAGTTATCGGATACAATAGAACTTATTGAAAATGATTTAATGCTTCGAATATTTGTAACTCAATCGATGAATATTGGAAGTTAAGCAAAACATGGATAATATTACTTATTCCCTATTTGGTTGGGATTAAAATTAGATTTTTAGTAAATTTTGGTAAAATTTTTTGAAATATATGGTTGAAAAATTGTGGGTTCATGAAATATGTGGTTAATATTAATTGTTTGACTTTAACTTAGATTAAAATCTGAAATCAATAATGTTCTATTGAAAAAATATATATTAAAAAAAGTCACACTTTCAACATAATTGCGTTCTTAGCCCTTCACTTTTTATCTAACAATTATTAAGTCCTATAACATAACCAAAAAACAATCGCTTTAAAAAAAAAAAGGAAAAGGAAAAATCTACCCATGTTTCAAGCTGCATCAAATTTGTGGAGAATTTTTTGGCCGGTCCTATATATATAAAAATCGGGAACGAGACACGAATTTTCCAAAAATCGACCAGTTTAACGGATTTTTGGTTGGGATTTTAATTCGAGATTTTATAAGTCTAACCGGGCCGATTTTGGTCCCCGGTTTCCGATTTTTCTAGTTGAATCAATCAGGCTAATCCGGTTTTTTAAAGCACTCATTTTTTTAATTCTATATTCTCAAAAAATCACTTTTTACCAAATTACTTCTCAAAAAATCAACTTCACACAAGGGTTAAATTACTTTCTTCTTCATAATAAAGTGAATTCTGATCGCAAATTATATTCAAAATTACACAAGATATTTATTCAATCAATAAATTTAAATTTCAAAGTTGAACAAAATACTTCACTAAATTATTTGAACAATGTCTGAATCAACAAATCTCTATTAATTTGGATGAACTAAACAAGATTTAAGTGCTAAAGAAATCAATTCATTAACTCAATTATAGAGGACGTTCAATTAAGAATATCATTGGTAGATGCATGCATTTGGCAATGGGTACTACATGAAATTGACATTCTACTTAGAGTATCAGTGTCAGCAATATTCGATAAGGTAACGTAAAATGACATAACGAACATCAATTATTGAATTATTAGACTATGAGAATATGATTTGATAGACTCCTAATTCTCAAAATAATTGTGTATATGATAATTATTTGGTATTATTCTCGGGGAAGGGATTCTCCAGAGTCTATTGTTGTATAGGCATAGGTTTAATGTCTTTTTTAAAGGTTTAACCTCAACCTTGAGGATCTTCCACTGCCCCGTCTCTAGAGCATTGTGGAGGAGGTAAATCGCGGGATATGCCTCAACAGGTCAGTGTACAAGAGCTGTCATACTGGTGCTCACAAATAGTCCAATTTCAAATCTTGTAAGAGACAGGAATCGAACCCTCACAGTGTGGCTGTCAGCTCAACTGTGACTACATCACCCATGTCCTTTACACCACTGAACTATGTCTCGGAAGAACGATTTAATGTCTTTTTTAAGTGCAAGGTAGAACACATCTCTTTATTACAATTTCGAAGAGTGATAATTTCACTTGGCGTCCTCCTAAATTGAATATGTTTTCGTTTTATGATTGATTTTATTTAAATCCTATTTTAAAAATAAAAGAAAAACTTTAGCAAGGGATGGCTAATACTCCATCCTGCATGCCTATTCTTTATTTTCGCTCCGGGCAAGTACAGAAAACATGATTCCAATCTCGAAACCTAAACTTGCTTCAAATCTTTTTTTTTCCTTATTTTTTGTGTTTTAAAGTGTATTTAAATTTAAAATATTAATATAAAATTAATAATTGACTAAAGTAATATTTGTCCCAAAAAAAAATTCAACAAAAATTCCATTTATTTATTTACTAGTGACGAAAATGATATCAAACACTTTTGAGTAAATATTTAATAAGTTTGCAGTTCATCATAAGGTATCAATACCCTTTTGAATGAAAATCACCGCTTTAGGATATCTATTAAAGGTATCACATTGATACCTACAACTATTATTTATATATATATATCCCCTATATATAAAAAGAATGAAGAAAAAAATACTGTAGAAACTCTCGTTAAAAACGGCTTACCGTGTGATTTTTTGCTTTTTTGTGATTTTTTGCTATATATTACTTAAAAAAAAAAAAAAAAAATTGTTATTTAATTTTTTTTTGCTCTATACACTTAAAAAAAATAACTAGATATTTTTGTAAAAAAAAAAAATGTGAGTGTTTTTAAAAAAAAAAAAAAACAAAAAAAAATTAAAAAAAAATTTGTCTCGCACAGTGCGAGTGCATGTCTCGCACTGTCACAGGCATGCTTTTTCATTTTTTTTTTTGCTTTTTTTTTTTTTTTTTTTTTCTTTCAGAAACTTATGTTTTCGCCTTTATTTGAGTCTTAATTCGAGATATCAAACGAAGTCGAAATATTACATTCTTAATATCATTTTGAAGAACTCACGACCTAATATTTCACGACGTTGATGGTGTGTGAAACGGCCAATCTTAACGAAAGTTACGTTACGTCAAAGTATGCTGTTCCAAACTAATATTTCGAAAATTTCGATAACAAACTAACTTTACAAATTCTTCGACTATTCTACGCTAGCCGAATCTATAAATCTTTTATATCCTCTCGGAACTCATTTCGAGAACTATATTGCAGATATATCGAATGATGTAAATGAATATCGAAAATAGTTAAACGGACGTCAAACGCGTGTGTTAAAAAAGACGTATAACTCGTTTTTTAATATATTACTTATATTTTTGTCTTCATTGTCAGACTCATTACGGAATATCAAAAGAAGTCGAAATATTACATTCTTAATATTATTTTGAAGTACTCACGGTCTATTATTTCACGACGTTGATGGTGTGCGAAATGGTCAATCGTAGCAAATATTACGGCGCGTCAAAGTAGAACTAATATTTCGAGAATTTTGATAACAAGCTAACTTTAAAAATTCCTAAATTATTGTACGCTGGTCGAATCGATAAATCTTCAATATCATTTAGACTTCATTTGATATTAAGAATATAATATTTCGACTTCGTTTTGAATTTTTAAAGTTAGAGATTGTTATCAAAATTCTCGAAATATTATTTTGAAATATTAGTTTCAAACGACGTACTTTGAAACACCGTAACATTTGTTACGATTGGCCGTTTCACACACCATCAATGTCGTGAAATAATAGGCAATGAGTACTTGAAAATGATATTAAGAATGTAATATTTCGACTTCGTTTGATATTCCGTAATGAGCCATAAACATTCAAAAAAAATTTCCCCTTTATCATGTTTAATCATTTTCATTTGAATATAGTTATAAGATAAAGTGAACCTCTACCCAGTTATAATATTTCAAAACCGTTGGCTTCATATTCATTGAAATTTTCATTTTTTTTTATATTTTGTATATTCAATTCTACAACATATTTGTCTATTGATTATACAGTTGTAATATGTAGTTGTTTTTTATTATTATATACATAAAGTACAAATATGTAGCTATTCACATTGACAAGTTATTATTTTTTCACTCATTCTATAAATAACACATTATTTTCCTACTACTTTAACAGAAATGAATCCAAAAATGTATTTATATGTTGAAAACAATTTTTCTATCTTATCTCACACCTTAAAATAAAACATAATTTCACGCATTTAACATGCTAATACTTCCTACAAAATAATCTAACCCGTACATCGTACGACAATAACTAGTATATATATTAAAGGTAACATACTCCACCCATCTAAAATAATCGAACTTTAATTAAATCTTAACGTATTCTAGCGTCGCTTTAACCTTCCAAATTATATTGATGGAATGCATTGAATTTAAAATCAAACTTTGCTACTTTTTTCGCATGCCAAATCAATGGCCAATAACATATGAAATTGCATTAGTGCAAACATTTATATAGTATATTATCTTATTATTTTTAATTTTGAAAGTAGTTCAAGAAATTATTTCATTTTTAATGTCACGCGTGTCAACAAAAGAATGTTCAACTTTAGCAACTTGCTGGGTCACGCACACATTGGCATGCATAATAATTGTATCAATGATAAACAGAAAAAGTCTTAATTTTGACTTAAAATTTGTTACACATTAGAATAATTTATATGATATTTTTCATTTTACAGCTGCAGAGTGTGACTTAGCTAGTCCATAATTTGAAGCTTCCTAAACTGAAAAAATGGACCCTTTATGGGTTCAATTTTTATACTGTTATGGTAAAGATACTAATATTTTCAAATAATTTTGGTCATATTTTCATTAACTTTTATTAAGATATACTAATATTTTCAAATAACTTTTATCAAAAGTTTTGTCACACGGAACCTAAAGTATATTTTCTAAAAAAAATTATGCGCTAATTTTATCCAAATCTTTGATTTGTAACAATCGTTGGTCCCAAACTTCTCAAACTGGTGCGAAGAAAGGACATCTAAGTAGTTTCCATCCCAAAAAATCGTTAGATGACCAAAAGTTAGTGTTTGATCATAATGTTTTCATTTTTAAGAAGGCAAAATGGCCTTTTAATTTTTTATTAAATAAAATGGTTAATTTGCATCAAAAGTCGCAAACTTTTCAACAATGTACAGCGGAGGTCCCAAGCCTGTATAAATGTGCACCAAAAGGACCCTTACGATTTCCATCTAAAAATTGATCAATTGACGAAAATATTCATCTTCTCTGATCTACAACCCCACCCATTTGTAGGTGGGAAGCTTCTGCTATCGTCGTAACAATTGATTTTGAAAAGAATTCATTTATCTTTATTTAATTCTTTGCACATTTTAGAAGGTTCTTGTTAGGAGAAAATGTAATTGATGGGGATAGAAAAAATGAGACCGACTGAGGTGGAGGAAATGTAATTGAACAAGTATAAATCTAGATGTTAACTCTAAGATATTCTATTAGATCTTCATAGCTTTTCTTAACAACTAATCATTCCATACAACTAAAATTGTCAAAAATACATTAAATATACATGATTGTACGTCATTATTTTTAAAATATTATTACAAGTGGACATCAGTCTTTTATACTAATAGATTCTAATCCCACATAAAGGGAAAAAATGACAAGGAATATAAATGTTTCAAAGAAATGGATTCATTTCATGTCCATGTTTGACTTCAATAATATACTTATAATCATATTAATTTATAAATAAATAAGTTTTTAATAAGTATATTTTTACTGACAAAATTAGATATACCAAAATTTACCTTTTTTTTATAACTAACATTTGTTTCAATGTCAAAATAACTAATTTTTTTATTTATAAGTATGTATAAGTAATAGATGAAAACATGAATAAAAACAAAAAAAAAAATTAATTACTTTTAAGCCTAACCAAACATGTATAATCTCTTATTGTTAGAATAAGTCATTTATTTTTAGCTTTACTCGATAAAAAGTAGATTACAAAATTTACTTATCTAATTATAAGAGAACCTTTAAAATTAATCAAACGTGCATGAAATAAAATATCTAATTTGATAACGAATTATTTCCATTGCGTGAATGTGAATTAAATGAATATTTAATTATTATGTAGTCTCTAACTAAATTTGGAAAATTTAACCTTGGGCTTGGACTGAGACTCAGGTGCATGTCTGAAATAAATTCTTGGGCTTCGTATGGGCTGGATAATATTTCACAAAATTAATTTTTTGGGCTGCATTTAGGTCGAATTATAAAAGGGAAAATTAGGCCCTATTTGGCCCAAATATGAAAAAGTTGAAAAATGCTTCATCTAAGTTGAAATTTTGAAAATTTACGTCATTACATATAAATTTCTTTGGGGGTCAAAAGGGTAAAATCATTTGACGAAACCTTCTCTATTTTTGGCGATTAGGATTTAATTTTCAGCTTCACTTCGTCAATTTTACGATTTTGGGTGAATTATGTTCAATGATTTTTTTTTTTTGCCCCTTATATAATCAGATATATGGTGTTGCATTGAAGTGTCAAATTTAAATATATGGTGTCAATTTTCAGCTTCACTTCGTAACTCTACGATTTTTGGTGAATTATGTTCAATAATTGTTTTTTTTAGCTCTTATATAATCAGATATATGGTGTTGCATTAAAGTGTCAAATTCAAGTTTAATATGATTAATTAGCTAGCAAATCATCAAAATATTGTTAAGTAGCATGTTGGTTTCATTGAAGTGTCAAATTTAAATGAATTTACGTAGCATGTTAGTTTCATGCATTTTTTAGTGTTTATCACATTTTTTTAGTTTGTCACTTTTTTTTTTTTTTTTTTTTGAATTGTCACTTTTTATGTGTTTGTCACATTTTTATTTTCCAGTCATTTTTTTTTTCAATTTTTGTAAATTGTCCATTAAAAAATTGGTGTGTATATGGGCCGAGGCTGGCCTGGGCTCTATCGGCATCTGGATTCGACCCGATTCTGTGCACACTCGTTTTATATGTGGACCCAGTTTCAATTCAAAAATCCTAATCTTACTCATTTTCTCAAACCCTACGCCCCTCAGTTCTTTGCCCACCTTTGTATCTTTACCAGGTCAAGCTCAAACTTTCAAGCATGGTCAAGAGAAGCAAAAGTAGGTTATCTCAATTCATTTAATGTATTGCAGTTACTATAATATTTGTATATTTATGTACATATGTGTGAATTTGATTTGATTTTGGGTCTATTTTGCTTATGTAGAGAGCAAGAGCAAGAGGGTGCCATTGAAAAAGAAGTACAAGATAATACGGAAGGTAAAGGAGCACCAAAAGAAGAAGGCAAAGGAGGCCAAGAAATTGGGCATAAACAAGAAGCCTAAGGCAGAGAAGGACCCTGGAATCCCCAATGACTGGCCCTTCAAGGAACAAGAACTCAAAGCCCTTGAGGCTCGACGCCAACGCGCCATCCAGGAACAGGAGGAGAAGAAAGCCGCTCGAAAGGAGAGGGTAAATCAATTTTATCTTAATTTTTTTGAAGCATTTGATGATTCCTCATTTGTTAATTGTAATTATTAGATGCTGCTG
The DNA here is from genome assembly GCA_019395295.1 of Osmanthus fragrans. Classification (NCBI taxonomy): domain Eukaryota; kingdom Viridiplantae; phylum Streptophyta; class Magnoliopsida; order Lamiales; family Oleaceae; genus Osmanthus; species Osmanthus fragrans. The sequence goes on along the minus strand of JAEDXY010000039.1, from coordinate 1,137,088 downwards.
GATTTTTATTTTTTGTATTTGCCCTATTTAGCGTTGGGGATGATAAGAAGTGAAAGTCAAGGCTTTTCTAAATTTTTGCTCCTTCGAGTGCCCAGTTATTTGGAAATCAAAATTTCTAGAGAGTGATACAGGATACTCTTGACAAATTATTCATTTTTCTGTTTTTTAAGTTTTAACCCTCCATAGTATATTGTAAGACTATGTAACACTCATTCGTTTAAGGTTTTTGTTATTAACTAGTTATTGTTGTGTATTATAATGCCTTTTTCCTCGATTTGTCTGTGCATGTAGGTTGTTATTATCCGATATAAGTTGGGAATAGTGCTAATTTTAGTCCAATTGAGGTCTTGTTTTAGTAAAAAATGTGGATGTGCTCAGGAATTTTCTGTAGGTTGTGATACAGTATTAGAGTTTGGTAATTGTCTTAAGAGTCTAACGTGATTTCTTAATAAACTATGAGTTAGATTTGCCGAAAGTCTTGGTGAACAGTATGAATTAAAACTATTAATTGTAATAATTGGATGAAAGTAGAGCTCTTGCTGATTCAGTCCTTTCAAGGTCCTAATTAGTTTAAATTGTAACATCAGTGGACTTATCTTTCATATGGTAAAGTTGGTTTGGAGTTCATTAACTTGGCTTATCTGTGCAGCAGCTATTCATCAACAAGAAATTTAGACTTGTGTGCTTGCAAGCTTGCATCTCTGTATTGTACTTGTGTTGCTGCCAAAGGCATTGCTTTGAGTTTGTCTTGAAATATTATGATTCCTACTGGGTAGGTTTGTTGTTGATGCTTTCTATTTTTTAATAGCCCCTGACTTCATCTGCTTCTTTAGGCTCAAAAGAGAAAATTGGGGCTAATGGAGGATGAAGAATTGAAAGATGAGAGTTCTGTTGGAGAGGGGAAAATCAGTGAGAATTCCACTGTATTGGCTAAGAAACAGGGTATGGTAGGAAAAATATAACTTCTCTTTTTTTGGTACAGTGAATTTCTCTGGACCTTCTTGGATTTTGTCTATCTCTTCAATTTTCTAACATTTCCTAAATATTATGTAGACCACTCGGAGAGGGCTTTCTATAAGGAGTTGGTCAAAGTCATTGAAGCTTCTGATGTCATTTTGGAGGTTCTTGATGCTCGAGATCCCCTTGGCAGCCGCTGTATTGACATGGAAAACATGGTGATGAAAGCAGGACCTGAAAAACATCTGGTTTTGCTTCTCAATAAAATTGGTATCAAAATTCTATCTCCTCTTTTCTGAGTTAATGTCAATTTTTAAGGTCAATGTTTTGATAGCTAAACCGAACCCAATTAAATATTTTGGAGAAGATTAAATCTTATTAATTTAAGAGTAATGTGGGAGTAATTTTTGTTTCGCAATTATGTTTTATTTGGTTCAGAATCTTGTAATCGTCATTCGTCAATTATATTTTAATACTTTGTTTTTTTTTTTTTAGACATTCATTGATGTCATTTGATTTTTAGTTGTGAATCATCAGCAAAAAAGGGCAACAACCTTAACGCTCTTCTTTGCATCTCAGATCTTGTTCCAAGAGAAGCTGCTGAGAAGTGGCTCAAGTATCTTCGAGAGGAATTACCCGCAGTTGCTTTTAAGTGCAATACCCAAGAGCAGAAATCTAACCTTGGGTGGAAATCCGGTCCTAAGTCTGGAAAAACTGGAAAAGCTAGCACTATTCTGAAAACAAGTGATTGCCTTGGAGCTGAAACTCTTATAAAATTGCTGAAGAACTATTCAAGAAGCCATGAGGTATTTTTTTTTTTTTTTTTTTTGTCTTTTCTGTGTGTAGCTGATTGATTTTCTATTTTACTTGGTACCCATTATTATTCTAACTTATGTTGTTTAATTCTATTTCCATAGTTCAACTAATCGCAAGTTTTGACTGCAGATCAAGAAATCTATTACTGTAGGGGTTATTGGTCTGCCTAATGTTGGTAAAAAGTAGTCTAATCAATAGTCTAAAACGTTCTCATGTTGCCAATGTTGGTGCAACTCCTGGGTTGACAAGATCTATGCAAGAAGTTCAGCTGGATAAACATGTGAAATTGTTGGACTGCCCTGGGGTCGTGATGCTTAAATCTGCTGAAAATGATGCATCTGTTGCTCTTCAAAATTGCAAGAGAATTGAAAAATTAGACGATCCAATTGGTCCAGGTAAATAAAATTGCTTTCTTTACTCATGATTATAAGATAACGCAACAGTTTACCCATTTTATGATCTGTGCAGTAAAGGAAATACTCAAACGATGTCCAGAAAGAGTTTTGGTAACATTATACAAGGTCCCTAGCTTTGATTCAGTTGATGACTTTCTTCAGAAAGTTGCTACTATCAGGGGCAGGCTCAAAAAGGGTGGTGTTGTAGATATTGATGCTGCTGCTAGGATCGTTTTGCATGACTGGAATACAGGTTTTTATTTTAGCTTCCTTACAAATTATCATTGAAAACATGTCTGTCTGGGCTGGACGTTCTTGGGGGAAAAGGACAAATAAAAAAGGAAAAGTAGACAACCATAATTTTTTTCCCCTCGTGTATGTTTCTACCCCCTAAAATAAGAAATTGACCCCCCAAAAAATGTAGAAACATTATTAATCCCTTGTTTGAGCCCATTTTTATGTTAAATTGAATTTTTGTAATAGTGATTTTTGAAGAATGTGTGGTTAAAAAGAACAATAAAGTTTTGGATTTACGTGCAAATTATTTTATTTGTAAAATGTGTGGTTTACAATGATTATGATAAAAAAAATGAATTATTGGATAATGGGGAATCAAACAGGGGCTAAGATTTAAAATAAGCTCATAATACATCATAAACAATTTGAACTAATTTAAAATGTGCAAATAAACCAAAAAAAAAAATGTATGAAGTTACTATTTTTACTTGTTTGTGGGGTAGTGGATTATTCCTGAAGTGGGACTATGAGAAATTAATTTTTTTTACGTTTTTGTGGGCAATGGACTATTCTCAAAATGGGTCTATCAGAATTTTTATGTTTTTGGGCCACAAACTTTGAGGCGGTGCTTTGAGGTGGCATACACTCCCAAAAACCACTTTACAGTCAGCATTGAGGCATTTTTTGTACGCCTCACTTTGATAAGGGCCTTAAGGCGGGTTTCAATTGGATTTTTAAAACTATGGTTATTTAAATAAATGCAAGCCTGTCCTCTTACCTGCAGGTAAAATTCCATATTATACTCTGCCTCCCATTAGGAATGAAGGAGAGCCTTCTGAGGAAAAGGTTGTTGCCGTACTTGGGAAGGAGTTCAATATAGATGAAGTTTACGGTGGTGAATCTTCATTTATTGGCAGTCTGAAATCTGTCAATGATTTCAACCCTGTACAAGTTCCTTCAAATGGACCTCTCAATTTTGATGAGAAGATGCTTGAGGTTTGTGATCTCTCCACACTGTTACTTCTTCTAAGTGAGGTTTGAAAATCTTAGTTGCCATCAATAGCTTACTTTTCTTTCAGAATGAAAATGGTTTTAATTAAATTCTAAGGTTGATTATCGTATTATCTTTGCTTTCAATAATTACTCCTGCTTTATTATGAGAAGATCGCTTGCAGGACAGTATTAGAAGTGTAGTGGAAGAAAAAGAAGCTAAAAATATTGTTCATAATGTTGTTCAGTCTTGTCCAATACTATGTGCCAAGCATACTCGAATAGAATTAGATTGAGAGATTTTTAACTTTTGATTATACATGATTGTCATGGATGGTCTATTACACATGCAGGATGATGTATTGCTACCAGATTTGAAGCAAAGCAAAGATTCTGGATATCAAGTCAGCAATGGTGAAGACGAGTCCATGGAACCTGGAGACGAGGATGGAGTGCAGAAAAAGACTGAATCTACCAATAGCGGGCAAAACAAGAAGCTATACATCGAGGAAGGCATGCTGAACACCAAGTTGAGAAAGGCGGAGAAAAAAAGACGGAAAAAGGAAAACCAATCATCTGACATGGACAATGATTACGATTTTAAGGTTGATTATGCCGGGAAGGATTCTGCTATGGATGTTGGTGATGAGGATGACAAAGCTGATAATACCGATCAAAATAAATTCCAGTTGCCCACTGGAGTTGAATTGGATAAAGATTGACAAAATTGAGGGGGATAAAAAGGATGCTGCCAATGGAGAAAATTTGTCATTGCCTTAGTTGAGCCTGAGCAACGGTATTGTATTTATATAATTTTTGAAATTTTTTTGCTTTACGAATTTTGAAATTTACATGATTCAAACAGTTGAAACAGTTTATTAGTAGACATGTGGGTGCTAATTTTATTGGTAGACATTGCACATACGTATTTATGATGAATGTAGCGATTATCTATCGAAAAATGAAGATTTAAAAAAGAAATTAGAACAACAAACACAGCACAATTCCGCATCGAAATATCACATATCAATGATAAACAAAATTTTCAAATTCGTGAAAATACATCATTGATGTCTACAAAGTTTAAAAATCAACATTAAACCACTAGGAAAATATCTCAACTAATCAAAAGAAACCAGAAGTTTAACATTGTTAAATTGTAATTTGTACAGAGTTAAGAATATGCTTCCATGATTGGATTCCACCATGTAATTCGCGCAGGAGGGGCGGCTCTTATTGAAGAACAAAAAGAAGCAGCCGCCTCTGCTTTCCTGTTCAAAATCTTGAACTTCTCCTTCGTTATTAACGTAGAAGAAGGTGGTTTTGCTTTTGTTTTCGAATTCTTCAACTCCTCCATCGCCACCTTGAACATCTCCATCCAATTCAAGGTTTTCAACATCCATGTCCCACAAAAACCCACCACCATCATTCACCCCATCTCGCTGGCGCCTTTTCTCTGCATCCAACTCTGCAAAAATCTCAGAATAATCCCACTTAAAATCTGACGTTTTGGCGTAGTTTTTCAAATACCCATCAGAAGTAATTCTATTCGCAAACTGAGCAATTACTGAATCCACGCTGGAGTGCCCAAAAGTAAAGACACGTTTGCCGGTCAAGGATTGTACGATAATGGCAACTTCAGCGCTAGTCAGAACTCAAATTTCACTCACTTTCTTGGAAAGACCAACTCAAAGTTTGGAAAAAGTCACTTGCGTGTTGCTCAATTTTTCTATTTTCTTCATTTCAATCTTCCTTCTATCAAGCGTTTTCTTCTCCGTAATCACATGAGCCAAACCTGTCTATTCTCCTTCGATAGAAACAAGATGTGAGGACTAATTGTAACTGAACTCAACCACCTAGTTGTTCGGCTCCCTTTCTCATTTACTCGGCCAAACAGTAATTACGAAATAGGAAGATGCAAATGGGTGGATTTCTGGACAATATTATATAATTATCACAATAGACTATAAACTTTTTTCTTCATCACTTATCAGGTTTCCTTACAAAAAAATTATATCATTAAATGTCTTTTTGGCAGCATGAATTCTTCGTGTTATACATTTCCTAATGAATTAAAAAGAAAGAAATCAAGATTTCACTGAATAAAAATATTCCTGTTTAGTTACAAATTTGTATTTACTTGTGCACAAAAGTCATCTTTAGTAATAGTGGGACTTAGAAGAGTAATAATGATAAAAAGAAAGAGATTAATAATAAATAGATAAATACTTGTGAAACTAAAATAATGAGGGAAAGAACGACTCGGGTCTGTACCTAAGTCGTTAGTTTACATACTGTCTGTTTTGGGTGGGCTTGTGCCCACTTACCTCCCAAGATTTTCTGTCGCATCTCCCAGGATTTGAACCCAAAACATCTGCTTAATGAGAAATTTAAGTTGAATCCTGATACCAATTAGGTAGATAAACTTACACACGTGAGGCTTGAACTTACACGTAATACTACTGCAGGAGAGCACTTGTCAACAAGGAAAGAGAGACTTCCACGTGTGTCCCTATTGTCAACTTCTCTGAACGAAAAATTAACGCCAAACATATGCAGAAAATTAGCAACGTAATCTCAACTTTCTCTACACAAAAATAAACAGTAGACTGATAAATATTTCATATAGGTGAAGATCAAAAGAGAGAAGAAAATGGCTAAAGATCAATTCTATGCCATGAATGAAGGAGATGTCCATCAAAGCTAAGCAAAGAACTCATCTTACCAATTAATACATGTTTTCAGTCATTTTTGGGAACTGGGTAAAGATACAATTTTACATATATACCGGCTTGAGCTACTTTTTTAAGAGAATTGATCTTTTAAGTTGGAAAATAAGTATTATACTCAATACTCAAATAAGCAATTCGATCAATCTAGAAGTTCAGTCAAACCATCGAATATCATAACATGTGTTTTCGAATAAACTCTCATCTCAGAGGCGAATGTTAAGGGTAAATTTTATTAGTAGACCAACAAAGTAAAGAAATAACATCTTTGTTAAGTAGAAGGCAGAGATGAATGTGAGTGGCGAGCATAAGGAAGCAAATATCTGGGTAAGGATGAAGGTACTTAATGTATTAGCATTATCAACAAAATAAACAAATAATGTCTTTATTAGTGAAAGGTAATGATAACGAGAGGTAAGGAAGCAAATATCTGAGTCAGTATGTGACTACTAATTGTATTATAATACCAACAAAATAAATAAATTAAATAACGTCTTTTTTTAAATAAAAGGTGGAACACATCTCCTTATTACGATTTAGAAGAGCGATAATTTCACTCGACGGCCTCCTAACTCAAGTCAGTTGAATATGTTTTCGTTTAGAGTAATACTATTTAGTTTCACTGAGATTACAACTTCAGTTTAGCTAACGTTAATGTGACATTAAATTATAAATAGAATTAAATAAGTCATTTCATTTCACATTTCAATTAACATATCATATAGCGTCACTTAGACTGCGGTTGCAGTCTCAGTAGGGCTACATAGCATTACTCTTTCATTTATGATTGATTTTATTTATATCATATTTATAAAAATCAAAGAATAAACTTTAGCAATGGATGGCAAAATACTCCATTATCTACTCCCACCCACGCATTTTGTATTGTCATGCCCTATTAGGTAATCGGGGCAAGGATGAAAAACACGATTCCTATCCTGAACGCCGAACTTTTTCGATTATTTTTATCATATTTTTTTGCTCTTAAATTTCAAGCGTATTTAAAAACAATAGTAATATAAAAATAATAATAATTAACTAAATGTTGAGGTAACTGCGGTTATTTTAACTCCTAACCTGTCTCTTCAAAATTCTTGATTTAAAGGGTGACTGGGAGGGTTGTCGTGACCTTCCTCTACCCATTGTCATCCCTAACCTTACTCTTGAACAAACACCGGTAACTTCTTTTTTTCATTTTTATTTTAGGAGAGTCGATATCAAAAAAAATATAAAATGCAATTTTTATAAATTTCATAAAAATATATTATACTGCAAGGTTAGTTCAAGAATTTGAAAAATTGAACTAGAAACAAAATTGTAAAAAAGTGATCAAATCTCTTCAAGGTGCATCTGTATCGCCTCCTAGAGGTTCCACCCTAGCCCCAACTAACTCAACGTTTATCCAAAACAAAATGAGCAATCCTATCATCGACACAATTAAATCATCGAAGAAATTGATTGCAATATTCATTCTATCGGTCATTCAACATGATGTAAATAATATCAAATACTTGGAATAAATATTTAATAAGTTTACATTTCAACATAAGGTATCAATGTCCTTCTGAATCGATATCACTACTTCAAAATTCAAATGCAGAGACTTTAGGATATACAATTTTTCAATACTGTCTCTCGTGGAAAAAAAAAATTAATAAAATTTAATTTTGCAAACACTTCGAGTTAAAATGATATTAAAAAATATAGATGGTCAACTAATGCACCATCATCTATCTGTGTTGAGGTCTGCTGTTCAAATTTTATTGTCCATCAATAAATGATTGACACATAATTTTATATTAAAGTATCATCTAATTTTAATCACAAGTGTTAGTGAGAGAAAAGATGAATATGTTAATTTAAAATGATGTATCAATCATTTATTAGGCGGAAATTGAGCACCAGTATGTCATGACTAATCATAAAGAATAATGATATTCATCTCACTGAAATTGAGCACCAGTTTAGGTGACAATTAATGACATTAAATGATATATTCATGTAAATGTAAAGTCACATGGCTAATTTAATTAAATATACAAAGTGTTGCCACTTAGATGATTATCAACCTTAATGGCGATAAATAGCATTATTCAAAGAGTAAGCTTAAATTTTATAATCCAAGATGAATGCATATTAACAAAAAGTGTACTTCACATGATCTCTCATGTTGCATGAAGGGTGTATCCTCTCGTTACATAAACAAATCGTGTCTACATATAAAGTATTTAAACATGCTCTACTTACCTAAGTCAATCGAACTTCGATTAAATCTTAACGTAGTCTAGCCTTCAAATAATATTGATGGAATGTATTGAATTAAAAATCAACCTTGTTACTTTATTTGCATGCCAAATCAATGGCCAATAACATATGAAATTGCATTAGTACAAACATTTTATTTAGTTTATTATCTTGTTATTTTTAATTTTGAAAATGATTCAAGAAATTATTTCATTTTTAATGTCACTCGTGTCAACAAAAAAAATGTTCAACTTTAGCAAGTTGCTGGTTCACGCAGACATTGGCATGCCCAATAATTGTATCATAATCTACAATGACACACACAAATAATAGTCAACGTATTTGACTTAAAATTTGTTCATCCAAGAATATTTTATTTGATATTTTCCATTTTGCAGCTGTAGAGTGTGACCTGGTCCACAATTTGGAGCTTCCAAAACTTAAAAAAATGGACCTTTATATGGGTTCAATTTTAATATTGTTATGGTAATTATACTAATATTTTAAATAATTTTGGTCATATTTTCATCAACTTGTTTCAAATAAATTTAAGTTTCACTATATAAATCAATTTCTATCGTTATGTTTGATTTATTGCTACTTTATAAAGCGATTAACAAAGTTTAGTGAAGTCGTTTTTTTCTTTTCATTTACAGATTCTTAAGTATGTGTGAGACTTGTCTTGATAACTTGAGTTGTGATTCTTTAATTTTCTTTAATTAGTGTCACCTACCGAGATACATGTTGCTCCATCTATTTTAGTGTCGGTATGCAGTGGTCAAAAACATTTCAAAAATATGTAGGTTTTATCCAAAATTTTGATTTGTACTTTGGCTAGTCCCAAACCTTTCGTGTTGGTGTACCGAAAGGACCTCTAAAAGGTTTTCATCCAAAAAATTGTGATTTGATTATAAATGTACACCAGAAGGACTCTTAACGATTTTCATCCAAAAAATCTATAAGTTGAAAATATATATATATACATTTCGATCCACACAATCACCCAATCCCATCACGCGACCTCTAACCCACCTAAACTCGCCCACTGGTTGGTGGGGGAGCCTCAACCACCATCACTACTGTTGATTTTGAAGAGAATTCATCTTTATTTATTTCTTTTCGAATTTTAAAGGTTCTTGTAAGGAGAAAATGGAGTCGATGGAGACGGAGAAAATGGGATAGGTGTAGGTGGAGGAAATAAGGCGACAATAGAGGCGGCTAATGTTGCTACGAGGTTGAGGCTGCCCAAAAATATTCGTCTTCGTTGACAACTTTAACCCCTAACTCATTACCCATCCATGGAACAAAGTTCATCTACCTTGACTGGTGAGCCTCAAAGTAGCCACTGTTGCCTGAACTGCAATCACAACAGCGTCAACAGTCGCCGTCCAACTGCAATATTTCTAACATTTTCTTGTTTGGTTTTTACATTTTTTCACACTTGGTAAAGCAAATAACAATGAGAACAAGAGCTCAATACCATGAATAATATACAGTAACAGGGTCTTCTTTTTCTTTTTTTTTCCTGTGTTAGTTCATTTGTATTGCCCATCATTCTGTCACAGCTTTCGCTCATAGAATTCATTACTTCACTCCTAATTATTCGTTTTTCTAGTACCGAGACAAGTGTCTTTTTTTGGGGGAAAAAACAAAATACCAGAACCAATTATCACTGAAACCAAATCACCCCAAACTGCAGTTGAAACAAAAATGGGGAAGCCAGTCTTCCCAGATAAAAATACCAAATGCTAAAGAAACACAAGAAGCAAACCTAAGATGCGTATAAGGCCTTGAAAGCCTGACATTTTAGGTAGAAATCACTATGAGGGGAGGGAGGGAGGGGGAGAGAGAGAGAGAGAGAGTGAGAGAATTAATATCAGTCGAACATGCATCACAAGGTCACTCGCAGGATCATGGAAGCAAAACTGTTCAACTCAAAGCAGCAATTAATCCGTCTATGTTATATTTGTCGATACAGATGTTCTTGAACCATCTATAATGACTAGTAGATAATGAGTTTCGTTAAAATGAACCACCTCTAAATAAAGTTTCCAAACAAAAAAGAGATGCAGAAACAAAATAAACTCATCAGGATAAAACTACTAGCATAGATCCCCTGCTTAGGTATATAACAAATAAATAAAAAAATTAAAAACGAGTAATTATTCTAAGATGATATCAACAAATCAGAAATTACCAACTAATTATGAATAATTAGAATCAAGAAGGTAGTTATTGAAAACTATGGATAAGACTTCCAAAAAATTAACAAAAAGGTATGTCCCTAAAAGTCTTTCTCCTTTTTCACTGTATGGTACACAATACAAATATTAACCCACAAAATTTCCTAACCCTAAATTCAGTTTGCATGTAAATTGATCGAGTCATCGAAAAATTTGCCTGCTACATGTGTAAGCAATATAGAATCAATCTTTGAATCATAAAGAGGGGAATAAGTAAAGGAGATAGCCAGTCAGCTTCAACTATCTGCTACTGTTGGTTGCTTTAGCCTTGTTTAAGTTGGCAATCTCTTCTATGAGTTTCCTCTCCTCGGTGCTTAGGCGCTTTGGAATCTCAACTTGCACTTTCACCAACTGATCGCCCCTCATATTTCTTTTGTTCAATAGGGGGACACCTTTTTTTGCCATAACAAGAGTTGTATTAGGTTGGGTACCCGGTGGAATCTTGAGGTCGACCATCCCATCAACCGTTGGCACCTTTAACATTGTTCCTAAAATAGCATCTATATATGAAACCTTGCAAGTGTAAAGTATGTTGGTGTCATCTCGTTTCAAAACAGGATCAGCAAGAACTTCTATTATCACAAAAAGATCCCCTGGAGGTCCCCCTCTCCTTCCGGCATTTCCTTCGGATCTGACCCTCAAGCGACTGCGGGAGTCAACCCCAGCAGGGATTTTCAAGCTAATCCGCTTTGACTTCCTTACTCGACCATCACCGTTGCATGTGTTGCAAGGAGTAGAAATTTCTCCAGTCCCACCACAAGAAGAACATGTCATTACCTGTTGGAAGACTCCGAGGGGCGTCCTTGCCGACGAGACAACTTGCCCTTGACCGCCACATGTGCCACATGTAGTTGGCTTTGTTCCCGGTTTAGCTCCTGATCCATCACAAGTGTTGCAGCTCTCAAGGCGAGTTATCTCAATCTCCTTCTCAACCCCAAATACAGCTTCTTTGAAATTCAAAACCAGATTGTAGATCTGGTCTTCACCTTCTGTGGCCCGGTTACGAGAGCCTCTTCCTCCCATGCCCATACCACCCATACCCCCAAGGCCATCAAATAATGACTCAAATATATCAAAGGGGTTGCTAAAATCCTGCCATGGAGAAGCATACTATGTTAAAAAAATTGTATGTAGGAGAAACTAGTACAAGGAGCGGACTTTTCTTTTTCCTTTTGGTTCAATCTTCTATTTTATCAGAAAGACTCACCCCTGTGCCCATGCCAGCACCTTTGAGCCCAGCTTCCCCATACCTATCATAAATGGAGCGTTTCTCATCATCTGACAAAACCTGTAGCACAAGTCTTATATTTATGACCAAATCCTAAATAATAGTTGCCACTGTCTTGCATGCTGAGTCGAGCACGGTCAACTAAATTAGAGTAGAGGAGGTAGGGTAGGGTGGGGTAAATGATCGGATACTTCACCTCATAAGCATTACTAATCTCTTTAAACTTCTCTTCCGCTCCAGGTTCTCTGCAGTACAGGAGAAATAAGAACACAAATGAGCAAAAGGTTCCTCACTTGTATAATTTACATAAAGCTTTAAAAGAGAAACGCCTTTTTAAGAATTTACTAACATAGTGCTTTATTGACTTCCATGTTGATGAAGGTTCTTGCACATATCTTGAAAGAGCATGTCTTAATTACTACAAGGTGAACATTTTACCACAGATGAATGTCGTATTTTCTAACTTTGATTCAATTATTGTACCCGAACCCTAGATTGTACTGGTATAATGTAGGTAAAATTAAGGGGAAAATGATGAGGGTCTCAAAATCTAAAAAAACAATTTCAACTTCAGGGAATTATAAGATTATAGACGAGTATATATTGCTTCCTTTCTTGTGTCCTTGTTCATAGAGTTGACAAAAAAAACCTTTTTTTTTTGTTCTCTGTCAATAAGAATGTACTAATACAGTGTTAGTTGACTCTCATGCTGATGAAACTTTTTCTCACAGGTTTTGAAAGAATAAATTCTATGGGCCAAATTATGTTTCTGGAATTTCTTCAGAAAAGCGAATGTTGTGATTTATAACTTTCAACTTCAACTCAAATGCTAATAGAAAGCCCTAGGTATACTAGCATAAGTAAATTAAAAAAAAAAAAAAAAAAAAAGAACGATTAGAGTACATCAAAATCTAGTGGACAAACCTTTCTTTTCTTCACAAGAAGGCAGAGTTAACAGAGAACTTTCTCTTCTAAATTTAATTTCTTGTTTATTTGTCCACCCTTAAATTAATAAGTTTCTAAGATGCCTATTTTAAATAGAGTGAACTCTATGCATGCCAATCAAAGAGAAATAAAGAATTACGAATATTAACAAAATAATCAAAAGCTCAGCCCCTGTTTGATGACCATTATTTTGAAAGAATGATGTTTTGAATAGTGACTTTTTGGAGAATGTGTGATTAAAAAGTATAGAAAAGTTTTGAATTTACGTGTAACATTTTTTATTGTATAAATGTTTTATTGAAAATGAGTATGAAAATTAAAGAGTTTTGAAATAATGGTCGTCAAACGGGCTTAATCGTTAAATTTGAAGTGGCACTGAGACTTGCTTGTTCACATCAGGATGGTAGTTTCTGGCAAGCTTTCGATATGCTGAAACAAGAAAGAAAAAAAAAATTAAAACTTGACATAAAATAAAATCTAAATAACCTATTGCCAACTACCGAAAAACACACAAAAAAATTATTGCTTCAACGAGTCATTAAAATATGCAAATGAACTAATTAGAACACACGTGTAATCCAAAGAGATACGTAACTTCTCATAACCAACATTAACAAATGCAGTGAAAAAATCCAGTAGCTAAAAAAGGAAAGAGATTGAGACACCCCACAGATTAGACAAGATATCAATTTTTTTTTTCTAGCAAAGCAATCTATGACGGAAGTAAATCTTTACGACTCAATTATAATCGCATAACTAATCAAAGATAGTCCGCTAATAAAAAATCCACATTAAGTGCAAGGTACATCTAATGCAGTGTTAGACTATGCCAACTATTCTCATGGGATTTCAACTCGTGAACTTATGGTCCTGGTGCCTCCGCCTTTCCATTTGAGCTAGGCCTCATTCGCAGCATAGACAACAAGATTTATTGCTTCTATGTCACAGCCATGCCTCAACTGGTGGAGGCCATCTGGTGGCTTGGTGTTGATGCAGGTTCTGGAAATCATCAATCAAGATCTTATGATAAACACGGACCATTTGGAACCAAAAAAGATGGCAAAGCTAGTGTAGAATAATTTATCAGTTCACAGAAAATAAATGTCCATTACCAGAGAAAAAAGAGTCAAGGTAGCACTCACCACTTTTGATTTCTGATTTGCTGGCATTTTTAGACACACCAAGCACAGTATAGTAATCCTGTGTATAGGAGGTAATCAGAAAATTTATTTAACGCTACTACTGCATAATTTCCTATAACGTGCGACAATGAAATTTCTTTACATAAAAAACGAGTAGAAACCAAAAAAAAAAAAAATTGTAAAAGACAAATCTCACTCTGTCAGCTCTAACCACCAAACGAGTTCTTCGTTGTTGACGTGAGTTATTGTATAATCCCGAACTGAAAAGTGCACTCAAGGATTCTTTAGAAAAAAATGTTGAACTAGATGATGACGACGACCTGATTCTGCTTGAGATACTGTACAGGAGAAAACAATAGTCATATAGAGAATAGAACCATGGAAACTACCACAATAACACAAGAAATATGTTTGCACAAAATTTGTGGTAATGAGAACATAAGTCCGAAGACATTTTGTTTTGCACCAAACAGAAAAAATGAGAAAAATATATAGTACGTAATAAAGGGGAAAAGATATATTATGGAATCCAAGTCAGCAAAAATGAGAGAGAATATGAGTGGACGAGCGGCACAAAACCTCTGGCCAGAGAACGGAAGCAAACACTATTTTAACTCAAGGCAAGGGATTCTGATACCATGTTAGAAACTATAAAATGAATATAATTGAGACAGATGTCTAAGATACAAAGGAAAAGAACCTATCTATAGAGTTACAAACAACTCTTAAAGGGAAATATTGTGTACTAATCGCATAGTCCGTGATTAAGGAAAACGAATTCAGAGAAATCTTTCAATATCTTTGACACCAAAATATCAAGAAAGTGTTGCATAATTTATTATGTTCCCTTTGCCATCATAAGAAAAAGAAAGATGGGGTGGGGTGGGGTGGGGTGGGGTGGGCACCGGGTGTTTCAGTCCAGGTTTTAAAGAACTGGACCGGACCGTTTAGCAAACATGAATTCTACTCATGGCAAGTGCATGGTAGAACCAAACTGACGGATTCCGGTTCGGTTCGCTCCGGTTCTACAGTAGCAAAACAATTCAAAATAACACTGATTATTTTACTGAAATGAAATCTAGTGCATCTATTGTCACTGAAAATTTGGCAGCTATGATATGGGAAAATTATAATCTTTACTAATAACTATATCCAATCTAATACACCAGATGAATTGATGCTATAAATAGTCAGTATGTTCGGTAATTTCAATACCATCAACTAATCAAAAGCAGCTTCCTCGTTATTCTTTACCGTTTCGTGGTTGCCTTATTAACTTGTTGCATTTTAATGTGATTGGTGCAATATATTTTCCAGAATCAAGTAGATATGGTATTTTGGTTCTAGTTATTAGAACCAAGATTTGGACCCGAACTGCCTGGCTCTCAGTTTTAAGAACCAAAATTTAATTGGAATCAAATCGAACAGGTCGATTTGTTCCAGTTCCAATTCAACTTGGGTGGTTCAGGTAAAATATGCTCACCCCTTCTAAAAACCATTTCAAACTAGTTATCACAGTTTCTCGCAGATCTTCAGCCTTGTTCATGTAAACGGCTCTAGAAACAAAACTCTAAATTCAAAATGTTGCTCACTTAGTTGACATTCTTCTACATTTATAGAGCTAGTAAGCAATATCAATGGTGGTGGCAGTTGCCATTAATGAATTTTCATCAATTTACAACTTTTGTGGACATCTAACTGAAACCACTTGATTAAAATATCGAAAAGAACTTTTGTGCTTAGTTACTCCGTGAGTAACCAATTTTGATGTTTGCATATTGTATAGTAGTCAAGTCAAAAATTGCATATAGACATATTTTTATCGTGACGATCACAAATAATATAAAGGAAAAATTACACGAGTCCTATGTTTTAACCAAAAGAAGAAACTTTTCTAGACATTTAAGTCTACTTTCAAGTAAAATATTTCCAAAGAAAACCTAAGCACTTCAAGAGGCATTCTTCTATCATATTTCAAATATATCAAAGGCATTCCTGTATTTAAATATCTTAATTTATACAAACACAGAGGACTTTCCATACTAAATGGATGAAACAGCTCTCAATAGACTTTGAGTTAAAGTCTCTCAAAATCTCACGTGCATTAGAAGGAAAAACATCCAGTTAAGTACTACAAGTCCATGCATATACACAACTGCACACTCTCAATAATAGATTGTACATGGAGCAGCAACAAGGGCAATCACAAGGGAGCCTAAAGCAACCTCAATGTCGGGCACCATGCTATTATTTCAACCACCACGACAAGGTAATTGACTCAAGGAGCAACAATGCGTCCTTCTAAAATTTTGTTATTTTGATTGCATGAGCCTAAATCAGTCTGTCCCTCTCCAAAAGGTAGTGGACTCGAGAGCAACATTGCCTCCTTTCAAAAAAAATAATAATAATAATTTGATTACTAGAGCTCCATTCAGTCTTTGTCCCTCTGCGAAAAAGGTGTTGGACTCAAGGAGGTGCCTCAAGAAATGCGCCCATTGATGGAAGCAGTAGGAAGGGTAGGCAATCAAAGACATCATTTTCCCAAGGTGAGAGCTCCATATGTCCATCACTAGTATTAGCACAAGCAACAATGTAGCAACAGCTACAAGCCTACAACAAGCATTTCTGCCATCGTTTAGCAAACGTTCAGTACATCTCATTCTCATCTTCGGCTACCTTGCATCCAGCAAATTCACCACTGATTGCATTCTACTGTGGCACTGAGTTCTCGTCTACTTTGGCTGGCTTGCAATTATCATGCAACCATAAATAATCAATCACCCTATTATAATAAGTGGAAATCTGGCAATGATGGTAACATGCATTTTCATAAATACACTGCTAAACACCATTATTGTATACATTTCTTGATAAAAATTGTGATAGATAAATTACCAATTCAAAATAAACCATGTTTCATTCTATCAAAAAAATTGTTCTCCCCACGACATCACAACCGGTTCCATCTCAACATCTTCAAGCAGAGGAGGAACAGAGAGCTACTACACCAATCTGAGCAAAGCTTATTTCTCATCTTGGCTTCTAAATACTTTAATGCAGAGTCTCATCAACAACAGGACTTTTCTGCCTCAGAATCCTTTATTTGATGAACTCCAAGGTCAACCTCATGAAAACATATTAGCAGCAATTGCTTTCAGTTTAAATGTCAATGCCCTGAATTTTCCAAACTATGTAATTCCAAGATTTGCGCCATGAGAGTGAATCTTGTAAACCTCCCAAGTTCAAACAAATATGGAAAACCATGAATTGCAAGATCTTAATTGGTGTTATACAGAACTTTTATTGAGTTTCATATGGTCCATTATATGCCTAATTGAGTTTGACTCTGGTTCAAGCACATAATCCAAAAGCAAAAAATAATTTCGTTAAGACAGCATTGCGAGTAAGTGTTTACAATTTATTTTAGTAATATCAACAATGATATTGTCCTGTGCTTTCCACTTTGGTCATGAACACAGAGAATGTGAAAGATTTAATTTACAAATTTGTGGTTCAGAACTTTGATGGAGAATTAATCATCACTATCGAGAAAACAAAAGAAATTTCCCTTTAATTCATCTCAAACGAAGTCCTATATTTTTCATGGGTGGGCAGAGTTCACTTTCCGAGATATCTAACATACATATTGCAAAGTTAGAGAACTCCTTGACCAGTGTAGACCAGCATATAAATTTCCACAGCTGAACTCGGATTAAGCAAACAAGGAAAAATTCCAAAAAATCATAAAATGGCTATGTGGATTAAACATATGAGGTATTAGCTTTTATAAATTAAGAAAGGAGAAATGGTCCAACCATAAATTTACATTAGCAATTTTGAGAAGATAATTTCTGAAAGTTCTTACCAATGAGGCAATATTGAGAATTTATTTGTAATGGAGGATCTTAACATATATTGAGACTGCACTCCCCATGTACTTCCACAAGGTATGATTGCCATCTAATTTACTGCACAGGTAACAACAAAAGACTTATTTGTTGAGACATATCTCAAAGTGTTGGTCAATGCATAACAAATACTACACAAAAACCCAAATGCAGCAAAATAACTAAATAAAGAAATAAAAAACTTATAAATATTTACACACAGAAGCAATATTATTATTACCACATGACAAGAAGATAGTATCTTGAGAAGCCATTGAAAAGCAGCACAAAGAAGAATTATACAACCAAATCGAATAAACAAACTTGCAATACTGAAGCTGTAAAAAATCAGTGCAGCAAACACGTCATAATAATAAAAAACGCTAAAGTTGTGAAAAAAAAGAAAAAATTGTCAGATACATTAAAGTCCAGCAATATACATAGTATATACAAATCATCTTTGAACCAAATTAATTTCAAGATTAGTTTCATCGGGTCAAACTAGACCTTTTTTATTCACACGAGTCGGTCTAGATGCCCATATGTAACTCTGTCTTCAGCTATCACATAAAAAATTCAAATTTGAAGCACACTCAACTTCCCCCAAAACCAAATCAATTCCAACAGTAATCAAAATAAAATAGTCCTCTGGCGAAAAGGGTCAAGGTTTAATCACTGCATATCTTGAAATTATAATTGAAATGAAATATAAATCATTTAAAAACTCGTAAAAATGAGATTTTCATTAGAATAACCTAAAACATGTCCTCAAATTTCAAGCTTTTAACAATAAAAAACGAAGCAATACTCAAAATGAAAAAGGGATACCTGAAAGTTTTGCCGAATTGAGCTTATGGTAGTGAAGCGGAGCGAGGCGCAAGGGAGCACTCACGTGTGTTTTTTGGAGAGACGAGTCTCCTAGAGAGAGAGAGAGAGAGGGTTTTCCAGAACTCTACATATACGACCCGATAAAATGAATCTTTTGCCCCTTCAGATATGCGGATCCCATTTGTCTTAAATCGAAAATTGAAAAATACTATTTTGACAGAAGAAAAACTGATACTAATGCCAGAACTTTAGATGGCAGGAAGCGATTTAATGGAAAATATGATTGTATTTTAAATAATTTGATGATAGAATATTATGTGTCATTATATCAAGTATTCTGACCTTATAGTATGATCAATCGTGCTAGTCGTACAGAAAATAGATGATCAACACCCTGACAGAACACTCACAACACGGGAAGCCTACTTTTTTTTTAGAAAATTTTTTATTCGTGCGGGTCATATAACAACGTGAGTATCTGTCAACCAGTAGGTTAACTATTTTTCTGTACAAATAATTTTTTTCTAATACGAATGCATGATTGATCAGAATTTTACTTACAACTCATTTTTATTTTTCCTCCCTACTCCAATTTTGCTAAAAATCAAATTTTTAATAAATTTTGATAAAATTTATAAAATAAATAATGAGCAAAAAGGTATAAGTTATATATAATATTTAACTAAATGAAGCAGGGATTTAATCTTGTATGTAATATCATCTAGTCTCTCGTAACAAAAAATTATCACACAGAAGATTTTTTGAACGTAAAGTATAAGAAATTCTGAATTTAAAAGTTAGGTACCAAATTATTACAAAGACTAATTATTGGGGACTGATATTGCAACTTGACCTATTTTATTACTTTATTGATTAATTATAAATATTGTTTCCTCAAAAGTTGTTACAAATTTTAGGAAAAAAAAATTATTGAACACAGTAATAAGATATAATTACTATAAAAAAAAATCTTTAATGGAATACAAAAGTATTTATAAGAAGAGTTGAGCAAATGTTGTAATAAAAAAAAAGTAAGGATAATTACTTATAAGTAAATTTTAAAAACTCAGTAAAATGATCTCATAGTGTGTACACTGTACAGCTTATATAAAATATTCACCTCAGCAGAAAAATGCAAAAATGCATACCTGGGGAGAATGCAATGGACCTAAAGAAAAGGTAATACAATAGCACACAGCATACAAGAAATTACATCAAGTGGCCAAAATCAATCGTACAGTAAGGAAAATTCATTGCAGAGCCAGCAAGGTTCAGTTACAATTATATATAACACAGAATACTGAAAAGGCCGAACTGATTTTGTGCAAAATTCCTAATACCGAGCTCATCCCAGTAATAATGTCCACTTCGATCTATACAAGTTTTCTTCCAAAGAATTTATGATATGGAATTTGGACGCTTGTTGATTCTCAGTGTTCCAACATATCAGTATCAGCACGATCAAATGTTTCAATCGGTAGGAAGATAAAAGCTGGAGAGAAGCTTTAACTGATCAACTTTCTAAGTCTCTTATCAGCCATATTCGCAACTTTATTCTGGGGTTCGAGTACAAGTGCATGCTTGAAATCTGCAAGTTACCCCAAAGTGTGTGAGAGCTAAGCAAAGAAAATCTAGCAGGAAAGGACACAAAGAAAGGGGAGACGGGGGATGATAAAAATAAAAATAAAGAGCCCTAAGGCTAAGGTCATATTAGATTTAATAGGATAGTCCATGCTTGAACTGTCCCAAATTTACAGGGAATAAGGCTTAGTTTGTTACTTTACCACATTCAAATGCCTCGTCTAAAAGCTTGATTTAAGAGAATGGACAAATTTATTTAGTAAATTATGTCATGATCACGCCCCCTCACTTGTTGGCTTAATACAACTTTTGTGAAATGCAAATACACGTCTACAATTTTCAGCTATGGGGCAGCGAAGCTTGAATATAAAACATTTTTATACTTTGGTACCACGTTGAACCACCTCATTAAGCTTACGCATTTGGAAGACGGACAAATTTATTTAATTAAATATTTAGTTGATGTTCCGCATGGTATGCCGTACAAGAGGACACCCTTTTTTAGATAGCAGTAAAAATGGCAGGAGGTTAAAGCAATAAACGTTAAAATTACACAGGAAATGAGAAAGTGATGTCTGACCTTGAAGAGCTTCCTTATAGAAAAGAAGTGATTCCCGAGCAGTCCCTCGCCTCAAATATGCCTTTATGTTCTGCATAGGAAAATAAAATGCTCTTAAAATCATTAAAATAGATTGAGGGTTGCTATAGAAATGCTACACCAGCCTTTACCATTCAATGAATCAGCAAACCACCTATTCCAAAATCTTAGCCAATGATTGTCCATTAATATTCAGCAATGAATGAATCGTCAACATAAACAACCCCAAAAGAAGAACTTAGAACCATAACAATCGCAGTTCCTCACCTTCTTATCCAGAAATATCGCCTCAGTGCAATCCTTTTCAGCTTGCTGGAAGCTGTTAAAAGGTGATTCATTTAGAGAAAAGGCTTTCAGAAGTAAATGGAAAAAGAAAAACCAGTCACAAATCACATGTAACAGACCATCCCAACTCCAAGTAAGCAGCTGCTCTATTGGAATAGTAAGTAGCATTTGTCTCGTTCAATTTTATGGCCTCTGTATAGTAGGTTACAGCCTTATTCCACTGTTTCCCCTTGTATGCAGCATTCCCCTGCAAAGAAAATGATCTATATTTAGAAAAGACATAAGCTTAAGAGGCAAGAATCCCTTAAGCCACATTGCACACACTAGAAGATTCATGACCATCCATCATTGCATATGTTTAGTTGGTGTCAGTATAAAAACTATGATGGTGTCAGTATTAGAACTATGATGTAATGACTATATCACTATTAGTGCTTCACTGTTTCATCTAATTCTGAAAGGACTTGGGACAACAACAGTTATGAAGGACACACTTTCTACGAAAGGAAATCATATCATACTAAAAAGGAAGTTAAAGAGAATAGACCTTTTCTTTCAATAGTTCAGAGGCCTCCATGTTACCATTGGTATCTGGCAAGGGTGAAGAATTGGAAGAAATATTGACCTCTTCTTGAAGAGATGAATAGATATCCACAACAGAATCAAGTAGGAATTTATCAGATCCATGGGATGCAATAAATGATACTGAGATTGGAGAATCATCATGTTTTCCCAATGGAATAGTCACCTGAATATAAGAAGGCAAAATGAAAGAACTGATAATAGTGGTAAAAAAAGAAGTTGGAGAAAGGAAGGAGAGAGTCAAAAAGATAAGGTAAGAATAATTTAACTTTTTTCCTGAAAGGGTGGGGTTAGGTTACAAAAATGATGAGAAGCATGTAGAAGAAGCTGAAAAACTTTGCATTATATTATTACCTGACAACATCCAGACATAGTTGCTATACTCAACAAGGCATATACTCTATCATGGAACTCTGCAGCAAGACCTTTCTTCAAGCGAAGCTTAGGTGGTGGATCTGCCACTGTTGGAATTACTAGTATCCCATCATCCTTAAAAAGTGAAGAAAAGGAGGACCAATTAGATGAAATGCAATGAATTAAAGGATGACACAAAAACACATGAAAAATATATTATCAATCAAAGCACATATTATTCAAATTATCATAATCATGTTTATCAGTCATTTTCAATATAAAAGTTACATTCCAAGAATATTAAGGTCATCTTCTACAATGCAACTTGAGAACAAAACAACACATTCCTTCTGTTTGGTTACTGGAAACGATCCTCTGATTTGGCGCCCCTGGCATATTGTTCAATGTTTATGCTTCTAGGCCTATGTTCAGGTTACATTTGGAGGGCCACTTCATCGGCAGATGAACGCCCAGTCGCCCATAGTTTAGCAGAGGGTACAAATTCAGATTGATGTTGGTAATAATGAAAATTATTGTTTCTAGAAGTGAGATCTGCAGAGCTCCAACAAATTTTAACTAATCAATATTCTGAAGCTATAGGCATATTACAGTATTCAGTTTAAATTCTTTGAAGAAAGCTTCAACAGATTAACAAATTATGGTAATTAATTTACAATCATGAAGGCATGAGGGGAAAAAAGAAAGGAAACTGATGTGATGATGAGGGGAAATGAGCCCAGAGTAAAACTTGGCGTGGAAGTTGATGTGACGGCGAGATCAGCAGGTAGAGGGTTGGTGCCTTGGTGAAGGGTCACGTGGTTGCAGCTGGGCTTTATCTTTTTTTTGTGGGGGGACATATCTTTGCTGTTTAAATTAAAAGAGAGGGTGTAGTAGTGTTTTGAAATGAATTGTTACACTGTATGCTACTATTCAGGAAATATAGCTCACTTCAAAATTCAAACCTGATCACCAAAGACCACAAGAATGGAAGTCCAAAGATTTAATAGTTAACGTGACTAGAACAACTAATATCATTATTATTGTGAAATAGTGCATCCATGCATGAGATAAAACAGTAAGACGAAGTCAAACTGCAGTAATAATTAGGGGAAAGGAAATTTAAAAGTCCAGCATTGAAAGATTTTTATATGTGGGACATCTAGCATTTAAATTGTGCCGTTACCAAAGTTCACAAATAAATATTTTTTTGGATATAATAATCAAAAGCCAAACAGCATATGTTCAGATATTCACGAAAACAATTCCAAAATAAGCCAAACATCTCCCGCCACTCTCCAAAAGCAAAGGATGCTTTGATTATAATGAAAATAGTACCCCGTACCTTCAAGAGGCTTTGCAGGGCGACTCTCATTTCCGTTCTAACTTTATACAGATTTTTTATGCTGTCAGGTTTTGAGGTGATTGCTGCCTGTACACAATCAGAGACATCAGGGCCAAACTTGGGTTTGACTGATTTGATCCACTCTTCGTGATTTGTTTTAAATTCGTATCTGAAAAGCAACATCCCATAAGCTGGTGAGAAAGAAACCAATATCTCAGTTTGAAGAAGAAGGTGAAGATTGATCCTTTCATTAAAGAGAAAAGGGTTTTTTTTTGGTTTTTTTTTTTTTTTCATTATTTCCCCTTTTTCTTCTTTTATAGGGAGGGAAGGGCTGAAGAAGCTATTTTATAAACATGCTCAAACTCGAAGTTATAAGTTGATAACCATAGATCATCAATTATACAAATAGCTTGGGATGATTCATGGACCACGTGCCACAATAATTTACTTTAGCATGATTGACAGTATTAGAGAGTCAGAAAATGGATAAAATATTCAAGTATTTATGTAATACCTTCGCAGTAGAAACATTGCAAAAGAAAGCGCTTTCAAAGTAGATATTCCATTTTGCTGGTTTATTGATTCTTCACGGAAGACTTCTAGACTGGGAACTTTAGAAGCAATGTACTGCCCAAAATTCATATGACTGGGTGTTTGGTCTGCATAATCAGAATATCACTATTGAAACTTTACTTATTTTGGTAAAAAATAAAAATACCACCGGATCGATGAAAACAAAGAAAAGCTCCTTGAGACTATACCAAATCATCAAAAACAGAAAATATTCTGCAGCAGAGAAGAATTGCAACTTACAGCCGGATAACTTCTCTGTCACTTTGCTTACAGCATACACCGTCTTCTGCTTGGGAACCTTGGGAAGCTGGAAAAGATCATCAGCTACGATAAACCTCCTCATCCTCTTAGGTTCCAATGGTTTTAACTGCAGTAGAACATGTCCCACACTACGCAAAACAGATGGATCACGAGCAAACCATCCTGAAAAAATAGTACAAATATTATTTAAAAAACATAGGATGACAGAAAACCAATCTATTAATTGCATTTCATAAAGAGCAGGGGAAAGTAAGTTCTGAAAAATCAATCTGGTATAACATATCTGAACAGTGAAAGTGAAATGATTAAAGATACAAAAAGTAAAGAAATAAAGAAATTAATCGATCTTGTTTGTTATAATCATGCGCATTATTGTAAGACAGATGACGGATCAGCTCAGTTACATGACAGCTTTTCTCATCCTTCTTGGTAAAATACATCTTTCATGTGAGAAGACTGACATAGCACATGCAGATAACTGTAATTTTCAACAGAGATGAAATGTGGCAAAATATATCCAGTCGTTAGAATTGGAAGTAAGCAATTAACTTTTCATTCCATTCTGATAGAGCCATTAAAATCATAAATACATACCAACTGTATCTAAACTTTGTGAATTTGGCAGAACACCAGTTGCAGATACAAGCCCATGAGATGGTCTGAACCCAAGTACACCACAAAATGATGCTGGCATTCTTATACAACCAATTATATCCGTACCTGAAATTATCAATCAATATAATAAAAATGGAAAGTTGACAAGTGAATGAGCAGTTAAGCAGCATTCATGTATTCCGCCAAAGCATTTGCTGTAATACAGAAATGAAAGAAAAAAAATTGATATAGGTCAAAACATGCATATGCTGAACTAGTGTGACGAGGGAAAATACATGCCAGAAAAAGTAGAAGGGAAAAACAAGCAAACAATTATCTAACACTCGGAACTCAGGGACAAATTGGACATTTCCAACTTGAGTAAAACAAAAAGACCATACCAATAGCAAAATCAACGAGCTCGGCTGCGACGGCCACTGCAGATCCACTAGATGAGCCTCCTGGAATATTAGAAGGCTTTTGGGGGTTAATTGGAGTTCCATAATTCACATTTTCCCCTGTCATCCTGCAATCATTTTTGAAAAAAAATGCATCAGCGCCTCCCCCTTTAATTCTTCCAGTTAAACCCCCGCCCCTGTTTCTCTCTCGCAACAAACAAGAAATAAATTCAGCGATTCTCTCAGAGTTTTCATCCAGCCAGAGCAAATTACGACCTTCAACAATCAGGTATCACATCCTGAAGGTTATACCATTGTACTAAAATACTTGTTCCTAGCTCTAGCTCGACTAAAACAGTAGAAACTACTAGTTCCCTTCTGCTTTTATTCTATTTCTCATTGGAGTCTAAAAATGCTCATCTCACAAAAAAAAAAAGTATATGTATATACATACCCAAATCCAAGCTCATCCATGACAGTCTTGCCCACACAGGTTGCACCATTTTTCAGCAGCACAGTCACCACCGTTGCTGTCTTCCCTGCTGCCTCATGCGTCCTCTTCCAATCTGCACTTCCATACCCCGTCACATGTCCTTTCACATCAATACTACAAAAATTGCCAAAATAAATAAGTAACAAATACATCAGTAGATAAACAACATATTCAAAAACATACGCCAAATTAACCACAGTAAAAAAATTTATCATACGACCTTTGATATCAATCCAATTAATCTTTTTCATACATCCTGAAACTATATTCGACATACATTTAATCTTTTAAACTCCAGTAGTCCCAAAAAAACAGCAGCTTCTTTTAACATTTACAACAATCGCGAAATGCATTCCTGGAAAACCAGTAAACGAACACGGACACGACTTTAAGATAAAAAGAACTCCAAAAAAAATGCCATACATATCATTTAACTACAAGTGTATGTATATATAAGTACATGAAGACAAATACATAGTGGAAGAGAATGATTGTTTTACATGTCATTGATGGCGAAGGCGAAACCAGCTAGGGGGAGGCGAGCGGCTGGTGGAGGGGGTTGAGGAAATGGGAGAAGTTCGAAGCGTTCAACGAAGGCTCCAAAGTCTTCTTTGATTAAGCTTTTGGAATTAAACCGGCGGCGGACCTCGGCGAAAATTATAACTCCGGCGATGCTGACGCCGATCACTGCCCATACTTTGGGATTGGAGACATTTAGTTTCGACAATTTATACATCAAGATCGGGGAATAAATTCCGATCGTGTTTGATTAGTCGGCGAGTTGTAGAGAGAAGCTCCAGTTCTGTGCCCCAGATAAAAGGGTTTTAGACTTTTAGAGAGAGAGAGCGGAGGTTTAAGGAGAGACAGAAATTTCAATCTCGTACACTCGGGCGAGTCTGACGCGCGAAAGAAGAAATAATACTCCAGCAATTATTCGTTTACTTTCCCTTTTACATGTTTCGCCCATTTATCAAGTGAATTAAAATTAAAATTTTATTTAAGTCAACGTTAGTAATTAATTTTAATTATATATATATTTTTTAATATCCTTTAATTATATATTTTATTAATTTTATCAAAATTTATTAAAAATCTCATTTTCAAATATTTTTCATTTTTCTCATTCAACACATTGAGAGCATAAATCACTCCCCTGCCAACAAAGATGACATTTTGTCCATTTTGACGACAAAAATGTTTCTTGGACGTGGGGTCCACTGGAAAAAGGAACCTACTTATGAATGGAAATAACAAAAAAAAAAAATTACGAGTACCGAAATCATTTCTCAGAAGTGATACAAAAGTCTCACATGAGAGTGGATCCCATGTAGAATAAAATAGTGTCAAATAATGACCACCCTTCATGTTCTGTGCATACAATATTACTCAATAAAATAAGAAGTAATGAATTTAGTGAACTTTAAGATCCTGGAATTCAATTTGTAGTTAGATTGTACAAGCAAAACAAATGCTTAATACGGTATTCAATATTCATACTAAAGAACACGTATTTATGACAATGTCATTCTGCACATTCTATAACAGAACTGCTTGTTAATATTTACAAAACATTAATGAATATCAATCAGTCTCTTATTTCTGCAAACGACAAGAGCTATGCAAAAATCTAAAGGTGTTCTTGGATTCTGCTCATTGAAATGCTAAAGACATGAAAGTATCATCATCCAACAAAGCTTCAACATCAATAAGCTCCTCCTCGGGGTAAATTGTGTCTTCCGGGTTGTTTTCAATCGCATCCTGCTGAAAACAAGGAAGAAGGTAATTAAAACAAAGTTTTTTGGTCTTGGATCGACTATGAATAATATATCGTTGACAAAGATCTTGAAATCGTGTCATAGACTTGCAGGGGAAGTAGAATAATCATTATATGTTCAATATGACAGCCACAAAATTATGGACAATTGCCTGGAAAACCTAGATAGCCTAATCCTAAAAGTTCGAAATTTTCCTAGACTCCAACGGAGTGCAATAGGCAGCTATCAAAAAGTTTTAAGCTGGGTTTAGCAACATATATACGCATTGAATTTGACAAGACAATAGATACCAGAGATGGAAAGAACTCGATGGGAGACATTTCTCCGTGTCCTAATTTTCATAATCACAGTGAAATAAGTAGTCAAATGTGTAGGTAACTACCTTAGTTTCACGAAACCCTTCAGCAGCAGTCAGCAATCTACGGTACTGAGCTCGTGCTTCTGGATACTGAATCATGGACTTAACCCTGGAAAGTGCTTTTTGGGACCTTTCTTCAGTTTGTTTTCTTCCTTCCTTCAGAAAGTCATAATCGTCTTCCTGTTGCTGTGAGCCTTGGGCGTTGGGTCCTTTCAGAATTCCATCCCGATGGAATCCACGCAAACCAGCTCCTTTCCGTCTCCAGCGCAAAATCACCTTTTCCAGAATTCCCACCGACCAGACAATAGGTTTATACTTTTTTCTAACTTGATGCCCCCTTACATGAGCCTAGAGCAATAAACAGTGAAAATGTCAGTATTATTAGAATGCTTTACTTAAATTTAACACAATTCAGGAATAATTATAATCAGAACTGAGATGCACACTTCTGCCATCAATCAAGGACTTTGGAGACCGATCTGTTCATTGAATTATTTAGTCATGCAACATAATATATTTCAATTTTTGTTGAACTCAAATGCAAAGTTACTCTTATTTTATCCCAATTAAACATTATTATTATGAATAACACAACATTGTTTGGTAATTGACGAAATGATGAGTTCATATTTACATTAGAAAAGGCATGAAATATGAACTCGTAAAATGAAAGAAGCGAAGCACCTGGATTTTAACAATTTTCTGTCGAATTAACAGAAATTCTTTGCGCTTTTTCCATCCACGAAACTTCTTCTGAATGTGTAAGGCAGCATCATTGTTTATACCATCATTCTGACCTAACCTGCTCGTTTTAGCAGCTACAAGTGAAATAGCATGCTCTTCTGGGGTCACCAGCTCATCAAGGCTCTGTTCATTGAAATGTTTCATCTGGAATGACTGAATCCGAAAGATTTCGTGAATGCGAGCAGCTGCTTGAGTAGCATTACAGACAGCAGCAAGTGAATCCTTTAGTGAAAGTACGTCTGGCACATCCTGCTCAGTTGTTGGAATTGCTGAACGCTCTGAAACTGTCTCTATTGCGTTCACTTCAGAGGTACCATAAACCTGTGTATCATTCACCGTCAGAGACAAAAGGTGTGCAGTCAAGGAAGTCTCTGCAAGAAAACCAGATATTCCCTTCTGTCCACTGGCAGAAGCCAGATCTGCTGGAGTTCTACCCAATGGATATTCAGCAGATGGATCCGTTAGTGCTCCAGGAGCTGCACCCAGAGAAATGAGGGACGCAACTGTGTCCTCCCTAGTAAACAAGAAGGCATGTTAATACAAATCTCCAAGTTTAACTTTTCTTTTTTCTTTAAACGGATAAAAGGGACCTTAATGAGATCCAATATCTTGGCTAGCATTTTCTATTCAAATATTTTTTAAACGCTTCTGAGTTGTGAAAAATATTATAAATAACCCACAGTTTTGTTGAGATAAGGGACACGCAATTTACAAAATTTGTTAGGTCCAAAAAGCTGAAATCTCAATTACAGCTTAGTCAAAAACTGTTTGCACAAAGAGAAAGAAACAACATCAAAGAATTGATAATCAGACCATATTAAAAAGCTAGCAAAGTAAAAAAAAGTTTACAAGCACTAGGCTAATTGCAGTTAATTTGATTGGGGATAGCTGCGTGTGTTCTATGTAAATGCAAACCAACTATTGGAGAAGATCCATAAGGTGTGCATCCATTAACAGTGGAAGAGTCCGGAGTACTCTACCTTCCACACACAGTGCAGCCCAATGAAGTGCTGTCCATCCATTCACATCACGAAAATCTATACTAACTCCTGAAACTATAATTGGTAGGAGGGCCCAATTATAACCAAGAGCAGCTGCTAAATGTAACGCGCCTTGACCTCCTTCATCAACAACATTTGGCCCTTTTCCATCTTCAGAAACAATTTTATTGACTAGATTTTGTTTCTCCACGTCATTCTCCAAGATATAAGTGTTGCACCCAAGATTCAGGGACATTAACTTCTCAAAACGTTGACGGAATTGGATCTCTAAAGTACCTTCAGATACATCTTCAGCACCAATCTTTTGATTAGGTCCAATTCTATATTCAAATTCTCGTACTTCACTACAAGCCAACCTGTTGGAACATGTTATGTAGAAAGGGACAAGTCCAGCCTTGTGTTGTGGGGCATGGCAACAAAGAAGACCGTCTTCTAAAAACCTCCGCTGGGACCTCAAATTCTCCAAACATAATTGACCATCTGCAATTTGCTAATTCTTGTTCACTCTTGAGAAAAGTTCCAGCTATCAGGACCTGCTTTGTTGTTACAAGACAAGGAGATATTAATGACAAGATTAGGCACGGTTGCATGATCCTTCAACAAGTGAAATGTTGACCCAGAAAAAACACAAGATTGGACTACTGAAATTCCTTACAAGGGTGAAAATTTAGCCATAAATATCAGCACTGCCAATATCTTGTTCTATACGATTATAGATAAACAGAAAGCTTGAAGTAGATGAAAAACAAAAATATCGTGCAGATTTATTTTTTCAGGAGAATCAATGCATACGAACAGTTATTTAACTTATTTGAGTTCATAAAACCAATTTGGTACTTACCTTAGTCTCCAAGTTTGTGTAAGCCCAGTTTGGTGAAAAATCAATAATGCTAAATAGCTGGTCTTGGGAGAGAGAAGGACTGAGTGCATCCAAATCCTCTTGTATTTGAGCTGGCATACTAGAATAATCCTCAGACCCCATAATACCCCATGAAATTCCATTACTCGACTCCATATGCAATTCATCAGCTTCTCCAAGTTCTTTGGCAACCCAACGGGAAAAGCTGTCAACTTTCTTCAAGCTTTCTTCCGTACTTAACCCACTTATCAGGGGCTTTTTCAGCAAGAAAGAGTAGTTTTCTGTACCAACAGAAACCATATCATTCTCAACACGTGGCTCCATCAGATTCCCCATATCTGAATGCGAGTTCTCAGATGGATCTTCCTGTTCACAAAGACAGGTAAAATGACTCCACAACATTTGCCTAATTTGAAGGAACAGATTTTTTTTTCCATGAATAAACTACTTCAATTATTGTGAGCTATATCAAAGACCAAATGTTATGCATGTTGAACTACACAAATGACAGAACCAACATCAATTGATGAATATAATGGCCGAGAAGAAAAACTGCAACCAAGCATCATATGGAAAAGGATGAATGAATATGACGGTGCTATAATAAAAATTTCAAAAAAGCAGATGAATACAAACTTGGAAGTAACTGCCATTATGCTGCTTTTGTACAGTCCAAGTAGGTAACTAGCATGATACAAGACTCATGGTTGATAGTTTTAATGTTTCAACACTCAGAATTTCAAGATAAAGCCCCTGTTTGGGTTCTTTAAAATGAGATTTTGGGGGGAAATGTATTTTGGAATAGAGATTTTTTTGGAGAATGTGTGGCTAAAAAATAAGGAAAAGTTTTTGGGAGAATGTGTGGTTGGAAATGAGTTCAGAAAAAAGAGCATGTTTGAAAAAATGGAGCCCAAACAGGGGCAAGCATTAATGAAATGAAGGGGCAACAGTTCTTTGCTGTGTAGAAAATCATAAGTAAAGCTTTTAGCACAACATTTCAAAGATGTTTGGAAATGTTACAGGCATGCTGGTTATTGATGTCGGGTAAGAATGTCATGGAAGAGTAAAACAACTAACAACCTGCCAATTTGAATGGACTGGTAGTGAACACCCAGATCCCTGTTTGTAAGCAATCTCACCTGTCCAGAACCAGCAGTTAGTCAAAGTCCACTTCATAATTAGTTTTTACACTATTTGAAATGAAAAGGAAAATTATATATATTGATACCTGCAGTACAGTGTCCAAAAACATCCTCCCATGATGCCAAATCAAGTTTTGTTTGAGCCCCACATATGGCACTGCCTCCATCAGAGTTTTCATATCTATGCCCACGTGACGCATAATTCATTGCAGCAACATTTTGATTTCCTTTCAATAGTTACGCATGATTCAAGAATCTCTTCAGGTTTAGTATGAGAATATCAAATGAAAATGAATAGCAAAAGATCAGGAAAAGGATAAAACTAGATACCTGGGCATGGAAACGAATCATAAGAACTTGAATGAGCGCCGTGACTGTCATCTACCAATGGTGACTCTGGAAATGAATCTAATCTGGAACTCCCCTGGAGAATATCATCTGCATGAAATCGTGTTGCACGTATGTGGTCATACGGGAAAGATAGAAAAATTATGAGATGCACAAGTGCTTCAGTATGAAGCCTTAGCCACAGAACAATACTAAAGAAAAATGTACCAACGCTAGTGGAAATTAGTATTCAGGTCGAGTTGAAATAAGGCATTGAATGTAACAGCTGAAACTGAAAACAAAAAAAAAAATACCAGATTCAGCACTTTCATATGCTGATGTCAGGGTGCTGATGGGACTTGATGAGGTTGCATTTGCTGAAACAATTTTGTCATAACTTCCACGGAAGGAAGATGATGAGCTGTCATCTTCAGAATTTGACACAGAGGATTCGTTATTTCTAGCATAACTCGTGTTCATCTTATTACCCTGAAAAAAGAAGGGGGGCAGAGAAAATCATATATGCCATCCCTTATGTTCTTAGACTCGAAATTTATCTTGTGCCGAATAATTCAAGGAATCTGCAAGAATTCATGATTTGTATCTCTAGTTGTTAGATCATAAATAAAAAGAAAATAATTTTAATTACAGTTCATTGACATAATTGCTGTGTGTTTTCTTTGAAGTTGAGGCTTCAAAAAGTAGTTCTTAAATTAACTATGAAATGTACTTGCGCTCCTATGTTTAAGGAAAAGATGAGATCGATGCAATCCATTATTTCATCCTTAATTTATTAGCAGTCACAGTTATCATGCTGTAAAAGTGCACCTCGTGAGATGTATAAGCTTCCACTCTCTTTTTGCTAATATTAAGTGTGTGAATATGGTTAACATTGTCAAAATTAAGGGGGATCCGAAGATATTGATTTAAAATTCTTCTTTGACATGGAATAGAATCTGACCTTGACTTCCAAGTAGTGGACAAACACGATGTGCATGAGATCCCTGCACATTTTAAAAACTTGATAAGAAATGAAATTCCAAGTTCCATTAGAAGGGAACAGGCAGCTCATATATTAAAAACTCCCTATCCGAAATAGAAGTACACCAAAATTAATTTATGATGGAAATTATGGAAAAAGTTACAAATACAATATCAACAAAAGAAGGAAAAAAGAAGAAGAAGAAATGGACAATTGCCATGAAAAAAAAGTTGAGAATTTACGGAACTTTTTTCAAAAAAAAATATCGTATACATGAGAGGGACGTCAACATAAAGGGGGCAATAGTTCCAGCAATAACACTCTCGAAAATTTTCAAACAAGAACAGGAAGTATATTCAATTTGTGCAGTTCAACAATTAGGGTATCTAACTCCATGTTTGGTCTGTATCATGATTATTTCGTATGTTTGATAACATAATTTTGAGCTAGCATGCATTGTAGTAAGCTTGCTAAATATAGGTTAATTATGTGCCTTGTCTTACATATAGACATCATTATTACTTTTCAAGGGTTTAGAACATTGAAAAAATTGTAGCAAACCTAATTAAGTTCATCTATAAGGTTACAGAACTGTAAAAAGAGCAGACAGCTATGGCACAACCAAATTAGCGTCGTAGTACATGAGATGTAGCCAAAAGAAAGCAGAATCTAAAGGTAAATATTTGTCAGTCTCCACACTTACTGTTCAAGCATCCAGTAGCTGCGCCTTTGAAAATTTTCATTGTCCTCTCCATGTGCATAGTAGCAGTGTAACATATCAATGCTTCCAACCTGAAGAAAAATTATATCAAGAGATAATACAAAAACGAAGCCCAGGTGTGGGGAACATCCTGTTCTTTTCTGTTTTTATCTGAAGGATTTACTGACTATTTGTTACAGTCAGATAACTGGACAAAAGATCCAGTGCCTATTTCATGAATTTACTACAAGTGATAATCAAAAGAAAAATCTTTCAAGTTAATTATACATTCCAGGCTACCTTCAGCTTCTCGTGGGCTTCCTTAATAGTCTTCCCATCCTTTTTCTTTCTCCAATTATGTCCATCCTTCCGGAAGTATCTTAATACCTTCCGATCGAAAAGAAAAACAGAACCACCTGAGAATAAGCACGCGTGCAAAGTAAAATAGGTTACTTGCAAACAAAATCCGAAACTAAAGGTTATTAATTTGCATGCAGAGAGAGATTACGATTCCACCAACCCAAAATCTGAAAACAGAACAAATCGATGGACATGGCGTGCAAATTTCCAGCATTTCCCGACTACATCTAATGCTTCAATGCAGCACTTATGACAATGTAGCTAGATATTGTATAAGAATATTAATGATTATGTATTATGCAAGAATCGGAATAATGCATAACCAATACTTTCAACACAACAAAAATAAAAATCAAGATCATAAATGAAATTCACATTATTCACAAATCGATCACTTACAATGCTGTTACAGTGTTAGAGGAGGGACAGTCCAGAGTGATCCAACTGGCCAACTAACTTGCTTGTATGTTTCATCGATTTGTTTCTTGAACTTGAAACATTTCATAACAGGGAGGAATTATGAAGATTCGTGAATTAACAGAAAGGAACAAACTGGCTAGGACTCTCAAGGCTTGAAGCGTTAAGTATAGCATGGCATCCACTACTTTTAAATTCCCAGGTGATGCAATAAAACAATACCAATATTTGACTTCACATTAAAAATCTTTGGCACTAAGTATCAATATCCAGTGGCTAATAGGAAACATTCAACCAAGTTAGTTGGCCAGTTGCATCACAGACTGTCCCTCCTCTAACACTGTAACAGCATTGTAAGTGATCAAGTTGTGAATACAATGTGAATTTCTTTCACCCCCAAATGTGTTTCGATAAATGATTACTAGATTGCTAATTTTTAAATAAGTTCAATTGACCATGATACTGATGCATCAGTATGTTATGGCAGAAGTAGCCATGATGATTCTCTACTAGCCACGAGAAGCCCCTTTTTCAGGTGTTACAAAGGCGTCCAAGCACAACATATCCTGATTGTGTGGAACAACAGAAGTTCAAAATCAAATCAAAGGATTTTAGCATTGTGCAATGGTCAGTTCTTTACTTTACAGTAACTTGGAGTATGGCATTAAGAATTCTATTGATCATGATTTGCACGCAAAAAGTTGTGTGATTTCTCCTAGGATTAAAAATATCAAGAACAATTTCCTTGAGTAGAATATGGATTCATTATGTACATGAGCCAGGTCTGAATGGTGGGAGTCAAAGTAAATCACATTTCTTGTTGAGTAGGCATTTCAGTAGGTATACAAATTAAATAATTTAGATAAATTATCGACAAAATTGACTAGTAATGAGTATATAAAAGACGTACTGACTGGCTTATGCGGAGGCTCGGGGGAAATATGAAACTTTTGATAGTCCTGTAGGATTTCACATATTTCAGCAGGTCTCAGCCATCTATGTTGCGCTTCTTTTAGTATATGCTTAATATCTGCAAAGGATACAGCAGTAATCAAATGAGAATGCACTTCCCACACATTAGTCAAAATAACTAGTCTCGAGAGCGTGAGAAATGATTAATAAAGTGGGACGGGAGCAATAAAGAATATTTTCTCTGGTTGCATTAAATAAAGCTTCCTTGGGACGAGCTTTTAATATTTAAGTTCGAACTGGATTGTGGACAGAAAGAACCTAAAGTATTTGGGCATCTAAACTAGTTAGCTTCTATTCAATAAAATATCAAAGGGTTAATATCAATTTTCTGAGATTTTTTTAGGTGAAATAACCGCGCTTGTTTGGCCGCCCATATAATAGTTAGCATTCTAATGAAACTATTTGTTAGTAGCATACTTTAGCCAACAACTGATGGGCTAATAGTGCTTTGGGAACAATATGCATGACTCTTATCATACACCTTTTTCTTACTGGAAAAGAGGGTAAAATATCGCAGTTAAACAGAATTCGAAGATATAAGAACCAAACCAAGATTTTAGAAATTTAATATCTAGGTTTACTGGGAAAAAATTTTACATTAATGACAAAGGTTATAATCTGATTATTGATTCAGGTTCTTTTGAGAAGAATGACATGAATCCTATCCATTTCACACATAAATTTGATCAAATATACTGGTATAGATGAAATTAGGCATCCACATAAACACATAACATGAAAGTACTTGGAAGCCAAGTTATGAATCCATTATTATGCACAACTCAGAACCAAAGGGTTCTTATAATACCTCATATCATCGTAAATTATGTTGTATTTATCTGTTTTTCACGATAGGGGTGGCAATGAGAATAAATTGACTTTCAAAATTGCAGCCAAACAGTTCCAAATAAAAAAATTTACGCTCTAAAATTCAAAAGGTTGTATTTGCTCAACCATTTGCTGGACAGGGTTTGGTCTTTAGAATCTAAAATGTCAACATAATTATACCTATATAAGTGCCTTCATCCAAAACAAAAACCTTATTTACCAAGACTTCAGCGGACGGACGAAAACTTATAAAAACTAAAAATTGTAAAAGATATGTTTGATCCACCCAACTGAATTTCAAATCCGTTATGTAGCATATAACCCCTTTCAACACGTTTTAGGGGAACAAACAAAGACTGTAACCCTTTTACTCATTTCTCCATTCGAAAGCTGGAATTCAGTAAAATTTTACACTTTCGAACTGTAGAATGCTGTATTTTTTCGGAAATCAAAAGGCAGGCATGATAAAAAGGACGAACATTAAGAAGAGGTCGAAATCATACCTGACCGAAACCCTAGATTATTGGATCCGCTGTCAGCCATGGAGAACTGGATCACAGTGGACCAAAACTTCAAGTCAGCTTAGGCTTAACTTTACACACAAAGTTAGAGTGAGAAATGAATGGAATAAGAGAGAATGTGATGGATTTGATTTGAGTTTATTTGGAGAAGCTATTACTCTGGGAAGATTCAGCCGTAAAAGTCACATCAGACATGTGATAACCAATGGATTGTCAACACGTGGCCTAGGCATAGGTACAAGACAGTACGGCAAATTGGGTATTGAAATGGTGCAACCCGAATTTTTGCGGGTGAAGATGATGGACCTCCGCCAAGCCCTGGATTTAGGGCTTCTAATCTAAAAAATCGTGGGCAAATTAGGTCCATTATCCTCCAAATATAGCCATGTTTTGTAGTATTTTTTGGGGACAAAATACATTTTTGAATCACTAATGTTATTTGTACAATCATGTTTGACAACATGATTGTACAAGTAGCACAACTCTTTTTGAATAGTTAATTGATAAAGAATATATAATTAAAATTAAGTAAAAATTTTGAATTTACGTATAATATTATTTTATTAAAGAATGTATGGTTGAAAAAAAAAATAGCTACCAAACAGGGGCATAATAAATTAGAATAAGGGCTAATAATGCCCATTACTCTTTAAAAAAAAAAAAATTAGATTAAGGGAAAAAATCACATTTCAGGTGTTATATTTATCGCAATTCAAAAATCAGGCAAATAGTTTGAAAATGCAAAATCAGGTATATATTTAATTAATTAAAAATATTTATTAAATAAAGATAATAAAGTCACAGTTATGTGATTAATGGTTACAAATTCATAATTATAGGTCACATATTTTTAAATTAATTAGTCACAGATGATTTCAAGGTTACAAATTCAAAAATTTATAGGTCACAATTAATTTCATTGGTCACATATTTTCAAATTTATTGGTCACAAATTATTTTTCAGTCACATATTGTCAAATTTTTAGGTCATAGTTAAATACTTGGTCACAGATGAACCAAATACTTGGTCACATACCACTACACCACGCCGTCGCCACCACTGCACCCACCACCACAACCACCGCCACAACACCACTTTAACCATCGCCAACAAAACAGAACCACTACCATTGCCGCCTGCACCACCAACAAAATCGTCGTCGCTGCAACACCACCACCACAACAACAACAAAAACCCAGTGCATGCACCACCACAACAACCAAAACGCGACTGTGTCGAAGAGAGAGACGGTAGATCGGACGCTGCAACACCACCACCACAACAATCAAAACGCCGCAACACACACCCCAAACGCAACCGCCGTCGCATGCACGCACATCACTGCCTCACTCACGCATGCCCACACACCCATAGCATCGCCTCGAAGACCTCCACCGCACACACAAAGTACCACAACGCACACCCACAACACCTCCACCGCACCCCCACAGCACCGCCACCGCACCACTCAAAAAATAAAAAGAAAGGACAGAGACAGAACAGCGTCGAAGAGGGAATGAGACGATGGCGGACGGTGTAGAGATGGATCGTGGCGACGAAGGTTTGAGAGTAGAGAGACGAACGGTGGCGGTAGTAGTAGCAGTGGCGATGGTGGTTGGAGATTGGGGAAGAGAGGGTGACGGTGAGAAGAGAGAGTAATTGTGAGGAGGAAGAGAAAATTAGGGTTTGGAATGAAAATGATTTAGGGTTTATAGATATATAATATTTAATTATTAATTTCATACCTGAGTTTTGATTAAAAAATCTCTACACCTTATTTTTGCACTAGGATCTTGAAAGACCTAGAATTATGTAATTTCCTCTTAGATTAATATCCTAAAACAAATGGGCCATAGTTGGAGTAAATGGGGTTTCTTCACATGGGGTTGTTAGAGAAGACACAATGGCGGGCCCACGCACATTTTTTTAATGCACTGTAAGGCTCCTGTGAAGAAGTCTCTGTACGTAAGGAATAACCCAAAAAAAATACAACCTTCCAAAACCGTACTAAATACGTGAGTTGACGAAACCTCAAATTGATTAAATTACCTCATTCAATTTCTACGCCATCTCTGCCTCCACTTATAATTTTTTTTTTTTTTTTTTGTCTTTGTCAACTCTCACTTTAACACACAACGATGTATACCAGAATTTATATATACAAACACAAAGAGACTCGGATTTATAGTTAAAAATGGATCAATTTTATCAAGTTAAGAATCTGCAATTTTTTTCCAAGAAACAGAATTGAGTGCCAAATCATCCGCAAAAATATTACTCGCAGGTGAATATCTAGTAGTTCATGGATCTAACGTTGTGGCTGTCACCATCGACCTTTACACTTACATCACTCTTGGCTCCCTCACATCTTCTGGTATGTCCCTCAGTTTTAAATTGTTCACCTCCCACTATTGATTTTTATTGTGAAGTTCTGCAATTCATGTTGGATTCTAATAGTTAGAATATTTTATGAATTTTAGCAATTGGGTTTTATCCGATTGAGGTTCAAGATGTGCTAAAAAGCTAATTCAAATGACTACAACTTTTTTTCATATATCATCTTCCAATTCGATTGTTAAACATGTCAAAAAGGGGTCCAAATATGAAGCTAAAAATCGGTGCATAACTTTTTCGATTGGGAATATATGTGTGATCATACTTTGACGATATTTCATCCCTTTGACGTCTTCATTTATCCAATTAACTTCTAGTACTCACAAATCTTCTTCGTAAGGTTAGACACAAGTTTAGAGTACTTGCACTTTAATCCCCGAAATTTCGTTTTCTTCCACTCTGGTCATTTTTCACATATTTCTTCAAATTTCCACTGTGCTCATCCATTGCAACCTAAATCAAACTATAAATATACTTAACACATTTATTTGTCAATTTATCATAGAAATGCAAGTATTAATGGATGAAAAATATTTCAGTATTTTCATCATATCTTTTCATCCCAATGTCCGATTGAGGTGATCTAAAATGCGTTAAAAATTTAATTCAAAGGGCTACGACTTTGCTTCAGATATCATCTTCCAATTCGATCGTTTGACATGTCAAAAAAGGGTCCCAATATGATGCTAAAAATCAGTGCATAACTTTTTCGATTGGAAATTTATGTGTGATCATACTTTGACGATATTTCATCCCTTTGACGTCTTCCTTTATTCAATTGACTCCTAGTACTCTCGAAACTTCTTTGTAAGGTTAGACACAAGTTTAGAGTACTTACACTTTAATCCCCCGGACTTTCATTTTCTTCCCCTTTGGTACTTTTTTACATATTTCTTCAAATTTCCACCGTTTACATCTATTGCAACCTAAATCAACATATAAAGGTACTTAGCACATTTAGGTGTCAATTTATCGTAGAAATGCAAGTATTAATGGATGCAAAATGTAACAATTTGTGTCATTATCACACGTCAATTATTTCAATGAACGAATTGTGTTCTATATATATTAATTGATCTACTCTGTAGAATTTTCAAATATTTTAAAGGAGGGTTTTCTATTGGCGAATGAAGCAAGTTAAGATTTTAATGTTCTTTTGTATGTATTAATTAATGAAGCAAGTTTAATTTTTAATGTATTCCAGTAGTTTCATCTTGTGACCACTCAATTGGAGGGAAGAATCGTCGACTCTTGTTAATTGCTACGTTTATAATTTTTTGAATAAAAACATTTCCTTATATTTACTTGTCAAACATATCATGAAAATCTTATTTTCTATTTGCCTAATCAGATATCAATAATGTTTGTAGCCTACATATGAATCTACTAAAAAGTAATTTTACTTTTTTCATTGTCATATTTATGTTAATTTTATTTGTTTACATTTTAGTCAATCTTTATCATTCATAATTTGTTTACATTTTAGTACATTGCATGTACAATATAACAATAGTATTAATGGAAGATTCAACACGAGGAAATGACAAGGCTCAGGGAAGAGGTACCAAAAAATATAAGAAATGGACGTGGGAAGAAAGCAATAAACTGCTAAAACTAATGGTTGATGCTACTACTCGTGGCTGGCATGATAGTAATGACGTGTTGAGCAAGATAACTGTAGAAAAACATATACTCACACATCTTAACCAAATGCTTGGGGTTGAAAAGAGTTATGCCCAATATAAAAGTCGTGTGAAATGGTTTAAAGAACAATACAACAAATATTCCAAGCTTATGCGTCATAACTCTGGGTTTGGATGTGATCATATGACGAAGAAATTAACTGCTAGTGATAAAGTAAGTGACAACTATTTTATGGTGGCCGTCTCTTATTACTTGATTTATAAAAAATATATAAAATTTGAGCTATTGGTTAGTAATGTGTATGTTTCATACGTTAGCACTTACATTATTATTTTTCTTTAATGGTCTTATCTCTAAGATAAAATTTATCGCATATACACTTTTGCGGATTATGAAGATTTGAGAATTGCAGTTGAAGTGGGACAACCGTTGGGACACACTCAATTGCGTCAGGGGATGATACTAACGCAAGTACATTTTATACAAAAGAAAGAAGAGTTATTAATGGTTAAATAGATAACTTCATGTATGATTCTGATACTGAAGCATTTATAGTAACCGATAAACAAGATCATATAAGTTCAGAGGTTCCCCTATAATTCGAAAACGAAGTAGAACATAGTTTGAAGTAAAATCTAATTCATTTGATCCCAAAAGTACTCAATCGGATGTGTATAGATAAACTTGCTAGTATAGTCGACAAGATCACTCGAGTTATTGAATCAATTGACACCAGAGAGCATAATTGTTGGAACATTATCAAGGAGATCCCAAACTTAGATGATGAATTGATGATGATCGTTTCAAGGTCCTTGATTTGGTTAACACAAAAGTGATTTGCTTAACACAAAAGCAAAGAAGTCTTAGTTTTTAACATGACACCAGACGAACGTTCTAAATTGATAACCTTTTAAATTAAAATGAGGGTTTTTTTTTTTGACATGATTAGTAATAATTTTTTAAAGTTTTTGAATTGTTAATCTATTATTTATGGATTTTTTAACTTTGGTTATAGTATTGAATTCTACATTTATAAAGTTATTTATTGGTTGTGTTTTTTGATAGTATATTAATGTAATGGTATTGATTTGTTTTTACGTGACAATATCATTTTCTTTGTCCATGTACTTAGTTTTCGTTCCTTCTATTTTTAGGTACTTCCATATATATAATGTCTAATGTTATGATGCATGAAGATCGTGAAATAGATGTGGATGAGATTGAAAAAGATGAGATTGATAAAGCATTATATGAAACCCATTCGGTATTCATGAATGGCAATTCAAGCAATTCTTTACGTGATAAATGATTATATAAATATTATGTATTGTGGCCGTATTAAACGTTCACTTACTAGGCGGCCAAAAACTAGAAATGGATATGACTATATACATGAAATATGAAAGAAAGATAGAAAAAATTAATGTATCCAGATATATTTCTAAAATTAAGCAATATCATTTGAGAAAAAAATATCCTTATAGGATACTAAGCATATTTGTATTGAAGAGACACTGGCAACGATCCTACTCATTGTTGGTCAAAATACTCGATATTGCTTGATTTGTCAAAAAATTGGTCGATCGTATTTCACTATCAGCCAAAGTTTTAACAAGATTTTACAGACATTAAACAAATTTGAGTTAGATATCATTGCCATTCCAAGATTCATCGTGCTACAAAAATAAGGGAAAGTATAAGATTTTATCCATTACTTTAAAGTAAGTGATGAAATAATATGTATTATAATTTTTGTGTTATGTTCTCGTGATTTCTTTGTATTATTTTATTACGTTAGGATTGTATTGGAGTCATTGAGGGTATCCATATTCCAGCAGTGGTAACTAGACGTGATACAAGCAGTTATAGAAATCGTCATGGAACAATTTCGCATAATGTTTTGACCGCTTGTAACTTTGATTTGGAATTTATATATGTGCTTAGTGGTTGAGAATGATCAGCACACGATCCTAAGGTGTTGAATGATGCTTTAAAAATGATAAATGGACTTAAAGTGCCACAAGGTATGACTTTATTATTTAATTTTTTTTCTTTTACGCTTTTGCATCATAATTATACATGTTATAAGTCACATGCTAATTTTACAAGTATTTTATGTTCAGGTGAATATATTTTTGGAAGATTGTGGATTTTTAAATTGACGTCAATTATTAACTCCTTTTCGAGGTGTTTGTTATCATCTCTAAGATTTTGCCGGTCAAGATCGTGATCCTAAAAATACAAAAAAGTTGTTTAATCTTCGTCATACTTCTTTAAGGAACGTAGTTGAAAGGATATTTGGTATATTTAAATTGGGATTCACAATTTTCAAAACAACTCCTCCATTTCCATATTTTACACAAGCGGAGCTCGTATTAGCTCCTGTAGGATTACACAAATTTCTTCGTAAAGAGTGTCATTTTGATGAATTTTTAGTTGAACTTGATAATGAAGATTCTTCATTTTCTTCGATTAATGAAGGGGAAGACTTTGGACCATTTTTTGAGAGTCAAGAACAAGAAAAGGAGAATGTTAATGCATGAAGGGCCATTATAGCAGCTGATATGTGGAATGATGTTATGAATAATTGATTTTTTTTTCAGATCATTACTAAAATACTATAAATTTTTTTGATATTTTGATTATTTGTTAATCTCTTTGATGTAACTTGAAATTTTTTTGTTTTTTATAAAAAATAAAAAAAAAACTATTGTCATGAAAAATATGATTTATTGCTTTACATTTTTAATTATATGAATTGTGGATGATTTAGATATATAAAAAGTTGTTTATATTAAATTATATATGCTTAATATTTAAAAAAAAATGAAAGTCTACAAAAATTTTATCAATTCTTACCAAATTCATAGAAATCACCTAAAAGTTCACAAAGTCCACAAAAGTCAACCACTTAAAAAAAGTCTAATAAAATCTTTAAAAATCACAATTGTATACACCCCCCTTAGATATTCACCCCAATAACAACTAACTTCCTAAAAATTTATCAATGTTTATCCAAATTGATATGATAGACTTCTTTAACATATTAGTTGTTGAAGTTTGAATGTCAGGTGTTTAAAGTCATGTGAACTTGTTGAGAAATATATTATGTTATCTCCACCAGAAGTGATACACGTATTTGCAACAAAAAAATGGATCTCTCCTAAATGCAGGGCAAAACTCCGACATTGTAATTATGAGGAGTAAAGAAAGGGACGTTTAGGTCGATGCGTCAATGTCATTCCCTTGCATTAGTGGAGCAAATATAGTTAATACTTTTGGCTCTCTACACCATTTAATCTTCTGCTTGAAGTTTGTTCATTTGTAATATTACACATAATGTGTAATGGATACGTTTTGACATAAGATCTTTACATATATAGGATGAAGATATTTTG
Organism: Osmanthus fragrans; assembly: GCA_019395295.1. Classification (NCBI taxonomy): domain Eukaryota; kingdom Viridiplantae; phylum Streptophyta; class Magnoliopsida; order Lamiales; family Oleaceae; genus Osmanthus; species Osmanthus fragrans. The sequence goes on along the minus strand of JAEDXY010000039.1, from coordinate 1,092,963 downwards.
ATACTGGATCTTAGAAATGTTTGATTTAGCAATTTGATGTAAGACCTTAGAAAAGCTAGGTGAAGATGCTTTGGCTTAAGATCTTGAAATGACTTTTATTGACCTCAAAAAAATGTTGTCAACAGAATCCCGACCTCATCATCTCTACGTGGATATCACCTACACACGGAGTACCCCATTAGGAGGCAAATGCCATCGATCTAGACAAATGTTCGACGATCGTTTGCACTCCGACGGTCAAGTCAACGGCCGGACAAAGAAAAAGAGAGTGCAACAGAGGGTGAGGGGTTTGGTTTGGGTTAGAAATCATCCTTACAAATAAAATGGATTCACATATATATAGAAAACGGAAATAGGCCTCGTGAGCTAATGAGCTTGACCCAAGTTCCAAACCCGATATGCAATTGTTCAATTAAATAAGGTTCAATCAATAAATAATCAATACCACGTCGGCCCATGTGAGACCCTCTCTGTCATACGCATGCCACGTAATTTATGGATATAACAACTTTTTCCATCACGATATTTATATATATAAAAAAAGAATTAATCTATGCTGCCCCCCTCCTTGACAGAGGGGGTGACCGAACACCCCAAATAGGGGGGTGGGACCAAATTCCTTGACAGAGGGGGTGACCGAACACCCCAAATGGCCCCTAAAATTATATTTATATTTTCAGCAAGCATTGCACATGCTCTAAAATTAAATGACTTTTACCATGATACTGTCAACCAGGTGATATTGCTATTTACACCCATTTTACTTTGGTCACGTGCTTCTTTAGGAGCAAAATCTATTCTATAGACCCTAACTGTGCATGTGCATTGCTGAAACTGCAGAATCACTCCTAATCAATTTTGTAAATTGTACTTCAATAGAAGTACATTCAAATTATGCTCAGTTTCATTGGAATTATTTTGCAATGGCAGAATCAATTTAGGCATTTGACTTAGTTTTTCTAACACCAACAAGTGCAAAGAAACATAAACTCATAATCAATTATATAACTAAGTTCAGTATACTAATAGCCTAACCCATTGCTTATCTGTTGATTACTACGAGCATTAGCTGTTTGATTCTTGTTGATGATCTTATAGATCTTTTGCAGGTAACACATTCCCCTGAAGGAATGGAAACGTTGGGATATTTCCTATTTGATATTTGTGGAGTAACTGCAGGCTGGAAGATGGAAGATGGAAGATGTTCTTGAGGAAGAACTGAAAATTTTAGCTTAATGAAGTAAGGGAAATAAATTAAAAATCTAAATGGAATGAAGAGAGAGCAAAAAATCTAATTTTAAATTGGGATCTCCACCAAGAGAATTATGATTTGCTATGTGTTAGCAAATTCAATTTTTTTTCTCTACTGATTTTGGGCTTAGAAGTAGAGAAATAGAACTTTCTCCTATGTATCATCTTAAACTTTTTACAGGTCCGTCTTTTACTGGATGATACTTCTCTTTAGTTGTATGGTTTAGGATAGTTAATGATTTTCTTTGTCGTTTGAAGATCAATAACAAAATATTGTTTCTTCCATACATAGTTGTTGAGGCTGATGATTTATCCAATTCTGGTTTTTAGATTTTCATCGTCGTTTTTACAGATCTAATAAGTGATATAGACTAATAAATGATTTATAACGTCGATTATTTCTTTTGAATGTGTATTTACTTTTGACGAATTATTCTATGTGTATATTAGAGTTTACATCCTGATGTACATAATGCTCAAGTGGTATTTTATCATTAGACACCAAGATGTAAATCTTACATGTAGCAAAACCTCCTTTTGACATGTTCTACCCCACAAGATATTATAAAAGTGTTCATTATCGAAATGTATATGTTATTTTATTAAAAGTGGAAAAATATTTAAAAATGCATAAATATTTCACATTTATATATTATTTTATACTACATTAACATTAAACTATTAAAATTAAATGAATAATCAGATTTCTAGAATAAAATATTATAAAAAAAATTTTCAAATTTATATGTTATCTTAATATATGAAAAAATAAATCAAGATTCAAAGATATTTCAAAATTCAAAGAAATTTCAGGTTTATAATATATTTAATAATATATTAATATTAAACAATTAAAGTTAATTGAATAATCAGATTTATTGAATAAAATATTATCAAATAACATTCTAAAAAAGTGCAAAGAGAACGCGTTTTGTGTTTTCTGTTTTGAGAAACTGTTTTTCAAAATGACAAAGAGAACGCATTTTCAATAATTTCAAAACAGACACTGAAAATACAAAACACAAAACGAATTTCAAAACTCAAAACACAAAACAGAACCACGAAGAGAACGCACCCTTAGTTTTTCTTACATCTTCGCTAAAAAAGGCAAGACGAGAAATTGAAGTTCACCGAGAAAATCTTCCTCTTTTTGGGGTGGCCTGAAACATCCGCTACCGGCTGCAATGTAACTTATGTATTCCATTATTTCTGTCTTTTTAATTCTTTGCTCATCTTGGTGATCAAGGACAAAAGGAATGGAATCCAAAATGTAAATTGAATATTTTAGTTATTGACATCTATAAAGATATATGTTAATTGGAAAATGAGGATGAGAGGATAACAATAAATGATCGTTAAAAAAAGTAAAAGAAAGTGTTTGTTAGAATGTATAAAAAATTTACTCGTACATTTAAAGATGTTTATTATCAAAATGCTCTTTAAAATAAAGTATATCTTAAAGATGCTCTAATAAGATAGTAAAGATGCCCCGTATATGTTACTTCCATGACAAATTTGTCTAATCCTTTCTTGTATAAAAGTGCCAATGGCCTCTTTTATTCCATTGTTTTTCTTTCACTATCACCTTTGGATACGTTTTGCTTGATTTATTTGCTTCATTGTATTCGAGTGCTAATAGTCGAGATATTTTATGGCCGCATTATTACATTTAGGGTCTGTTTGATACCCTTATGACTGTTTGATGGGCATTTTTTTTTACAGGGAATTCGAATTCCAATTTTTCACAAATTCCACCTTTTCCATGAATTTCAATTCTCACCACTTTTTTTTATTATTATTTTATTTTTTTGTAATAGAAACAAATTTTAAAATGAAGTGTAAAAAAAATTATCCCCTTAATCGACAAATTCCATGTAAAATAAAGTCAAACGAACACTGTTAATTACAATTCACAGTAAAACAAATTCTAAGCAATTCGGTTCTCTATACTTCATTTTCTTTCCATCTAAATTCCATCTTTCTATCAAACGGACCCCTAAATATCGTCTTGTTGGCTGATGGATACATACATCATGGCTTGATTATGATATACAAAATTTCTTGTCTATTTTTTTACATGTTTGATAATGATTGATTCGAATGAGCCTTCATGAGCAGGACATCCATTTCCAGGGAAATGGATTAAAGGGACACCGGTCAAAAATGGTTTGGTTTAGATTTGAGAAATTTTATTGCGATTTAAAACCAAATCGAACCAGTGAAAAAATAAATAAAAATTAAAAAAAATGAAATTTTCTAAATTATAACTTGTAAGACTTTTGTGTTGAGTTTTTTTTATTTATTTTTAAATGAGACTCATATATTCCATAGACTCTTAAAGTGAAAGTTTGAAACGATTCATCAAACAATCTCACGTTGTATTTCATATAAATTACTATCACCAAACAATCATCAACTTATAAAAACTGTATAGTACTCCAATGATTAAACAAATTTCAATCAAAATCCTACATTGAATTGAACATCCTTTAAAAAATTATTGCAACTTCTGGTTCTGTCGATTATAATTTGTAGAAATTTAGATGAAAAGTTTTGATCAGATCAACAACTATGTAATCAAAGTGAAAACAAAATAAAAGTTTCGGATCTTAGAAATTAAATTATATATTGTAAATAAATTTATTTAGGTATAAATTTATCCAATATTCTAATTTGGCTTGAAAGTCAACTAATCAAATAATTATAAAAAAAGAAAAGAAAAGAATAAAAGAGAAGAAGGAATGTACCGGGGTTTAAAAGGAAGAAGAAATCCTATTATTTTTTATAAAAGTGATTGGATATTGAATCATATATTTACCAAAAAAAAAAAATAATCTTATGAGAATCGTCCGGTTCCCATACTAGAACCGGGAATTGGACCAGAATCGGTTGGTTCTTAATAATTTGTCCAAAAATCAAATTATTTTTTAGAAGATTCGAAACCGAATCGACTGGTTCTAAATGGTTCTGGTTCGGTTTCACCGATTCTGAAAAAAGTCTACTCCTAAATTAATGGCATAAAAGTAGACAGAAAAAAATATACGGCGAAATCGACGATTTAAAATCTAATGCCGGGCAAAAAAAATATACGATGAAACCGACGGTTTAAAATCGGACCAAACCGTTAGGTTTAGGTTTGAGTTTTTTTCAAACCGTTAAAAATGGTTTGGTTTAGGTTTGAATTTTTATAAAACCATTATAAACGGTTTGGTTTGAAAATCTATCAAAAATCGATAAAATCGAACCGCTTACACCCCTAGAATAACTGATTAAATATATCAATTGTCACTCAATTTTATACTTAATATAATTATAGTTACCAAACATTATACTTATGCCCCGTTTGATTCCCATTTTGGAGAAGAAAATGCATTTTGAATAGTTGATTGATGGAAAATGTGTAGTTAAAAATTAAAGAAAAATTTTGGTTTTGTGTGTAATATTATTTTATTGAAGAATGTGTGGTTGGAAAGAAGAGAGAAAAATGAATTTTGAGAAAATGGGAATCAAACAGGGGCTTAATGTCAACTTGACTACCCAATTTGATTTGATTTGACTTGACCATGGCCATCAACTTTTTTTCACCATTTTTACTAATTTTAAAAAGGATAAAATGATAACTTTGCATTATATATAAAATAAAATCAAGAAAAATAAAGTTTTTCTTTATTTTAAAAACTTATTTAATTAAATTTTTTATTTTTTTATTTTTCTAAATAAGTTTTTTTAAATAAGTTTTTATTTTATTTTAAAAACTTTTTTTTAATAAGTTTTAATTTAATTTAATTTTTTTAATGAACATTTTTTAAAAATAACATTTTATTTTTTTAATAAGTTTTTTTTTTTAAAAAAACCTTTTCTAAAATTAATTTTTATTTTATTTTATTTTTTAAGTGACATTTTTTAAATAAGTTATTATTATATTTTTCAATATATATAATGTAAATATATCATTTTACCATTTTTAAAATTAGTAAAAATAGTGAAAAAAAAAGTTAGATGACCATGGTGAAACGTTATATGAAATTGGATGACCATGATAAAATAAAATCAAATTAAGTGACTATGGTGACACTAAATATAAAATTGGATGATCATGGTGAAACAAAATCAAATTGGATGATCATGGTGATATTAACACCCTGTTTGATGTATATTATTTTGGAAATAATGTATTTTTTTTTGTTGATGTGATATGAATATGTGGTTGAAAAATAAGGAAAAATTATTAATGTGATGAAAAATATTAATTTATTGAAAATGTGTGATTAAAATGAGTAGAATAATGAAAATGAAAATTACAATATGTATCAAATATGAGCTAAATATAAAATTTGGTGACCATTGATGATTTTAATCCTAAAAATAATTGTTGAATGAAAAATAGAATTAATGTAAAATTTTATGATTTTAATGATTTAAGGCTGCAGAGACATGTCATTTGTCTTTGATGTGCCACTGTTTGGTCGGGTCTTGCCACCATTAGTATACGATGAACTGTGATGCGCTTTTTGTAGCATAGTTCAGTGGTGCAAAGGATAGGAGTGACCAAGTGAGGTAGTTTCAATTAAGCTGACAGTCGTAGTGTGAGGGTTTGATTCCTACCTCTTATAAGGTATGGAATTGGATTCTTTATGGACACCAATATGACAGCTCTTGTACCCTAACCTTACCTCTTTCACAATGTTTTAAGGAGGGGACGATGGGGGACCCTCAATGTTGGAATTTAACCTTTTTTTTTTGAACCGTAATGTGGATTATCGTTACTCACTGCATTTTTTGTAAATTTTTTCTTTGATGCCTCAATGTCCAATTAAATATACACATCCAAGTTGGCAAATGATGAAGGAGAAAAAAACTACGCAACTGACACGTCCCGGGTTCGAATCCTAAAAAGGAGAATTTTGGGTAGTTCAATAGAAACGCACTCAGACCCTGACCAACTTTGACATATCCCTCAATTGACCCTCACACCAATTAGGAGCGGACATATGTGGACGCGAATAATGGCTCGTAATCCAAAAATATATATTATTATTATTCTACTTTACAGAAATAGCCAAGATATGATATTGCGATTGAAAGTTTATTTAGGGTTCGTTTGATTGCAAATATGAAATTTGGGTGGAAATAAAATGAATTATAGGGAATTGAATTGCCTAAAATTTGTTTTATCGAAAATTGTTGATTAATTGTGTTTGATTAGTATAATTTTTCACTTGAATTTTTTTTGAATTTTTGAATCTTTTGGTATTTGTTTGACTTTGTTTTTTTTTTAAATAAAAATTATCCATTAAATTGATAATTTTTTCCACCATTGGGTCTAAAATTTGTTCTAATTGCCAAAAAAAAAATTATAGTGCCGAATATTATTCGTTTGACTTTATTTTTCATGCAAATTGAGAATTAAAAGGATAAATTTTTCTACCATTTTGTCTAGAATTTTTTTTCATTGCCAAAAAAAAAAAAAGACCCGAAGTTACTTTTTCCACCAAAATGGTGGGAATTTTTTTCCCCTCATTTTCATGGAATAAAGCCGCGTGGGGGTGGGGGTGGGGGTGTGGGTGAAATTCCAATTCTCTGTAAAAGTTTTTGTATCAAACAACAATAATTGGGTGAAGTTGGAAAGTCTTTCCTTTTTTCATGGAATTTTGATGCTATCAAACAGGGCCTTATAAACTAGGGAGAGGATACCCGTGTTACTGTAAGTTTCCATATATTTGCAAATTTTTTTTAATCCAACTTATTAATATTCTCTTTTATAACCTTGCACATTGTATCAAGATATTTCATTTTAAGAATAATGTTATTTGTATTTACTCATTATTGTAGTAATTTTACATAGCATACGCACGACAAGTGATCCACGTAGAATGATTGTGTTAGTGAGCTACTATAAATAAAGTTACTCTCATTTTAATTATGCGTGTTTGAGAAGCACACGGCAATGATAGTCACCATTTCAAAGGAAAATGGTCAAATACTCACCTACCAAAATTATTGAAATAAAAGTAGTGTTTGATTTAAATTTGGGATTTTGGTGCAATTGGTCCCTAATGTTTCCCAATATTGCATTTTTAGTCCAAATGTTTCAATTTTGGCATTGACATCCCTAATCTGTGTTCTGGTCTGGTCCTTTTAAAAAATAATAATAATAATAATAATAATAATAATAATAATAAAATCTAAAACGATCAATATGCCTTTACTTTGAATTAGGAAAAAATGCAATTGAATCGCTAACCTTTTGCTAAGGTGCAAATTCGTCCCATCCATAACTTTATTATTCGTAACAATTAAAGAAAACTAATGAGTTTTTTTTTTTTTTTTTTTGAACTAAGATTTTATCGATCAAATTAATAATATGCCTAGAAAATCTTTCATATAATTTACGGTTTATTTTGAAATGGATTAAATTTAAGCACATAATTCATTAATGGACGCATTAAACAAAAAAAAAAATATTGATTTTCTAGTAATTATTCTATTTAAAATTTAATTCTTTATCAATTGATTATAATTAAAAGTAAAATAAACAGAAAAACAACCTCCTGTTACGAATTTGATCATTAAATACTTTAAGTTGATTGAATTATGAGTTTATTAACTACAGATATAAGTGCTACACTCTATTTTTCACATTAGCAAATTAATTTTTATTAGTAGTTTTAACTATAATTAGTAAACTAATTTTTATTAGTATTTTTATCCATACTTACTCTCTTAAAAGATTGAGAGCCCGTTTGATTCTCATTTTAATGAAAAAATGCATTTTAGAATAGTAGATTGATGGAGAATGTGTGGTTGAAAAATAAGGAAAAGTTTTTGATTTATGTGAAATATTATTTTAATGAAGAATGTGTGGTAGCTATTTTTTTGGAAGAAAATGCATTTTTGAATAATTGATTGATGGAGAATGTGTGGTTAAAAATTAAGAATTTTTTTCGAATTTACGTGTAATATTATTTTATTAAAGAATGTGTGGTTGAAATGAAGAGAGAGAAAAATGTATTTTGAAAAAAATAATTACCAAACAGGGGCTAAGCTGGTACACATTTCATTTGTTGTTGGAAATTAAATTCGTGTTTGCTACAACATCAAGTAAGATAGAGAAACTGACTTTCTGAATTAGTTGTGGGTCTGCTTTTTGTGAATTTAGAACCAACAATTCAATCATTGGCTTAAATTTTCGGGGCTTTATCAAATGTTATCGTTATTTTCTAACATGAAATTTACGGGTTAGCTTTCCAGGAAATCGTATGTTTATTTGGTTAATTGAAGTTGGAAGATATAAATCAAGAACAAGAATTTGAAGAGGAAGGATGGGGATTAAACATCAGTATGTGTTTGTACTTTTGTTGTAGAGAAATCAATTAGGAAAGTCGTTAATATAATCTTCTCATATGCACTTACCATTTGATTACATGGATTTGTTAGATGGTTAAAAGACATAACTAAAATGGAAAATTGGACATTAATACACAAAGTAATAGGATTATTTGTTTCTACTTTCCTAAGAGAGGGAATCCTACATTTACTGTTTATTTAGGAAGTATTTTTTTTTTTTTTCCATCTTTTCCTCAAACCACTGGCAAAGTATTTCTTACACTCAAGGATGTATTGATCTTTTGGTCTCTATACAAGATATCTTTCTTCCATGGCCAAAATTGGTATTAACATAAGTTTTCTTTCTCCCAACAGTAATCAATTTTTAAACATCAGGCCAACAATGGTCGTGTTCACTGAGGGGGCCCGAGGCTCGTGTTGAGAGTGTAAGCAGTCTAATTTGGTCAGATTTGATTAGATTGTAAATTGTGGTTTGATCGTTTATATTTTTTTATTCATTTTAAAGTCACCAGCTCATTGATTATAAAATATTTTTCGTACCTTATTGATGATAAGAAAACTGTATAATTATAAATTTAAATACTAACAAAATTATAAAAAAGTTATAATAAAATATTTTTCATATGTGTTTTGCCTGAACTTTAATTTTTTTACTTCTTATTTCTAGGTGTAGTATTCTATTTGAAGTTGGTGGAATCAACATACTTAAATAGCGAACTTCTGCTTATGTTTTTGTATTATATTATACAAACTCATTTGTTCCACCTTTTAGGTTGTCAATAAACATGATCATTAAACACTGGAAATAGCAAAAAACATAATGGTAGCCCTAAAATTTCTTATTACTTTTAGTTTGGATGTTTATATTTTGTATTTTTTAGAAAGTGAAATTTATGCTAGCAAAGTATTTCTTACATGTTATCATGTTATTATATATTGTGAATATGTTAATATGTGTTAAAACATTTTTTATGCTGACACTTTTATTTTACTTGAAAGTATAGATATATGAAGTAATATATGCTCTAATAGCATTTTTCAATTATTTTAGTTCATGTTGGTTACCTTGGGCTCCAACTATTCTACAAGTTATCTTATTGTTATCATGGATGCTTCTAAAACATATTCTGATGGAACAACTGATTCTTTTAACTTTGAAACAATGTCCCATCGCCAACAAGAAAATCAAGTGCAGAGGGATCAACGAAAGCGACTTCGAACTGGCTGCAATGATTGTCGTAAGATGATAACTAATCCTATGTCATCTGAAAATAATTCCAATGTTGTACAAATGCAACAATCTATAATGCATCATGATTTTGAGGCTTCTACTCAAATCAAGAGATACCTTGTATTTTTAATTCCACATTACGAAGTAGTTTTAATGGCCTTCTCGTATTTGCTCACCCTTGCCCACTGTTGTTTTGGATTATAAGCTATAACTGATTCATTTTTCCAATCATGTGAACTTCAGGATTCACATTTCCACGTAGAACGAAAAAATTAGTTCTAATTCATTTCCTATTTATACGAGTACCAACTAAAAAAGTCTTCTCCATATTACCTAATTTTATTGACTTCGTAACTTATTGGTTTCTTCTTTAACTACTTAACTTATATCAACATTAAAGACGCTAACATTATGTTCAAAATAATATAACCCGTGCATTGCATGGGCAAGAAACTAGCGTTGAATAAAAGTATAGTGACTATTTGGTAGAAATTAAAATTAAAATTTTAGTATAAGTCAAAATCAATGATTAATTTTAACCACACACTTTATGAGATTCACAATTTTTTAATTACATATTTTATTAATTTTTATCAAAATTTACTAAAAATCGATTTTAATCTCTCCACCAAAAAGGGGCATAATAAGATTCATTGAATATGAAAAATTATATAAGTCAAATTGATATTTATTTATCTCAATTAATATTCAAGATTTTCACATAAATAACAATTACATATGCCTAAAGCGCAATAAATTCAAAAAAATTTCCTTCTAACAAATTTAATTGACACAACTATGATGATATTTTTAGTACCTTAGAATAATATAAACATTATTAAATAAAATGACAAATTCAAATATGAATTGTACAGCTAGAGCTCCGTTTGATAGAAAGATGGAAAATGGATGACAAATAAAATGTTTGACAGGGAAGTGATTTGCTTGAAATTTGTTTGAGAGGTAAAGGTGTTTGATTGACATAATTTTTCGTCTGACAAATTTTTTGTTTGATTTTATTTTTTACGCAAATTGTCAATTAAATGGATAAATTTTTTTACCATTGACTTTGTAATGTGTTTTAATTGCTATAAAAAACAATTGGTCAAAAAGTTGGAAAATATTTTTCCATCAGTTTTTGTGCATCAACAACTTGTACATTGAAAAATTTGGAAAAAATTTGCCCTAAAAAATTTGAGCAATCAAACAAGTGAATAGTAAAAATAGAAATTTTTTCCTAGTTCCATGACAATTTTTTGCAATCAAACAGGGCTTAATATTTGTAGTTAAAAAATAATAGTTCAATTACATGAGTTTTTCTTTCTGTAATTATAACCATTAAATAAAGGTTTAGATTTTAAATAGTGCAATTATTTAACAGAAAAACTAGTAGTTTTCTTTATAAGACGTTAGTTAATTAATTACGAGCTCAAATTTGATATAAGGGACCAGTTGTGCACCAAAATAAGTAGGTTAGAAACGTTAGTGCCAAGTTTAGTTTTGGGGACCAAAAACACAATATCGGTATACATTAGAGACCAATTGCGCCGAAATTCAATTCAATAGTCAAATAATAACACACACAAAACATGTTTTCTAAGTTAAGTTTGCATTATAACTCATTTTTTCATTCAACGTAGGCGGAAGATATTACTAAAAGTATACAGAATGTTGCAATCAAGTGTCCTAAGGTATTACTAAATGAGTTCGTCTATTTGTACAATATTTGATGCTGTAAAAATGTACAGCCCCTCACATTGAGGGAGCCCGCCAATATTTTAATCACTGTGGGGCCCCTTCAACGCGAGGAGACTGTATAACTTGCTGTGTACAATGATGTACATCAAGCAAGTCTCATTACTAAATATACGTGACGTTGCAACAATTTGATTTTTTCAAACTAGTATTTAATTTCACAAGGCATTATTCTTGTAATAATGGACTATAATGTTTGAAATGGATTAATTGTTTTGAATTTATGATTGAATTTAAAATTTAAAGGATGTTTGAGCCACATTATTTTGGTAAGAATGCATTATTGAATAGTGTATTGATTGAAAATGTGTGGTTAAAAAATAAGGAAATGTTTTAGATTTGCGTGCAATATTATTTTATTGAAAAATGTGTAGTTGAAATGATGTTAAATCACTATTTAAAAATGTATTTTTTTTGAAATAATGTGGCTCAAACATGCCCTTAGTCTCTGTTTGATAATCATTATTTCAAAATTATTTTTTTATATATTCACTTATAATTAAATTCACACAACAAAATATTTTATGCGTAAACTCATTTTTTCTTCTATTTTTTAACCATACATTCTTAAAAAAATCAATATTAAAATGTCATTTTACTTAAATAATGACTATCAATTGAGTTTTGCCATTGGTAATCCGGATGTTTACACGTCTGGTTATTTGATCTCATCGATACTCTCACATGGAGATCGAGTCCTACTTTCAACAAATGTGCAGGCTCTGCCTCCACTATAAGAAGATGTCGGGATCTAATAATTGGAATCAGATAATTCGAAGTGTTAATCTCCAAGTATGGAGCAAAACTTACTTAAACAGGAGTAGCATGTAACATGTGTATAAAAAAAGAATAAAATAAAAATGGGGTTTTCATTTAATGAGCCTAGTCAAACTAAGTTTTTGTTTAAAAAGACCACCAACTAAATTTTTTAGTTAGAAGGCCTAAATATATGAAAAGGGAAAAATGTAATTTGTTAATGTCTAAAATGTCCTTGTATACAAAAAGATATTATTACCTTAATTCTCCTTTCAATTTCCATTTCACCCTTCTTCTCCAACAATCGGGTTCCACAGGTAAATGCTCTCTTTCATTTTCTCTTCATCATTTTGCTCTACTTAAAAAAAATCATAAACTCTACATTATCTTTCCCTTAAACACTTATTTAGTTGAAGTGAGTAGTAAAATCTTGCAACATTAGTGATTAGCAATTGGAGAAGAAGAGGATGTTGTGAATTCTAAATTTTTGGGTTACTTTCTTTCTCTATTTTTTGTCAATAATTTCTCTATGTTGTATACATGATTGGGGTGTTTATTTGTGAACAATGATTTTGATTTCAATTTAACATTACATTAGAGTTTTGATATGGGTTAGTTTTCAACCCATTTTCTCATTACCAGTTATTTGCATTAATTGAAGTGAAATGTAAGTTGAAAAATGCATGTTTGGCTATTCTTTTTATTTTTATACCGTAAAACACAATTTTGATTTTATTATCTGCATAACGACTTACACGTCGTTTTCGGAAGTCCATAACGACTTCTATATCGTTATCAGTTTTGTACTATGTTCGAAATGAAATGTGAGTTAGCAAATGCATGTTTGGCTATTCCTTCATTGTTGTACCATAAGTTGGAAAATGTAAGTTGGGTCTATTTTGTACATAACGCCTTTGTTCAAGCATATGTGTTTTATTAGATTTTTGTTTCATAATGACTTTAGAATAACTTATAAAGACAGGTTGATGAAATTTTTATATTGACTTACAGTTATGGACACAGCTAATATGGTATGGATATCAATTTGTTATCCAGTTGAACATGAGCAGTCGATTGACGGTGTATGGAAATGAAAATATGCAAGGAATGACAAAGGAAAAACAACTCTTATTCTTGTTGCGAAAACTATTTCATATGATAAAATCAAAGAGGTGTTGAACGTCGCTACGAGGGTGTACAAAATGGAGATTTCATCTCTTGTCCCTATAATGTCTAAAGTCCCAGCTGCTCCAACCATAATTGATTGTGACAACAATGTGAAGTGGTTTCTATCTGTCTGTAAAGAAACTTTTCTCTGTATAACCCTTTCGAATGAAGTTGAAATTGAAGAAGATCTTGGTGATGAAGGGTGTTTATTAATAATAGAGGGAGGAGAACAAATTGCAAATAAGAATAGCGAGGAGCAACATGTTCAAACAGACAACGATGGTAACCATGACAACTTTGTTGAAATATTCGTAGATTGTAATGATTTTAACATATGATTATTTAGCTAAATCCAAAATACAATGTAATGTATACAGATGGAACATTTATTAACTTTTATGAAACTTCATCTCAACTTAAAGTCATTTTTTATTGCTGAAATCGTTATTGGAGCAAATAACGACATACATATCGTTACAATAGGAAAAAGTGATTTTTTCCACCATAACGACACTGAAATCGTTATCGTGCTTCGATAACAACTTCCATATCGTTACAATATAAAAACTACACTGTTTTTCCAAAACTACCATAACGAGTTCGAAATCGTTCCTAGAGCAAATAACGACATACATATCGTTACCGTATAAAAAAGTGACTTTTCGAACCATAACGACATTTAAATCGTTATCGTGCTTCGATAACGACCTCCATATCGTTATAATATAAAAACTTCACTATTTTTCAACGACGTCCATAATGAGTTCGAAATCGTTCCTGTAACAAATAACGACATACATATATTTACCGTAAAAAAGTGACTTTTTGAACTATAACGATATTGATATCGTTATAGTGCTTCGATAACGACCTCAATATCGTTACAATATAAAAACTACACTTTTTTTCAACGACGTCCATAACGAGTTCGAAATCGTTCCTGTAGCAAATAACGACATACATATCGTTACCGTAAAAAAATGACTTTTTTAACCATAATGGCATTGATATCGTTATAGTGCTTCGATAACGACCTCAATATCGTTACAATATAAAAACTACAGTATTTTTCAACGACGTCCATAATGAGTTCGAAATCGTTCCTGTAATAAATAACGACTTACATATCGTTACAATAGAAAAAAAATGACTTTTTCCACCATAACGACATTGAAATCATTATCGTACTTAGATAACGACTTACATATCGTTACAATATAAAAACTACACTATTTTTCAAAAACTGTCATAACGAGTTTGAAATCGTTCTTGGAGCAAATAACGATTTACATATCGTTTCAATAGGAAAAACTGACTTTTTCCACCTTAACGACATTGAAATCGTTATCGTGTTTCGATAACAACTTCCATCATATCGTTACAATAGAAAAAATTGACTTTTTCCACCATAACGACGTTGAAATCGTTATCGTGCTTCAATAACAACTTCCATATCGTTACAATATAAAAATTACACTGTTTTCCAAGGACTACCATAACGAGTTTGAAATCGTTCTTGGATCAAATAACGACTTACATATCGTTACAATAAAAAAAGTGATTTTTTCCACCATAACGACATTTAAATCGTTATCGTGCTTCAATAACGACTTACATATCGTTACAATATAAAGACCACTATTTTTCAGAGACTACTATAACGAGTTTGAAATCGTTACTGGAGCAAATAACGACTTATATATCGTTTCAATAGGAAAAACTGATTTTTTGAACCATAACGACAATGACATCGTTCCCGAAAGACATAACGACCTCCATATCGTTACAGTGTAAATAATAATGAAAACGACATTTATATCGTTTTTTTACATAGAAAACGATAAGTATATCGTTATGCGTAGTAAGGCGTTCTTGAGCATCCACGATCATTCGACATACTTTCGACATATGTATATGATGACCGAAATAGGTTGTCGAGCGAGTTTAATCACGTTCCAAAGAAACTTGAGGAACATTTGTATTTCCATAGTAGTTCAACACATTGGACTAGTTTCGATATAAAAAACGTATCTCTGTTGGCCCGTTCTAAGCCATTCAAGTGTTATCAGTCCACTTAATACCCTCTTTCGGTCATCATACATATGTCGAAGGTATGTCGAATGATCGTGAATGCTCAAAAACACCTTACTACCCATAACGATATACTTATTGTTTTCTATGTAAAGAAACGATATAAATGTCGCTTTCCTTATTATTTACACTGCAACGATATGGAGGTCGCTATGTCTTTCGGGAACGATGTCATTGTCGTTATGGTTCAAAAAGTCAGTTTTTCCTATTGAAACGATATATAAGTCGTTATTTGCTCCAGGAACGATTTCAAACTCGTTATAATAGTCTCTGAAAAATAGCGTAGTTTTTATATTGTAACGATATGTAAGTCGTTATTGAAGCACGATAACGATTTAAATGTCGTTATGGTGGAAAAAGTCACTTTTTTCTATTGTAACGATATGTAAGTCGTTATTTGTTCCAAGAACGATTTCAAACTCGTTATGGTAGTTTTTGAAAAACAGTGTAATTTTTATATTGTAACGATATGGAAGTCGTTATCGAAACAAGATAACGATTTAAATGTCGTTATGGTATAAAAAAATCAATTTTCTATTGTAATGATATGTAAGTCGTTATTTGCTCCAAGAATGATTTCAAACTTATTGTGGTAGTCTTTGAAAAACAGTGTAATTTTTATATTGTAACGATATCAAGTGGGTTCGATCCTACTTAAAAGAAACTATGGAAACATTTATATTCCCATGATTGTGTATCACTTTCGAACTATTCAGATAGAAAGTATCTTCGTTCGCTCTTTCTAAGCCATTCGAGTGGTATCAACTCGTTTGATGACCTTGTCCGATCATCATATGTATGTTGAAAGTATGACGGGTGACTATGGACGATTGAATCGTTGATTTAGCTATAGCGATATAATTATCGTTTTCTATTAAAAGAAACGACATCTATGTCGTTGTAGTTATAATTTGAATTGGAACGATTTCAAATTCATAAAATTTGTACTAAAACGATATGAAAGTCGTTATATTATTTCGTGAGTTTGATACATAACGATGTCATTATTGTTTCAGTACAATTTTGGCGACATTGATATCATTTTAGTTTTAATCTTAATTAAAACGATTTATATATCGTTATAATTTATATAAAAACGATAATTATATCGTTTCTGTTAAAAATGATGATTCGACCTTCCACGATCACGAGACATGCATCTGATATATTTAGGATGATCGAAATAAGTCATCAAGTGGGTTCGATCTCACTCTAAAGAAGCTACGGAAACATTTGTGTTCCTATGATTATGTACCACTTTCGAACTATTCTGATAACAAGTATATTTGCTCGCTCTTTCTAAGCCGTTCGAGTGGTATCAACCCGCTTGATGATTTCTTTCGATTGTCCTGTGTATGTTAAAGGCATGGCGAGTGACTGTGGACGGTCGAATCGCTATTTTTAATCAGAATGATATAATTATCGTTTTCTATGAAAAGAAACGATAGTTATGTCGTTGTAGTTTTGATTTGAATCGGAACGATTTCGAACTCATCAAATTTGTACTAAAATAATATGAAAGTTGTTATGTTATTTAATAAATGGTTAGTTTTATTTACAATTTTATAACATGTTTCTAATCGAACAATTATATTATACAATTGTCAATTTAAAATTTTACATAACTAACAATTGTTTATATAATTTATAAATTCGGTTATTCAATCTTTTTATTATAATTAAATTATATAATCTGAAATTCTGATTCATGATAATTAAATAAATATTTTTTACTTTTTGAAAAATTTATACTAATTAATTAAAGCAAATTAATATTTTGATCGAAAAAACTAGAAAAAATTTAAAATATATGGAATGACCTTTAGGTTTTGGGTTAAGGGTTGAATTTTAAATAATAACATAACTCGAATTTTGAAAGTATACTTTAAATATATGGAATGACTTTTAGTTATATATCGTTTTAGAGCATATGAAACAACAATTATGTCTTTTAGAGTATATAAAAAGTATATTTTGCACGCCATAAAAAATTTACGTAGGGAATGAAATAAAAAAACAAAAAATTTAGTGGTTGGATTAGTTGGTCATTACTTAAAAATTATAAATAAATATAAAAATTATTTGAAATAAAATTAAAGATTTTAAGTTAAATGTCACTAACTATTTATATAATTTGAAGTCATATGTTTTGTTAGACATTCAATTCATCTTAATTAAAATTAATCTTTTAATACATAATATGAATAAAGTGAAATATTTGACTCTAACTTTTTAAGACATTTAGAACTATAAGATTATATATAGGTTATTGAATTAAAATAAATAATATTGATCAATGTCCTAGTGGTGATGGAATCATCATTTTTTTTTTAAGAGGTTGAAGGTTCAAATTCTTGGACATGAAAATTTGACTATAATTCTTTAAGATATATATATATATAGGTTATTACAATAAAATAAACAACATTGGTCAATGTCCTAGTGGTGAAGAAATCATCATTTTTTTCAAGAGGTTGAAGGTTCAAATCTTTGGATATGAAAATTTGGCTATAATTTTTTAAGATATATATATATAGGTTATTACAATAAAATAAACAATATTGGTCAATGTCCTAGTGGTGAGGAAAACATCATTTTTTAAGAGGTTGAAGGTTCAAATCCTTGGACCTTAAAAATTTGACTTTAATTTTTCAATATATATATAAGTTATTACAATAAAATAAATAACATTGTTGAATGTCCTAGTGGTGAAGGGGTACTTTTTTTTCTTAGAGGTTCAAGGTTCAAATCCTTGAATTTTGAAAATTTAGCTCTAATTTTTAAGATATATATATAAGTTATTGTAATAAAATAAACAACATTATTAAGTGTCCTAGTGGTGAGAATGATACTTTTTTCCTTAGAGATCCAAGGTTCAAGTCTTTGAACCTTAAAAATTTGATTTAAATTTTTTAGATCCTTTGGCCGGGTCGGATTTAACCGGGTCGGGTAAAAATAAATTTGGTCCAAATTCATCATTTATTTGATTACAAAGGAAGGGTAAAATGGATATTTGATAATTTTAAATAATTAAATTTTCTTTTCTTTTAAACAATTTGGTCAAAGGCCATTTAAACAAAAACATTGTAAAGGGTGGCCATCTCAACTCATTCCCCAAGCATAAAAATTATGGCATTGGGAAGGGATAGATACACGTGTTCTACTGAATGAGCAATAAAACGCTTTTAATTCTCCTCTCTCTCAGCTACATAGAGAGAGAAACTGCAAAGAGGACTCCGTAGCAATGGAGTCGACATTACTCTCGGTGAGCTCTACGTCTATTTTGTCCCTATCGAAGTCTGTTAATTCCCATTCCACCACTTTCCTTACCAATTTCTACCGCTGCTTCTGCACGACTCGACCTAGTGCACTCTCTCGCCTCAAACTTAGGCGATGTCCACTAGACAGGGACTCCAACCGGCTTGGATGGGGTTCTTTGGTTAGGGGTCTGGATTCGGTGGATCTATGCAGGTCCCGATTGCAGTGCATTGGCAGTTCAGCTGCCTTGTTTGCGTCCGACGGAGGTGGTTTTGGTGGGATTCATGGAAATGGTGGTGGTCGAGGCGGCGGAGGAGATGGTGCGGCTGAGGGTGGAGAATCAAAGCCGCGTTCCGTGGTGGTTGGAGCTGGGGAGGCTTCTGCTTCTAGCTCTGACGTTATCATTCTTGATGTTGGTGTAAGACATCTCAAACTATTTTTTCTTTCTATTTCCCTTGGTTTAAAGGTTCTGCTTAGTGATTTTATTCTAAAAGATTTTTTTTAATTTTTTTTACTGCTAATCCAAAAATTACCCAAGAAATGACATTTTTTTTTCCTGGATGTAACGAATTATACTTTATATATCCTTTGTCTGATAATTATTTGTTTTATTTATGAAATCTATCATAGGAATTTTTTTTTTCTAATGTTGTAGGGGATGACTTGTGGAGGTTGTGCTGCCAGTGTGAAGAGAATTTTAGAAAGTCAAGTAAGTGATTGAGATCGAGTTGAATTTGCTTTAAATAGCTGCCTAAATTTTGTGGTGCATCATTAACTGGAATCAACCTCGCATGTCTTCTTGATTTATGTTTCGTCACGGTAGAGCTTTGAGAGGACAAAATAACTTTTCATTATTCAATTTTAGAGGCCTTCTAGTGAATTTTCTTTTGGAGGATACTTTCACTTGCAAAGAGATCTTTTTTCTTGTTTTTCATGGGAAATCGGGGTTTATGCTTTGTCTGTCTCATCCACATGTGTTTGTGGCTTTATATCATTTGGTTAAAAAATTTGGGAGGGATATAGGTGTTGATGACCAAGGCCAAATAGAGCATGGTGTATTGCTCTTGGACCCGGCTCAACATAATATAGTCACTATGCAAATCAATCTATCTACTTAGCAAAAAGTATTATAGTTTTTCCGTAAAAAAATGTTTCTGAGGATGTTTACGTAATTGTGGTAAATACATTATGGAATTGAGTGCTTTCTCGGAGAAAGAAAGCCTTTAAATGGAACATTGTTAACCTGCCAAAAGGACAATGTTTTATGCTGTCTGTCTCATCCATATGTGTTTGTCGCTTTATACCATTTGGTTAAACGAATTTGTTGTGCAAAATATTATTTTATAGAGCAAGAAGGAAAAGAGATAACGAATTTTAATGGGAGGAATAAAGGTGTGGATGGCCAAAGCCAACTATAGCATGGTGTATTGCTATTGGACCCAGCTCAACATAATATAGTTGCCATGCAAATCAGTCTATCTACTTAGCAAAAAAGTATGGTACTTTTTCTGTAAGAAAATGATTCTGAAGATGTTTACATAATTGTGGTAAATACATTATGGATTTGAGTGCTTTCTCGGAGAAAGAAAGCCTTTAAATGGAACTTTATTAACCTGCCAAAAGGGCAATTTTTACAATATGGACAAACTCTGCAGGTTGCCATTTGTAGTTTACTCACGAGACGGTTAAATTTATGAACAGCCACAGGTTTTTTCTGCTAGCGTGAATCTCACTACTGAAACTGCAATTGTATGGCCTGTATCTGAAGCCAAGGTTACACCCAGCTGGCAGAAGGACTTGGGAGAGGCACTTGCAAATCATTTGACTAATTGTGGATTCACATCTAATCTTCGAGGTCGGCGCTTATTTGATTTATGATTTTGACAGTTTATTTGTTCTGCAATTTGTTTTTCATCTTACATTTCTCAATTCTTGTCCTTGCTGCTTTCGTTATCATCATGATATGACCAATGATGAGTTGATGTCTCAATTTATGAACTCTTTACGAAGATTTTTTCCATTCTCTGTTTTAGATAATACTGTAATGAAGTAAAGGAGAGTTGAAAATACAAAGAACAGGCAGTTTGCTAAACTTACTACCATTATTAGCTCTTTTTTTTTTTTTTTTTTTCAATTTTATCCTCTCTAAAACAATTATTTTACAAATCAAAAAATAAATTATAAGGAAAAAAATTTCTTATAAATAAAGAATACAATAACTAAAAAATCACTTATAAGACGAAAATTCACTCTTTATTAAGAACTTGCTTATAAAGTAAAAATACTACTAATAAGACAAATATTCACTCATAAAATATAAAAAGTTATAAGTAAAAAATTCACTTATGTAAAAGATTTCTTGTAAGTAAAAAATTATTTACAAGTAAAAAAACTACTTGTAACTTAAATTTTAATTATAAGTAAATATTTCACTTTTTAAGTTAAAAATTAACTTATATATAAAAAATTACTTATAAGTAAAATATTATGAGTATATAAATTGAAAATTTCACTGAGTGATGTGCACATTTTACTCCATATTGTTTATACATACTTACCTTTTTCATATATGGACATATAGGTAAGACTCTTTTGAAAACACTACTAGAAATCACCCAAACCCCGGACTCCTAAACTTCCAAAACCGTTACTTTAAAAGCACCATAACTTTAGCCAAAACTCTCAAGCGGACCCTTGGTATAATATAGGTAATAACGATTAGAAATTGTAAGTTAAAACATAATAAACATATGGTATCCTATGGGGAAAGTATTTGATAGTGTCATTTTAGACTGTGATTGAGGCATGACCATTAATCTAATATAGGTGGTAACAATTTAAAATTTTAAAATAAAACATAACAAACAATCGTGTCCTACAGGGAAAATATTTGATAGTGTCATTTCAGATGATAAGGAGCCAAACCAACATAGTGATTATGATTATCCAGTCTGAGAGAAGATGACATCTTCTGATACATTTTGCACTGTGCCAACAGTATTTATGATGAGGTTCAAACCATCCTTAGCATGGACTAAAATAAGTAAAAGAAGATGTTCAACAACAAATGAAGCCTAATTCCCAATCAACTTGGGGTTAACAGCATTAGTTCTTTTTTTGCCATTTCATTCTATCCAACATAACATCTACTAGAAGAGTTCCCAAAAAACTGAATAATTTTTGTTGTTCCAAGTTGTTAGAGAGGTCAGTAATCAGCTCTAATTTCACGAGAATGATCTAAATAACAAGTTTCTAGATATTATGAAGATTAATTTAAAATTGAAAAATTACTATCACTTACATATCACTGGCTTTTTTAAATCCACGGAAGAAATAAATCAAGAAATTCTTGTGGTGGTAGGGGGAGAAGTTGATTTTGATATGGATATAGGCCCACAAGTACTGGGGTCAATAAGCATGAGATTGATGTTGGGTTTATATATTTTACCAAAAAATCTAGCATATATATATGTGTGTGTGTGTGTGAATTGTAAATTTAAAACGTCACTTCTTAATTCTTTATTATGGCTTAATCTTTTTAGCGTCATGAAAGAGAAAAATGTAAATGGAGAAGGCTCTCTTTGTTTGCCAAAAGGAAACATTACTCGGCCTCTATTGTTACTAAGTTCACCAAGCTTGTCTAATTTGCAAATTAGGCTAGACACTATAGTACATCTAGGATTCATTTAACTTATGCATAGTTCATGGGTTGGCAGATCAGGAAGCCTTTGAAGGGGATAGTCCATCATAGGATGCAACGGATTCTTGTAACAACAACCATTCTCCTTCATGGTATGTCACTGCTATATTGGCATATATGTACAGACTATTTCAGAGAGTATCTTTTGTCCCCCTTTCACCATTTTTTACACAAAAAAACTTATCAAAAATCATATCTAATGAAACCCTTCTCCATAAATTGGTGTCTCCTTGCCACTAGAGGTGGATTTGTTGAAAGCAGGCACATCCATCACCAGAAACCCGATGCAATTTAATAGTTTACTTTTAAATGGGTTGAGGAAGTTCATTATTAGAAATGAGTTATTGTGGGGTTGCATTCTCTTTTAGGATTAATATATTAGCTGTCATGAGAAAGGGCAGAGGATAGTTCCTCCAGCTGTCTAATTTCAACCTTCTCTAGATGGAACTTCCTATGTCGATTCTCCTGTTCATTAATTTGCCAATCTCTAGTTAATTTGTAATGTATGTGATACACAACAAGCTTAGCTAACAATCTTTGTTTCTCATGACATATCTTCCTCCATGCCTTGTATGATTTGTTATATTCTTTTAAGTTACGAAATACCTATTATAAGTTTTATTGTCTGCCTTGAGTGACTTCTTGTGTAATGTATGTTGTTATTTTTAATTTTTCTTTTCCCTCCAGTGGTCCCTTTTATCCTATTTATGATGTTGTTTTGCTATTCAAATGATAGAGACCTGTTGAATTGTTTTTCCATTGGGAGGTGTCTTGCAAATAATATATGTTTGGAGGACTTATTCATCCATCCATTACTATATAGTATATCTAACCAAAACCAAAATGTTTAGCCCCATAATCAAGTAAACAACTTGGAATCTTCTACAAGAACGTAACAGTGCTTATTTGTCGTCTCATAGATCCTGGCAGTCATCGTAATGACTGGATGTTAGCACATATTTATTCTTTAGGAAGCTCACTTGTTTGCTTCTACATGACTTTCTCTCTAGTTACAGATTCGTCCATTTCAATAAAAGAATATACATTTGAGTTGTTAATAGACAATTATGTGTTTTCACAATAAGAAGGCTTGCCTGAAGTGTGGCTAGCCATGGCAATGAGATTTGATGAGAACTAAATGGTAAGGTGTCGCTCTTACTGAATGGTAAGGATGTGAGTGGAGTAATGAGCTGAGCACAAAGGGAACTGTCTTGATGGGATGTAAGGAAATTGGTAATCAATGTTAGTTATTTTATCAATGTCTAATGCCATGCAAAACCATGTATAATTGACTTTCAATATCTCGAACAAATTCTTCCAACAGTCTCCATTACCACAACTGCATCACAAAGTTTTAGAGCTAGAGCAGTTTGTAGTGTGTATAGGTGAGCAGGAGCTTCAATTTCAAAAATTTGAATGTCCTAGAGAATTTTGAGGATGTAAATATAAGAGGGCTGCCAATTTTCATATGTGCATTTGAGTGCATATTAGAGAATCTGTTTGTTCAAATAAAAATTGCCTCCAACTGCAATAATAGCAATGTTTTCACTTAATAAAGTTTCAAAGAGGGAATGGTGACTAATAAGGTCTGTTTTGGTTTGTGTTTTGGTTTCAGTTTTGAGTTTTGAGTTCATTTCTATTTTCTGTTTTGAGTATCTGTTTTAAAATTTTTAAAACTGCATTTGGTTTGTCATGTTGAAAAATTATTTCTCAAAACTAAAAATTAGAAAACATGTGTGGTTTGAAATTTTGAAAAATTGTTTTATGACATTTTATTTTAATAAATTTGATTTATCTAGTAAAAATAGAATAATTTTATGTTAGTATATTATCAAGTATTATATACATTTTAAAGTTGGCGAATCATATAATATTTCCTCTATAAAATTAAAATAAAAAATAATCAATTAATTTTTTAATATAAAAATAAAAATAAAAATTAATGACGTGGATTAAAATATTTTTGTCTGTGTTCATTTAAATGTTTTTTAAAATTTTTATATAAATAATCATTAGTTAAAACTTTTTTTATATTTTTCTAGAATTTTTTATAATTTTATGTTATTTTTTTGAATTTGAATTTTTTAGAATTTATCAATTTTATTTTTAGAATTTTAAATTTTTATAATTTTATTTGTTAAAATTTTATATTTCATTCTTTTTAAATTTTTATTTAAATGCTTAATTTTCTTGTTTTGAGTATTTTCAGAATTTTTCACCGAAGACACTCCAAACGTCAAAAATGTGTTTTGAGTTTTATATTAAATGCATTTTCAAAAAATACCAAACCAAACATGTTTTCGGTGTTTTGCAAAACTGAAAACTAAAAATGGCTTGAAAACAGCAAACTAAACGCACACTAAGCTTCTGTATTTCCTTTGCCAAGATAAAACACTTGATTTACTTCATACCACTCCTTATTCTAAACCTTGTATCACGTTGGATGTAGAGCATGTTGAAATTCTGAATTCATTTATATTTTTCAATGGACAATTACACTTTTTCCTGCTACATTCACATTGCAACATAAACACTGTCTACTTCTGAATTTTCTACAAGATGTATATTATCTATTCATTGAACTTATCATGTTTCATCTGCTTTAATTTTAACAAGGCTGAAAACAAAAGGCCAGTAGATCAATATGAAGAGCTAAAATGCGAAAGATAGCTTTGTTTGAAAGATTTCAATTAGATTTCAATTCTTACTTGTGTGTCTTATGATCTTAGTAAGCACGACTCATTGTCCTTGTTTGCAGATTCAAGAAGGGTGAACATCTATGAGACGTTTGAGAAGAAGATAAATGAAAAACGTGCTCTGTTAAGAGAAAGTGGTAGACCCTTTCTTTCCCCTACATTATTGACTATAACAGTATGTTAATGACATTTTTTTTTAATAGAAATATTGACAAGTCTTAAATGAAAATTGATAGGAATTTGACGATATGGGTGTTTGGAGTTGATTTTATTTCATATTTAAACTGCTCAGTTAAAAGTATGAAAGAATTATTAGCCTAATTAAGAAAACGGTATTTTTCTGTTATTTTTTCTAGATCTAGTCTGTACAAGTTCAAATATTTGAGAGTTGCAATATTTGTGATTAGAATTTATTTGTAGTTTGTGTGTTTGAGGCCAATATGTCACGATTGAAAACTTGTTGATTCAACAGGTCGTGGGCTAGCTGTTTCTTGGGCTTTATGTGCTGTATGCATCTTTGGCCATCTCACTCACTTCTTTGGAACCAAGGCACCATGGATCCATGCATTGCATTCCACAGGATTTCATTTGTCTTTGTGTCTATTTACATTGCTTGGCCCTGGTCGCCAACTACTTGTTGATGGCCTGAAAAGTCTTGTTAGAGGAGCTCCTAACATGAATACATTGGTTGGTCTTGGGGCTTTGTCATCCTTTGCTGTCAGCTCCCTCGCTGCTTTTATACCAAAACTGGTAATTTGTTATTCAATCCTCCTATGTAGGTTTCTAAATAGAAATGAATGGATTTTATTGCAAGGGGCATGTAGTTTTGTTTGAAACACACAACTTCATTCTTATTGTGATAAATTGATGCCAACGAACCTTGTAGCTTCATATACATATATGTTAGCTATTTCCTCAGAATAATGTACCGTGCTTTATAGATGAAGGTAAATAATCCCATCAACTACATAGTTGAAACATTTTGCAAAGATTAAACTGATAGGAACAAGACGGGTCTTGCATCTTTGCTTTTTAAATGCATAACGACATCTTCTCCAGTTGTCACATTCCATTAAAAGGATATAATGATATGACAGTGTATATACATGACTACAAGCTAATTTATGCGAAAAATAAAACCATTTCCTGTGCTGCAAGGAAATGTCAAAGGAGACAGCCAGACAGGACAAGTCATGCTGAGAGTCTTGTACCTTATATTCATGTTTTAAGTCCTGTGCAGTTGCCTGCAGCTTCATTGAAACGTAGATTGACAACACTAACCTCCACCTCCAGCTCCACCTCCCTACCAAAGAATCAAAAATAATAATCCAAAGGGAAAATTATATGTAGTTAAATATTTGATACAATTTATTTAAATAAGCAATTTCACATATATCCACCATTAACAGGCCTGGCCGCAGAAATTGAAGTATCATTCCAATCTGTGTGGACAAATATTTTGTTGTCACACGTTCTTGTATGACCCTTTGTGCCTTTATCCTGAACTCTACGGGATTTTCTTTTTCCATCTCATTTCATGGACGCTTTTTGATTTTTTGATCAGTCTCACATCTCATCCTAATCTTTCATTGTGCTATAACATAATTATTTATTTATTTATTTTTTCCAAACTTACGGATCTGCTATCTATGATGCATATAGTAACCTAAATTTTGTTGGGGATTCTATTGAAATTCTGTTACCTTTCAGCCCAATGCTGATCAATTTTTTGCTAGGCTATTATGCTTTATTTTGTTTCATCTTCGATGATGTCTTTTAGGAGGTTTCCCACTATCAGAGGGCCATATCATCTAGGATGCACCGACACCCTCCCAGGACCGGCGAGTTGGTGTCATACATGTGTTGAAAATGCCAAGAGGCGTGTCCATTTTTTTTTTAAAATACAGTTAGACACATCGTTGACACATTGTCATTGGACATCCACACGACACTCACATGTTGGATATACCCAGTGGCGTGTTCAAATCATTTTTTTGTTTTGTCAGTTAAACAAGTTGCCGACATGCTAGGATATATACCAACACATCGTCGACACGTGTCGAAAATCCCACGTGGCATATTTGAATTATTTCTTGATTTTGTATGGTTAGACATGTTGCCAATGCGCTAGGAGGTACATTGTTGACACATTGATTAAGAAAATCAATTTTTTACAGGACGTGTTGTGTCGGTACTTTTCTTAAAACTACGTGTATTACCCTGTTTGTGTCATGTTAGACACTCGTGTCCTTGTTTGTGCTTCCTAGAATATCATTTATGAGTGGTTGAGTTAGGCACCTGCATTTCTGTTAAAATGAAGTTTCTGTTTACACAGGGATGGAAAACTTTCTTTGAGGAACCAGTTATGCTGATAGCATTTGTCT
Source organism: Osmanthus fragrans (assembly GCA_019395295.1). Lineage (NCBI taxonomy): Eukaryota > Viridiplantae > Streptophyta > Magnoliopsida > Lamiales > Oleaceae > Osmanthus > Osmanthus fragrans. The sequence goes on along the minus strand of JAEDXY010000039.1, from coordinate 1,065,327 downwards.
TGCTTGGGAGGAATCTTGAACAGAGAGCCAAGATAAAAGCAACCAGTGATATGACAGGCCTTCTAAATTTGTTGCCAGCTAAAGCTCGTCTTCTGGCTAATGGTGGTGCAGGAGAATTGGACTCTACCGTTGAAGTTCCTTCTAGCAGTCTTTCTGTGGGAGATCAAATCATTGTACTGCCTGGAGTAAGTATAGCTTTCTTTACATTCATAATTCTTTATACCTTTGACTGATTTCTCGTGTATAGCTCATGGAATCATGAATAGGTATTATTCTGTCAATATTCTTACTCTAGCTCATCTTACTTTTTATCGTATGGACGTTATCAATTGGATCTCTGCCACTAACTGTAGTCCAAATGTTGTTGAGAATGTTATAACATGGCACTCGCCAACTGGTTCTGTAACCTTCTGCATTAATTTTTCTAATTTGCATATTAGTTCTTTTACTCGTGCTCTTCTCATCTTTTAGGATCGTATTCCAGCTGATGGGATAGTCAGAGCGGGCAGAAGTACTGTTGATGAGTCAAGTTTCACTGGGGAGCCTCTACCTGTAACTAAATTACCAGGGGTAATTGTACTAACATACTCTTTCCTTGTGATTGGATTTTCTTATCATATATATCCCTTCTTATTATATCACTAAGGATGGCATTTCTTGACCAGACAGAAGTCGCAGCTGGAAGTATAAACCTAAATGGAAAAATTACTGTTGAGGTGCAAAGACAAGGGGGTGAGACTGCCATTGGGGACATTGTTCGGTTGGTAGAAGAAGCACAGGCTAGAGAAGCTCCTGTACAACGGTTGGCTGACAAGGTTCATTGTGTGTAACTTGTGTATAGTGTCTCAATCTTTCAATACACACCTAGATGGAGTCAACCTAAAATCATATTGAATGATTTAATTATGAAGGATTTTAGTCTTTTTGGTTTAACTTTGGACATAAAGCCTTGAGAGAATAATAAAGAAGCCAATCCATAAAGCTGCCCCCACATAAGTACGAGATAATGTTTATCTGAGTTTAGCACGTGCTATAGAGTTTCTCTATGCTGTAATATGTACGATTATGCAATTTCAAAACTTTTGTTGCCTAAAAATTCGTGATATTTACTGTCAAAACGACAGATGAACCAGTCCTATTATAAGTTACTAAATACATATTGTCAAATGAAGTTAACAGTCACCAACCGTAAATCTACTGGGTAGAAAGACAACCTAATTCCTGAATCTAAATCTATACTTAAGAGAATTACCTATTATTCATTGTCTCTGTTCTCTAATATCATGTTTGTGATTAACTTAATTACCGAATTACTGTTGCTAATTGCTATCATTAGATTCTTTCGAAAATGTGCTATCATATCTGTTCTCTGATTATTGTTGTTCGAGATTCTATTTAATCGAGTAGTCTGCCTCTTTTATACCCTACTTCTCAATGTCCGGCATGTTTTTGTTTAGGTTGCTGGACACTTCACTTATGGTGTTATGGCGCTCTCTGCAGCCACGTTTATGTTTTGGAATCTTTTTGGTGCGCAAATTTTGCCAGCTGCTCTTCATCAAGGGACTCCTCTTTCATTGGCATTGCAACTTTCTTGTAGTGTTCTGGTATAATTGCAGTTCATAAATTCATCATTAACTTTGGCACCTTTTTTGAAGAGATTCCTGTTAACAAATCTAATCCTAAGATTTGACTATAATCTTATTCTTACTAACAGGAAGGTCCTGGTTTCCTCAAGCTATCTAATCTCCTCACCCCCACCCCCTGGTCGTTTCTTTTTGAATCTGCTGTTTGCTAGGTCATCAATGTGCCTCTTGATTGTCTGCTCATCTTCACTTTCAACTTAACAGTAACTGGTCTTTGTTTTTGAGTTTCAGGTTATAGCATGTCCATGTGCACTTGGGCTAGCAACACCAACCGCTGTACTGGTAATTTTTTTTCAATGAAATTTAGATTCATCCGAATGTTTATCATGGTTTATATAGAATCTTAATTATAATATACAACCAAATTACAACAAATTTTTAAATTTTAGGTTGGAACTTCACTTGGTGCTACAAGAGGGCTGCTTTTGCGTGGTGGAAGTATATTGGAAAATTTCTCGATGGTGAACACAGTTGTCTTTGACAAAACAGGAACATTAACAATTGGCAGACCTAGTGTGACCAAAGTAATGACACGGAGTAACCAAGCAGATACAGATCCACAGTTGAGTACAAGATTCTCTCTATTTAGTTATGTTATATTTTTTTAGGTTTTGTGTGTTTTTTCTGATATAAGTTAACAATCTTGAGAAAGTCAATATTATAATTATTATTATACTGGTTTTGACTGTAATATACATTCTTGATATTGGGAAATTTGTTTACAAACTTGAGAAAGCTATTATAGTTATTATTCAAGGTCTTTCATATCCGTATCTCGTTTTTGTCAAAGAATAAAAAGGTGATTAAATACATATGCATGTTTCTGCTGTCTTTTTGCCCATAATCTCTCTCTTTCTATTCTTTTTTGTGGTGTTGACTCTTCAGGTTATATGAATACTGGTAGTAGAGGTATTTGAATTTTTGTCATTATGTTGATCACCAAATGCACCACATGCGGATTATATATAATATCCACTGAATTATGATATCTGAAAATGCATTTCTATGCGTCAGCAGCCCTTCACTTTCAATTATTTTCATTTCCAATTGGTGCAAAAATGTTTTGCATTAAAAAGGATAATAAACAAGGTTTTAATGCAGACCAGATTTAGCTTCAGCTCGTAAGTGGTCTGAAGTTGATATTTTGAAGTTAGCTGCTGGAGTTGAATCAAATACAATTCATCCAATTGGAAAGGCGATTGTGGAGGCAGCGCAGGCTTTGAACTGTACAAATGTGAAGGTATTTTTTTCCTTCATGGATGCCGGCCTTGAAAGATCATTTGTTTGTTAACTAGTGCTAATTAAACTTGCAATGTTCATATTTGCATTGGGTATTTAAGTTTTTTCCAATTATGTTGCACAATAGAAATATTTAACTCCTCACTATTTTGCTTTGCATTTTTAGTAGCTTCTGTTTATTCGGGGGATAGCTTACCTCCTTGATAAAAACTCAGTTCCTTTTGCCAATTGCATTATCTTCTAATTGTATGGTGATAATAATTTAACAGCCAGTGTGCTTAGATAGCTTCACGGTTGTGCTCTTACTAAATATGAAGTATCTATTTATGTGAACACTGTTCTAAAAAAAGCTCCTAGGCGTGAAGTTTGGCTTAGCCGCCTATCCACCCTTTAGCTTTTTTACGCCTAGGCAAACTTAAGCTCATTAAAGCTTGAAGCTTGGCCTTGCTGCGTAGCTGTGTTTTTCACTTTTTAGAACATTGATTTTGAGAGTTGAGGTTAAAGTTTTTCCGTCGCACGTTGTTGGATAAAATGTAGGTTAAACTTAATTTAATCACTATATCATGCACAATATAAGTACAGGTTCATAAATTAAAATATATTAACAACACGAACGTATATTATCTTATAGGCTAAACCCCGGGGAAATTTTATATTTGAATTTTTTGTGACTTGTTCCTTAGTTTGGTGTTTATGATGCAAGATGAAGAAAATGGCAGCAAGAAAGGGGAGAGAATGGGGGGAGACCGGAGAAGAAACAGAAATACAGGGAGGAAAAGGGAAGGGAGAAAATGTTGGCTGCAAACCAAAACCAATTCCAATAATTCATATTCATCAACTGTTCCAATTACACAACGAATCGACTATAAATAGTAAAACACAACCCCTAAAAAGAGTGGGCTTGGGCCAAACCCATTCTACCAGTCCAATAACATAAATAGTCCAAAAACATAAGTAATAGCCCAAATAAAATGAATGGATGTCCGCATCAAATTTATCTTTGTGTGTTGTGACGTGTTATTGGAGTGGAAATGGTAATATATGTAGGTTGGGGCGCTACAGATGGAAGTAGAAAAGGATCATCAAAGGAATTAAAATGACCTTTGTTAGTAACTAAGTCCTCAATATTTAAAGTAGAGTTGTAGTCAAAATGTGAGGAGAGATCAATGATGTGCATTTAAACCAACGTACTTTAAAATTTTACATGGACAAGCACTATGGGCTTGCAATATAATATAATCCCCAATATTAAATTCAAAATGTCATTTATGCAAATCTCCTTGAAGTTTATATGATGTATCACTGGCTTCAAGTCGTTTATTGATCTCAATATACAAGTTATGAAGATGTACGAATGCCCCAGCTAACATTGACATACTGGCATGTGGGGACATGAGAATAAGGTCTAACGGCTTCCTAGACTTATAACCAGGAACAACTTCGAAAGGACTCGGACCTAGAGATCGATTTACAGTATTGTTATATGCAATTTGAACAGTTGGGAGGATCACATTCCAATTTCCAAGATTTTCCTTGCAAATGGCATAATTACACAAATCATCAGTACATTTGGGTTGGAGAAGGGTACGACATACAACATTTGATTGAGACGTATCGGGAACAAGAGGTACAATACCAAGATTTATAGGAAAAGTTCGGATACTACCTGAGGAGGTATTCACACTATCATCCAAGTCATCAAACTTATTACGTTTAGGTTTATAGACTTGATCTTCTAGCCGCTTATCTTTTACATCATTACGTTCCTCAATGACTAAGGCTCGGCTATGACATGTGGAAGAGATGTGGTCAAAGTCCTTACAGTTAAAGCACTCGAAGTGAGTAGAAGTCCTTGAAATTTCAAAAATTGTACCCTTATTTTCAAACACATGAAGAACATTAGGCGGGGAATGTCTCGTAGTAAACTTAAGAGGAATTTCAAGACTTTTATCCTTATTTTTCCAGATTGGAGGAACATTAGACGGGGAGGCCCTAGAAGTAGAAGGGACTTAACGGGAGGGAGTGAAGTCGATGAAACAGAAGGACAATTGTCAATACGCCTTCTATATAGAGGAGGTCTAGGACTGTTACGACCTTTACACTTACAACGAGGTGGCACTAGGGAGATGGGTGAATGATGGTGATCGCACTTTTCATACGGAGTACTAATAATCAAATCATACTCTCGGGCTAAAGAGTAAGCGCGATGTAGAGTAGTGATGTCTCGAAGGAAAAGCACACGCCTAAGATCATCTCTTAGACCTTGACTAAACCTACTCAAAGTCAGGGTCTCATCTTCAATTACATGACATTTCGTTCGCAATTCCTTAAATTGTGCAATATACTCGGTCACTAACCAATTCCCCTGTTTAAGGGAATTCCATTGAGTAAAAACTTCAAAATCCAAGCAACCATCGAAAGTAGGAGTATCTAATTTAATGTCTCTAAAGAAACTCTTCTTATGACGAGGAAGAGAATGAGTACCACAACGGTCATATGCTCGTTCTCGCTCACAAATCTGATCCATATCCTTACGATCGTGTCGAAAATGTTTTTGATCACCCTATCGATGATGATATTGTCCATTATGGGACAATTTAGAATTTCGAACGTCACTCAAACAAGGGATTTGCTTAAAATTGTTCATTCTAGCAGTTAAGCCCCTACTCTCTTCAAGAGTAGTAGCCACCTCAGTTTGGACAACAGTTAATTGAGTCCACAACTGTTGTTGGTTAGTGGCAAGTTGTGCCAATTGTCGGTTAAGGGTATCAAATTGGGAAGGGTCCATGGTCTGGATACTGGCACTAGAGGTGCTAATGTGACCCTACGCAATTGCATGCAAAGCAACACTACCTAAATGAAGTGCAATAAAGAGATCAATAACAACAAAGACCAACAATTAAAAAATAGCAATTTGAAATTCTTTTTTTTATTTTTTTTATTTGGGGTTACGTAAATCCCAAAATGGCAAGCTAATAATGCTTATGCATGTAAAATAAAAACAAGGATATAAATGACTAATCAAAATTTCCAATCATGTGGGATAAGTGGGATGAGTGGGGCCAAGTGGAAAGTTAATCACTCAATGAATCCAGTCAAGTGGTTTAAAGATAAAATTTTCGAGGTAACAGCAACACAATGAATTTAATTGATGTGATTTTAAAATGAAGCAACAGTGTAAACCTAAGACAGGAACAGTGACTCCCTGTAGTCCCGTTGTGGCTCCTGTAGTCTAGTTGGCCCGACTTGCTACGCGTGGGCCTCAGGTATGTTTGTGCTCTATCCTTCATTGCAGATGTTTTCCACTTTAGAAATCACTCCAATTGCTTCTTGAAGTTATGGGTTACGTCTGCCAATTTGAGAATGTGAGTGGCTTGTTGATTGAGAATATGAGTGACTGATGGTTCTTGTTCTGCTGGTGGCAATGGCTGAAGCAGCAGGCGGCGGCGACTGGACCAGGTATTGGAGTTGGAAGATAAAGTAATGGGTACTGATTATATAGGATGGATTTGCAGCGGAGGTTGTTGCTTGGTCTTTATTTTGTTCGTGTGACGGGCTGTGATGGAGCAGCCACCGGGGTGGGTGATGGTACCGGTGGTGTTGACGATGAAGGGAGATGGATTGATGTTGCGGGGACTAGAGGTGGTGTCGGCGGCATGGTTGGTTCAGAGGAGATGCGGCTGCCGGGGACGAGATGTTCAGGGAAGAGGAGACTTGGTAACGGGTGAATAGAGTTATGGGTCTAGTGGGATGGTGGCGACGAAGAAGATGGCGCTGTTGGAGTCGCCGACAATGGGAAGAGAGAGGAATCGGGCTGTGGGTCTATTGATTTGTGGAAGGCTAGGCGTTTGGGCCATATATGGTGAATGGGCTACTGGGCAGTGCTTAAAATGGATTAAATTGAGGCTTTAATGGGCTTGCTGTTTTGGCTTCTTGAATAGTAGTGGACTTTTAGGTAATGGGAAGGTGGGCTAGGGTTTGTAGGGTTTTAAACAGCAGTAAGAAGCAATGAACAGCAGTTGGACTGAATTTTTATTTTTGAAACGAAAGAAAAAATGTGAAAATGAAATTTCTGGCTTGAACGGTAACGAACAGTAATATATATATTTATGTATATATATATATATATATTTTTTTTTTTCTAAGGTAAGAAAACTAAAAAGAAAACTGCTGCCATGACCAATTCTTTCTTTTGTGTTGTTCTAAGACTTTGGAAAAACTGATTTGTGTGTCAGTTTGATTGTTGAACCCAAGTTTAGCTCTGATACCAAATTTGATGCAGGATGAAGAAAATGGCAGCAAGAAAGGGGAGAGAAATCGGAGAGAATGGGGGGAGAAACCGGAAAAGAAACAGAAATTCAGGGGGAAAGGGAAAGGGAGAAAACGTTGGCTGCAACCAAAACCAATTCCAATAATTCATATTCATCAACTGTTCTAATTACACAACGAATCAACTATAAATAGTAAAACACAAACCCTAAAGAGAGTGGGCTTGGGCCAAACCCATTCTACTGGTTCAATAACATAAATAATAGCCCAAATAAAATGGATGGATGTCCGCATCAGTTTAGTTCCTAGTTGCTAGATTTCAATGGCATTGTTTATTACCTTCATTGCTTCCACAGTATGTTGGCAAGGTGGAACCCTTTCATATAATTGTAGTCTAAAACTATCCACGTCTGGGGTAAAGAGAAAGCTGAAGATTTCATAATTAAATGCTTCAGCCAACGTAACTGAGTTTGGTGGGATAATGATGAAAATGTACCAACCTACTTCCAGACCTTCCATGTTGCCAAGTTCTTGATTGATCTCTTAGATGAAAATGCTTCTCAATATTGCTTGATATTGATGACTGTATATATAGTCACCTTTATCTCTCCCTCTCTTTATTGTAAGATATCTCATAATGTGGAATATCAATCACCAATATAAACTAATTCAATTCTGTAATCAATTATGAGTATGATGTACTGTTGACAGTTTGCTGGTTTCTCCTTAATCAGTTTTTTACCAAACTACTTTTAAAATTTCTTCCAAAAAATTGTGGTTCTAGGCGGCAGAAGGAACATTTACAGAGGAACCTGGGTCTGGTGCTGTGGCAACCATTGATGAGAAAAAGGTGTCAGTCGGTACACTGGAGTGGGTTGAAAGGTATTTTAAGATGTTGATTCTTGTTTGGAACTTAATGTCTAAATTGATACTGCCAACACTTTGTTTTAGGAGATGCACTTCATTTGATTCATAGTCGGTACATTTATTTTAAAATTCTATAACTGTTTGTTCGATTAATTTTTGGAATAAATTTGATGTTGAAGGAAACTCCTCCCAGCCCTACTTAGTCTCAAGTCTTCTTCATTGAGGCTTATTTTAGATAATAATATCTTAGGATTGACTGCGGCAAACTTCTCTGCAATTGAACTTTCTTTTCATCAATTTCATGTCAAATTATTCATGTTTGAGTTTACCATTTAGACTGCATTAGCTATCTTTGTGTTCAGTTATTTGCATCTGTGAATGTGAGCCCCCATTAATCATTATTATCAGCATTATATAATCTTCTTAAAAAATGTTATTGCACTTTCTATTCTCTTCTGATTTTTCTTTTCAAGTGACCTTAAGCTTACATAGTTCAGTAGTTTTTATTTATTTATTTATTTTTTTTACGGGAAAGGAGGATTAAAAAAAGAAAATAAGCCATTTTGCCTTTCCTCCCTGCACTTGAAATTTGAGCTGAGGAATATGTGAAGGAGTTAAAAAATATTTAATTAATTTGTTTGAATTTTTTCTCCAACTCTCATCTAAACATAGAGGGCCACTGAGATATATCTAATCTATTTCCGACTCTATTTTCATCTTTTATCTTTACTCATGCAAACCTCTATATAAGGTTTGGGTGACCAGTGCTACTCTGGAATTTTCTCATTCATGATGTGCGTGATTGCACAGAGAAGTGGCCTAACTGACGATTCTCATGGAGCAAGATTTGGAGCATCATACGCTAATGCCGTTTCTAAAGCTTCAAAATGATTGCATGTCATTATCCTTGCTATTTATTATTTCCAAAGAATTTTCATCCAACACTGAAACTGAATCCTTTAAGCAACATCTGTGAAGCAGTATAATATACATTAGGACAGTAGGTGTCTTCTGCATGAAGAAAAATATTGTGCAAAGATAGTGAAAGAATTATTTTTGCTTCCTAAGTAGATCAGATTAAGCATTTCTCCACTCTTAGGTTACACTCGGCAATATATTATTTATCAACCCATTTGCTGGGGCCCATCGTACTTCTTTTGGCAGAAAAGTGAAGTTCAAACTTTTGACGTAATGTAGATTTATAGCATGAAAACTTGCTTTTAGTAAATCAAAGTAAAACTTTCTCTTAAAAAAATGTTTTTCCTCTCTGTATTTCATGTTCTTGACCTTCAAAATTTTTGGATAAACTTAGGCATGGAGTGAAAAATAATCCATTCCAAGAACTCGAGGAGTTTAAGAATCAATCAGTTGTTTATGTGGGGGTAGATGGTGTTCTTGCTGGTATAATTTATGTCGAGGATCAGATCAGAGAAGATGCTAGGCACGTCGTTAAATCTTTGACTAATCAAGGAATCAACACTTATTTGCTCTCTGGGGACAAAAAGAATGCTGCTGAGTATGTTGCCTCTGTTGTTGGCATTCCAACAGAAAGGGTGAGATGATTTTTATGGTACATGCACATGCTTTCGTCATGTACACTGTCAGAAACACACAAGCTCACTCGCTAAAAGAATATGGCATGGTCGGTTGCAGGTGTTGTATGGAGTAAAACCAGATCAAAAGAAAAAGTTCATTAGCAGACTTCAGGAGGATCAGAATATTGTAGCTATGGTTGGTGACGGAATTAATGATGCAGCAGCTCTGGCTTCATCACATGTAGGCATTGCAATTGGTGGAGGTGTTGGAGCTGCTAGTGAGGTGTCATCTATTGTGCTAATGCACAACAAGTTGTCCCAGGTATGCTGGCCTGCTACTTGTTTATCTCATTATATATTAAAATTTGTAGTAATCATGTATTGTTAGACCAAGTCATAAAATAAAGGGGGTTTATTACGACCCCATATTTATTTTTGTGTGGTTGCTGTTACAATTCTCACAAGAGGACTTTGATAAATAAACTAAAATCAAAGGGGAAAATATGGGGTTGTAATACACCCCCTTTATTTTATGACTCGATTTAACAATACATGATTATTACAAAATTTTAAGACCATGATTTGGGCATGGAATCATAACAATCTGGGTTTGGATGTCCATATTTTCCTCGATGAAAAAAGTCCTCAGGCCTTGTATAACAGATTATTAACTTGAACATTCCATGCAGTTACTTGATGCTCTGGAGCTGAGCAGACTTACCATGAAGACTGTCAAGGAAAATCTCTGGTGGGCTTTTGCATACAACATTGTAAGTTGATTGCATTTGCAATTTATTTTCTTGAACAAAGTGACGTATTTTATTTTCTTTCCTGATTACAAATCATAGTATATAACAATACTGGTATTGATCATTCAATTGGATTGAGATAAAAACCGATAAATTGGATGTCCTTGGTTACTTTTCTGATTCTTTCTATTCTTGTCCGTTATACATTTGCGTTGATTATTGAATGCTTTTTTATTCACTCACTCAGCCTAAAATAGCTGTCTTTGATACTAGTATTTGATGGCAATAAAAAAGCGTTCCCTTATTCTCTTTCATGTTTTCTTTTTATTATGTATAAATAATTTACTAACAGTACGTCTAAGAAAAATCCTCTTGGGATATCTGTACCCTATCGTTAATTCAGCAAATCTATTTTATTCGTACATATTAGTATTTGAACCTACTTTTCTTCATTCATTGCAGGTAGGAATTCCAATAGCTGCTGGAGCGTTGCTACCTGTGACTGGGACCATGCTATCTCCTTCAATTGCGGGTGCCCTTATGGGGTTGAGTTCTATTGGTGTGATGACAAACTCGCTGCTTCTGAGATTCAAGTTTGCAGCAAAACAGAAAGAAATTTTCAAATCATCTTTATACATTGAACCACCGAGAGATGACGACGATACCAGGGAAGAAAATAAGAGATTGCAGCACCCATATACAGCTTCCAGATGATGAAGCCTGTTTGTGAAATTATGGAACCACTAACTACTTTGTGAGGTTCACTGAATACAGCTTTTATATGATGCCGCACGTACGAGGAAATCACTAATTCATCAGAATAAATCGATTCCAAATTCTTTGGAGGGCGTGTCAAGAGACACCATTTGGTTATCCAAATCTTCTAAAGAGCCCGAAAAGCTCAAGTAGATCCCATTATTTCCCTAGCTAATGTTGTTCTCTCCAGTAACATAAGTTGTGTTTGTTTCGAGTTGGAAAGATGAAAAGTGAGGCACTATTATCTGAACTTGTTTAAACAATTTTAATTAATTCCTTTCGTAAGTTTTAACGAATTTTGTTCATGTATTTGATGGTAAATGTTGCAAGAATGAGAACTATACTTCATTGGATTATTAGTCATAAAATTTTCCTCTTCAATTGCAGCATCAGCAGGAGTTTCAACTTTCAACTGAGAAAATATGAATTCCGATTTTCCTACCAAACAGCACGTAAATGTTAAGATGCAAGAGTCTACTACCAAGCAAAATTAATCATGCAAACCACTTCGAAAAAGAAATACACTATCAAAGACCACATGGATATGAACATGGTAATTACAAAGACTTAAAAAAATATAATAATCCACGATGCAGTACTGGTTAAGAACTACAAATTTTCCAGATATTAAAAAGGAAGCTCCAAATTCAGCTAATCTAAAACCCAAGATAAAAATAAAATAAAATAAATTATTATCCACAAGTGTGACAGGTATGAATAATAAAAATACCATTTAGATCCCTTGATTCTGCTGGAAGCAAAACGCGCTGTTCAGAATTGGTGCTAAAACGAAGTCTGCCTCCTACGATAAAAGTTCGAATTTAGACCATGTATGTCATGCCCACCTGCATCAACTGCGAGTGCGGAACACTCAAATTTGCAACACCCCTCCTACAGTTCTTTCTCAAGAAGGCATAGAAGTAATTAATGACAAGCTTCTTAATAAACCAAGAATCCTTTCTTGCTCTAATATTCCCATGACCTAGAAGATATACTACCCCACATTCCTTGGCCTTGCGTATGAAAGACAACTCCTTCTCGAGACTTTGCTCTGCATCATGTATAGATGTATCGGTAGGAGTCTCAGACTGCTCGTCCGAAGTGCTTGCTTCTGAAAAGGAATTGGTCGTTTCCTTAAAATCGGACAGTAGAGGGATACCGAGTGAATAAACACTCTGATTGGGAGCTATTAGAACCTTTGAAAAAGAATGTTCTTCAGAATCCGAGTCGTCGTGACCATTGCTCTCCAGCAACCTTTCCTGAGCTTCCCTGCGAATGAACTTCTCAAGACTCTCAATCAGCAACTGCTCGAAAGTTTGGTGGTTTTCTTTGCGGACATCCTTGTAACCATATCTGTTAGTGGCAAGAGTTGGACAGAACATTAAGTAATCTTCCTGAAAAAAGTCTGCTCAATAATATGTTTGTGGGGGGGACTTTCTACAGAAATAAACAAGAATGTATATATGCTTATTGTCACATGAGATTTCCTACCACTGAATGGAACTTAATGGAGCCATGACAATGTCAGGATGAGGCAGGATATTTTGGCAATAAAACTATAGTATTTTACAAATAGAAAATCCTAGCAATAAGATGCATTATTGAAATAGTCAATGGGCAACGTTCAGATGATCATTAAAAGAATTTAACCAAAGGATCTGGATCTAAAATTTTGCAATGGTCAAGTTTTGTTTTTTCAATATATTACTGCTGAACAATTGTGTATCAAGGTGCAACCTCCATGTATCGATCTTCCAGTTTTAAAGCAAGGCTCCAGATGCTTAAGTTCACATTAAACCCATCCCATATCCACAAGCATACTCTTCTTATAGTGGAAATAAGCCAAGGAAATAGTATCTTAAACTTCCATGATATAACATTCAAATACCCATGCAACAAAACAAAAAAATCAGTTATTTCGGTTATTTCCTCCATAAACAAAGGAGTTTGAAACGCCAATTTGATCCACCAGCATAATGCACCATTTTAATTTTGTTGTAAACTGTCTTTATCCACAGCACAATTCCATTCAAGATGAATCAGGGACATGCAAGTTTTAGGAGGAAAAATGCCACAACTTAATATAAAATGTGGAGACACTATAGTTACAGGAGATTTTACCTGGCAATACAACGAAATATGTGGTAGCTTTTGGGGCAAACCCGTCGGAACAGAAACCTTTCACTTTGAGGCACAACAGGAACGGGAACATATTTTATACACACAAATATGATCATTGAATGCACAGCAGGAAGAGTGGTAAGGAAATGTCCAAATATAGCTGGTACTCCCTTCGCAAGCTCATTATAAAGCAAGCCAATGCCAGGAGCTCTTACTGTTCCTAGGTTAGGACCCAGTTCTTGCAGCAAATCCATTGACATCTTTTTCTCAACCTCGGTTTCATACTTTAGCTTACTCCCATAGTTCCAGATATACATTATTAAAAAAATAACTATGGCGAAAACCAGTATGATCCAGCTACCATCCCCCACACTCCACAAAACTGATGAAAAGAATGTTAACTCCAACCCCAAGAAGATAATAGCGAAACTCAGCACTATAAGGATATGTATCTGCCATATGAGAAGCATTACAAGAGTTACTAAGATCGTACTCATCATCATCACTCCTAGTTCAGCAATGCCTGTCAAACAATGTAAAATCAGAATATACTCTTGCCTGTTCAAAAAACAACACAAAAAGATCTCACTAGAAAGAAATCAAAAATCACAATAACTAGAAAACAACTGGCTATAAACATCTACTTTATGGAAATAAAGCTGATATTAAACGTACCCCATATTTAGAACTTTCAACAGCTCATTATGAGATGAAGTTAGTTAGACCTATGACAGGCAACTAAAAAAGTAGGACTAGGAAGCATCAATGCTAATTTCATCTTCCGAGTGAAGTGTAAGGTCTTGACATGTGCATTCAAAGGTTCTATAACATAAAAAACGCTGGTCATTCAAAATTGGGACCTTGCACAGGCAGAAACCAACATGAATCTAACATAAAATGACTACTCTCTTTCAGATTTAGACAAATCAAGCTTCTCAAACATAAGCTAATAAATTGATCGATAGAGGTTCTTTTTAGATTGGATTGCCAGCTTACCAATCTAAGCTTCAACACATTTAGGTTTCTATCAATTTATTAAGCTCAAATCGAGTCAGCTTTGATAATCTAGAAGTAATCTACACAAAAATATATTGGTAATAGATCCAACTTCAAAAATAAGTGATAAAGAATTACCATAAGCATTTCCAATCTCGTAAATACTTGAAATAGTGCAGACTAAAACCAGGGTTAGAGCAAGCAGAAACCAGTTCATAACTGGAATATAAATTTGACCCATGAATTTCCGCGAGGTATGAATGATCTTAAGGCGAGGAAAGCAACCAAGTGCTGTTGATTGTTTAATACAAGAGAATGTCGCTGTAGTCATAGCCCTACTAGCAATCAATGCAGCTACATTAGCAATAAGGAACACTGGCCAGAAAGCTCCACCTGTAGCAGAATAAAAAATTAAAATCCAGGATTTAGACCCAGTTAATTTATCCCTCTTTACGCTTACAATTCTCTAGGATAAATAGTTCAAGTCCAGATTAAAATGCACAAATTGATACTACAAACTACATGAGAAAATAGTAAGCTGCAATCTTGAATGAGGAAAAATGAAATTAGTGTTACTTGTTGTATCTAGACAATTAAGACATATTTTTGACCTTATCATTCAAACTTAAAATCATTGTAAACTTATCTAAGATTTTCAAATGAGTGTAGATATAAAGGGTGGGAAATAGAAAAATGTATCTACTTGGTACGGATGAGAAGAAGGCTTGAGTTGTATTGCCATGGTTCGCTACAAGGTAAGCAGCTTGACCCAGGTAGCCCAACAGAAGGCAAGGTAACACAAGAAACACAAAGGTAAGCTGCAACAACAAAATTAAGTCTTCATAAGAAAAAATTAGGATAGTAGGAAAAAGCAAAAAATGTTAGATATTTAATATAAAAAGGTCTGATGCAGTTTACTGGTTTACCTGCACTGATCTTACGGAAAAATAGCAGAGATCTGCAAACATTGCTTCAGAACCTGAGTCAGAACTGATCATCAGAAATATATAGGAACTGTAATATAGAATAAAGAAAAAGAACAGAATAAATCAAAGAAAACACCCAAGAGTATCATATTACTGATGAAGTAAAACTCAATCATGGACAAGCACTAAGAGTTCATGGTTGCAAGTTAATCAGCTACTTATAAAGGACTAAACAGAAGCCAAAAAATTGTGTTCCAAGAAAGGACCAAATACCCTATCAGCCAAGAAGCTCGTATAGGGAGATCAAGTTGCTGAAGTAGAGCAATAGAATGTTCATTTAGAAACAGCTCCAGTGATTTTTAATATTTTCCTGACATTATTGAAAGCAGTTAATTTCTAATAGGCACCTCTTTGCGGTCTTCAAGGTCATCCTGATATACATAAATATTTAATATAGTATCAAAAACTTCTCGTGTTTTGTAAGAGATAACTGTACAGAAAACATATGAAGGAAAAATATCACCCAACCCAAGAGACAAAAAGTCATAAAACTTGCAGTTGGAATAATGGACTTCAATTTTACAACAGTTACAAAAAGGCAAGCTTCACTCCAAGAATAACATGGAATCCATCAAAGAGGGGAAAAAACTACTCAATGAATTCTTCTAATGGATATTTTCCTTTCAAGGTATCCATTAGTTTCCATGCTTTCAAAGTTTACCTGTTGCACAAAGAAGACAGCCCCCAAGGGAGTACCAAGCTTTGGTAGAATTGTGTTTGAAGAAATAATAAATGTGAACCGGATTAAATGCCCTCAGGACATGTGTATCGTACTTAACAAGGTTGTATATGCCAATGCCCCCAAGAGAGCAAAACCATATAAACAAGGCAGGACCCACTATGAGGCCCACTTTACTTGTTCCATATTTCTGTACACTGAACAAGATTATAAGAAATGCAACCGAGATCATCACCACGTGCTCTGCAGTGCAAAGAAATAATAACTCTTGGTTATAACCTTGACTTTGTATGCCACGTTGAAGTCAGAACTAGTATGAAAATGGATAAAATCACACAAGTTTCAAAGTAAATGTAACATTACATGTTCTATTACCAAAAATCTTCTACTAGGTATTTTATTTGTAATTCACAGTTACATTGATTGTTTTCTTAGTTAATAAGTATAAATTTATTCAAGTATTATGCTGAGATGATTAGCATGTCAGCAATCAGACTGGCTAGCCAAACAAATACTTAAGTCGCATAGTTTAAGTCCCCGTATGTCAGATGAGCTATAAAGAATGTGTTTTTATGATACCTCCAGACAAACATCTTAACTTCCTCAGTAGGCAATTTCTCCAATCTTCTCCGAAATACTTAGTATTGCAGCATTGTTTTGATTAAAAACGATCACTCGCTACATCAGAAAAATTGGCATGTGCCAAGTTCCTAAGACGACTTGAAAATGAAAATGTGTCTTTAATCAGTAAATTTAGCTTTTATTCAACAGGTAATAACAGTAAGGACATTGGCATTTCTAGAAAACCCTATCCTAATGGGAGTTACCTAACCGCAAAAGGTAATTTAATCATCAGATTATTTATATCCCAGTATCCTACAGTTTTACTAGTGCAAAAAAGACTATAATAACCTCAGATCTCAATGAATAGCAAAAGAATTGCATAACTCAAACAAAAACCCTACTCTTATGTCCTAAATACATATGTTGTTGGTTACAATCAATTATATAGGAATAGTTACCTTGCGTTACCCCAGAAACTCCAATCTTTAAGCCACTAACAGCTGATATTACTGCAAAAGAAATTAGTAAGATTGACATCAACTTCAAGCTATCAACCAAGTGATGGAACAAAATATACGTAGAGTAGCCAAACTCGCTCTTTCCTACAGACCACCAAAAGCACCAAGTTCTCCAATGATGGTATAATGCACTAAACTGAATCTGCTATAAGTACCTGACATTGCAGGTGTAACAACACCATCAGCTATCACCATTGAAGTACCAGCGAGAACCAACATCAGAAGAAGCTTTTTCAGTGCCAGAGAAGTCTCGAGTCTTTCTTTAATTTTCAGAGACCTCTCCAGTTCTGGTGATGGCACTTTAAGTCTGAAGCTAGATATGCGAGCATCTGATGGAAGTTGGTTGGGCAGAAGACTAGCTTTAGCATGCCTACAGATCAAGGAGTACAAAGCAAATGTACCACCTGCACAATTGGGTTATGAAAATTGAAACTCATTTGTTGAGTGAATTACATTCCATGCCGAGTATAATCATATACATTGACGTTGTAAAGAAGCCTAAAAGTAACATACCTTCACCATCATCATTAGCCCAAAGAACTATAAGGATATACTTGATAAGTGGAATCAGAATTAATGTGTACAAAACTAGTGATAATGCACCAAGAACATCTTCGTTCGCCTCAACCGGTGCCTTGCTGAACATCACACTGAAGGTATACAATGGACTGGTCCCCACATCACCAAAGACAACCCCTAGCGTCTGAAAGGTCAGTATGATCCTCCTGCCCAAAGTGACATCCTGCCATTATATTTTTCAAATCAAGAAACCAATCTCTCATTGCATTTTTTGCTGTATGGGAATATACCAAAACACAAGTGCAGTTGTACTTCTACAAAACACAGTCTGTATTTATTAATTATTTAAAAAAAGAAAAAAGGAAGTTGCTAAGTCAATCTGTTTAATATCTAAACATTTTTTGCTGTAACAATAGCTCAGTTAGCCACAGATATTAGGGCACTCCTAAATATGACAGTGATGGGGAAAATGTCACACAAGAAGTCCATATTGCAGTTATACAATGCAACTGTTCAAACAATAAATCATGTCTAGACTTCTTGATGAATGAAACTTTCCAGCTGTAAATCAAACAGAAAGTCCATCTCTTATTCATCCACCTATTTATGAGAATACTGGAGTCAAAATTGGATCAGTTATTTATTGATATGAGGGTTACAATCAAGCTCCAAATGCTCTAAGGTTGATTATTAACTGTTGTTTCCAGGATTACTTTTGACTTATCAAGATTTCTGGAAGTTTTGGTATCTTTTATAACTTACTCAGGACATACTTTTATTGAGGTGCTACAGTACGTATAATTTTCTAGTTGGGGCTATTTTACAAACCTATCCAGCACTGCTGAGAAAAAAACTGCTCTTCAGAAACCTTTTTTTATTTTTTGTTGCTTTTATTTGGTTTCTAAGCACTTGATTTAACAAAACAGTATTCCATGCCCTTTCTACTTTTTTTCCATCGACTATCTTAACCATACCACTGTTGGTAACAAAATGATGTGGGAGCAGCTATATGGAAATTTCACATGAAGCCTCATGTTTCAATGATGCTGAAATTGGAATAAATGGCCGGTGACTTTGGTGATCGGTTAGGAAAGATTATTCAAAGAAAGACAAGACGATGGAAAGGAGAAGTGAGCCCTTCACCCTTGCAGGGATTACGGAAATGCCTGCAGAAAATAATCTCAACTGCAATCCAAGCTCAGCTGATATAAATTATGACTTGCTTTTTAGAGCTCAATTCAATCTACTCCGTTTAAGCTCAGCCATCATTAAAAGTATCAAGCAAATGGGCTTCAATTCAACAGATTGGAGGAGATTCGTTCCAGAGGTCCTTAAGCTATAAACATAGATACACAATTGCTTAAGTAATGACGGTGGCTTGTACAGGGTGACAATGTTAGCACAATGCTGAGCCAGAGCAAGAAAGGGTGGCTTCAATTCAACAGATTGGAGGAGATTCGTTCCAGAGGTCCTTAAGCTATAAACATAGATACACAATTGCTTAAGTAATGATGGTACCTTGTACAGGGTGACAATGTTAGCACAATGCTGAGCCAGAGCAAGAAAGGGTAAATAGCAACGGCATAATGCCTACTACTACTACTACTACTACTAAACCCTAAAAACGGAAGAAAAGAAAACAAGCACGTTGTAACTAACGAACTGAATGAAGATCATAATACTCACCTCATAATCATTCCTTTGAGCGCCGGGGACTTCAAGAGCTTCAACATCGAACGAATCAATCCTCGGACCCGTCCGAATCAGCCTCTGCCCGGTATTATCCTCATCATCTGAATCACGCAACGTCGAATCCCCGTCGACGCCGCCGTGGTTACCGTCGTCGTAAATTTCCGACCCTTCATCGTCCTGATGATACACCCACCGGAACTCCATAGAGTCCACCGATACCAATCCTCCATTCGATCTCTCCTCCGCCATTTGCGACTGTATATACACGTATCGTTATACGTGTATATACATGTATGTGAATCCTGTACTATGAAATTGATCAAAAACAGCTACAGAGTGGATCTAACGGAGGCAGTGGGAGAAGTCAGGTAATAACTGGGTAATTAGCGTCCTTGTTATTGAACAAATGGTCATGGTATTCGCAGGGCCGGACTCTGTTTTGCGGGCCAAGGCGGACTTTAGATTTTGGGCCATACATCATAGCAAATAATTGATTTTTTTCGTTTATAAGAAATTTAAGGAACTAAATTTATTAACTTAAATAAAAAAATAAAACAAAAAAAATGAAATATTTAATAAAAGTAAAGTAAACATGCTCTGTATTTATTACTAAGCATCTAAAAAATATAACTATTCATCTTCATGAATTAGATATATAACTCATCCTCACCAAAATTTTTAAATTACTAGATTATGAAATTTCAAACAAAAAGAACAGTTGAGAAAAATAAAAGGATCACAACATGCACTGTCATACATAACTTTATAATTAATTAATGAATATAAACACAAGTATAATATAGCCAAGTTATTCTTTGTTTTTACCTTCAATCACAATGATGTTCAAGAGGTGGAAAATCTTTTGCGTAGTCCAGTCATATTGAGGTACTCTCAATTCAATTCTTATTAGTTGAATCTGCATACAGTAAATGCCATAATCAGCTTAAGGCTAATCATATGATATAGTCCTCATAACTGAACAATGTCAAGATACTAAAATAAATCATCAAGAAAGATTTTAAGCTGGAGCAAAATAAATACAAAATCACAAAAGAAAAAAAGAAAAAGTCACGATTTTTTTTATCGGTTTGTCAAACTCACACTTTGAAAATAATATAATATCTACTCCAATAGATACACAATACATACAGCTTTCAAGGAGATGAACATGAAGCACCATCTTCATACACAGAACTCAGAACGCACAACAAAATCCAGGAATAAAGTAAGAAACCAACCTAAAATTTGTTGATCGACGGTAGAATAAAGATAGGCTGAACAAACCAGACGTCCAAAACCAACACCGAAACCTGGAATATACAACACCAAGAAGACCCAGCACTTAGCCGTATCACAGTCAAAACCAGAAGTTTCAAATTTCTGAATTGTTGAACCAATGGAAAATAACAACTTTCACTAATTGGGCCCCCAACATGCTGGGCCTGAGGCAGAGGCCTCTTGAGCCTCTCCTCAGATCCGGCTCTGGGTATTTGTACAGAATTCTTCGAAGAATTCCTTGATAAAATGATGTGGCATATTGTTTAAATTATTATTTGATCATTTTCTTTTATATTTGTAGAATTTGTCTTCTATTTATTAGATATTTTAGGTTTAAGTATTTTAATCAAGACTTATGTTTATATTTTTCAGTCTTTCAAATTATTCTAAATATTATCTATATCTAGATAATTTTTCAAAGATTCCAAGCTCATCTTTCTTAGTTATATATATATATATATATCCTAAAACGATTCTTTTAAAAACTTCTTTATCTATATTTTTATATTTAGATATAATATCTTCAATCTTTTTTATTTCTCTACTAGTAGTTCATACAAGATCAAATCCTATATTATGCTTACAATAATGATCTTTGTCAAGATATATTTCTTTAAGTTTTTCTTGGCCAACGGAAAATATATCTTCAGATTTTTATGCTAATTTAAATAAAAGTGAAATATCTTTATCATTTAAATATAATTTAAGACAATTATCATTAGGAATAGATGTTGATGTCTGTGAAGTGTTTATAAATTAAAGTATAAGCATGTAAAAGTATGTAAATAACTTACAGTAATCAATAGAAGTAGTCAGACTTTCCTTCCAGTATGCTCTTATAGTTGCTTTGTATGTACTTAATCAATTTTCTGAATCAGATAAATATTTAAAATGTTTTCAAATCATTTGGGTCCACAACTACTTTCGCAAAAGACTTTTCAATTAATGTTGCATTTCTCACTCTAGAGAACTAGCTGTGTTTCCACAGATGTTATCTTACAATATCCAGAGTCTCTGTTTTCACCTTTATTCAAACTCTTTTCAGAACCAAGTTCTTACTTAGAACGAATTTTAAAAGATAACTCACACACAAGGTACTACAATTTTGTTAGAAAACTATCTTTTCCCCTAAGCATTCATCAAAGATGGGTACTTTGGCATGATTAACATCATTTCAAAATTACTATTTTGAAAATATTTTAATATCTCTATCTGCACTGTTGAGGAATCATGAGAAACTTAACGAAATCCTTTTATGAAAGCTTTGTTGAACATAACAAACTTCATCTTAATATTCATAAACTGAGATAGTACATGCTTACAAACTATATTTACATACTTTTGGTACTCACCTTATGAAGTTTAGAACTCCATAAGTGATTACCTTATTACAAGTTTTGCCATTTTCAAGTTATCTAATATTTCTGAATATAAGTGGTATATACAAATTACAAAAGACTTAGAGGTTGTTTCTTGACATTTTGAGTGTTCTAGCTTTTTTGAGATGTTTCAGGATTCGATGATCCTTCCTTCTTCCTCCTTGCCCCCTTT
Organism: Osmanthus fragrans; assembly: GCA_019395295.1. NCBI lineage: Eukaryota > Viridiplantae > Streptophyta > Magnoliopsida > Lamiales > Oleaceae > Osmanthus > Osmanthus fragrans. The sequence goes on along the minus strand of JAEDXY010000039.1, from coordinate 1,043,365 downwards.
TATAGAAACCTTTAGGAGTCTTATCTTGACAAGTGTATGTCATCTTCTTTTATTGGGTAGCTAAAAAATCTTATCTCCATCGATATCTACCACTATCTTTTGTTGGATAGTATTACCTGGCCTTATCTTTTGTGCTGGTCCTCCACAAGTGGGTGAATGGTTGTTTTTATGGAGACTTTCTTGTATTATCTTCTGTCTTCTTGTGACCGCAATTTTTCTTTAATAAAGATGTCTTTATTAAAGTAGTGATAAATTGTCACTCTTTTGTCTTTATCATTTTTCCATCTTCGAATCAAAGAATTTTGCGGGAAATTCTTCACTGTTGAGAGATGCTTGACTCATATCTTCTACTACGCAGTATTCACAATGGTGATCACTGTAGTCCCAGAGTACCTTGCACAATTCTGTTGCCATATCTTCCGATCCATTTACTTGGTTTGAGATTATCTTAGATAACAAATGGTCAATATAACATATATTTTCTTATTTTGTAACAATCCTTGCATTGGAATAGATTATGTGATCTTCAGATGGATAAATCCATATATTTTCTTTCTCAGTAATAATCTGAGTTACATGTTCAAATATTTCTTTATGTCATTTTGCTCTTCTATATGCCATCATATTTATAATATCTTGACAACCATTTTTAACAACCTTTTGATTGGTTGGTAAAAAAATGTTAGTTTGTAAATCTCATTTTGATAACATGGAACGATGTATGCATATATTCAAGAACATGATCACATTCCATAGTTGTTGAGTGGAATCTGATATATATGTTTTGTGCTTTTAACAATTTCAGTATATCTCTTTACAACTTTCCTGACATTGATTGGAAGCTGAGCTATTTCTCTGAGATCTTTACTGGGGTATATACAGAGTATATTTCCTATCTCAAAATAATTTCGTACCCAGTTGGTTGCTGCTCCTAGATAAAAATTTATCTTGTTGTATTTTTCATAGTGGAGAGTTTTCATCCACTTTTCTATCTCCAAGTACCAGTGGGATAAGATATTAAAAATAATAATAAAGAATATGACTTCTTCATAGTTATTTTTTTTAGGAAATTATGCCTCATGGCATATTTTGACAATATCTTTTGGATGAATATTTTCAATAGTTAGTTTAGGTAAAGTTTAGCTCTGTGAAGAGTTACCTATGACAATTTTGATATATTGAGTATCTTCCCTATTGTGAATTTTCATATCTTCTTTACCAGTAATATGTTTATGTATTCCATGTGAAGGAGTTTCTATTACCTTCTTCTCTTTCTCTTTATCCTCGGGAAGAGCGCTAGTATTCACTGGTCCCTGTGAAGGGATACTAGATTTGGTACAAGTTTCTTCTGCCACAAGACTATATTCATTTTGCCTTGAAGGCTATCGTATATATTTTGAATTTTTATCTTCAAATAGGAAACTTTTATCTCAAGTATCTGCACTTTAGTTTTTAGTTGGTCTAACTCCATCCCTACTGAGATAATCAAGAAGAAAGTTAGATTTTCCTTTTATATATTCAATATCAAATTTGAAATAAGAAAATCAAATTTGAATTCTAATAATATATCTATTAGCAATAGATGGATCAACATTATTTTTCAAAAAGGCTTTAACTTGAGTATTATCAGTTGTTATTAAGAATTTCTTTAGTAATAAATAATCTTCATATTTTTGGACTCCTCGCTTCACATCAACGAGTTCTTTTCTGTTTGTTTCATATCTTGTTTCCATTTTTTTGAATGTTCCTGATGTATAACCTGCAAATATTTTAGGACAAGAACAATTCTTTTCACATTTATATTATTTATGATTCTTTTTAACCTTTAATACTGCACCCCATTAATTATTTGAAGCATCAGTTTCAAGGATAAAGAAATCTTCTTCTTGTGAAATTATAAATTTAGGCAAAACTTTTAATTCTTCTTTTACCTTTCTTATATTTTCATAATTCTGTTCTTCCCAAGACCACATTACATTTTTTCTTAGCTTTGGAAGAAAATAATTTTTTTAACTTGGCACAATTTTCAATGAATCATTCAGCATAATTTAGTATACCAAAGAATTTTTGTAACTGTTTTTTATCTTTGATTTCTTCACCAATATGAGATTGCAATTGCAATTCTTCTTCTTTTATAAATAATCCTAAAAATTCTATTTCTATTTTAGTTATCTCGACTTTCTTTTGAGAAAATGTAATACCATATTTTTTCATAATATAACAGAAATTCTCGAGATGTTCTATATGTTCATTTATATTATTTGAATGAATAAGTAAATATCTATATAAACAATGCAAAATGAGAGATAGGTTTAGTTATCTCATCCATTCTTCTTTGAAATATTTGTGGTGCATTTTTCAACCCAAATGATATCACATCACATTCCATTCATATTGTCCTAAAGGACTTGGGATACTAAATGTAGTTAGCAGTTTACTTTTTTCTGTAAGTACGATTTGCCAAAAACCTGACTTACAACCGAATTTTGAAAATGCCTTTTTATTTTGTACTTGTTTAATAAGGATGTCCTTATTAGGCAAGTAATATCCATCAAATTTAGTAATTTCATTTAACTCTTTATAGTTTATCACCATTTTGACTTTTCCTATTTTTATCTCACTATGTTTCCTAACCATAAAGGCTGGGCTGCTATGTGAGTTTTTACTAGGCCTAATTAATTTAGCTTCTAGTAGTTCTACTATTTGGTCTTTGAATTCTTTTTGGTCCTCCACACTATATTTCATGGGTTTGACCCTTACTATAGTGTTTGGATTGATTAGCTCTATTTTTTCCCTTTATTTTATCTGTATTCCATTTTTCTAATGGGGTTTCAGAATAAGTTTCAGAAATTTCATTTTTCAATTTTTCTAATCTATTTTCTGTTATCATTTTTAAAACTTTAATTTGTTTAAATTTTTCTGTGCTCCAACGTCCACCACGCTGGGTTGAGGAGCTCTGATGGTTAATATCTCTATATGTTATTCTAACAGCTTTAATTATTTTTGGTGTAAATATTTTGTGTACACAAGGAGTTGTGAACATATATTTATCAATATACTATGTAAATGATGCATATATATATTATCAACAAATACTTCTTTAAATGATATTAGAAAGGGTACTTGTGTAACATATTTACTGTATATACCTTGTTTCCACCTGCCGTTGTATCAGTGACAACATTCTTTGAATTATATTTCTAATATTCAGATGGTAGTACATTTGGTAAGCATAAGCTTATTGTACTCACTGTATCTAAATAAGCATGAAATTTGATTCTACAATAACTTTTTATATTGAGTGTAATTTCAATATATGGACTCATGAGATTAGTATTAATTACTCTTTCCATGATAATAATGGTTTCATATTTTCATCTATTCTTGATATAATAATTGGATTATTATTAATTGTTATCTTTAAATATCCTTGGCAAAGTTTATAAGAATTAGATTGTTCAAGGAAGTTCATTCATAATAGTATAGGTGAACGTTCAACTCAATATAATTCATCTTTATATAGGGTTATTTTTTTAGTATATTCTTTTTGATCATCTCTTATAAATATAAGAGAAAATTTTACAATTTTTTTTTCAAGATTATTTCCCAAATAATCTTTGAATATATATGATTCTAGTAATTCAAAGTTTACTAAATGACTAACAAATTCAGTATTCACATGACTTTTATTTGCTCTAGTATCTATGAGGATAAGAAGATTTTTCTTGTATCATTCGTGATTTACATATCTTGTTTTGATATAATATTGCGAACTTGATGGTCCAGCAATACTTAGTATTTTAAGTTGGCTTATCCTAGAGTCTTGTCTGGAAGGGAATCTTGCAATAAGATTTTCTCTTTCTAAACTGACACTATTTTTTCTTATCAAATTTCCTTCAGAATTATTTTTTGCTTGTTTGTGAAAATCAAGCATTATTTGTTCTGGTATAGTAAATTTATGTTCTTGGTATTTCCTAACAGGTATATATTGAGCTAATTCTTCAAAGTCTCTATGTATGATAATATTATCAGTTATCTTTCTTCGATTGTTGTGGTGGCAAGTACTAAAAGCTAAAATTGATTTTATGCTACTACTAATAGCCTTACTTTTTCGTAACATTTTCAGGTTTCCAATTCTATAATATAGATTGAAACTTTGGTCAATATTTTCATCAATTAATGATACTACATAATTTGATTTTACTATGAATATTATCTTTTAATAGACTAAATTTTCAACAACAGTTCCTTACAGAACATCTATAGGATCTTGTAAGATTCTATTATCCATACAATATTGTTGACATACAAAAATAAAGTCCAATTAAACAAAACACAATTAAATGGTCCAAAGAACAAAGCCCAATTCGAAGGAAGAATGAAGCCCAGTTCGAAGGAAGAATGACGCTCAGTTCGAAGGATAAGCTTAAACGAGACTACCCAAGATGAAGTTATGTAGTGATGACCCATAATCGCTCAACCCTGCAAGAGGTAGCTCAATCCCGCCAGACGCCCAAGATCTGGGCGAGTATAGTGTCTTATCGTTATTTAAGGCGATGGTTATCGAAACAGTTAATGAGAAATCTTATCACATTCCACAATCCAAGAATCTCGGTTGCAAGCAGTTACATAATGGGGGTAATGACAGTAGTTAAAGACGGTATTTTCTTGACGAATCATCCATCATGAAGAAAGTGGGTGGTTACAGGTGCGACAAACAGTTTTCAGACGGTTCTACAAGAGAAACTATTTAAGGAGTATAAAAGAGGAAAAAACATATAGAAGAAGGGACCGAATCAATCAGTCTCTAACAGAGAATTATGTAATTTACATTTCTTTTTATTCTTCTTGTCAACTTTCAATTACTTTGTGTGCTTGTACCCCTTGGAGGCATTTTGCTTCTTGTGAATTGTAATCTTCATAAATAAAACACCTATCGTTGGGATTTTGTTTCGAGAGGTCGTTGTTCCTTACACAATCATCTAAACCTTCTTTTAATTGTTAGTGATTTTGAGTAAACTTTTCCATATTATGAACATTTTGTAAGTTTACCTGTTTAATGACATCATGTGTGAGTTCACCAAGCAATGCACGCATGGTTTGAGGACTCAATTATGTCATTGACTCGTAACGACTTTGATTCTGTCCCTCTGTTCTTAGAGTACTTTGCTGCTCTTCATATTGTTTGATCGCAGACTGGACTAGCTGTTGGCTTGCTGTCTCTTTATCAGAGTTTTTATGAGGCATATTGCTTCAACTTTCGTATCTTCAAACACCAAACGTGTCCCACTAGACGTGCCAAATTGTTTCGCATCGAAATCGCTAACAATTAAAAGAAGGTTCAGACGATTGTGTAAGGAACAACGACCTATTGAGACAAAGTCCCAACGAGGGATGTTTTATTTATGATTATTACAATTCACAAGAAGCAAAATGCCTCCAAGGGGCACAAGCACACAAAGTAATTGAAAGTTGACAAGAAGAATAAAAAGAAACGTAAATTAAATAATTATCTGTTTAAGAGTGATTGATTTGGTCCATTCTTCTATATTTTTTTCCTCTTTTATACTCCTTAGATAGTTTATCTTGTAGAACCGTCTGAAAACTATTTGTCGCGCCTGTAACCACCCACTTTCTCGATGATGGATAATTCGTCAAGAAACTATCGTCTTTAACTGCTGCCATTACCCCCATTATGTAACTGCGTGCAACCGAGATTCTTGAATTGTGGAATGTGATAAGATTTTCCATTAACTGTTTCGATAATCGTCGTCTTAAATAACGATAAGACACTATGCTCGCCCAGATCTTGGGCGTCTCGCGAGGTTGAGTGACGTCTCGCAGGGTTGAGCGATTATGTGCCATCGCTACATAATTTCCTCTTTGGTAGTCTTGTTTGGGCTTATCCTTCGAACTGAGCTTTGTTCTTTGGACCATTTAATTGGACTTCGTTTTTTTATGTCAGCAAATATATTTCTATTGGTATTTTCATACCTTCTATAAAGAATCCTTTTACCATTATTTGGATTCCACCTATTTCAATACATTTTAACTTGTTTCTTACATTTTCTGAAATTTTGGATAATTTTTGTTTTACCCATTCTTTTGTGATTATAGGAATTCTTGTTTTTCCTATAGTGTCTTCTATTTTTTTTTTTTGGTAAAATATCCTAGCTTGAAAATCCAAGCCGTAGGATAAGATTTTATTAAAGAGAATTCAAATACACTGCAAAGAGGGGGACTAATGTACCTTACCTCCAAAAGAGTTACAACAAGCCTCTACAAAGCTATTGATGAGGAACAAAGCCAAACATGACTCAAAATGCAATGTTTACAAAAAACCTAAACTAGAAACAATATGCAATAACTAGTTAGTAACTAATATGATAGACTCCAATCCAATTTTATCAAGGTATACAATACCTTTGATCCTACCCTTGAATTCGCTAGCTTCCATCTATTTAAACTTCAGTTCACTATAACCTATGGATGCAAACTAGTCGGCTGCTTGGTTACCTTCCCTCCAAGTGTGTGTAATTTGACTCTCTATTTTCTCCGGATGCCATCTAATGGATTGTAGTATATATTGCACTACCCATGGACCATTGTTTTGTTTGATCAAAGTAAGTGCCGCCTTAGAATCAGTTTCAACCCAGACTTACCTTATTCCATGTTTCAAGCACAGTTGCAATCCCATGTCTATAGCTCTAAGTTCGGCTTCCAATATAGAACATTCACCATAGTAGTCATAAAATCCCTAAGATGCATTTCCCATGTTATTCCTTAGAATACCACCACCTGATGCCAATGAATTTGCTTTCAATGCCCCATCAGTATTAAGTTTATGCCATCCTGAATCGGGTTTATTCCACTTGATAGCTATTGGTTTGTTACACTTGCTTTGCCCAGTCTGTTGGGTCCTCCATGCCCTATAGAGAGCGTTGATCAGGACATTTACTTGTTTAATAATCCTGTCCGCCTTTTGAGGATAGTGTTTGTGTTTGGCATTGTTTCTGGCTGTCCAAAGAAACCAGCAAAAACCAGAGGAACAATATTTCTGATCACCCCAGAGTTTGCTTTCTTCTGCAGGAACCAATGCATAATAATTACCCTTGGATGACCACAACTGATATGTTGAACATTCATGACCCTGCAAAAATAGTCCCAGACATCCTTTGCAACTCGACCATCTAGAAATACGTGACTAATACTTTCAGAATTGTTGCAACATTGACATTTGGAAGCTAATTGTATTCCATAATTATTCTGAATGATTTCATCAACAGGTAACCAATTGTGCCATATCCTCCATCCTAGAAAAGCAATTTTTTGAGGAACATTCTTATCCCAGATTTGTTTATAGTGTCTTCTATATTGATAGATATTTCTTTATAATTCATACTTACAATTGTTTTATTTACTCTTGGCAGTATTCCTAGGAATCCTTGATGGAATACGTCTTTCTCTTGTAAATCTAATATTTTCTTGGTTATTCATTTGTATCTTTTAATATCAAAGGTAATTTCTTGGCTTATACCTTCTATTGTGTCTTCAACTTCCTCAGTTGTTTCAACTTCTATTTCTTGATCTGTTTGTTGTATATCTTGATTTATATATACTATTTTTTTTTTCAGAATCTTCTTCTGATGAGGATGTATCTAATTCATAAATATCACTGCAATCACTACTCAAATTTTCAATTGGTTCTATATCGCCATCATCTTGGAATTCTTCATAAATTCTAAGAGTTTTTGCATTTTGCTTATCTTTCTTTTTAGGACATTGAGGGGTAATATGTCATTTTTCATTGCTGATAAAACATTTACATTTCTTAATATTTTTTGATTCAGGTTTTTTATTCCAATCTTTTTTCTTGAAGTATTTTTTGTGTGATTTAAAATTTATTTTCTTAAATTTCTTGAAGTTTTTGAACTTTCTTCTATATTTCTTTTTATGACATCCGAATTGCTCAGTTCAACCTAAATTTTTGTAGCAACACAAAATTTCTTCTCATCTTATAAGTTTTCTTGCTTTCAAAAGATTCTCTGAACCATATGCCTATCATTCTTCTTGTAAATTCAATCATACTTTCAAGACTATCTATTTTTATACTTTTTTCTTCACCAATAGGTAATGTTTTTTAATATTCTTTTAATAACTTCATTCCCTATGAGAATTGTAATTTTGTAAAATAAAACCTTAACATAGGTTTATTTTCTTGATAGTCTACTTGATTTAATATATATAGTATATTTCTTCGAATTTGCATGTATATCGTTCTAATTCACACATATCACATATTCTTAAATTTTTCATTGCTATAATTCCTTCATTATATTCTTCTTGTTTCCTAATTTCTTCATTTGCAGTATATCGGTTTCCTAAAAACTCTGTTCTTAAAGCTCTTTCAAGCTTTTTTAATATTTCCTGTATATTTTGCTCATTTAAACTATTCCTATTATCTAATTCTTCAATCTTATTTTCTCCATACTTTATTTTTCTTTTTATAGTTTCTGGTAGTTTCCTCCACCATTCAGACACAATTCCTCTGAATGTATGTTCTATAAATTCGAAGGCTGTATATGTTTCCCATTTGTTAAATTGTATGGCTAAGTTTGCACTTTTACCCATGTTTCAATGACTTTATTTTTATCTACACAGTTTAGATCTAACCATATCCTTGTTGTGTGGATTGGTTCATTATAAGATTTCATTGAATTTATTTCTTTTATGGACCATTACCTTACATTTTCAGTGTATATTTTCTGTGTTTTTCTATATTGATTGATATCTTCCTTAATAGGTACCGTTGTTCCATAAAAATAATCATATTCTTCATCACTACTAAATTCTGTTTTTATATTACGATTAGAAGATGGATTAGTGTTCATCTTTGTATTTTCCATTTTTTCACATAACTCTCCTAACTGTTTTTTATATTCTTCTTCAGTAGATTCTAAGAATTTTTGTTCTAATTCTTCTACCTCTGTAATCATATATTGTTTTATTTTATGATTTTTTCCTTTATTATTTTCTTTTTGTGTTATCCTAAAATTTTGATGTGGATTTATAATAATTCTATCTTTTCCTTTAAATTTTTTTTTTTATCTAAAAGAGTATTTCCTATTTGTTTATTATATTCTAAATTTTCTAATATTTTATGGATATTCTCAAAACTTTCATTTGTAATATTTATAGGTAAATATGGATAACTTGGTTTCTTATGTTTTTCTACTTTTTTTCAAAAAAAATTCAATTATTTTCTTCATCTATTATGTTCATGATTATTTTAGGTTCGTAACTTGGCTTTGATACCATTTTTACCAGAGTGCGCAGTTTACACCCACTACCGTCCAATTTTACGAAAACGACCCTGACTTGACTGTGGTAAAAAGGCACCTATCTAGTGTCCTTGAAGCGTGAACTTCAAGCTGGGGGCAGAGAGTTAGTAATTATTGTATTTCCATGTAGAGTTCCTCCCGGATACATGTGGGTTAATGTACGCACTGATACCATTTTTACCATTGTGCAGCAGCGAAGGGTTTTAAATTTTAAATCCAATTAGTATCTTCGTAAGTTTTTAAAAGATTACAATAGAATTCATAAAATTCACTATGTTTTGTTAAAAAAAAAATTTCAATGATTATATTCAATTTGTGAATTTTTCTTTCTATTTTAAAATTTTTTCTATGTATATCATTTTCAATTTTGATTGCTCGATTATCTATATAAGCATTTTTATATTTTAATTTTGGATCTAAATATTCTGTACAAAAGCTTTTTAGATCTTCTCGTAAATAGTTTAGCATACTATTTGTTGCGATTTTTAAATCAATAAAATTTTATATAATATTAGGAGTTAAATTTATCAATGATTCTTGATTCATAAATTTTTGGGGACTTAATTGAAGTTTCTTATATATTATAATGGCTTTGGTTATAAATTCTATGTGAAAAGGTATTTTTGGAAAACTTTTATCTACAACTATTCTGGTAGGTGAATAGTTCTGGTAGAATAGAATTATTCATTGAACAAAATGTCCTTGCACATTTTCATCCATATTTTCACTTTTCACTTTAAAAAATATTTTTTCTTCTAATTGCTCAATAAAAAATAACAAAGATACCCTCCTACTTAAATAAAATAAGAAAAAATTAAAAAATCAAATTACAATTATACTTTTAAAACTTTTTTAAAAATACAAATAAATTATTAAAATTATAATTAACACAAAATGTCTTTACCTTTTATACCCCCTATTTAAATAAAAAAATAAAGTGAAGAAAAATAAAGAACAAATTACAAATGCACTCCCAAAATTTTCAAAAAAGTACAAATAAATTTCAAATAAATAATTAAAAACAAAAAATTAAAAAAATACTTTCTTTTTTAATTATTTATTTGAAATTTATTTTTGTTTAATTTAAATATAAGAGTATATTCGTTATTTTTACAGCCTTTAATTGAGAAAATGGATGAAAATGATATTTTTTACAATATAATGTGAAAATAAGGGTAAAAATGAAAGATAAAGACATACTGCACAATAATATTGAAAGGTATGGACGTTTGTGCTAATTACCCTTTTAATAATTTATTTGAACTCATTTGTAGTTTTTAAAAAAGTTTGGAAGTATAATTATAATTTGTTCTTTAATTTTTTTATTAAAATAGGAGGATATATTTGTCATTTTACATTTTCATTGAGAAATTGGATGAAAATGACATTTCTCGCAATGAAATGTGAAAATATGAGTGAAAATATCAAAAAAGGAAGGCAAGAATATTTTGCATAATAATATGAAAATGTATGAACATTTTGTGCTAAGTAACCGTAATAAATTTTCAAAGAATAATGCCGAAGGAGTTACATAAATCCTAATGTAGAAAAGAGAGGTGATTTTTCCCCCCTTTATTTGGTTGAAAAATTGTGACCTAATTATGTAAATCATTATGTATATGTAGAACAATTGATATGTTAAATTAAATGAATGATATGACTTTTGCATTTAAATTTATCATTGAATATCATCACCGGATTGAGATGTACGGCGAAGAAACAACAAGGGCACGTATTCCGAGTAGTGTACTTTTCACCTAAATTAGTGTTTGACATTATTGATGATCAATAACATTATTCTTTTTAAAATGCTTGATTTAAGGCTATCATTATGTTACTGGTCATTAGAGAGTTGTTTGACATGATTTTTGTTTTTGCTTTCATTCTTAAAAAAAAAAAAATAAAATAAAACTGATTTCAAGGGTTATTTTTCAAGAATTTCAAGTTCTTTTCATAAAAAACAAGGGTACAGAAATATATGCAAGTAGAATAAATCCCTTCTTATAGTTGAGAATATTTGTGGAAAATTTTATGCGAAAATAATTCTCCGTGGCCATCTGGATTAGAAAGAAGTACGAACAATTTGGTTACACAAAGAATGAAAGAAAGAAAGAATTTTGTCTAATTTTTCATGGTTGAACATAAGAAGAAAGATTTCGCCCTTGTTTTATTAAAATAAGATTTTTAATAGATTTTGATAAAAATTGATAAAAATATGATTGGAAATTTATGGATCTCGGTTAAAATTAGTTGTTCATTTTGACTTAAATTAAAATCTGATTTCATATTTTGAACCCTTGAGATTAGAGAGGGTCATGGATGGAGGCACGGCTATATGATAAACAACGGGGATATTAGAGGCTTAAAACAACAAATTTGGGTTTTGACAAGTTCTACGTTTTAAATCCTTGTTGAAATTTGTAGGGTTTTGAATGCTTTTATGGAATTCTATTTCATGTTTGTTTGTAGACATATTTCAGAGTTTTGAAGGCTTAGAAATTGATTTACTCTATATTATATAATGTGTTCAATAGCTATGGAATATAGTAGGAAAACTTTCCGGCTCAATAGCTTATGAATAAAGCTTCTTGTACATTTCATAGACGACAATTTGAATGACATTGTGTGCAAATTCAAAAATGCTTTGGCGAGAAAGTGTATTGAATTCAAAAACTGTCCAATCATGCGTCGACATGTGGCACAATGTCAAACTTGATGTCAAATACAATGTACAAGTAGCATGATTAATAGCTTATTGAATGAGTTTGAACATGAAATTTTAATATGTTGTTCGTAGACACCATGTAAATTTTGTATTTTCTGGTGTCAAATATTTGTAGAAGAATCTGCAGTGGATTTGATCGGTGAAACTGGTTTGTGCAATTTCTTAATACCTTGATACCTGATCAAATGGAGTTGAATTCTAGATTTGTAGTATGTCATATATTGGTGAATTTTATGTGTAATTTGTAAATTTTAGATATTTTTGATGATCATACACCGTGTTGGGAAAATTTCAAAATAAACTATACACGTTCCACTTTGTAACTCCGCTCGTTAATCAACTTGATAAATAGTCATATTTGCATCGAAATGCCTACAAGTTTATGAAAATAATTCGTGTTTAGTTTTCAAACTCATAAAGAAAAAAAAATATACGAGACTTTTTGATGTTACTCCAGATATGATGCCTTTAATTTCACGTTCGTTTTATCTGCTCCAAAGATACATTTTCGTACTCATCCCAAACTCGGGGCATTACAAGTATGCACAAGTCGGGGAATGGAATCAGAGAGTTAGAAAATATTCTAGTGTATTTTTACAATTGACACATGCAGTATCGGTTAATTTTTAGGTTAATAATACGTTTTTCCCTAGAATTGGGTGAATTGCAAGTTGGCCACTCAACTTTTAAAAAAATCTCATCGACGTTACTCATCTTCAATATATTGTGCATTATGTCACCTGGTCAGTTTCATTACTAAAATTAACTATTTTGGCTGTACAGGCAGTTAATTTCATGGAATGCAGCTATAAATAAAGAGTCATGTTAGGCTTACAGAAAAAACTTACAGATGTTCTACAGAGTACTCACAATAAAGGTGTGGGTGGGGGATTTGTTTGACATTTTTTATTTACATCGGGGGCCCACATGTGTCTCACACATGTAGCCACTCCGTGAGATCTCTTTTGTACATTCAACTTTCTCCATAAATAAACTAGATAGAGTCTGCCACTAAGTAATATTTACGTTACAAAAATTGGACGTACATACATATGAATAAAATTTGGACGAAACAATAGAAGAACTAAAATATATGAAGAAAAATAATTAAGCAATAAAATATTAGGTGCATTTGGTTTGCTGTTTTTAAGTCGTTTTCAATTTTCAGTTTTACAAAATATTGAAAACATATTTGATCTGATATTTTAAAAATGTATTTTTGAAAACAAGGTTAAACTTATAACATAAAATTCAAAACATGTTTTTGATGTTTTCAGTGAAAATTCTAAATACACTAAAGCATGGAAAATAAACGTCTAAATAAAATTATATTTTAACTAAAATTTTAAAAATTAAAACTTGTAAAATATAAAAACATGAACTTCTGAAAAATAACATTTTAAAATAGAAGAAATTGATGAATTCTAAAATATTAAAAGAGAAAAAATTTAAATAAAAAATAAATAATAAAAAATTAACTATTAAAATATCGAGAAAAATAAAAATAGTTCTTAATGATTATTTACATAAAAAATTCTTAAAAAATTAAATAAACACAAATAAAAATATTCTCGGTCCACCTCTTTAATTATAATTATAAATTTCTTATCTGGACTCAGTTTATTATTTATTATATTATTGTAGCAAGAAAAAAATATTGTAAGATTCACTAACTTTATAATGTATATATTACTCGATAATTATTAATATAAAATTATTTTATTTTTACTGAATAATCAAATTTTATGGAATAAAATGTCATAAAATAAAATTTCAAATCAAACATGTTTTCCAGTTTTCAGTTTTGAAAAATAAATTTTCAAATTAAATGACAAACCAAACACAATTTTAGCAATCTTAAAATAGATATTCGAAACTGAAACTAAAAATGAACTCAAATTTCAAAATTGAAAACTGAAGTACAAATCAAATTGGTTCTTAATTTTTCTTGAAATCCATCAACCATATAGAGGTTACTTCTTTTGAAGGTCGATCAAAATGAGACTCAAACGTAGGCTTAATAATGGTTTACAATTTTGAAGTGGAAAGTGACTGTAAAAACAATTACAAATAAAATAATGCGAATAAAAAATATTCACAATAAAATTGAATAAAATAATTGAGCAAGTGAATGGTTAGTATAACCAACAAACTGACCAAAATAAAAATCCATAAATTGTTTCTAGTACATTCTAGTACCCTTTTAATACTTTTCTAAAGATAAGTGCGTTGAACATGCATTCCATGTTAGTCCGTTAATGTTAAAAATAAGTGTATGTAAATTTTTGAAAATTCATCTTTCATTCATGCATGTTTGATTAAAGAAGGAAATGTTCAGAGAAGGCTTCACATGCAATGGAAAACATGCAGATGCTGGACACAAACTGAAAATGGACATACAAAGAAATTCAGTTGCAGTGTATACAAGGAAGAATTCGAAAATGTTATTGAGAACTTCCTTAGTGCCAAACTGTGCAAACTCAGTTTCTATATCCCCAGGTTCTTGCAATTGTTATTAAACAACGTGCCCCTCAATTTTGATTGTCTACTTTGTCAGATTACAGCTTCATGAGGCCTTATTAAAGATAACTAATGACAAAGTTTTGGGATCCCAGAAAAACGTGCACAAGTATGAACTACATATGGTTCGTCTCTTAACGCTATAGTATATAGGTTTTTGCTCTATTTCTTTAATGCAACAATCAACTACTTCTGTTATCGGATAGCAATTTAATTTTTTATTTGATCTAGAATTCTCACGGACATTTATAATTTCAGAGCGTATTATAATATATTGCCTTTGCCCTTGAAGAGATGCAATGAGTGCTTAACCCATGGACCGATGTAGGGGGGCTGGGCAGGGCTGTAGCTTGTAGCCCAGTCCCCCCCACAGCCCATTAAGGCAAAAAAATATATATATTTATGTAAAAAAAAAAAAAAAAAAAATTTATGTGTAAATTTTTTTTTTTTTCGCTTATTAGCCCAGTCAAAAAATTTGCAGCTCGGTCTCAGATCCAATCCTGGATCCTTCTCTGACTCAACCTAATATTGCCCAAGATTTTCCTTTCCAGAACTCAAAAAGGTGTCGGGCTAAAACTTCCTGAAAAAAAAAAAATAAATAAATCATTTCAAACAACACAACCAAATATAAGCAAAACGGCTATACCAACATAAACTGATCAGATGCCACAATAATTTTAAAATAACCTAAAACTCCATATTTAAAGCAAACAACACAATAATGAAGAAAAACTATATATTATCATTGTTCACATTAAATCTCACCGGAACTCCATTAATAGCATGTCTCTCTTGAAGAATCCTATACAAAATGTTCGAATCTCCAACCAATTTTTCAATACCTCAAGAATCCTCGTGCACATAAACTACTAACAATTAGTTAAAGCTATATGAAATTCACCTATTTTCAAAATACGAACAATAATAAAGCAAAATGACAGAAATCAAAGTGCATAATTTGAAACTTCATCCATAGACTGCCTCAAAATATATCTAAAGCACCAATTCTTCTGCCCCAAAACCCACCAACCACAAATCCAAAGAATTCTTTCAAAATTGCAGAAACTTCATAAGGCGTTGAGGACCTGATGTTGGTTGTACTCAATTTTTTGGATGAGATGGAGGCAGATGGTTCCAACTTACTGTGGGTTGGTCTTGGAGTTGGAGGCTCTGACATTTTTGTGAAAGAAATAAGAAAGGAAAATGAAAGACAGGCATTTTGGTTGCTTGTGAAAATGGATGAGATGATGGTAGTGTGAAGATAAAAATAAATTTAAAAAAAAGAAAGAAAGAAAGAAAGTATGTTGATGATAGGAAATTGCTACATGCTGGCAAAATTTAGTCTCTTTTATATTATAGTGATAGTGAAAAGACATAAAAGTTTCTCGAGAGCTTGATTATCAAGAACATCATAAATATCCTCGTTATGTTCAACCGATTGTTCATTAAAGAAGATGACCAATCTATATTTGTTTTCAAATTAAAACCTAGGGTTTAAGGTTGAGAAATGAAATGTTTTTAGAATTTAATTTTCTACATTTTAGAAATGACTTTTCGATTTAATTATTTAATTCCAAACGTATTTGATATAAATTAAGAGTTTATGAGATTAATTAAATTAATTAGTATCAAAATTAATGAATTTAATTGTGTTTAATTTGTTAATTATAATATTCTTTTTCAAATTTCAAGTAACTGTAGCTGCATTGAAATGAGGCTAAAGCCACTTGAACATCCCCCTCCATTCTAGATGTTCAGGGGGATGATCACCCAACAAGACTCTTGAAATGATAGTTTCTTTATTATTATTATTATTATTATTATTATTATTATATTAATAAAATATATGATTTAGATTACTTTTCTTTCTATAAAGATAATTTGGATATAAATGGTTCAAGATTATTTCTTCTTGAGCCCATTTATATTATTTAACACGAGCTATAAAACGAGTATAATATTGATATATATGTTATTAACTTCTATAATATGTAAGTACTTGACCCCAAATAAAAATTATGATAAATTCTATAAAATATGCATAAGAAAATAAATCATTTATCAAATAGGTGGGTTAAACTTATCACATTAACCTTTGGACTTTAGCGTGACGATCAGACTAGATATAGGGTATTTTATTTGCTAAATGATCAATATTAAGTGTAGGCCCATATAAAAATTTGGGGTGTTACAATATGAATAGGAAAACATAAACCTAATAGTGAAGGGGCTTGGGCCAGCCCATAAGACAAGCCCAATAATAGAAAACATAAATAAGAGTCCAAAATGGAAAATAGACAACTCAAATAAAATTTCAGATCGAAATTTGAGAGAAAAAATTGTACTATTAAAACTCAACATCTATAATTCAATTTTTTGTGATAATAAAATACTACAAATGAGCAATATTTTTATACTATATATGGTACATAAGAATTAATTGTTATACATGAATTTAAAAACTCATTAAAATTCCTAAATACATTAATAGAAATAAATATATTTATAAGAACTCTATATTCATGTAGATCAAGATTCATCAAATCAAAGTTCATTGAGTTTAAATTAATGTGAATGTCAATTACTTGAGAATTAATAACATGAAATTCATACATTACAAGGAATTTGTAATATTAACTATGTTGACCTCGTTTTCGGTTAGGACCATGTAGACAAAAGATGTTAGATTCACTCGCATGTGCGTGAGTTAATTCCAACACGCAAAGACAAATCGGTAGTCTAGAAAGCTCTCAAATAAGGCGTGAGAATAGCTCATCGATGCAAGCCGATTATGTTCGGATTCCAGCAATATTTAATAAGAATGATTGTAATATAAATGTCAATTGTTTAGGACAAAACGTGAATCAAAGATTCCCAAACACCAATTTATTCGTGTATAAATCTCATTAAAGAGAACGATATATATCTTTAAGTTTTTGGAATGGCCTTCCCCTCAAATGATACAAGGAGGGGGTATAATGTTACAAATGAAGTAGTGTCCCTTGGATGAAAAGGCACGTGACCTCATCTTTTTAACCGAACATTTAATCTTAGGGGAGTGTATTCAATTGAGACTTTTAATAACTTTTTGAGATTTAAAAAGTTTAGGTATATTCAATGTAAACTTTTAGAGATTCTCTAAAAGTTATGGTGTATTCAATTGAAACTTTTTAGAAGTCTCTATAAGTTTTGGGGTTTTCAAATTTTAATCACTTCTGGAAATTTTTATAAAAGTCTCTGGAGTACTAACTTTTAAGCAGAAAATACTCATATAAAATTTCAAAATTTGTCTCTCATTAATCACGAGATTTTGGAAGACTTTTTAAAAAAAAAAAAAAATTAATAAAAAAATTCAATATTTCTTTTATTTTTCCGTCTACAAACATGTATGAATAACATTTGTCTCTTTCTCTCTCTCTCTTATCGCTTATCTCTATTTTCTATGAAAAAAATTAAATTGGATTCTTGTAACTTTTTTTCATTCATCTTTTTTTTTTTGTAAAAAATATCTATTTTTTATTAAATTATGAAATTTTATATGACAAATTTATAATTAAATGTAAATATATTTATTTTTATTTATTTTTAAAAGTATGTTATATTAATATTATTGAATATTAAATTTATTTTTTATCATATATATGTATACTTTTGATTATTATTTATTTAATTAAGATCTTAAATTTTTATTCTTTTTAAAATATTTTTTAATTATATGAGGAGTGAGAGTAGAAAGAAAATTGTGAGAACTATAATCTCATAATTTCACATTATTGCATTGGATCCACGTGAATTCTATTTCAAATGAAAGTCTTTAAAAAGTCTTAAATTTTACAAAAGTTTTAAAATAAAAGTCTACAGAAGTCTACGAAAGATTTCCACTAATTCTATGCAAATCTATGAAAAATCCACGAAAGTCACCACTTAAAAAAAGTCCATCAAAGTTTTCAAACGTCTCAATTGAATACACCTCCCTTAGGCATCAATTTGGACTTCTTAGCATGTTGTGCATTTAATGCTTATACATAACAGCTACCTTATTAACAAGACTTGTCATTTATACTTATTACAAATGTCTCATCAATTATTCGAAGTGAATACAGAATATGCTCATTTATGGCCAGGAGGCTTCTGCTTAAGCATTAGGGCTTCGGCCCACTTGCATAGTGCCTCGGCTCAGAGCCTCGGCCACTTACATGGTACCTTAGTGTAGGGCCTCTTCAGCCTCGGTTTGAAGTGTGGGCTTCTTCTTGAGCCTCGATTTGAAGCATAACAGACTACATATTGAAAAACGATAAATAAGGTATTGTTAAAATAATTGAAATGTAGTATGGTTAAAATCGTCCAAAAAATTATCTTCACTTGCTGTGATATTTAATATATTAGAGATAGGACTATAATAAATCGCACATTGAATATAATTCAAAAAGTTCTCATTTTGTGCCCTGTAAATAGTCTTTTTCTTAGTGCTTTATCTAAAATTTTAAGATAGTTGTTGTGGATTATCTCAGGGAAAGATTTGGGATCGACTCGATGTCTCGATCTAGTATGAAACTATATTGGGCGAGCTTATGGTTTTGTGAGGAAAAATTGTAAGTTTAGCATCTAGTTTTCTTGCCTTTTTTTTGGAGTTGTTCAAAGACTGAAATTAGTGGGTGATAAAGCTTAGATTATTATTTTTTCTCCTATACTTGGGAGTTTGGAGTATGGGAGAGATTCTATATGATGGTACAAAATTTTCATATAATAGAATATTTTTGTCTTTGACATTCCGTGATTTTTCTTCGGTTTAGGAGTTTTTCATGTAAGTTGTTGTGTTGATATTTTCTTCATCTATTTTATATTTCTTCTTGGTTCCAAATAAATTTTTTGAATAAGGATTTTGTTGAAAAATTGAGAATTGGTATCAATTCTCAACAAGTGATATAAGAGCGTTAAATTGTTCAAAGTGATGGAACACATAAAATATATGTCAAGTGATGCAGAAAAGTTGAGCGAAAATCAATTTTTGACTTTTGGTAAGTGGGAGTCGATGATGTTTTGATTCAGTCTAGATTGCATAAGGATTTGGAGAAAAATATTATTCCCTATTTTGGTAGACGTACAAAATCTAGCCATCTAAAGAATAGTCAAAAGGTGGAGCATGTTCGATTAATTTCTTAAAATCGGTATATGGAGATATTAATTATGCTGTTAACATTGTGTTTCTTTTCTTCATAACAGACATAATATTCTTCGGAAAGATTATGTTAATCCCTATGGCGTGTGTTTGGTCAACATGTTGTCATGATAAATGATATGTTATTGTTGGGGGTCCACTTTTACATACACATGAGATATCAAAAAGAAAGTGAATTTTACACCTGCGTGTTTTTATGTTGATGCAGGGTGCATGATGGAATTAAGGTCGATGGTTAATGAACTCTTAGAAAAGCCAAAGATTTGGTTGTACAATAAATTTTAAGCAAGTTTGCTCTACTTTAAATGTATTGAGAATTTTGATAGAAAAAGAAGAGGTTCATTGAAAATTTTCAAGTGGCGCGACCAAGATGGTGGAAAAGAGAAATGTGGTAGAGACACGTTTGATTTGGATGAGACATGGAAGAATGCCTATTTTGAGATGTTAGACCATATAAAGTTGATGGGGGAGATTGTTAGAATTTTCTAATTAGAATAGAGTTGTATATGTCTATCAAAAATAGAATTTTTTTTTTTTGTTCTTTATTTGTAATGAAACTATAATGAATCACATATAGAATAGAATTAAAAAAGTCTTCATTTTGAGTCCTAATAAATAAGGGGGCGTTCTCTTCGTATTTTAGTTTTGTGTTTTGAGTTTTGAAATTCGTTTTATGTTTTGTGTTTTCAGTGTCTGTTTTGAAATTACTGAAAATACGTTCTCTTTGTCATTTTGAAAAACAGTTTTTCAAAACATAAAACACAAAATGCGTTCTGTTTGCACTTTTTGAGAATATTATTTGATAATATTTTATTCAAAAAATCTGATTATTTTGGATTAACTTTAATTGTTTAATGTTAATATATTATTAAATATATTCTTAATCTGAAATTTCTTTGAATCTTGAAATATTTTTCCATATTTTAAAATAACATATAAATTTGTGAAATTTTTTTAATAATATTTTATTAGAGAAATTTGATTATTCAATTAATTTTAATAGTTTAATGTTAATATAGTATAAAATAACATATAAATGTGAAATATTTTTCCACTTTTAATAAAATAACATATACATTTCGATAATAAATACTTTTATAATATTTTATTCAATAAATCCGATTATTCAATTAATTTTAATAGTTTACTGTTAATATAGTATTAAATAACATATACATTTTGAAGTTTGTTAATGTTGGCACTTTTTTTAAAAAAAATATAAAAATTCAACCTAAATTAAATTTAGCATATCGAACACAACCTAATCTGAATTTCGACGTAGAGCCTAAGAGTAAGGTGGTGAAGATGAGAGAAAAATACGAAGGAAAAAAGAAAAAGCAAAGAGAAAAAAATAATCGTCATTACCACCCACCATCGTCGCTAATCTTCGTCCTTTCCCCACTCCCCATATATGTTCAGGCTTTGCTGGGTGAACATCCCCCTGGACGTTCAGGGGGATGTTCAAGTGGAATTCCCCTTTATGTCCTTGGTTCTTACAAATTCATGAACCTTGCTTATTTACTCAATTCGAAGAAAGGAAAAACTTTCGAACCAACATTTATTGGAACAAAATCAAGATTATTCAAAATCTGCACAAGAATTTTCGAAGGTCAAAGTTCAAACAAACTTTACTGTGTGTAGAATATATTTAGCAATCATTTAAAAAAAAAATGAGGGAGAATTCTTGCAAAGGCTTTATCAAAGCTAACATCAATATCCATTCCACTTAACATTGTATGTTTTGTTGTTTAACAATTTCTTTGAAATTCTCGTGCCTATATAAAAAAAAATTCATACCACCACTTTAGCCAGCTCGAGAAAAATCAATTCATAACAAAGTCGTCGATGAAAATCCAAAAATAAATTGTGTATGTTGAGATGCTGCGATCTTAAGCCCGTGGATTGGATCACTCAAATGATTGTGATCGAATGACATAAAATGTTTAGTCTACTCTCACTGAACACGTGCTCAACCTTTTGAAGGTAGTCAGAACTTAAAATGAACACACTTGTGCCAAGGATACATACATAAAAATGCAAAAATTCAAATATAGTAGCAACCACAAATACAAACTAAATATGCCTTGAAGAAAATTACCATTGGACCACAGCCTTATCCTTTTATTACCACAATCACATGCAAGAAACAAAGACAAGAAACTGAGAAAGCAAATAAGCTGAAAAATCTAATATAGATTCAACTTTCTGGTGACACTTCACCTAAGTCTTCTAAGGTTGTACTCGGACATGGATCTGCTGCTGCTGCTGGATCATCTGCAGATTGATTCTGGAGCATGATCTGATCATCTCTCCAGCCAATGGAATTACAGGAATATCATCACAGTTGCATATTTCAATAATGAATCCATCTAGATCATGGAAAAATAGCTTATCAACGTAGATTCCACCTTCTTCTACCCGCTGTCGCACGTAGTTGATCCCCATCTCTGTCAGCTTCTTCTCCACCATACTCATGCTCTCACACTGCCATGAATATGCATACATGGACGAAAACACGTAGATGTATTGAAGATCAAAATGCAACTTCCATATTGGTTCAAGGATGTAAAACTCGGAAAATGTAATGAGATTCATGAGAATTTACTTCAATAAATTTCATGTTTGCACCAAAATTACTATTCAAGAGTTGAATTGTTGAAATTATGCTCAAACCAAAAGTAAACAACATTTAATGCACATAAAGACATGGTAAGTTAGGTATCTCTCATTTTGACACTTAAATGCTAATTGTCATTGGCATTTTGATACTAAAATTCATCTCAATTTTTATAATCTCACAGCTCTAACCTTAAGAAAATAATTAGTTAAGCATTCCTATTGCAGAACTATATTTAGGGTAGACTAGATAAATTATATTTCTTCAGTTGACTTGGCATTTATTTATTTCCCAGCTTATAGGAAAAATCCTTCAAGCTAGCAGAAAAACCCATTCTCAACCGGTAATAATTCGGGCTGGAAGAATTATGCTAACTTCTCGTTCAACAACAATCGGAATAGCAACAATCTCACATGTTCTCAACAAGAGAGAAAACCATCATTGGAGAAGTTCTTAGCCAATTCATTCATAAGAATAACAAGTATATGTTTAAGTATGAGAGAAACTATCACAGCCAACAAGCATCCATTAAGAAGTTGGAAACTCAAATAGGAAAGAAGGCCTTGCACTTCTAACGGACAGACCAAGCACATGTAAACATGGAATTAAGAATCAAGCATTCAGTTATATCCTTATATCTCATGCATGTGAAAGCCACAAGTCTGTTTACTCTGTAAGTATGAATTCTTTCATTCAAGAAAACCATGTTTCTACATAAACAAATTCTAGGTCATAGCAAATTTAAAAATGGAAATCAAACTGATATGAAATGCAAGGATTATCATGAATTCTTTCTTCAAGAAAACCATGTTTCTACATAAACTAGTTCTCTGTCTTAGCAAAATTTAAAATTCAGAAGAAATTAGTATACGTACAAATCAAACTTCCTGTCTAATCTCAACATGCTATTGAAAGAATACAAGAACATCTATTGAGCAATGATACCCTTTTCTCTTATTTTATGTATACTATTACAAGTATATAATCAGTTCAACCAAGCATGGAAATGAGGTTTGGTTCATGAATAAACAGACCTGGGGATTGCTTCAATTTGTCAGCCTTCTCAGAATCAAAGACGCAGAGAGTGTAAAGGTACTTTAAGCACCGAACCTTGAACTTCACAACATCCTTGCTCCTCTTGATCTTTACAGAGCGTGCATCCTTCCTTCTGGCAGTGAGAAGGAAGTCCTTAACCTCGTGAATCTGCTTAGGCTGAGCATCATAAAAAATGAGCAAGTTAGTAAAACAGACGTAAAAAGGCAATCCTTGATTACGAGTTTCTATTACATCAGAACAACATATCAGAATTGAGCAGAAACCAGAACAAACGTGTGAGAAACTAAAACAGGCACAAATAGCAATAATACATAGTAGCATTTTCCTGTTGCAAACAATTTTTTAGTTTCCAATTGCTCATTTAAATTAATAACTGGTTTGTTTCAAATAGGGAGAAAAGGTGACACGGGACAAGTTCGTTGGAGAACTTACTTAGATTGAGTTAGAAACCACAACTTTCAAGAATATAGATACCCATTATATGACGGTGTGGGAGAGTACCAATCTAGGGGTTTTCAAAAATTCCATTTTTGATTTCTAGCTTATAAATCAATAGGGATTAGAAGTAAATGAAATAAGAAACTACACAATTTCCCATGTCTACCAAAACAAAATAGATGCAGGTTGTGAATATACAAGCAAAAATTAGAGAGAACAAAAGCTTAGCATTCTTTGTATTTTACCTTCCTGATTAAAAATAGGATTGAAACAGGTGCTTCAAATATGGCAAAAACCGTCAATAGTCACGCAATTTTGGGTGGTGATTGGGGGTGGTTTTTGCAACTCCATGGCCAAGAAGATCACAAGAGTTGAAGAGGGAGGTTAGGGGGCTTCGATTGGCTGTCGATTAAGGTAGTGTAGGCGGCGGGAGGTGGGAACACTCTGTTGAGGAAGGAAGGGTGAGTCTCTCACGCATTAGGTTTACCAAAATGAGGCGTTCCGCGTTTTTAAAATTTCCCGTGTTTTGGTCCAAAATTTCCAAAACGGGTTTTTGGCATTTTCAATTGGGGAATTTGGTCATTTAACCTCCCTAGACAATGTATTTAATTAAATGGCCTTTGACCAATGATAAAAATAAATTAAAAAATGTAAAATATTTTAGTTGGCAAAATGACAATATTCTCCTTCAATTGGTAACTTAATATTTTCCAATTTTTCTCATTTCATTCTTCTCCATCTTAAAACCCTAATTTCTTTTTTTTTTTTTTTAATTAAAAAACGTCTTCTTCTTCCCCATTTTCATCTTCTTAAATTTTAAATCTTCAAAATCATCATCGCCTATTTTCTTCTCTTCAAACACCATTCTTCCTAACCTAAAATTATGTTCTTTATCATATTCTTCATTTATTTTGGGTTATCTTGTGAGTATTTGAACAAGAGTTTGGTTAGCATATCATCTATATTGAAAAATCACATTTACATTTGAAGAAAGAATAAAGATCTCAGAAATATAGTGTATGTTGTATTTTTATTGTTAAATATGATATTAAATAATATTTAGTTGCTATTGTTTTCATATTCAGTGTGATTTTTTGTGTTGTTTGCAACCATTGGATGATAATAAAACTCTACCTGCTAGTGAAAACGTAAAACGACAGTCCAATCATTATCAGCAACTTAAAACGACACTATAGTCGTTATTTGCTGTAGTTTGATTTTTTGAACGAAATGTTGATATACGGTAAAAATGAAAAAAACCAATATCCGGTATGTGCACCTTAAATCCGGTATGCAATTGCTTAGGTTGAATTACGGTAAGTTCAGATTTTTCATATCCGGTATGTGTAAAAAAGATGAAATCCGGTATTAAGCTTTCAAATACAGTAAGTGTTGAAAAATCGGTAAGTTGAAATACGGTATACAACAAAACAAAAATCCGGTTAGTGCAAAAAATCAAATACGGTAAGCTCAAAGTTGTTGATATCCGATATATGCATCTCAAATTCGGTATTTTCAGTTAACCTCATCATATACGGTATGTGTATCTAATATCCGGTAAGCCGTTTTGCTAGTTATAAAAGTCCATGAGAACGACAGTAGTGCCGTTACTGACATTGAAAAATCTGAGAGAACGACACAAGTGTCGTTATGACAATAAACAATTTTTTTTTTCAGAACGACAAAAATGTCGTTATTGTGACTATGACGACAAGTCTGTCGTTCTATACATAAACAAGCGTACGAGTGGCCACGACACCTCCCGAACCCCGATAATATATTATTTGAACTTACTTTCGTTACAAGATGGAATGCCATGCAGAAATTTTGAGAGTTACACGCTTTAATTATAATTTCTAACGAACGTAGATAACGACTAGTTATTTCACCAACAAGATATCATATAATGAAATCTATCTCAATTCTATTATTATTTTTCACATGATCGAATACATTGACTTGTGTTGTTCTCATTAATTATATTTTCTAACGAATCAATACATTGACTTGTGTCGTTCTCTCAAATCTTTTCAATATCAGTAACGACACAAGTGTCGTTTTCATATACTAGTATTACAAACATAACGCTAGTGAATGTTTTGAACTTATTTTTTGTGTTAATATCCGAGAGATTGATTTTGCAATTGTACATGTTTGCTTCAAGTCAAATATTGATTGCAGTTAGAACAACACTTGTGCCATTATTATTCATTGCAATTGTACATGTTTGTTTCAAGTTAAATATTGTTTTGAAACTCATTTTATTGATTGCTTCAAATTCAGGAAACCCCTATAAGAACGACACTTGTGCCGTTATGTATTTTATACAAGTCCATGAAAACGACACTAGTGCCGTTATTGACATTAAAAAATTTGAGAGAACGACACAAGTGTCGTTATGAAAATAAACAGTTGTTCTAAAATACGGTATGTGTAAAAAAGATAAAATCCGGTATGAAACTTTAAAATACGGTAAGTGTTGATTAACCGGTAAGTTGAAATACGGTATGCAATTCAAATACGGCATGCAACAAAACAAAAATTCGGTTAGTGCAAAAAACCAAATCCGATATTTTCAAATAACCTCATATACGGTATGTGCATCTAATATCCGGTAAGATCAATTAACAATAAACAGTTTTTTTCAGAACGATATAAGTGTCGTTACTGTGACTATAACGACACTTCTGTCGTTCTAAACATAAAAAAGCGTACGAGAGGCCACGACACCTCCGAACCTCGATAATCGATAATTCGAACTTATTTCCGTCGTAAGATGGACATGCGGTGCAGAAATTTTGAGAGTTACACGCTTTAATTATATTTTTCTAACGGGTTTAGAGAACGCTTTAATCTCAATTCTATCATTATTTTTCACACGGTTGATATTTTTGACTTTCTTAAGTCATGTGGTACAATGCTTGAACTTGTCGCGACGGAAAGGAATCAAAATAATGGAGAAATCATCAGAACGGCACATGTGCCGTTACACAACACTTGCATCGTTCTGTCAATAAACAAGTATCTATAACTGCTGATCGACGTTTTCGACTTCCTTAAGTCAAGGGATACAATGTTTGAAGTCGTCGCGGTGGAATCGAATAAAAATATCGGAGAAATCATCAGAACGACACATGTGCCGTTACACGACACTTATATCGTTCTGTCAATAAACAAGTATCTATAACTGCTAATCGACGTTTTTGACTTCCTTAAGTCAGGGGGTACAATGTTTGAAGTCGTCGCGGCGGAATCAAATAAAAATATCAGAGAAATCATCAGAACGAAACATGTGCCGTTACATGACACTCTTATCGTTCTGTCAATAAATAAGTATCTATAACTGCTGATCAACATTTTCGAATTCCTTAAATTAGGGAGTACAATTTTTGAGGTCGTCAAGGTGGAAAAGAATCAAAATATCGGAGAAAATATCATAATGGCACATGTTCCGTTACACGACACATGTGTCGTTCTGTCAATAAATAAGTATCTATAACTGCTGATCGACATTTTCGACTTCCTTAAGTTAGGGAGTACAATTTTTGAGGTCGTCAAGGTGGAAAAGAATCAAAATATCGGAGAAATTATCAGAACGGCACATGTGCTGTTAAACGACACTTGTGTCGTTCTGTCAATAAACATGAATATAAAATAGTGGATCGACATTTATGACTTCCTTAAGTCAGGGAATCCAATTATTGAGGTCGTTAAGGTGGAAAGGAAGTAAAATATTGAAGAAATCATCAGAACGACACATATGCCGTTAAACGATCATTGTGTCATTCTGTCAATAAACAGGAGTTTGAGCGGCCACGACCCCTCTGAACCTCAATAATCAATGAGTCGAACTCGTTTAAGTTGCAAGATGGATATGCCGTGCACAAAATTTAAGTGTTGCACTCATTAATTATATTTTCTAATGAACGTAGATAACGACTTGTGATTTCACCAACAAGATATCACATAATCTATGTCAATTCTACCATTACTTTACACATGATCGACATTTCTGACTTCCTTAAATCAGGGGGTACAATGCTTGAGGTCGTTAAGGAGGAAAATAAGCTGAATATTGGAGAAATCATCGAAACGGCACATGTGCCATTTCACGACACAAGTGTCGTTTTGTCAATAAACACGAGTTTGAACGGTCACGACCCCTCCAAACCTCGATAATCGATAAGTCAAACTCTTTTAAATTGTAAGATGGACATATTGTGTACAAAATTTGAGAGATGCACTCATTAGTTATATTTTCTAACGGGCTTAGATAATGATTTGTGATTTCACCAACAAGATATCACATAATCTATGTCAATTCTACCCTTACTTTACACATGATCGACATTTCTGACTTCCTTAAGTCAGTGGGTACAATGTTTGAGGTCGTTAAGGAAGAAATGAAGCCAAATATTGGATAAATCATCAGAACGGCACATGTGCCGTTTCACTACACAAGTATCGTTCTGTTGATAAACATGAATTTAAAGCGTCTGAGCCACATTTCTGACTTCCTTAAGTCATGGGGTACAATGCTTGTGGTCGTAAAGGTGGAAAGGAAGCTAAATATTAGAGAAATCATCGGAACGGCACATGTGCCTTTTCACGACACAAGTGTCGTTCTGTTGATAAACACGAATTTGAACGACCTCGACCCCTCCAAACCTCGATAATCGATAAGTGGAACTCATTTAAGTTGCAAGATAGACATATTGTGCAAAAATTTTGAGAGATGCACTCATTAGTTATATTTTCTAACGAACATAGATAACGACTTGTGATTTCACCAACAAGATATTACATAATCTATGCCAATTCTACCTTTACTTTACACATGATCTACATTTCTAACTTTCTCAAGTCAGGGGGTATAATGCTTGAGGTCGTTAAGGAGGAAAGAAAGCCAAATATTGGAGAAATTATCATAATGACACATTTGCCGTTTCACAACACAAGTGTCGTTCTTTTGATAAACACGAATCTAAAGCGTTTGATCCACATTTTTGACTTCCGTAAGTCATGAGGTACAATGCTTGATGTCGTAAATGTGGAAAGGAAGCCAAATATTGGAGAAATTATCGGAACGGCACATCTGCCGTTTTACGACACAAGTGTCATTCTGTCAATAAACAAGAGTTTGAATGGCCATGGCCCCTTCGAACTTGGAAAATCGATAAGTCAAACTCATTTAAGTTGCAAGATGGACATGTCGTGCACAAAATACCTGGAAAATCGATAAGTCAAACTCATTTAAGTTGCAAGATGGACATGTCGTGCACAAAATTTGATAGAAGCACTCATTAGTTATATTTTCTAACGAACATAGATAACGATTTGTGATTTCACCAACAAAATATCACATAATCTATGTCAATTCTACCCTTACTTTACACATGATTGTCATTTCTGACTTTCTTAAATTAAGGAGTACAATGCTTGAGGTCGTTAAAGGAGGAAAGGAATAGACAATAGACAATCTTGTTCTTGAGAACGACACAAGTGTCGTTACTGTTTGTAGAACGACTATTGTGTCGTTTTGTCTATACACACGATTATGAGCAGTCATGACCCGTCCGAACCCTGATAATCGATAATTTGAATTTATTTAAATTGTAAGATGGATATGTCGTGTATAAAATTTGAGAGATATACTCATTACTGAATCTTTTTATACTTAAATTTGAGAGATATGCCGTGTATATATCAAAGTAATGTGAAAATAGTTATCATATTTAAATTATCAAAGTAACTACATTGTATTATCAATAATGGACAGAGCATAACAGATGACGATTGTACTATCCTTTTACATGGAAGATAACGACTGTAGTGTCGTTCTACACTACAGATAACGACTGTAGTGTCATTTTATTGTCGGCAGATGTACTGTTACATGTATAAACACAATTATAAGCAATCACGACCAATTCGTGCATTGAAAAATAATAGGTTGAACTTATTTATGTTGAAATATGCACATAACATTTTAAAAAAATTAAAAAATATGTTCATTAATTTAATCGACACATAGAAGTATTACGATTTATGATTTCACAATCTCGATAATATAAAAGCTATATCATTTCAACATTTTTGTGTGAAATGATCAATTTTTTTGTGTTATTTACGTTAAAAGTCCATTTTCAGAGATCATTTCGTTGAAAAAATCAAACCACAGTAGATAACGACTGTAGTGTCGTTTTCTGTAGCGAAGAACGACTGG
This sequence comes from Osmanthus fragrans, assembly GCA_019395295.1. NCBI lineage: Eukaryota > Viridiplantae > Streptophyta > Magnoliopsida > Lamiales > Oleaceae > Osmanthus > Osmanthus fragrans. The sequence continues at coordinate 1,013,263 of JAEDXY010000039.1, read as the reverse complement.
AGTGTCGTTCTACATTTCGGATAACAGTTGAAGCATCATTACCTTCTAATAGTTGCAAGTAACACAAAAAAAAAATACACTAAGTACAAAAACAACACCAACTTAAATATTATTCAACACTATATTCAATAATAAATGCACAATTTACATAAAATTTCTAAAATTATTTTTGTTCTTTCTTCAAATGTAAATGAAATTCAATATAGATGATAAATATGTATAAAATACCCAAATAGGTGAAGAATATAATGAAGAATAGGATTTTAGAGTATCAAGAATGATTGAAGAGAAGAAAACGGGTTCTTTGATTTTGAATAGGATTCTAGAGTATCAAGAATGGTTGAAGAGAAGAAAATGGGTTCTTTGATTTTGGGGACCAAAGATTGAATTGAATTGAGGAATTTTTTGGATTGAAAGGGGTGTTTAGGTATTTTCAATGGTGAGGGCATTTTGGATAATTGATATTACTTGTTTATTATATTTTGAAAATGAAGGCCATTTGACCAACAAACATTGATAGAGGGATATTTAACCAAAAACATTGTTTGACTAGGCTATTTAACCAAATCTCCCTTTTCAATTTCCTTCACAAATTTTTTTTTTGGTTTTCAAAAATGCGTTTTTTAATAGGAAACAGAACGCGTTTTGGCTGTTTTCGAAAATCGAAAACAGAAAACGACTTGAAAACGACAAAGAGAACAGGCCCTAAAGTTTTCCCTTTTAGTGTTTTATTTGTTCCAATTTTTATGATAGTTGTGGACTATCTTAGGGAGTTAGGTGAGACTTGGGGATCTTTTTTAGTCTCACTCGGATGGTACAATTATTTCTTATGCGTACTTGAGAGTTTTGTGAGGAAAAATTATAAATTTAGCATCCTAGTTTTTCTTGTTTTCTTTGTGGATTGTTCAAAAAATAGAAATTAGTAGATATGATAAAGTTTAGGATATTATTTTTTGTACAATACTTGGGGGGTTTAGAATATGTTAGAGATTATATCCGACTATACAATTTTTTTTATATAGTGAAATATCTCTATCTTTGACTGTCCGTGTTTTTTTCTTCTCATTTGAGCGTTTTTAACTTAAATCATTGTGTTGATATTTTCTCCATCTATTCTTTTTTTTTTTATTCAAATATATTTTTTGAAAGATAATCCTGTGAAAAAAATCGAGAAATTAATATCAATTCCAAACTCATAAAAACTTTAGAGTCATATATAATGAATGTGACATCCAATTTCAATGTCTCAACCATGAGGACGATTTCGTTTTATACAAGAAAGTTCAAACTACTTTAAATGTATTCTTAAGTAGGGAGATGCTACACATATAAAATGGTGTACACCCCGAATTTACACCCTCCTCCCATGAAAAGATGCCAGCTCATAATAAATTTATTGTGTTCTGGTCCCCCTGCATGTGCACATCTCGAAGTGTGCAAGTAGCACTTTTCATTTAAGTAAGATTATTAATTTATCAAGTTTTTACTATATAAAGTATAAACTTGTTTTTTTAAATGAATACTTTCCTCATTTGTTTATTTTAAAATTTTACTTGCCATATGCACTTCTTGCCTGATATTTTTTGGTGATATTTTATCATCACATGGGGCCCGCACAATGTGAGATTTCTGGCCAATTTCTGTGAAACAGTGTTATGTTCATGCAGAATTTTTGATCTGGCAAGGTTTCTTTCTTCTCACTTGATGCTTGAGTTAGGTATTGATATCTTATAGTGTATATTTTGTAAGTTAATTTAAGTTAATTGAATAGTATTGGAAAGTATTTTACAAAAAATTAAAACTATATTAATTCAGCTATGACACTTTTAATCTTATCATTAGCTCCTGTTTGGTGAGGATTAAAATCAAAATTTTAATAAATTTTGATAAAAGTTGATAAAAATGTGTGATTAAAATTAATTATTGAATTTGATTTATATTAAAATTTTAATTTTAATTTTTACCAAATATGGGCTTAGTGTTATATCTACCGTTCCACCCAAATTAAAAAGTAAAGTAAATGCAGAGCATGGTATGAGGATTTTTACCGGTTCAGAACTCTTTATCGCCAGACCATTTTGAGCTCTGCCTTACTCTGCCAAAACCATTATGGACACAAATTTGATTTTGACTATTAGATTGTGACACAATATGGTCCATGAAATCAATAATTCTACCATATTACCACATTTTATTAACAGATTATAATGGTTGAATAATTTGTCAACTTTATTCAATGGCTTCTCACTTATGTAATTTCTAACCAAGAAATTAACACTTCTTTACATTTTTATAATGTAACATCCACTAGAGTAGATTGACACGCCCAAAAGAGAATCAAAATAATATTCCTTACTTTTTTAAAAAGTGTCGTTCAAGTAGTAAATAGCAAGTAAGGGTCATTCCCGCAGAGAATTGTTTTCAATTATGTCAATTGCAATAAGAAAATAAAAATGTGGAAATAAGTAAATGGGGGGAGTTTGGTTGGTTATTTAATGAAGCGGAAAACTAAAAATAAAGAAAGACAAGAACTACAAAGTAAATAAAATGATCAAATGGGGAGAGTGTGATCGAGGGATATTTTTTCGCCACTAGAATGACTTTCTAATCAACATTCGCAAAGGATTTTCGTTCAATTGATCAACAACAATTCAAGAATAATCACAAGTTTGATTACTTCAATTTCTTCTCACATATTAGTTGAATAAGATAAGCATCGTTACCCAACTCTTTTTATCAAACAACCTAGGATAAACTCGTTAGATTTAATTCAACAAAAGCATTACGCTGAAAGAGACTAATTGAATTAAGCGCAAACTCAAAAGCTCAGTTTACTAACTTAAGTGTTAATCCACAAACATACAACTGAAAATTCCACATAATCAATTGAAATGTAGTTGCCACTAGCTAGGTTTTGAAATAAATAACAATTACGGACTATAAATCCCAAAATAACAATATTGTAAACAACTCAATTATCTAGTTGACCCGCTAAATAATCGAGAATAACAATAATCACATTAAGCACAATGAATTAAACACATTAATCTCAAGAACACATTAAATCACAAATCGATTAAAATATCATTTTAGGATTAGAAAATAACCTCCAATCACATAGAAGTTTAACTACACATGAAGGATTCTAAAATAACCAACAAAATATTAGAATATATATATAAACGAGATTAAAGAAAAAGAAAGGCTTATTGATGAAGAGATGAATGGATGGAAGCTTCTCTATCAATGGAGTCCTTCTTCTTCTTCCCCAAAACCATCAATGTTGAAGGAGAGCTCCCAGATCTTTTCTCTTCATTTGGTCAGCTCCTCCTCTCCTTTCTTGCCCTAAAAATAGTCCCAAAAGATAGTATTTATAGTAGGTTAAGGGTATGAGGCGAGTTGGAGTCGAAAACGGGTCGAAAAAGTGTCAAAAAACGCGTTTTTACGCTACCCGGGAAGGCTGGGCGCCGTGGCGCCCGGCATTCTAAAATTTTCTGTTTTATGGGCGCCATGGCTCCCATTTTCGGCACCGTGGCGCCCGGCTTGCTGAAATCTTCCGGTTGACATCATTTTTCACCTCCTTCAAGCCACAATTTCTTCCTCCCAAATGTGATGGCATTGTTTGCCAATCTTGAGATTAATACATCTCCAATACTTCATGCTCTTTTCACGCCTAAAAACCTTTCTAATCTCCAATCAACTTGGGATACCACCTATAGAACAACAGGAACAAAATAAGGAACAACTTACTAATGAAAATCTAACAATTATCGAAATTTAAAGGTCTAAATAAGTGCAAAACCCACACTTATCATAGACATTGAGAACACGAGGGAGATAATGTATAAAGATAACAAAAACACGAGAACAATGTAGTTTGCAAAGAATGAAGATTTTATTATAAAATAGAGAAATAATAATAAAAATTTATGTTTACAATATTTCTAACTACAAAAATGGGCTTGCCAGACGAGTCGCCACTGAGCACCAGGAAGACATTAGCTCTCTGCACAAAATTTCGAAGATGCAGCTCGAGCAGTAGGCTAGTGGCCAACTAACTTAAATGCATCGAAAATTTCTTATTGGTCCATATCTTGACCTTTTCAAATCGAGCACAAATTTCAACTCTCAATGAGACTTCCAAATAGAACTTCAACTAGAATTTAACAAATAAAGTTTGAATGAGATTTCAAATAACATTCCAAATAGAATTCGGGTTACGCTCTAATTCTAACAAATTTCATATTGACACGAATTTTACTGCAATGAACAAACTTCAAAAAAATTTCACCTAAAGACAAATTTCACTGCAAGGACTAAACTTCAACCCTTCAACAAAAAACACAAAAGAAATTCTCCATAAAAAAATTTCAACTGTAAATATTATTCAACTCTACCACCCTAACTAGGGACAAAAGTGATCTACTAATCACAAACAAGGCTGAAACAAGCCTTATAATAGAATCACAACTGAATGCATGGAAATAATGATCTTGGCTAGAATCAACACTCTTAACCACATCTAAATCATCAACTAAATCAACAAAATTATACCTATGCGGAGTCTTGAGGCCAAAATGGGTCGGTTACTAGCAACCGAATGCAATGGCACCATCGATAATGATGGCAAGGCAGATTTACCCATAACTTTAAATTCAACTGAGATAAATTCTTTAAAGAAGACCCCAAATTAGACTCCAATTGTATAGAATCCAATTCCTAATCCACCCGATCTCTTAAAACATACTGATAATTCAAAGATTATGTATAACACTGTAAGATATAAAAATGGGATTTTCTATGTCCTTTTAACAAAACACGTGCTCCTTTACTGACCTTTAGGATTTCACCTTCAACAGTACACATGCACCCTTTTGAATTAAAAGATTTAAGGGGATAATATTTCTCTTCAAATTTAGATCGTATCTCACTGCATCAAGTATTCTAACCGTTCCATCAAATATGTTTATTTTGACCCGACCAATACCAGTTATCTGACTAGGTGTATTATTACCATTCACCACAACACATTTTGAAACTCTTTATATGTTGAAAAAAAATTCTGATTGGGAGACATATGAAAAATGCAAGCTATATTAAGAATCCAAGTCTCGTCAGGTTTAGAGTTGTAGTCGGACATAAGTAAAAGATCTCCATCACTATAATGATTTTTTGCAATACTTGCTTCCTCTAAAGTTTCTGATTGTAGATTTGTAGTCAATTTTGCTTTATTCTGTAATCTATAATAACTTTTTATCAAGTGCCCATTTTTCTTGCAATAATTACAAAGTTTGAAATTAGATTTTGACTTACCCCATGCACAACCATCATCAATAATGAGACTATCTCTATGAACCTCAAATGCAACAAGATGCTTCATATTCTCCTTTGAATATAGAGCATTATAGAGCTCTTTAATGGTGAAAGTTTCACGACTATATAATATCGTATTTATAAAATACATGTATGAAACAGACAATGAACACAATAAAATCAATCACAAATTTTCTTCATCATATTTGACTTTCGAGATCTCCAAATCAGCAATGATTTCCTTAAAAACAATTAGATGATCCCAAGAGATGTACATTCTATCATACAATGAGAATATAGACGTTGGTTTAGATGCAATTTGCTCGTAAGACTCTTCGTCATGCATAATTGCTTCAATTTTAACTATAATACATCGGCCAACTTCTCTTTCAAAACGTCTTGAAGAATATTATTTGAATGATAAAGATGTATTTAAGATATGATCTTTCAATCCTCTATAATTTCTCATTTGGAGTCCAAGTTGTGGGTATCTTGTCAAATGTCATATCACAATATCGTAGTCCAAATCTATCTGAACGAGTACTATTCGCATTTTTTACTTGCCACAAAGAGAATATTGTATTATGATCTAGTAAAGTAATGTTATACTTTATAATTGCTATTACGAAAGATCAAGTTGAACTCTGAACTTAATTTAAAACTTTATCTTCCCAAAAATTGCAAAATTAAAAGCTCTTTACCAATTTATTATGCAGAAAACTAGAACCGGATTAATCTTACACCAATTTGTTGAAGGAAATACGAGATTATATACACAATATGAAATAAGGATCACAAAAATATAAGAACAATGTAATTTGCAGAGAATTGATATTTTATTATAATATGGGAAAAGAGTACAAAGATTTTATGTTTACAATATTTCTAACTTCGTTTAAATCATAATGAAGAGCCAACTATATATAGGAAACAACTATGGGACGTTCAAACCTTAATAATAGAGTTGTAAATGGAAATGAATACTTAAAACACGTCAAAATGCAAAAAGGGACCTAGGCAGACGAGCCGTTGCTCGAGCGTTAAGAGGGAGCCAAACGCTCGAGCGCCAGCTCTTTGCACAAAATTTTCACGACGTCGCTCGAGTTGTAGACTAGCGACCAGGTAACAGAAAAACGTCGAAATTTTTTCACTAGTCCATATCTTGACATCTTCAAGTCCAACACAAATTTTAACTCCTAATTGAAATTTGAAATTGAGCTTCAGCTAGGATTTATTAAATAGACTTCGAATAGGGGGGTGCCACACAATCCCTTGGTTGTCTAGGGGATTGTTCAAGTGGAATTACTCGTTCAATTTAAAACTTTTCAGAAGGAGTCATGAGATAATCAAAATATCAATTACTTTTAATTTTTTTTAATAAACTCTCTAAGGTACTAAATTTTAAAAAGAAAATACCAAAACAAAATCTCAAAAATAGTCACTCATTGACCTCAACATTTTGAGAAACTTTCACAAAAATATTTTTTATATATATTTTGTTTCTTTCAATATTTCTTTTTTCTCTTCCCTTCTACAAATCTAAGGAACATGATTTTTTTTCTCCAGGTTGTATTTGTTCTCTCTCTCTCTCTCTCTCTCTCTCACACACACACACACAGTTTTATCGTTTCTTCTCATTTTCTATGAACAACATAAAAATTAAAAATTCTCGTAACAATGTTTCTCTTTTATTATTTTTTTTATGAAAAAATAAATGTGTAGTTAAATTTTATAATACTTTATAAAAACAAACTAATTTCTAATTGAATTTTAAAAATATTGATGGTTTTTTTTAAGGTATAAGATATTGATAATACTGAAGTAACCGAACAACAAATTTTGTTTTTGTCAAACAATCCTAAAATATTATATATTCTTTTTACTATTTATTTATTTAATTAATAAAAGTCTTGAAAAGTCAAATGAATTATAAAAGTTTTGAATGAAAGTTTGTAGAAGTTTAATGATGCTACTATGTCAGAAAGATGCTCGCGGATGTTTTGACAAAATGTGTGTTGACAAAATATGATTTAATAAAAATGTTGACTGTATTTTAAAATAGTTCGATGATAAAATGACAAGTGACATTATGTCAAGGATTATGTTATCCTCTCTGGCACTGTAACAAGTTTACTAAAGATTTTCATTAATTTCATACAAATTTTTAAAAGTCCACGATCTATCAATTAAAAAGGATTTATAAAAATATTTAGAAGTCTCAATTGTATTCTTTCCCTTAATCTGTTTATATAAGTTATTTAAAAGAAAACCGATTATAAACCATTGTTTGGTTTAGCTAAAATCAAATTTTTAATAAATTATGATAAAAAAAGGTGTGCTTAAGAATAAATTCGATGAGAATGAATTTTAAAACATATCCCAAAATGAACAAAGCTTTTTTCCACGTGGACAAAATAAATAAATATGATCGAATTGAATGGGATAATTACTTTAGATATAGACGGTTTCCAGTTGGACCTTTTCTTTCCATTAAAACAATAAATAAATAAATAACACAAATTAAAAACATTTCATCCAAGGTCCAAGTATATCTCTGCCTCCTTAATCTATTACTTCAATAGCATGTTAGTCCTCAATTATTATTATATCTACAAATCACTATGGTCAAAGACTCAAACCCACCTAAATTTTCATTAAGTTGTCATGCAATCCTCATGAAGCAAGTCCCACACCAAATTTCTGAATATTGGCGTCACGTTGTAGAGCTAAACCAAAAATTATAAAGTTGAATATACGAGGATCACGAGAAGATTCGACACAAATTTAGACAATTTTCACGTGACCATTTAATACAAATTTGACAGTTTTGTTAATTAAAAATGAATTGTGCAACTATAGTAAAATGTTAGAGACATAATTATATATACAAATCATTATGTTCAAAACGATTTAAATTTTCATCAAATTGTCATGTAATTCTCGTGAAACATACTAAATATTTTGACCCTCGTTATAAAGCAAATCCAAACTTCAGAAAGCTAAATATATGAGGAGTCGAGGACCACATGACGAGTTACACAGATTTAGATGATGATAATTACATTAATTGAATCTTGATTGTCTAACTATAATAGAATGTCATAAACCAATTTCATATGGTAAGTTATGGTCCACCAATGCAATTTTCTCTCAATCTTATAGCATTTACCCTGGACAAAAAAATTGCACGACAACGTTTGCGGTAACAAATTTTCTCGCTCTAAAAAACTCCCTCACTGTACTGGAATACAGAGAAACGCGTATGTATAGAGGGTGAGTCCGTTTCATTTCTCCAGGTTTAATGGCTTGAGACCGTACCAGAGTCTGTATATGTATAATCTACAGTATATGTATGTAACTAATCCATTCATATTTGCATGCTTCACCAACTCTCGCTCAAAACCCAAATGATCTTTAAAAAAAATCTTTCTTGAAATTAAAATCGAAACGAAATGGTTATGAAATTTCGTCGTTTCACCATCCTTTTCTATTTTTATCAATTGGACTGACCAAACCAGATGCTCGAAAGTGGTAATTTCTCGTGGGTTTTTCATTATTTTCTCTTCTTTTGATCATTTCTAGATGAGTCTCTCCTGATTTTTCACTGTTTTCATTGCTACAGTTCTTAAATCTTGAGTTTGTTGTATCTTTTTCTTGGGTGTTTTTCTTGTTAATTTAATGTTTGAGAGAGCGGAGATCGAGAAGAGAGTAGAAAACATGAAGGATGCTGATGAGTTTGAAATGCTATTGGGTGAGATCCCACATGCAACATCTTCATTGAATATTCAAATCACGCATTCCAAATCTCATCATCATGGATATGGTAATGCATCGTCTGTGCCACGGAAAATTAACGGTCGTGATCGCGGTATGTCTGATGATGAATTGTTAAAGCATAAGTATGCATGTATTTCTTCTCCAGTGAGTGGGTTTTCTTTACAATCTGATGGTTCTTCATCAAGCTTGTTCTCTGGTGGGCTTTCATTTTCTGATAGTGAATCACCCACCCCACCCCAATTTGAAGAGCTGAAGTCCCACTCAATTTCTGGGAATGGATTTTGGTCGGAATTTAAAAGGTCTAATGATAAAAATATGGTTGATGAATTGAAGTTGATGAGAAATTTTAGTAAAATGTGTATTAATGATGCAAAAGGGGGCGTTTCAGCTTCCCCAGATGCTATTCAAGTTTGTGATCAATCTATGAGTGGGGAATCTGTTAAACTATGGGAAGGGTTTTTCAAATTGGGGAAGATTTAATTCTTATGTTCCAAGAAGTCCTGTGAATTTTGAGGGTCAGGATTACAGAATGGGTAATTTATTGGGATCCTGGTGTTCCCCTGTTCGATCTGATGGATTGTTTGCTCAATCAGATTGCGAGAACTCTGCTTCCATTTCTCAAATTTACAGGAATAATATGCAGGCAGACAATCATTTCCTCGTGGGAGTTCCAGCTTTAAATTCTTCCACTTTAAATAGACCTGATACTTCAATTTATGCTTCACAAAATGGGATGAGTCAGATTGATGACAGAGATGCATTTTCATCACCTAACGTGCTTCAACCAACTCACTTGATGCCTCAATTTAGTGCACAAAATTTACTTCATTTTCATCAACCAGTGCCTAATGGAAGGATCAAAATACCTGCGTGTGTTAGAGTGCTTGAAGGGGTTGTTGAAGGTTTAACCAGAGAGGATGGCTTAATCGCTCGAGGGGAAGATCTAAATGATGGGATGAAAAGAAGATATGGACATTATAGGGGACAAAATACTCAAGATTTTATACCCCATGAAACCAGGTTACAACTAGATGGCCGTCCCCATGTTTCTACAATACAAGAAAGTGGCCGAATTGCAAGGACACATTGCCCCTTTTCAATCACATTGAATTGTAGCTCTCTAGCCGAAGCGCAAGGATACATATATCATCTAGCCAAAGATCAGCATGGATGCCGATTCTTGCAAAGGATGTTTGATGAAGGGACTTCTCGAGATGTTCAGATAATATTCAGTGAGGTAATTCATCATGTGGTTGAACTTATGATAAATCCCTTCGGCAATTACCTTATGCAAAAACTGTTGGAAGTGTGCAATGAAGACCAAAGAATGGAGATTCTGCTTAGGGTAACTGAGAAGCCTGGGGAGCTTGTCAGGATCTCTTTAAATACACACGGGTAAGTCGTCTACAATTTGCTCTGTCTTTCAGTTTCTGCATTTTGATTACACATTTTGTTCTTTTTGTATCAGCACTCGAGTGGTCCAGAAGTTGGTTGAGACTCTCAAAACAAGGAAGCAAATTTCACTAGCTATTGCAGCCCTTGAACCAGGCTTTCTTGCCCTCATCAAAGACCTAAATGGTAACCATGTTGTCCAGCGATGCTTGCAATGTTTTACCAATGAAGATAGTAAGGTATTAGCTATCCTTCTTAGTTATTGAGCTCAAAATTTATGATGCTTGCAATGATATTTGACACCTCTACACATGAAAGTAAGAGTTGAACATCTAAAACTGCTATTGTAGCTAATTGCGGTTTCTAGAATGAGCAGAGATCTTCATTTCTCTATGTAGGATTTGTGCAGATGATTTCCCTGCCTCCTTTTGCTTTTAATTTTTTTCTCTATTCTTGCCCACTCGTTTGTTCCATTGAAAATATTGAATATTGAACTCGTGGATAAAGAATTGAACTTGAGGAATGACATCTTGCGTTGTAATTCAAAAGATTTTGATCTTGAATTTATCCATCAAAGAGTTATTAATATTGATTGCTTCATCTTGTGCAGTCTTATAGTTGTCAACGTACTGCACTTCATCTCTACATTTTTTTTCCTTTTCAGTCACTGTAAAAAATTTTAAAGAATTATTTTAATTTAGAGAATGATGAAAAATTGCATCCAAAAGGTTAGTTTTTAACTTCAAACCTCACACAAAGACATGGCAATTCGCATCAAATACTCATCATTGAACATGTATCAATGAGAATTTACTCCGGTGTCATATGTGACTATTTCCAAAGACAACAATGTTTGTTATGTACCCGAACCAGTTTCTGGTGCCTTAAAGCCATCTAGTTTCTGAATTAGTCAAAGAACACATGCCAAGAACATTTTACTGTTTTTCTGGGAAAAGGTTGCAAGAACATTCTTACATAATATTATCTCCTAAAATAAACAAAAAGGATTTCTGGATCTTTCAATGTATATTTGACAAAATTACATCATCCTTCTCTGTGACAATGATTAAAGGCATACGCATTTTCCTGTGAAGTCTTCTGGTTTGCTTTTGGTTTTGATTTTTCCCCGTGATTGTCGAATAATTTTCTGATGTATTTAGAGAAATTGAGTTGTTGCTTATTGAAGAATATACTTAAAATCTCTGATAATAGTGGTGGTTAGAGCTTGCAAACCTATTGCCTAGCAAAACATTTGAGTTACTGAATGGTGTAGATGGTCCCTTTTCTCCTCTCGTCTTTCACTTCAACCCCTTCAAATTTTATGATAACAGAGGTGCTTAAAGATTGCATTTAGTTAATGGTTCAATTTAAAAACATAAGAACTGGCTTTATAATTTGTAAATTGAAACTTCATAGGATAACTAAGTTTCCATATCCCCTTGCTCAAATCCCTTCCATTTTTAATACCCTAAAGTTTATACAGAAAGCTGAGTGCTATTTGTGCCAAAAAATTCAGATACAAATACACTGTCCCCTGTTTGAAGTCAACGTGACTGGTACAGTTGCTTATATCCTGTCTGGCCAGGAACCAGATGACAGTTTGATTTTTCCTTTTCCTTTTCCTTAGCCCAATAGGATCAGGTATTTCTGGGTAGCGAGGGATTACAGCTTGATCTTAGTTTCCTATAGTGTTTTTAGTCCTCACTTAGTAAAATGGTGGGAAGGTATTGTTAGCATGTTTGGCTAGGTTACATAAATTTACTTTTAAGTAACTTCATGTTTCTAATCATGTTTGGATACGTCACTTTTATCTTATTTTTTTTAAGTAAAAACACTTATTTTTGCACTAAGGTAAGATTTACTGATTTAAGTGATTTAATCTTATCTGACAGTTATTGCTATTTCATTTGCAGTTCATTTTTGTTGCTGCTGCAAATTACTGTGTTGATATTGCAACACATCAACATGGATGCTGTGTTCTTCAACGATGCATCAGCCATGCAAGTGGAGAACTCCGGGACAACTTGGTTGCAGAAATTTCTGCAAATGGGCTTCTTCTCGCTCAGGATGCGTTTGGGTAACTATATCAATAACTAATATCAATTAGAAAATTATAGTTGTTGTCCATTTGAGTTTCTCTTGATATTAATATTTACAGCTAGAAATAAGCATGATCCCCATGCTTCATTAGTTCATTAGACTTTTCAAGCAGTATTTCAGTTCTCTTCTTTTTAGGTCCTGGTCAGTTTGATGTTCTTCATTCTTATGAAATTCTTGAAGTAGTGATGCTTAAGTTCAAAGTTTAAAGCTTCGTAACTATATAATACCTATAAATTCCGAGGCAAAGTAGTTTATAGGTTTATAACTGTTTTTAAATTTCTTGTTCATTGTTTTGGACTTGGCACAAACTGAATCCTCCATGACTACTTTCAACTTTTAATTTATTGTAGATCATGTTGTTGAGTGTCTTATCTTTGGATAAAACCGAGTGTACAGATGATTTTTTGTCAGAATTTTTCTAGATGCTGCGTTGTGGTCAGTTTTTTTTTTTTTTTTTTTTTTTGCAGTCACCAATGAAATGGCGCCACCTCACCATCTGTATAAATTTTGGCAATAATTTTTGTGCACCAAGCAGGGTTCCTTATCTTTACATTCCCCTTCTTTTATTTACATGGGACCATTCTACCCACTGTTCTTGATAAATCTCGCTTTCTGGAATTTGACGGAGTCACTAGGTTAGGTAGTTACGAAAAAAATAAAGGAAAAAATGGATTCATTTTGGTGAAATACTCTCTCATCATCTATAGCACTTGGAAAAATTAGACCCATCCCACCTTTGTAGCAAAGTTTACATGACTCTCGTACCATCTTTTCACTTAGGATTCTATTTTTTTCGGGTAGTTATATTTTAAAATGTTCCTGGCACATACCGGAAGTAGATGTTTAGCATACAGTATTGTATAAAACTAGATTGTTTAACGAACAAAATTTTTAACTTCTTTTTTCTGGATCAATAGTATTACTGTCTAGAACTAGTCGGTCCTCTCTACCAAACATGCTAGAAGTAGGTAATCCTTTTGTTTCTCTTGTGATTAGTGTCCCTTATCTTCTCCTGTTGCTTTTTTAGATTATGGTTAAATTGACTTTTTTTTTATAAATAAATAGCTATATTATCATCGCATATAATGTTTTTCTCTACCGACACGGGTACTTGATTTATGTTTACCTCTTGTTATTCCATTTGTCTGAAGACCGGATATACATTGGCTTGCAGAAATTATGTTGTTCAGTTTATTTTAGAACTTAAGATGCCTTCTGCTACATCCAAGTTGACATCTCAGTTTGAGGGTAACTATGTGCATCTCTCGACCCAAAAGTTTGGTAGCCATGTTGTTGAAAAGTGTCTGGTGGTGTGTAATGTTGAAACTCGGTCAAAAATCATTCATGAATTGCTCTCTGCAACTTATTTTGAGCAGTTGCTTCAGGATCCACATGCAAATTATGTTGTTCAAACAGCTCTTCGTATTTCCGAGGTATGTTATTTATATAGTCTAATGTTGCTCAACACTTAATTTGGCATATGTTCATATGAAAACATATATCATTTTGAGCTTGGATGTTATTTGGAAGTATTGGTTATGAACAAAGGCTGAGGGAACATTTTCAAATTTTTTTTTTTCTCAACTTTACATGGAAATTCTGAATTTCTTTTAATATATGCACGATATATATATACATTTCATCGCTCAAACACTCCCCCCCCCCCCCCCCCCCCCCCCCCCCCCCCACCCCACACACACACACACACACCCATATTTCTGGCTTTGACACTGGTTATGAAGCACATTATGCTTGTACTTAATGGTGGAAAATACCATTGTGCAAATAAAATACAGTTCCCTCCAACACGCTCTAATCATCTGAAGTTTTCCTTCTGGAACAGGGTCCAGTTCACAATTCTTTGGTGGTGGTGATGCGATTGAGTCCCATAAGGCAATCTCTCGCAACAGTCCTTATTCCAAGAAGATTTTCTCTCACAAGCTTTTGAAAAAGTGAAGTATAGTCTTTCGGGATTATGTTGTTTTTATCCTGCGACTCCATTTCCAACGAGCAACATGTTTTGTCAATTTTGCGCAAAAATAATTGAATAGTCGACCTTTTCTCCATGCAAAGTGTAAAGGGTTCGCATCTGTGCTTTTAGTTGCTTAAATTATGAAGACTCTTGTGTACGAATTATGTTGTCAATGTACCTTTCAGGATAATTTCCATATCCTTTGCCTGTGGGATTTTTCTGTATTACTACACAGTGTGTGTAGACAGGATTTTCTTTTGCAGCACTGTATCAATGCAACTTGGATGTTTCTTAATAATGTAGTTATTTTAATCATCTACGTTTCCTTATGGCTTGTTTGGTAATATAACTATTAAGCGCCACTGCATTTTTCTCCTTTCTTTTTTTTTTGGCGTGGCTTAGATAAAGATAGATTCAGAATCTTGATACATTCTTGAAGTTAGTTGTCCTTAGGGCTGTAAGCAAAAATTGTCAAACACCATCAAATCGGAAAATCGAAATTACATTTTGAAAACCGTCAGTTTGGTGTCACGTGGACCCATCAACGAAATGGTTTTGAACCAAACCAAATCGGTTTGGTTTAGATTTGAAAATTTTTATTGCAGTTTAAAATCAAACCGGATCGGTAAAAAAATATATAAAAATTAAAATATTAAAAAAATGAAATTTTCTAAATTTTAATTTGTAAGACTTTTGTGTTGGATTTTTTTATTTATTGTTAAATGAAACTCATATATTCCATAAGCTCTTAGACTGAAAGTTTGAAATGATTCATCAAGTAATCTCACGTTGTATTTCATATAAATTATTATCACCAAACAATCATTAACTTATATAAACTGCATAATATTCCAATGATTAAACAAATTTCAATCAAAATCAAAATCCTACATTGAATTGGACATTCTTTAAAAAATTATTGCAACTTCTAATTCTGTCGATTATGATTTGTAGAAATTTAGAAGAAAAATTTTGATCGGATCAACAACTATGTAATCAAAGTAAAAACAAAATAAAAATTTCGAATATTAAAAATGAAATTATATATTGTAAATAAATTTATTTAGGTATAGATTTACCCAATATTCTAATTTGACTTGAGAATCAGTTAATCAAAGAATTATAAGAAGAAAGAATAAAAGAGAAAAATGAAAGTGTTAGGGTCTAAAATGAAGAAGGAACCCTATTATTTTTTTATAAAAGTGATTGGAAATTGAATAATATATTTTACCAAAAAAATAAAAAAAAAATCTTATGAGAACCGTCTGGTTCCTATACTAGAACCAGAAACTAAACTGGAATTGATTGGTTCTTAATAATTTGTCCCAAAATAAAATTATTTTTTAGAAGATCCGAAACAGAATCGACCAGTATTAAATGATTAAGGTTAGGTTCCACCAGTTTTGGAAAAAAATGTCCACTCCTAAATTAATGACATAAAAGTAGACAGACAAAAAAAATACGGCGAAATCGGCATTTTAAAATCGGACAACGGGCAAAAAAAATATACTGCGAAACCGACGGTTTAAAACCGAACCAAACCGTTAAGTTTATGTTTGAGTTTTTTTCAAACCGTTCAAAATGGTTTGGTTTAGGTTTGAGTTTTTCTCAAACCGCTGTAAATAGTTTGGTTTGAAAATCTGTTAAAAATCGGTAAAATTGGATCGCTTACACTCCTAGTTGCCTTGCTAAAATTCTGAAAATTTAATTTTTAAATTAGAAGAGAAATTACACTAGAGGCCCTTGAGTTTCTGAAATTTAAATTTTTTGACAAATTACTTTGTCCACAAACAGATTATCTGAATTCACGACATAGCTGTGGCTAGTTTGTTAGTATGTTGTTCTTTTTGAGTTTTCTTTCCAACTTTCTTCCTATTCGCTTGTCATTTTCAATCTTTTTCTTCCTTTATGATTCTTATATTAATTTGTTTTGTTGTTTCTTTGCTTGAAAGTAACTTCAAAGTTCAAAGTAATCTTCCAAATAAAAGAAATATAGAATTTCCGTACTAAAAGTGATCTATTTTTATCTGGGAGTAGGATTAAGAGTTTTTGTTTTTGTTTTTTTTTTTTTGGGAAAGAAGTAAATTAAAATTTTGATTATTACGCTTGCTCATACCTAAACTTATATTTTTTGGGGCCAATTGGTCCGTGAATAAATCCACTTGCACAAAACTATTCATTACCACTTGATTGACATCCACTCACATGTAGTGAAACTCGTGTGAATAAACAATGCAAAAAAAGAAAGGTGAGACTCCCAAATGTGAGAGTCTCACTTCCCTGTACGAACAACGAGATTCATTGATTCATACTATAATATGCCTATATTCTATAGTTCTTTGATTGATTTTTCATATCTGGTTAATATCACAAGATTGGACTAAATTATGAGCCGATTCTTGCAAGTTTCAATTGGACCTGATTTTACTGGTCGGATTGGTCAAATCTTTTCGTAACTTTGATCTTAACACACATTTTCTACTACAAAAATTCATGCTAATTTCTATGTCAAGTACGACATCTCTACATTTAGCCCCTGTTTGTGCCCTATTTTGGAATATTGATTTTGTTGGAGAATGTGTAGTTAAAAAAAATGAAAATTTTTCGAGTTACGTGTAAATTTATTTTATGAAAAAATATATGGTTAAAAATGAATTTTTGAAAAAATGGAGGTCAAACATAGACTTAATTTATTGAGTTACGTGACTGGCAGATGATAACTACAATTATAAAAATGATAAATGTTAAGAGAGGGACTCTGATCAAGATTGTACAATACTCAAAAATAAAAATAAAAGAGTTATGCTACATGTCTATAATTTCTTTCACAGGTTCTTTACAGGTAAATCGTTGCCATTTTTTCAGTGGCAAAAAAAAAAAAAAAAGCTTCCAATCAGGTGGCAGCACCTGTAAAGATTATGTGAAAAAAATTATGTACACATGGTTTTTTCAAAAAAAATGAAAGGATTTTGCTACTTATAATTTAAGGGACCAAGGATTTAGCGGGGATGTTTACGTATATGTACACAATAATGACGATAGGGATATGGTATTTGATAATTTGTTCTGATCAATTAATATGATAATTTGTTATTGATACAATAAGTCGTGATCAATTAATTTGATAATTTGTGAAAAAAATGATCAATTAATTTAATAATTTGTGAACAATAAATAAGTTGAAACCTATAATATTTTATAATTGTGACTAGCACGTAACTGTGATCATAAATTGTATATGACTTAAACTTATTTAATTATCTATTTAATTAATACTACCTAATTTTTGAAAGAATTCTATAAATTTTTCAAGTTTGAAAGTGTATTTTATAAAATTGATAGTTATGTATTTTTTCAAAAATTGCCAATCCAATTGGCATTAGTAACGTGCTTGCGGTACCTGTGGAATAAACTATATGTGTTTGGGTGAAAGTCAACTAGATTAAGCAATGTTTTAAAAAGGGAAAAATTCATAAGTCAGTGGTATTTTTTACCCTAATTCAAAAGTAAGATAAATAGTTTAAAAATTCAAAAATCAAATATGTATTTAATTAATTAAAAATATTTATTAAATAAAGATAATAAAGTCACAGTTTGTGATTAATAATCACAGATTCATAATTATAGGTTACAAATTTATTTAATGATCACATATCGTCAAATTAATTGATCACAAATTATTTCGTGGTCACAAATAAAAAAAATTGTAGGTCACATATTATTTTGGACGTCACATATCATTCAATTTATAGGTCACATTTTATCTATGGGTCACATAAGTCACAGTTTGTTGGTCACAGATTAATTTTAGTCACGTACACCTAATATTTAGTCACAGATCAACCAAATAGTTGGTCACAGACACCTAATTGTTGGTCACAGACGCCCCACCACCATCACCACCTCCACCGTCCCCTGCACCGTCAAAGTCAACCAAACCCTTGCCACTGCACCACCCCCAGCATCACAGCCACCAAGCACTGCACACAGCACCACCTCTCTGTAGAACCCTGACCCTCTCTCTCTCTCTCTCTCTCTATTCCCGCTGCTCTCTCTGCCTGAAGCGACCTGCCGGAGTTCAGCCGATGAAGCAGCCTGGCACCACCACAGTCATCACACTTCACAGGTCGCTTCAGGGCCTCGATGTCCTTGACAAGAAGTTCACATTCTTCAGGAGAGAGCTCATCCCAGGGGCAAAAGCGTCTTCTTGTCCATAATCTTTAAGCTTCTCGAGCAGCGTCTGTGGTGGAGGTGACGTCCACAACACCATTACAACCACCCATCGACAGAGCCATCACCACCGCCACCTCCCCACACCACCACAAAATAGCTACCACACACCGCCGTCTGCACCACAAATCGCCATCAAACCCAGCAACCACCATCACCCTCAAATCTACCATCACCACCTCCTACACACCCGCCACCACCACAAACCCTGATCTCTCCACTGCGCGACTTTCATGCTCAGCCCTGGATTCGGAATAGCTCGTCGGAGCTTAGCTGCCGGAGCTTTATATCGTCAGTGCACTCGTCGCCGGAAGGTAGAGAGAGAGAGACCGGCGTGAGAGAATGGAGAAGAGAGATTGGAAAGAAGGAAGGTAGAGAGAGAGAGTGGCGTGAGAGAAGAATGGTGAGATCTAGGATTTGGGTGTTTTAATATTTAATAATAAAATGATACCTGAAGTTTGATTAAAAAACTTCCCGACTTGTTTTTTGCACTCGGGTATTTGAAACACCTGTCATTTGTAATTTATCCTTTTAAAAATTGAATAAGCCCGATCAGTTCAATCGAGAAAATCGGGACCAAAACCAATCTGATTAGGCTTATAAAATCTTTAATTAAAAATCCGCCCAAATCCTATTAAACCGATTGATTTTTTAAAAAATCCATGACTTGTTTCTGGTGTGACTGGTTCAATATATATATATATATATATATATATATATATATATATATATATATATATATATTGTAAATGTATATATTTTTTTAAAATTATTTGTTCAATTTTGATTGGACTCCGAATATTTTGATCCTGGACTCTTTCTATTTTTTAAAGTGGAAATTACACCAAACCTTATTTTATAAATGGAGTATTCTAAAATCAAACTGAAGGTTTAACTATTCAAAAATCAAATATTTTATTAATTAATTAATATATATAAAAAACAATTAATCATTAATTCCCCCAAACCCTTTCTCTATCTACTTCTCAACTCTCTCTCCGCGCAACGAGTTCGCCGCCAACCCTCTCTAACTGAAATGAAGAGGAGATGACACCATCGTTGACGCTGTTGTAAAGAAAAGAAGATGACACGGCGAAGCAGATCCACCGCGTCGCCGCACTTTTCCTGTCGCAAATCACCACGAGTTGCGGTGGTGAAATAACACAGCGAAGGTAGTTTGAGTGGTGTGATTTTGTGGGTTTGGATGGTGACGGTGCAGGCGATGGTGGTGATCGTTGTTATCGTGACGGTGGTAGATCTGGTGATGTCGATTTTGGTTGTGGTTGCTGCAGTTCAGATCTGAAGAAGAAAATTGGTGGTGTTTGCAGGTGATTTTTTGTAGTTGATGTTGTTTTCTGGCGGTTGCATAGTGATTTTGGATGGTGGCGGCGCTGGTTGGGCGTTTTGGCGATGGTTATGGGGGTAGTGACGGTGCAGACGATGGTGGTGATCGCTGTCGTCGAGACGGTAGTGGTGCTGGCGGTGGTCGTTGTTGTCGTGACGGTGGTAGATCTGGCGACAGTGATTTGGTTGTGGTTGCTGTAGTTCGGAGCTGAAGAAGAAAATGGGTAGTGGTGATGTTTTGTTATGAGTGCCAATTTTTTTTTTTTTTTTGGGCATGGCGGGGCGGGGCGACAGTGGTGAGTGATTGGTGGCAACGCCGGTGATGGTAAGTTTGAGAATTTTTTGGTTGGTCATAATAGTGTGGTATGGTAGAGACAGTTGTCTGGTGGTGGTCACAGATTATTTGGTTGACTATGACCACTAAATTGATTAATCTGTGATCGATAAAAAATATATGACCAATGATTTGGATAATTTATGACTAAAAAATAATATGTGACCTAAAAAATTGTTAATCTATGACCAATAATATGATAATTTGTGACTGTATAATAACTCGTTACTTATAATAATTGTGATTTGTGACTGATGAATAAATTATAACCCATGAAATTTTTGAATCGTGACCGTAATTTAATTTGTGACATATTAAAATTTTAATTTGTGACTTCGGAAATAAATTGTGATATATAAATTTTTTGATTTGTGATCTCGAAATAATTCGTGATTAATTAATTTGACGATATCAATATGTGACCAATAAATGAATTTGTGACGAAATTATATATATTAATATATGTGACATTTATATAATTAATTAATTAATTAATTAAATTATAAATAAATTTTAATAAAAATTTAATTTTTAAAAATTAAAAATTATTTTTTTATTATTGAAATGAACCATATATATCATCTTAATTATGATTTTTTCTTCTTTTTTAATCGGTGATCGGATGGATTTTATAACATTTTGATTAAGCAAAGCAATGGCCAAAGCCCACCCTTCAGTCATCACGTGCTTTGTCCAAACACTGAAATCCGGTGTCTCACTTACTAAGGTACGAATACAGTTGACACGTTGTCCCAAAATCTAATCGACACGCGGACCAAAAAATATTCTAGTAACAGTGTATCTCCACTCGCTCTCTCGTCCACGAATTCTGATCCCACTCACAGATCGCATCACCACTCGCTCTGTCGTCCACGAATTCTAATCCCACCTGCTTTTGCTTGGATTTATTCGCCACGTGGCGCTGCCGTGGCTCCCATGTATTCGTTCAATAAATCAACTTAAATATTCTCCAAAATATTTGTTCTCATCCTCCATTCCGTCTCTCTATAAGTATAACCTCGCAATTCCGAAATTTGTGATTCAACTTCAGTGTTTCTGCTGGGGGCTTTGTGGAGTTAAATGATCATTTCCGAGAATTTTTACAACTCTTGCTTCGTTTGTATAATATTTGGTGAGTTTTCAGGCAAGATCTTGTTGTAAAGTATTAACTGTTATTTTTATTGTGGATTTTTGTTGCTGTGGATTGAATAGGTTTGTTGTTTAGATTTTCTGAAGAAAGTTGAATCTCTGAGATTAATTTATTATTATTATTATTATTTTAAATTTGGTACTTTCACTAATTTTCTGATGGAAACGATCCAAGTTATTTTGGCATATTTACTACTCCCTCTCAGATAAAGATAGGTTTATTTTCCTTTTTCTTGGATTTTCGAAAAGTTTGAGATTGGAGATTGTATGTATATTGATGCAGTAGAATGATGATTTTGAGGTAATACTAACGTGTTCTTCTGTGATTGTTGTGTTGATTGATTTAGTGAAGGAAGGATTTTGATTTTAAATATAAAGAAACCAGTGTGCAGTTCGGTTGCATCCTGGAGACTGGAAGAAATGTTAGATTTATGCACTTACAAGGTGGGGTTTATTTTTTGATTGGCTAGAGCATGACTATGCTTTTTCTCGCTTATGTTTTGCTTCTATGTATAAAATTCTGTCCTGTTTTCATTATATTTATATTGTTTTCTTTTATTTTTTTGGTAGTATGTTGTGTATAAGAAATTATAAAGGGAATTCACAATTAAAATATGAGTACCGATACAGCTAATAAAAATGTTTCTCATCTATCTATTTGTTATTTGGAATAACCTTGATGTTAGAATTTCTAGAAAGTAAATAGAAATTAACAGTTTCACAGAATAGAGTACTAGAGGCACTAAGTTAAATTTCATCAAATGGATGGACTAAATATATCAAATATACTGTTAGTGCGAGGATCACAGAAATTACACATAAGGTCTTGTTATATGAATGCATGAATGTTATATCTGGAAGCTGGCTGAGAAGCAAATACAATATTCTCTCCCCTGCTTAAATTCCTTTGGTTGAGGTTTATATTTGCACTTGTGAGGTTGTGCCGATATTACATATTGATGATAAAATTTAATATTCTGCTAAAGTATATGTCTTATTTAGTTTGGTAATGTTCATTAAGGCTCTTAGGACTTAATTCATGGTTGAAAGTCGTTTACACAACTGCCTCGTGGTTCCATGAGTTCATTATTTACTAATCTGTTGTATTTTTTAAACTTATTTTGTAAAAAATTTCTCTGCATTTTTTACCCCTAAAAATTCTGTAACTACTTTTAACAGATTGGAGGTACAGTTGGGAATGAATTTTGTCAGATTGATGACCATATAGTGCCCCAGTCAGGTGACAAACGGGTGAACAGAAATTCCTATCACGGTGATGTTTTTAAGAAACCTCGCTGTGAAGTAACTTGTATTCCAAGTAATTTTATAGATAGATACAATGATACATACGTGGATAATGAAAGAGATGGAGGAGAATATAATAGAAGGAGCTCATTGTCGGAAAAATACTCATCATCCCACAAACAAAATAGTTTGTTTCCTACTTCATCTGATAGCGACTCAATATCTGATAATGCCAAAACATCGGGTCATGATATCAAAAACAATCATACAGACTCCATTGGCAGTGAGTTTAGCCACTCTTACATTTATCCACTTGGGGACACACCCCAAATAGACAACGATCTCAACTCCTTTGATAATTTTGAGGATGTTGACAGGATGTTCAGGTAATTGCCTGCCTTCTCTTTTTGATATTAGGTACTTGTAATTTTCACTGCATCATTTATTAGCTCATCGTTGGATCCTGTATTCCAGAAGTTGTGATTCAACGTACGGACTTGGGGCCAGCAGAGAAGATGAATTTGGTTGGTTTTCATCAACCAATGCTCTTGGGGAATTGAGAGATGTGCTGAAGTCAGATGTAAAGTTTTCATGTCATGAATCAAATGCAACGGAAAATATTTCAGAAAACCATGACCCATCAAAGTTGATTGTGACCTGTACTATTACTGATTCAGCCTTGGCAACGGCCCCAGTTGGGTCAAATGAGAGTTCTTGGCCCCTAGGTAGGGATGAATTTGGTTCTCATCTGTCTATTGTGAATGGAGACGGCAAAGATGAGTTTACACCTAGAGATCAGGTCAGTGTGTTTCATTTTGATTGGAATCAGAGTTTCTTTTCTTTCCTATCGATACTTGTGAAATTTTGGAAGCACAATTCATCTCTGGGGATTATGTTTTTCGTGGGGGACTTAGACTCAGTGGTAAAGTTCAGGCCAAGATGTCATTAAAGAACCACTCTAATAGTGGCAGCAATGTAATGGCACTTTAAACACTGATGTATCTTGAGAAGGAATTATTCCTGCCAATTACGTGTGCTTACTTTTAATCCTGATAATGTAACAGTTATTTATTGAAGTTTTATTAATTTTGGGGTGCAAATTTCTTCTTATAATTGAAGTCTATAGTCTTTATAATCTGTTGATGCTGTCTTGGTGAAAGATGATGTCTACAATAGTTGATTGATATTCATACTGTTTGGCTATGTAACAATTTCAATGTGAAATACTTGGCAGATCGATGAGTGCAAAATGCAGTCAAAGCACCAGAACCTGTCTGGGAGAAAAAGAAAAGAACAATATTTTGGAAATGGTAGTTCTTTCAGTTATATCAGTAACCTGCCAAGCGAAGCCATTCAATTTCCTGACAGGGACACATCTCACCAAGCTTTCCCATATGTGGACAGACAACATCAACAGAAAGCTATGGGTCAAGATTCTTATCGCTCTACATGTGATTCTGTTTCACTAGAAAAGCAAGTACACCTTTCTGGAGATAAACTGGACGATCACTGTGATGTTGAAGGAGTCAGGATAGTAACTCCAACAGAATTATGTTCCTCAAATGTACAAGAAGGCCTGTCAATGAGTTTAGATTTGGATGATATTTCACCGGAAGCAGTTAGTTTTCGCCAGCTTCAGCAGGTCACCGAACAGGTATAATGTCCTTTCTGGATTTTAAAATATGTAAGCTTTAAGTTGGGGTACAATGAATGATTCTAATGGCATAAACCCTTTAAGGTGTAATTTATCTATTAATTTATATTGCATGGTGTCTTATCATTTGTGAGATAATAACTTTTAGAACTATGTGCAGGTAACGTCATAACTGTTTGTAGTGAGGTTCAAATCCAGTAATTTTCGGGTTCTAGTATTATTGACCAAAAGTTGGAGTTTATTTAAAAGTTGACAGTTTATACAGTTGCATCTTCAGAAAATTTTGAGTTTTTTAGTTAATAGACACTGCCTTATTAAGGATGCAATTTTCCAGGCAATTGGAGTACAGAATTATTGTATGCAACCCATTTAATGCTAAGGTCCTAGAGAGCGAAGATTGCATTAACTTTCAATTCTACATGGTTCTGTAGGGTTTGCAAATTCAGTCAAAATCAACATGAGTTGTTCTGTTTACATTGGTAATAGAAGTTTCATGGTATGGTATATGTAGGACGGGGAAAATTAAAGTGAAAAGAAAAAAGGAATAAGATAGTTTGACTACTTATCTAGATAAGATAATCAACCTCGTTAAATTATATAACATGTTGATGACAATATTTAAATGATATACATGTAACCTCATCTTACGGCTTATAGTTTCTATGTAAATAGGCACTTATGTTTTTTCTTAGATAGAATCCATTCTGCACATATATAATCACAATTTTATTCTCTTATCATTTTTGTGTTCATGGTATCTAAGAGTTAAAAGTCCTATCGCCGCCCATATAATGAAATTGTCGACGCGGGAGGCTTTGATGGGAAAATAATAAACCCCACCTACGCGGTAGGAGATGTGTGAAGAAAATATTTAATGATATACATGTGGCATTATCGCTTTTAGACAGTGGTAAAAACTTATCTCTAATATTTAGTAATTAACTTCATGGTGTCCTCCCTGATCACTCTCATCTGTGGGTAACAGAGCTTTTCGAGGGGGTCCAATGATTCATAATTTCATTCTAAGGCCCTCTTCCAAAGCAGTGAAACAGAGAAAGGGACAGCGTGATAAATTGTCCATTGGACCACCCAAACGCAAGGTTTTGGTAAAGATACTCATCTGGTATAGGCACGCACATTCATATAGGCCTGAGGCAGGGAATAAGCTTGTACGCGCGCGGCCTATTACGGTAACAAGAACTAGAGTTACATCTTTTTATTTCCATTCAAAAGTTGCTAGGTGCTTCCACGCCTCTTGTATGCCAACTGCCTATCATTTGTATAGTGCTCATCGCTTCATACATATTCAACAGCTTTGTCACTTACTGCGGTTACCATTTTTTGTTTAGTTGAACTTAAGGACGAAGATATGCATAAGAGACGGTTTATGTCGTTTAGCACTCCTTGCTGAAGAAAGACAACAACTTGAAAAAACCTGAACAGCAGTTCCGGAGATCAAAGAGATGCCCATGCCCGTGGAACAATTAAGGCTGAACGCGCAAAAAAGTACGTCACCAAATATTTACACATCCTTAATAATATTCAAGCATTCTGCATAACCTAAATGTTGTAATGAATTTGTTTCACTGAAACTGATGCCTTGCTTTTTTGTTCTTATGTTTTGATAATTCTTATACCAGTGACGTTTCTTTATAGGTGCACTGGAGTTATGAACATGGAAGTAGATCGCACGATAGCACACTTACTATTTACATGCCCATGATTCGCTCAGTTGCTGATACAGAGAATCAGGTCTCCGATTCTCCAATAAGAAGTACAGGAGAGTTTCTATTCAGCAAAGTTAAGCTAATGGTACGAATTTTATGCATGAATGTGGACTGGATTTTTTTTTTGTATTTCTGATGTAGTACACCTGACTTTCTTGTTTTCAAAATACGTATATGTTGTGTATATGTATAGGTTCCTTGATATGCTTTCAAACGTTTTATATTTGAGTGAGTTGTACTTTTTCTCTTGAATGTAAGTTGCAGCGGATATTCACCATTTGTACGTTCTCTCTGATTTCCTGTGATTTATTATTATTATTATTATGGAAACTCTTATTTCATGTGACTGTTCTTGGCAATACCTCATCTTCTTCATGATAACATGAAACTAAATGAATAATTTAAATTTTGGTCACTGAGCTTTCATAAAAATGTTAAATTGAGTCACCCGATTTCAATTCGTCTCAATCGAATAATTGATGGTCAATTTAGTTTTAAATTTGATCACATTGTTACCCTTCATTACGTGTAATCAAGTCAATTGCAAATACTTTACGTGTCAGTTAAAATAGTACTAACTAACGTGTCATCCTACCACCAAGGCACTAATTTGCTTTCTTCAATAAATTCAGTTCTTGAGGTTTTCCGAAAATTAAACCCATCAACACCACCCCAAATCAGTCCAAACAGAGTACTAAAAATGACTTAGTATCGAACTCGAACATAACACAATTTTATTAGTAGAGAAGTTTATTTACAAAACTAGGTGTGATGTGTTTAGACTCCCGAGTTACATCCATTAATGGGCAAGTCCAAGTCAATCCGTTTTGTTTTGCAAACAAGGAAACTATAAGTAATTTAATTATGAATCTTATGGAGAGCTCGATCATGACTCACGATAGATATTTTGACGACATGCTTAACACAAGCAAATCGAATGGGAAGTGGTGTTTTCAATGGCTAATGGGTGAGTAACGCGTAAGAACTTAAACTTCGGGAGGGGAACAACGGCTGAAAACAACTGTTAGGAGCCAAAATATGAATCTGCCCATCTTAGTTTATCGATGTACTAGAGAACTCGCAACACTGCATGCAACAAGATACTACACTTTCCTTTATATCAAGCATTATCTAAATAAACATTTTTATTTCACCCATTCGTTCTTTCTTCCCATTTGTTTAACCCAATAAATCGTTCAGAAGTTGGAGTCTAATTAAATCTTGTTGGAAAAATTCCAACATATGGGGTCACACGTGTATATATTCAAATGTGTGATGCTATATTTAAAGTTTAGTCAGTAAAATGATTTACTAAAGTTGATTTTGGACTAATGGGCATTAAGTGTTATGAGATTAAAGTGTAAAGACCAGAACGGTTATTTAAATTGATGAGGGACCAATTTATAAAAATCGAAAGATAATAACTACACATTCAGTTATTATATATTAAGGGGTCATGGTCCCCAATTGAGTGATTTTTCTATCTCTCTGCATCCCTATCAACAGAGAAGAATTCCTAAGGAACCACAAATCAATTGAAAGATCATAACTCATTCAAGAAATCAAACACCTATGGATCAAGGTACGCTTCTGCACTTTATTATTCTCAATGATTAACGTGAATGCTCTATAATTTAAATCTAACAAGTGGTATCAGAGTCACTTCATTGTTGAATCTTTGAGAATTTGTTTTAGGTTATTTGATCTACCTTCATATTATTTATAGTAGATCTGGTTTCTGTAAATTCTGGCCAATCTCGTGCATATAATTACGGCTACCAATTTCTTGCTTTAGCCATTACCGAATTTTCCTTTGGATTTAATTCTGGTGGTATATTTGATTGTAGAATGGCGGCGGTTCCTTTTTTAACTGAAGCAACTTGTTGTACAATTTTGTTTTGTTTTTTATACAATTAAATTGTCAACAATGGCGGCTGCTGTATTGTTGTCCAACCTTTTTTTTTTTTTTTTTTTTTGATTAATTAATGCATTGATGGTGGAAGTCAATAAGGGTCTATTTGATTGCAAGGGTGAAAAACGGATAAAAAGAAAATGAATGGCAGGGAATTGAATTATCTAGAAAACGTTTTACAGAGAATTGTAATTAATGGTGTTTGATTGGTATAATTTTCCACCTGACAAATTTTTCATTTGGTTTTGTTTTTTTACACATATTGTCAATTAAATTGATAAATTTTTTTACCATTGACTTTGGAATGTATTCCAATTGCTAAAAAAAAATTAAAAAAAAAAAAATTGTCAAAAAGTTGGAAAACGTTTTCCCACCACTATGGTGAAAAACGTTTTCTAGCTTTTGTGCATCAACCGCTTGTACCTTGGAAAACGTTCAACGTTTTCCCTGGAAAATTAGTACAATCAAACAGATGAATAGTAAAAAGTAGGAAAACGTTTTTCACCTTCCACGGAAAACTTGGCCAATCAAACAGGGCCTAATTTCTGCTGCTGTTGAATTGGAATTTGGCATATTGTATGAATAAGTTTTTGGAACCCCCACAGGCCCACTGAAAGATGCTAGAAGTCAAGAAATTAATACTTAATTGCTGATTGTTTAAGGATAGGAAATAAAACCTATTTGCACG
This sequence comes from Osmanthus fragrans, assembly GCA_019395295.1. Classification (NCBI taxonomy): domain Eukaryota; kingdom Viridiplantae; phylum Streptophyta; class Magnoliopsida; order Lamiales; family Oleaceae; genus Osmanthus; species Osmanthus fragrans. Next base: position 984,426 of record JAEDXY010000039.1, on the reverse strand, counting down.
AAAAAGCAGTTGAACGGTTTTGGAAGTTTTGAGGGCAGGGGCTTGAGGTGCAAATTAGGTAATTTCAGGGACCTGATTGTAATTTAAAATTAGGGTTAGATTTTCTTATTTAAAGATTCAGTCCCCTAATTTTAAACTTTGGTTATTCAGCTCCCTAAGGTTAAAATTCATCCAATTGAGCCTTTTAAAGTTCCGGGTTTAATAATTTAGTCCCTAAAATTTGAAAATTAATTAAATTGGGCCATTAAAGTTCTGAATTTTGCAATTAAGTCCCTAAAAATTCATAATTGGTTTAAATTGGCCCATAAAGTTTCTAATAATTAATTTTTGAATCCCTAAAGTTTCTGATAATTATTTTTCACTCATAAAGCTTTCAATAATTAATTATTAACCCCCTAAAGTTCTGAATAATTAATTTTTGATCCCCAAAGTTCTGAATTATTAACCCTAAGATCTCTACAGTTTCAAGATAAATAAAATTAAATATTCTGCCTTTCAAATTTTGGTATAAATGACTCATTTGGATATATAATATTCCAAAGTCAATTGATTGAAGTAATATGTTGCCAAGGCAACCTCTCTTGTAGAAATTAATTAACTTAGAATATTAGAAGGAATTTGTGTGTATGCTTGTTCATGCGAGTATTAGCCGGCCCAAATGAAGGTTAATATTTGGCCGAATTGCTTGCACACTTGTGGTGGTAAACGTGTGACAATTATAAGGTTTCCATATGAATAATAAATCAATCCAAATATGGATTTATTATTTGACAAGAGTTATTGTCAATGTTTGATCATTACACCAAGAGTACCACTTACAATTAATATTACTGTCCAAATACTTGATATTAATGATGTGTTAGGTATCTTGAGATCGGGCATACCATTATTTGAATTTGTTGATTATTGAAATTAATATTAACATGAGCATAATTATTCATTTCCTCTATACAGCTTGTTCATCTGCTACTACAATATCTGCAAATATCAATTCTATTCCCATGCTCAATGGGACAAACTTCAAGGATTGAAAAGAGAACGTATCAATTGTTCTTGGCTACATGGATCTAGATCTTGCACTCTGGATTGAGTAACTCACTCCTCTTACGGAAGCAAGTTCTTCTGATGAAAAGAGGAACTTTGAGAAGTGAGATCGCTCAAATCGCATGAGTCTAATGATCATTAAGCGCGGCATTCCGAAAGCCTTTAGAGGCACAGTATCTGAAGAAGTAACTAATGCCAAGAATTTCCTTACCGAAATTGAGAAACGTTTTGCGAAAAACGATAAGCTTGAAACAAGTACGCTTTTGCTAAGCTTGATTTCAATGAAGTATAAAGGCAAGAGAAACATAAGGGAGTACATCATGCAGATGTCTCATATTGCTTCTAAACTTAAATGATTAAAGCTTGACCTGTCTGATGACTTGCTCGTGCATTTGGTATTGATCTCACTTCCTGCACAATTCAGTCAATTTAAGGTCAGTTATAACTGTCAGAAGGAGAAATGGTCTCTAAATGAGCTCATTTCATATTGTGTGCAAGAGGAAGAAAAGTTGAAGCAAGAAAGGACTGTTAGCGCTCACTTGACAAGCACTTCTAAGGATAAGGGCAAGAAAAGAAAGAAGGAATATGAAGTTGCTCCTAAGGGTTCAGTACAACAGAAACAGCAAGAGGACAAAGCAACTTGTTTCTTTTGCAATAAGACTGGACATGTGAAGAAGGATTGTACCAAATATCACGCCTGGCGTGCAAAGAAAGGTACAAATCTTACTTTGGTCTATTTTGAGGTTAATTTAGATTCAGTACCTAGAAACACTTGGTGATTAGATTATGGTGCTACTACTCACACAAGTGTTTCTATGCAGGGATATCTGAGGAATCGAAAGCCAAATGATGGTGAAAAATACATCTATGTGGGGGATGGCAAATCGGTGGAAGTTGATGTAATAAACACTTTTAGGTTATTATTATTAGAAACTGGTTATTATTTGGATTTCAAAGACATTCGTTGTACGGTCTTTTAGACGAAATTTAGTTTCTGTTTCTTTGTTGGACAAATCTGGATATTATTGTTCATTTAGAAACAATCAATTTAGTCTTTCATTAAATTCAAATGTTATTGGTACTGGTTTATTATCTGCATATGATAACCTATATTTGTTCGATGTTGTTACATCATATAATGAAAACTCTGCATGTAGAATCACGGGGTATTAAATGCAAATTTAAAAAAAAAAATTCAGCAAAATTATGGCATAAACGCTTATATTCTGAATATAGTACCAACTAAGGCTACTGCAAAACACCAAGGGGCTATAAATTTTATGATCCCACGCTTAAGTCAATTTTTTGAAACGAGAACTACAACATTTTTTTTGATGATGTTGAGTTTGGGGGAGAAATAAGGTTAGAGACATTGTCTTTGAGGAAGAAGTTGAGGAATGATCGATTTCGATTCTTACTATTGCTTTTGACAATGTACAGGTTCCTATATCTGTCGTTGGTCAAGAAGTAATTCTAGAACCTCAACAAGACAATGTTGTTGTACCTCCCATCCAAAATGAAGTAATTATTCCAGATATACAAACTCAACAACATCAAGAACCAATACCTTTAAGGATCTCAAAGGTGGATTAATGCCATGAATGAGAAGTATAAGTCTATGCAAGACAATAAAGTTTGGGATCTTGTCCCATTATCAGAAGGTGCGAAACCCATTGGTTGCAAATCGATTTTTTAAACCAAGAGGGATTCGAAAGGTAATGTGGGAAGATATAAGGCTCGTCTTGTGGCTAAAAGCTTTACCAAAAAGGAAGGTATTGACTTCAAAGAGACTTTCTCTCCAATTTCAACGAAAGACTCTTTCAGGACAATTGTAACACTTGTTGCGCACTTTGATCTTGAGTTACATTAGATGAATGTTAAGACGCCTTTTCTCAATGGCGACATTGATGAGACGATCTATATGGTGCAATCAGAAAACTTTCTGTCAAAAGACTCGAAGAATATAGTTTGCATATTAAAGAAATCCATCTATGGGCTCAAGCAAGCTTCCCGTCAATGGTACTGTAAGTTTCATCAAGTAATTATCTCATTTGGTTTTGAGATAAATGTTGTTGATGATTGTGTGTTTCACAAGTTCAGTGGGAGTAATCATATTTTTCTGATTTTGTATGTTGATGACATACTGCTTGCCACTAATGAGGTTTGGCATGCAAGACTGTAAATAAGGTGACACCCTTGTTGCTAAGGGAGACAAATTTAGTCTCACACAATGCCTGCAAAATAACCTTGAAGTTAAGAAAAATGCAGAAGATTCCATATGCATCAGCTGTTGGGAATCTTATATGTGTTCAAGTTTGTACACGTCCAGACATAGCATTCATTATTGGAATGCTGGGCAGATATTTGAACAACCCTGAGATGGATCATTAGAAAGCAGCCAAAAGGGTTATGATGTATTTAAAGAGAATAAAGGATTACATGCTCACATACATCAGATCAGATCAATTAGAGATCATAGAATAATCTGATTCTGATTTTGTTGGATGCCAATACGGTAGTAGATCCCTACCATGACAGTAAAGTTTATAGCATGCTATGAAGCATCTAACTATGGAATATGATCGCGAAAATTTGTTACTGGGCTGAGCATTCTGAATGGCGTAGAAAGACCGCTAAAGTTATATTGTGACAATAACTCAACAGTTATATATTCTAATAACAACATGAGCTTATCTAAGTCAAAACACATTGACATTAAGTTTCTGGTTGTGAAGGAAAGAGTACAGAGTTGACAGATTTTCATAGAGCATATTGGGACAAACTCCATGATTGCGGACTCGCTTACTAAGGGATTGACACCCAAGGTTTTTCATGAGCACACTGCTCGTTTGAGTGTTGTATATCTTGAGGATATCATATTTTAGTGGGAGTTTGTATTTTCGTTGCTTTATGTATTGGACACATTTGTGTATTTGGATATTTTTCTGTACAGAAATAAAGCATTCAGTTCATTTCACTCTGTTATTAAGTTCAGTATTGATCTCACTTAAGAAATAAGGTTGGACCAGTTGGAAATAGACATGTTTGGATCACATAACATGTAATTTTCATGCTACACTCCTATGATTGATCTATGTCATTTGGTTGTATGGGTATACGTGACCATTAATGGATTTAGTTACGCTAAATGTGACGAAAATCGTTTTGATCCTATATTAATATAACTGATAGACGAGATTGTTTGGAAATACTCTTGATAACGATAGCAAAATTTTGAGCTCATAAGATTGTGCATATTTGTAATATTACATGTATGGCCTAGTGGGAGATTGTTGGAAGAATTCCAACGTATGGGGCGACATGTATATATTCAAATGTGTGATGTTATCTTTAAAATTTAGTCAATAAAGTGATCTACTAAAGTTGATTTTGGATTAATGGGTATTAAGTGTTATGAGATTAAAGTGTAGAGACTAGAACGGTTATTTAAATTGATGAGGGCCAATTTATAAAAACCGAAAGATAATAACTGCACATTCAGTTATTATATATTAAGGGGTCATGATCCCCAATTGAGTGTGATTTTTCATCTCTCTGCATCCCCATCAACAGAGAAGAATTCCTAAGGAACCACAAATCAATTGGAAGATCATAACTCATTCAAGAAATCAAACACCCATGGATCAAGGTATGCTTCCGCACTTTATTGTTCTCAATAATTTCAACGTGGATGCTCTATAATGTAAATCTAACAAATCTATCTCAATCGTCGTTCCCATGTCCTCATCTTGAGAACGAGTCATTGTAAAAACTCCATGGACGATATGGGCGCTTTGTGGATTTTTCTCCTGATTCAATCCGCCCATGAATCAGCATCAAAGGGGTATACTTGTCGGAATTTTGAGGAAAAAACAAAATAATAGAAAGGAACCTAAACCTGCAGCAATCCAGAATAGCTCCAATCTGTCCCAGACCTCTCCCACCAAGGAGTAAGAGTAGAAACACTTCCAAGTTATGTTCCTATTCCAACTGCTTGCATTAGCCTGTTATGCTTGCTAATGACGCAGTAGCCCTAAATCTTTTATGTAAAACTAGTGATAGACCGAACACAAAGGAAATATACACATACAATGTATAAATTTCATCCAACAGCGTGTATGAAACAATGAACATAGGACTAACCTGAACAATAATACGAAAAATTAAGCAATAAAAGGGATTGATTGGAAATAGTAGTCAGAGAATTGAACAGAACTTGGAAAGTCTTATTTTTATACACTTTATTTAACACTCGAGAAAGTAACCTTCATGGGGTCTCTGACTGAATGAAATATAGAAAAGCTTCAATTTGTGGCCTCGAACTCAGCATTTTTATGATCTTCCTTTGACAACCAAAATGACAAACACTGCCCGATCAACTCTTTGTCCCAGATATCAAAGGGTTCTTCAACATCATCTTCCCGGATTCTTTGACGGCATTGCTCCATATTGGTGGAGCTGCCTTAAGTAATTTGGGCGCAGCCACCACCAGAAGACACGTGCTGCAAACCTAAGACTCATTCTGCCCAGTTATCCCATAGGACCCTCAAAGCTTTAGAGGATTGTGTGCATTGGCCAATTCACTGTAAAATGTGCATCAAAAGAAGGGGTGAATCGAACTATCAACTGAGAGCGGAAGAAATTCCTACAGACTGACAAGAATGTGTAATTTCTTCTTATATTTAAGCTGAAATAATATTTGAGCGAATATTCACTCATGCAAGGCACTGCAGGATGAACGAGCCTTCCATTGGAGCTCTATCTGTTCCATTGTATCATTTAAGGACCTTTCCTTGCCGTCTCCTATTTACATACCCCTCGTATTAAAGGAGGTTTTGCAATGACGTCATCCTGCAAATTAAACATACGTTCTTACGGGAAAAGTTTTTTCAAAAGTTTTTTCACTACACTTACTGTGGCTTGTTTCTCATTCACATTTACTCGCGGACTTGGAGGGTCTTAAACTGAGAAACAGTGATAAAAAGCTCAACTATCAAATTTCATCTTGAATAAGTTGAAAATTCTGGGGTTTTTCCATAGTGCTGTACAAATGTACAGCCCCCTCACATGAGGCCCTGAGGGGACCCCACGGAAAAAATATTCAGCAAGGGTCCCCTCGCATGTGAGGGGGCTGTCAAACTTGGTGTGCAGCATAACTCCAAATTCTGAACGATGACCAGAGATAATTACTACTTAAAGTTCTTCAATTTCAATTCCAGAATAGCATTATGATATGAAAAATGTCAATTATTAACTTATGCTTGAAAACCCGTAATGGGAAGAAGAGAAAGGAGGCAGTATATAACCAACTGGAACATGCAATGTCCACAAATCAATAATTCACGTCAATCAAATAACACAATAATTACAAGATTTTACACAGTAGAGGATAAGGTGAGGCATTAAAAACTACCTCTTGTGCAGTCTCCTTCTCTTTTTTATACCGAGCAAGATGTTTATGATACTCTTCAAGCTCATTCTCCAATTTTTCAATAAATTGACTTGTGTGTTCGAGAGACTGCCCATACCTATATTTTTCCAGAGCCTGCAATCAATAACCAAACTTACAAAATCATATTGTGAAACTCTTGACTGTGAAGTATACAGTCCAGATACATTATGACCACCGAATACCACCCAGATCTTATCTTGCTCTATGCATACCGATCTTGAGCAATTAAACAAAAAATTAATGAAAAACAATTAGACAGTTGCACAGCTAAACTACAATCAGATATCCTATATTTTATAACTCAGACAGTCGGGAACTCAATTTAGGCGGTTCAAGAGACAGTGACAGGATTCAAGCTGCAATGCCAAATTGACTCCTATGAGTAAACAAATTGAGTCAACATACAACTGCTGAAGAAAAAGTCAAATACCTTGGCTTTTGATAGGGTATCTGGAGGTGACATAACATCTGGTCGAACATAATTTTTTCCACGATAGAATATTATGGTATCGTTTGGCTTTATGTCAATAACTATGCCTTTGCTTAATCGAGCAAGCTCCTCAGCGTACTGATGAACCTGCCCAGGTTTGCAAGGTTTGCAAGTAACCTTTACTGTCTCATGCTTCTTCCAGTGAAGATGCATATTGAGAACAACACCTCCAAATACTCCTCGTCTCCCTACTGGAACATAATTTTTCTTTTTCTCACCAGTACGCTTTAAGTAAAACTTCTCCTCTTCAGTCAATATCTCGGGATCATACGTTTCCTGCGGAGCTTTTGGTACCTCATATTTCCTCAGTGTCTCAATCAACCATTCTTCCTTTCTTTTTGCCTGAAAGAAAAAGGTATCATAGTAATAAAGTTAAGGCACAAGCACAAATCTAAATCCAAGAACTTCGTTCTATCAACTGCATTGAGCTGATATCTTCATTTTTTTCCCCTCTCCAAAGCTACTTACAAGGTTTAGTTCACTAACCTTTTCAAGTTTGTATCTTATTCTTACTTCTGGATTTGGAGAATTCATTTTCTTCTTCGCTTTTAATCTGAAGAACCTAAGTTGGTTTAGCTTAGCTTTCCTTGAGAGTTTAAACCGTTTCAAAGTCTTCTTTCCTTTCTTATGAGATCCTCCTTTTGCAATCTGATTTCCAATGTTAAATCTGACGACATCTTCATCTGTCTTCAGCTCAATTGATGCATTACTCATATGTCTAGTATGTACCAGATTCAAATAAATACTGTGCGGCTCACTTACATACAATCTTTTAACAATTGAAGTGTTTGACAAAAGTGATCCATGGGTACATAATGGAAGAAATTTCTCCAACTTATTGTTCCTCAAGTTAACACATCTGTCATGGCAAATAAAACTCGCCAACGAAGTGACTCCTGATAAACATGAAGGAGTCGAAATGCTTCTTACAAGCCAACTGTACCAAATAAAAGATTCTCTGCATAAGGACACATTACTCGTCATGAAGACATTTGAAACAGACATTTGATTGAGAACCGAATTTGATTTCGTCACACAAGCACAAGACTGAGATACAAGTGCTGATGCATGAAAGAGCTCTAGCTTCTAATATAAACCAAAAACGGATCGTTATCTTTTCATATAATGATTGTGAGTCGAGACAAAGTAGAAGCCAGTAAATCAAACTAAACAACACCCAATTTATAATCATTTGGTAGGAACTGAGTTTAGAGTTGTTAAGTGTTATTAAGGAATAATACTAATAAGCGGATATTTCGTCATGCTTAAAAGTGAATTTTCTAGCTGTTTTTCTTGGCAACTGCAGCTAAAATAGCTGGCCTGACATGCAGCAAGACCCCGAATCAAATTTCAATTTTTTCCCACACGTGCATTCCAAGTCAAAAACCAAATTCCACAATTTAATGATACGGCTAAAGCTTCAAAATACTTTTTCTTGCAACTTGAGAAAGAGAAAAAGAATGAAGAACACAGAGAAACATTTTTACGAACACCTAATTTACATAATAATGGAATGTCTAAAAAAGTATATAAGACCATTTCAAAATTCCCTTTTTTCTTTCAATTTCTAAAATATAAATACTAAACGTATACATTTAGCCGACGATAGAGATATATCATATATCCCACAGAAATCTGGATATACAAAAATAAAAGAAAATGCATTTATACCTCTTAATAATTGATTTGAGAATGAACATTGTACTCGAAATACGCCAATTATATATTTTTCTATTAGTTCTGTTCACGTAATACAGCGGCGAAGGTGAGGAGAGGAGCGGAGCGGCGCTCGGTTTTCAGCCGGATTCGGGTTTGACTTGTAGATGTAGGTGTCGAGTTCGTTGATCCTTTCGGGTTTTAGCTTTAAACCGGTAGTGGATCATCCGGGTTCGACCAATTATATGAAGTGGTCTAATTCACAGAATCCCGGTTTTGGATACATGAAAATGACAATTTTCTCATCAAAACTAATAATTTATTGGTAAATTGTACCTAAAAGGCTAAAATTACTTTTGATTAATTTCCTTTTTAGCCCCAATTTTTTTAAAGTCTTGCTATATCGCCCTAAATTGAAGATTTTAAGTAAATGGATTAAAAAAAAAAAAAACAAACTTAAAATGAAAAAGGACTTGTATAGATGCTACTCTTTTAGTTCATTCATGAGTGTAGCATCAAAATTAGGGACGGACAAAGATTAATTTGATCGAAGCAGTAATAAATTAAAATGTTACGCTAACCTCCGTTTATTTTAAGTTAGGAATTGAATTGACTAAAACAACACTTCAAGTTCGATTCAGTCCTACACAATATAAAGATCCTTCATACATTTTGAATTGTCATTTCATATCAGAGACGGATTATTCATTCCCACTCAAAAAATATACATATAATAAAATAATATAAAAAGGTGTTGAAAAATCTAAAGGGAGAAATATCTCGGAATAGTATATGCCCACATAAAAGGAAAAAGAAAAAAATCTTTATCAGACTAAGCAACATTTTTGCCTAATGTTAAAAGTAAGCGATTTTTTTTTTTAATTACTTATTTTGTATATATGAAGTTCAAAGTTACTTTTTACGTTACGAAACTTACTATTTTACAAAATAAATCTTAATTTACTTATTAAAAGAAGTAAATTTTGATTTCCTTATGCTCTAAAAGATGAGTAATATGATTCACTACAAAGATACAACAGAAAAAAGCCTATTCTAATTGGAAGAAAATGATCTCTCTGACCATACAATTTCTTCGCATCAATCGAAATTTTAGAGCACAATATAGTTGTACTCTTGCAGACAAACCTCATTTCTAAATGATATTTAGGCTATATTTGATTGTCCAATAATTTCATGAAAAATGGAAATCAAATTTCATTTCCATCCAAATATGTTGTTTGATAGCCAAAAAATTCTAGGTAATTGATTTTCTAACTTTTGCTTACACAGTGACCAATTCTTGGTTTTTGGTGAATTTGAATTCCCACCCCAATGGTGGGTTTTCATTTTCCAATTTTTTTTTTAATTTTTTTTACAATTGGAACAAATTCTAAACTCAATGGTAAAAAAATTATCCTTTTAATTGACAATTTTCATGAAAAATAAAGTCAAACGAACACAAAAAATTTATGAAAAAATATATATATATTTTTTTTATTTTATTTTTTTACTTTTTGGCAATGCAAACAAATTTTAATACAGATTGTAAAAAAAATTATCCCAAAAAATAACAATTTGCATGAAAAATAAAGTCAAACGGATTAGGTGAAAAATTATACCAATCCAACACCATTAATTACATTTCCCTCTAAAACAAATTTTAGACAATTCAATTCCCTACAATTCGTTTTCTTTCCACTCAAATTCCACCATTGAGATCAAACGGATCCTTATATCCAAATAGAGAACATTTGGAAGCTCCTACCGATCATCGTCTAAAACTAGGCGCTTTCGAGGAGATTTTTTCCTTTCAAGCCAAAAGCTCCAAGGGGCGTTTTCACCTGCCATGCCTCAAAGTAAATACTAACATAGCCAACTTAGCAATTCTTGCATGTTTAGCCCACATTTGGTTAATTTATAAACGATTATAAATTGTCAAACTTTATTTCAACCACATTTCAATGGCACAAATACTATTTAATTTATCTAACACTCATTTTATCAATTTATAAATTCTTTCCAAACGGAGGCTTCCTGCAAGTTTGTATCCAATACATAAACACCATCATTGAGTGTACCCGCAAAGCATAATGGGTCAAAGAATTTACCCAACGAGTAACCCTACAATGACAAAAATTTCAATGGCTCTCGAACAAGGAGTAACCCATTCGATAATTGGATTATGGGTTGAAGAAGTTGGCCAATCTTTGGTGTCAAGTAAAGAGTTGAATGAGAATGGCTCCACCACATTGGGGCAACACCAGTTTCGAACCACGGATGCCTCTCCAGGCCTAGCCGATGAAGATGTCTACGATTGCGGCCATTGCCCATCGATCGTGGATGAGCTTTGCTTCTCTGTTCCATTTTTGTAATGCTGGATCTTTTCCTAGACTTAGTGGATTGAAATCATAGCTGCCATTATCTAACGTTCTTTAGGCCTACAACTTAGCAATAATTTAGCCTCTATTTGACAACATTCATAAATTATCTATAAATAATTAAACTTCATTTATAATTACACATTTCAACAGGCACATAAATACTATCTACTTATCCAGTACTTTTTATGTACTTTCTTTTCATCTCTTTTTTTCCCTCTCTCTCTTTCTTTCATGTCATTTATCTGTACACTATTATGTACAAAATGACATTCATATAGTATTACTCTATTTTAATATACATATGAAATATCAATATATCTCTATGATTATATGATTGCTCAATCAATTATCAAGTAGGAGAACATATTGCATTTAACATGTTATGCATGTGTCTACGAGGCGTTTCACGTGATATCTAGCTAAGCAAGAGTTCACGCAAGATCGATACTCCATTTCGTATCGTCTCTTTCCATATGAATCTTCCTTGGAGGTTATGTTATGCCTTTAGATGCCTTGCATGAAATACTATTATTATTCAAGGCGACACATCACCTCTTTGTTGTGGTATATATTCGAGGTGATGAACATATGCTACAAGCCTCATTTCGAACAAGTTGCACAGAGTACATTGTATGAAGTGATTTGTGTTACAACTTTGCATTGATACTATTTTTAGAAGCATCCTTAAAATTTTGGGTGAAAACTAAAAGATTAAAAAGGAAGAAGTTTTTGAAACTTTAAAAGAAAGGGTGGTCTGTTGTGTAATTAAACCTCCTTACTTTCATATCAATTGTTCCGTAATAATATTTTAGATTCCAAGAACATGTAGTAGGAGTATATCTTGAAATTAATACTTTTTCCATATTCCTGTAAGAGTTGTTAGTCCTTATCAATTTTCTATTTCAATAATTTTAAATTCCTTCTAAGAATTATGTATAGACATGTCTAAATAATAATTCAGGCTTTGATGTTAAGTGATATTGATGGTTGATCACTCATCCGGGATTTTAACCCTAAAATTTTACCAGGAATGAAAGTTAGAGTCTGTATGTTTCTGATTAAAATATGTTTTTAATCTAAGTCAATGTTAAACAATCAATATTAACAACATTTTTTATGGGTCCCACAATTTTTTAACCACACATTTCAAAAACTTCTATCATAATCTACTAAAAAATCTAATTTTAATTTCCACTCTAAATATGTTAACATGAAGTTTTGAAATAAAAGTCTAAAACGCTACATAGTAGACATAATTGATATGTCCCATTACATATTTGTCCAAGTTTACATATAAGTTGCTTTTATTTCGACGCATGTTAATAATTAATTTTTCTTGGTAAAACAAATTTTATTTATTTTCTTTTATTTCGAAGCATGTTAAAAATTATTTTTTCTTAATAAAAAAAGTTATTTATTTTGAAAGTAATTTTATTTTATATTCAAATAAGTAAGTTATTTATTTTTAATTTTTTATTAATAAATTTTTTTAGGCTTATTAGTGCAAAAATGTCTCTACGTTTGGCCTTTAATGTACAAAATATCCTTACTTTTAAATTTTTTACATTTTCACCCATATTTACACGTTTCATTATGGAAAACGTCATTTTCATCAATTTTATCTAACTTCTCAATAAAATTTTGTAAAATGACTAATATATCCTCATATTTAAATAAAATGAAAAATAAAAAAATAAAAAACAAATTGCAACCATGCTTTCAATTTTTTTTTTTTTTTAAGTATGAATAAATCTTAAAACCAATTAAAATAGTAAATTACATATAGGCCTGTTGGGAATTTACTTATCATGCACAGCGAAAAATTAAATAAATTTCAATTCCCATCAAGGATCTGCTTTGTGTTTAAATAGAAACTGTGATAGGAATTATACCTTTTACCAGATCTGCAAACTCCTTTACTATTCTTGTAATTCTAGCAATCCTAATATGTCTCCCACAGCTGTCCAATTGTCCAGCTTCCAATGGTATCGACACAGAGAATAAGATTGAGAGAATTAGAATTTTACTTTTCTTGTGCTAGCAAGAATAATGAAAATCTATCAACTAATTTCAAACCCTAGCGGCTTATTTATATAAGCCCCAAAAAGGTTTGGCCCGTCCTACAACTTAACCTAGCCCAATATTTAAATTCGGTTCATGAATTAATTAATAAGCAATTCAATTAATTAATTATCCAACGTTTGTCAATTAATTAATTGGTAGATCTCAATCTTCTAATTCTCCTTTTGTGTGTGACCCATTAGGTTCCCAGTCACGATACCTAACGACATGAATTTTTATTTTGATCTAATCAAAATCGATAAATCAAAACACCATTTTAGTTTATCACTAATTCACATCCATAGTCCGAGATTGACATCTAGCAATGTGTCAGGGTAATATATGTGACGGGAAATGTCACGTGGTATGACAAAAACAAACTCGTTCGTTTATTGTGAAACTATAATCCCTTCGTCAATATGATCCGATCAATTACGAGATATGAATTTGTGTCAATCTCGATTATCGATCATATCTTTCATTCCACTTATTAAATCAATGTAAGTCGAAAACTCCTTTTCGACTTATAGGTACACCTTGGCCAAGAATTTCGTTATCAACTTAACTGGATGAAATGTAGATCGTAAACTCTTACTATCTAAGAGTGACGAATTCTGTATTGATCATTCACAACCTTCATATAATTATTGACATACCCGAACGATGTCGTATTAGCGGCCCTTGATAGAGCAACTTCCAGCATCACCAAAGCATGACTGTCCCCACATAAGGTACTATGATGATCTCAAGTCGAAGGATCAATTCCACTACCAAACGTTGGAGATTAACTACTAACACTCAGATAGTTATCCATGTGGAATCTCTTAGCGGGTCTCCAATATTTTGTTCTATAACAAAACATTCACATGTTCATTTAAGTGTCACTACACTTTAACTTGTGAGATCAGTTACTTACTTTATAAGTAAGGAATGTCACATGTGATGGTCTATCCGTAATAACGATATCTGTATTTCGTTATTACTTACGACTACGGATGATTTAAGATTCAATCATATGTAATTCGTATCTCACAATCACAACTCCTTGTGATTAACAAATTATCGAGATTTGAATTTACAAACTCTAGTATTTAATATAATAGATCTTGCCATAATAAATGCATTAAATATATATCAAAAGTACTTATGCCCAAAGTTGATTGGACCTAGGACATAATACTTACAAACTCCCACTTGCACTAGATCCAATCACTTATGTATTTAATATCATAAGAGTTCACATGACGATCATGTTTATACTGTGACAACTCTTTGTCAGTGGATCTGTAATTTTATCAATTGTGAGAATTCGTTCTTTTTTTACGTCATTTCTTTGTACTATCTCTTTGATGAGATAGTACCGCCTCAACACTTGTTTGGATCATCGATGAGACCTTAGTTCCAACAATGTTAGGTACTATTTCAAGTTCATTGATGAACTTCTTGACCCATATTACAACCTTTGTTGCTTCTAAAACAATAGTGTATAAGACTCTTGCTGTTGAATCAACGATGGTTTCCTGTTTGGAACCTTTCCGATACACCATTTAAGAGTAAATCAATATTCTGATTGAAATTTGTTATCTTTCTAGTCTGACTAAAAGTTAGCATCAGTGTATTCATGCACTCTCAGATCATTTTCTCCATATAAAATCTTCTCAAAATTTTATTTCTGTAGATTGCGACGAATTAAACAATATTCTAGATCTATCTCTATAGATTAAGTTGCTCCTCATATATCTTTATGAAAAAATCTTTTAACAACCACAACTTCAACGATTGAAACGTAGAGATGTCGTTTCCTATTAGTAATATGTCTCATACATATAATATTAGGAATGCGACAACCCTCCCACTATTTTCTTGTAAACACACAATTTGTCTTCACTTTTGATAAAATTAAATCTTTTGATTTTTCTATTAAATCGAAGATTTCAACTCCAAGAGGCTTGCTTCAACCCATACAAGAATTGATCAAACTTACATACCTTATAAATATATTTGGATTCAAAACTTTCGAGTCGTGTTATGTACACTTTTTCTTGCAAGTTCCCGTTAAGGAATACAGTTTTGACATCCTTTTGCTATAACTCATAGTCATGGTATGCAGCTACTGCAAGCAAAATTCAAATGGGCTTTGTATGTGTGGAAGTTTCCATCCATGCTGACATTTCGTGTAAACTCTTTTACACAACTTATGGTTTCTACCCCATCAGGCTAGTCAATCAAGGTCTAAGCCTTGTTCACATACATCAAGTTCATTTCGAGTTTCATGACATCTTGTCAACTCTTTAAGTCGACACTTGACTTTACTTATGCGTAACTAGTAAGCTCATCATCCTCGATTAATGATACTTGATTAGTAATCGTGAATTCGTACCTTCTGGGGGGTCGAACGGTCCTAATTGATTTACGCTAAGTCAGAGTGTCCTCAGGTATCTCTATATCCTGATCAAGAGTATGTCCCTCAGCAGGTGTTGGATCAAACTCAGATTCATCTATTTGGTCAATTATATCTGTGGACTCTTGAACTCCTTCAAGTTTTATTTCACTCACACTGTCCTCTCCTAGAATAAACTATTTCTCTAAAAAGATTATATGTCGTGAGACGAAGACTTTCTTCTCAGTGGATTTATAGAATTGACATCCAATTACATGTTTAGGATATCCCACAAATATATATTTATCGGATTCAGTCTCAAACTTATCCAATTTAGTCTGCTTCATAAGCGTCACAGCCTCAAACTCTGATATTTGACAAGTTGGGCATTTTGCCTTTTCATAACTCGTGTGGAGTTTTGTCGACCGACATAGATGAGACACGATTTAGTGTGTAGAATATTGCAATCAATGCATGGCCCCAAAACCTTTTTGGGAGATTTGCACAACCTATTATTAATTGCACTATATCTAATAGTTTGCGATTCCTCCTTTCAGACACACCATTATGTTATAGTGTATATAAAGAGTTCACTGCAAGATAATTACATTCTCTTTTAGATAATCTAAACTTTATCTTTAAGATATCTCTACCTCGATCGAATCTTAGTGTGAGAATATCTTTACTAATTGTTTCTCTACTACTAACTTGAATCCCTTGAACATTTCAAGAGTTTCATGCTTATGTTTTATCAAACATAAATGACCATTTCTGAAATAGTTATTAGTAAGTGTGATGAAATAAGAGAAACTCATCTAGCATTAATCGGCATGGATCCACATACATCACTATGTATTAGATCCAGCAATTGTGCAGACTTTTCACCTTTTAAGTAAAATGAGATTTGACCACTGTGCCTAATAGACACAATTTACATTTGTCAAATGATTAAAAATCAATTGACCCCAAATATACATCTATATGTAATTAGTTAACCGAGTCTACAATGCTAGATTTAGGCGTTATTCAGATTATCACTTTTTATGCTTCTAAATTTCTATACTTATTATAGAATACTCAGTATTTAGAATATAAATGTCATTTTGTAATTCACCATAATCATTTAGATAAAAGGAAACAACAATTGTCCTTAACATTAATATAATTCATGTTCAAACATGAAATTCAAATAATGTTCTAGTATTGGTGGGTTCAAACAAACATTTCTCTAATTCCAATACTAAGTTTAAAGGCAACGGCAAGAAGTATGCTCCTACAGACAATGCAGCAACATTTGCTCAATTTCGACGTGTAGGTCAACTTCTTCCTTTTGCAGCGGTCTACTTCCATTTAGTTTCTGCTTATTTATACAAATATGATATCCATATCTAGTATCTAATACCCAAGAAACTAGTGGAGTAGATATAAGCCTTACCCAAGTGGGTTTGATAATGTCCTTATTTACTTTGACTATCTTAACCATCTTAAATGCTTTCCTAAAACCCCTTTAGACTTCCTCTTAATATCCTTAGAGGAATCAATGTCTTGTCCAATCATAACTTTGATATTGAGTTTAACATTTTTAAGCATCTTTAGCAACTCAATAAGTGTGCACTTGAGTTTATTAATATCAAAATTCATAATTTAGAGGGTGTTTGATATTGATTTTTGGGGTAATAATTGATTTTTGAATAGTGATATGATGGGAAATGTGTGGTTGAAAAATGAGGAAAAATTATTGATGTGATGGAAAATATTATTTTATTGAAAAATGTGTGGTTGAAAATAAGAATTGATTGAGAATTAATTTTTGAAATCAATACCAAACACCCCCTTAGTATAAATAACTCTCTAACAGAAATTATAGAACTAAGTCAATACTTAGTTCATGGTTCATAAATGAATCCAATTGAGACAATTTCTCAATTGCAATAATTTTCAGCACTTGAGTACTGACTGAAGATTCCTCTGTCATTTTACACTGGTATAGTTGTTTAAAAGTCTCATATCCTTCCACACATGATTATTATCATACAACTCTTTGAAATGAAAAGTCATGTGTTAGCATCTATACTCTTATGTTGTTTTTGAAACTCAGGTGACATAGTTGCAAACATTACACATGTTGCATTACTATCATCATCTCTGTGTTTTTATTATAGTAGCCACATTTTCCTTAGTTGAGTCATCAACACGTGTCTCAGGAAAGAGTTACTTAAGGACACAACCAATTTTCTCATGCCTGAGAACAATTCTCAAATTGCAGTGTCAATCAAGAAAACTTGGTTTGGTTGTTGACATCTAATATGCCACATATGGTTACTCATAATTCAATAAATATAAATGACGAAAAGTAAAAGAATAATATATAAAATGCATCATTTAATTTAATATGGTCTTTTATCAAATTAATTGTGCTCCCACTATTTAACTCAAATTTATGACCCTCTCGCATAAATTTATGGAATCCATACTTGACTCCTAGTGGGCTGAGATCTCATTTGTTATATTAAGACCTTGAGTGTACTCAACAAACCTTAATAAAACATTTGAGTAGATACTGTTATCAATTGTATCTCCATACAACTCCCAGATCATTAAGCTGACAATTCCTTGTCTTCACACATCTTATGTGTTAGCTTAACATGCCTCTAAAATTTATCTCCTTGAGTGTACTCAACAAAAGATAATTTTAGTTAAGTCGAACCCATCATTCAGAAATATCAAATATTTCATAGTGTCAAACATATCCCTAATAGACCAGTCTTGAGTGTATTCAACAAGCTAAGACGATTTAGGACTCTCGTTTTTTTCACTATAATGATGGAAAGCAAATAATAAAACCGACTTAATATTTTAGTGAGGGATTTATCATGCATAGGTCTCATCAATATAATAATTATATATATAATCATGCATCAAACATGCAAATAAACATACATATAATAGTGTGGATGATTATGGATTAATTCTATCTAGTCTTCTTGAGCCAAAAGGAAGACTAGTTGGTCAATTCCTAGGGGGTATTGCATTGAATCATTATCAATGCACCATCCCATGGTTTCCTCCTCTTCTTGTGTCTTCAATTAGACCAGCTACAACATGTATCCTATACTAGTTGGCACGTAGGCATAAATGAAATTAGACTCGCAGGCCCATATGTATAATAATAATAATGGACTCGCAGGTTAAGAGCTCGCAGACCCATAATAATAACAATAGTAACGGGCTTGCAGACCCAAAATAATTAAGAGTTCGTAGGCCCATAAAACAACAAGAGTTAAATAAACCATTCAACACATCCACATGGTCGAGTCCATAATCATCCACTATTAAACATTCATCATATAAATGTTTCCTATATAATATCTAATATTATATGCAAGTATGTCTCAAGAATCTAGTAATTAAAGGTCGTCTAAACTATTTAGACAAATGGATCGAAAACAATTAAATAACTAATTAATCAATTAATTTAATTAGCGGGTTTATTTAATTAAAATCAAATTTTAATTAAATACCGAAATAAAGTCCAACTCTAATTTCATTATATAGGGCAGAAATATTTAATTAAAATCAAATTTTAATTAAATAGCAAAATTAGAGTCCAACTCTAATTCCACGATTTAGGGCGAACTTATTTAATTAAAATCAAAAATTAATTAAATATCAAATTAGAGTCTAGCTCTAATTCCAAGAAGAAAATTTAGGGCAAGGCAATTTAATTAAAATCAAATTTTAATTAAATACCAAATTAAAATCCAACTCTAATTCAAAGAATAAATTTCAGGGCGAGACAATTTAATTAAAATCAAATTCTAATGAAATGTCAAATTAGAATCAAATTCTGATTTCAAGAGCACATTGATGAGAATTATTTAATTAAAATCAAATTTTAATTAAACACTAAATTAAAGTCAAACTCTAATTTAAATTGAATTAACATTTTAATTTAGGATAAACTCCTAAATAAAATAAAATTCAATTAAGGGTCAAAATTTAATATTTAAGTTAAAATCTAATTTTTACAAAAATATAAAAGTCGTTAATTTTAAATAAAATTTTAATTGGATCAAAATTATAATATAGGTCAAAACCATTTAAAATAAATTAAAAAAAAAACATTTTAATATCCCAATTCAAAACCCCCTTTTAAAATTGCATTTTGACCCAATTTAAGATTTATGAACAGGCCATACCATTTCACTAATTGCAAACAAGCCCATCAATTTAAATTGCAAGTTTGACCTTTTTTTTCATAATTGTATGCGCGGCCCTTATATTAAATTTGCAATATAACCCATTTTATAAATTATCAACAGGCCCTCGACATTTAAAATTATTGCACAGCTGCCCTTTATCATAAAATTGCAAAATGAGCCCTTTATACATAATTGCAGCCAGGGGGCTCGAAATTTCATAAATTGCGAAGGAAGCCCCCGTTCCCAATTCGCCTCTCCCGTTTTTCTTCGAACCCTAAACTGAAAACTTTCTCTTCTTCACTCGACGACGCCGTCGTAGAGCCATTGTGGTAGGCGTCGTAGCGCTCAGGCGGCGTCTCCTGTCGCCTGCAGCAGCTTCGGCGCTGCTGCAGCTTCTCAGTGGCGTCGCACGTTGCTGCTGTGCGTAAAAACGACGCGCTGCAGCACCATGCTACACGCTGGAGTGCGCAGTAGCTTCCCCGGCGGCATGCCGCTGTTGCGGTTGCCGCCTCCCGCTCCAGTCCTCTTTTTTTTTTTTTTTTCGAAATCCAAAAATTATTTTGTTTCAAAAATAGATTTTTGAACATAAAAGTAATTCTCTATAATTGTTATATTCAACAATAACATGAATAATTAATTTTTAATTAATCAAATATGCTAAACTGTTTCTAACAAGCACAAAGTAAGCTCTGACACCACTGTAGGGAATTTACTTATCATGCACAATGGAAAATTAAATAAATTTCAATTTACATCAAGGATCTGCTTTGTGTTTAGATAGAAACTGTGATAGGAACTATACCTTTTACTAGATCTGCAAACTCTTTTGCTATTCTTGTAATTCCAACAATCCTAATCTGCCTCCCACAGCTGTCCAATTGTCCAACCTCCAATGGTATCCACACAGAGAATAAGATTGAGAGAATTAGGGTTTTACTTTTCTTGTGCTAACAAGAATAATGAAAATCTATCAACTAATTTCAAACCCCAGCTGCTTATTTATATAAGCCTAAAAGGGCTTGACCCGTCCTACAACTTAACCTGACCCAATATTTAAATTCGGTCCATGAATTAATTAATTCGGGTTCATTAATAAGCAATCAAATTAATTAATTATCCAACGTTTGTCAATTAATTAATTGGTAGATATCAATATTCTAATTCTCCTTTTGTGTGTGACCCATTAGGTTCACAGTCACGATGCCTAACGACATGAATTATTATTTTGATCTAATCAAAATCGATAAATCAAAACACATTTTTGGTTTATCACTAATTTACATTCGTCGTCCCAGATTGACATATAGCAATGTGTCAGGGCAATACATGTGACGGGAAATGTCACATGGTATGACAAAATCAAACTCGTTCGTTTATTGTGAAACTACAATTCCTTCATCAATATGATCTGATCAATTACGAGATATGAATTTGTGTCAATCTTGATTATCGATTATATCTTTCATTCCACTTATTAAGTCAATGTAATTCGAAAACTCATTTTCGACTTATAGGTATACCTTGGTCAAGGATTTCGTTATCAACTTAACTGGATGAAATGTAGATCATAAACTCTTACTATCCAAAAGTGACAAATCCTGTATTGATCATTTACAACCTTCATATGATTATTGACATACCCGAACGATGTCGTATTAGCGGCCCTTGACAGAGTAACTTCCAGCATCACCAAAGCATGACTGTCCCCACATAAGGTACTATGATGATCTCAAGTCGAAGGATCAATTCCACTACCGAACGTTAGAGATTAACTACTGATACTCAGATAGTTATCCATGTGGAATCTCTTAACGGGTTTCCAATGTTTTGTTCTATAACAAAACATTCACGTGTTCATTTAAGTGTCACTACACTTTAACTTGTGAGATCAGCTACTTACTTCGCAAGTAAGAAATGCCACACGTGATGGTCTATCCGTAATAGCGATATCTGTAATTCGTTATGATTTACGACCATGGATGATTTAAGATTCAATCATATGTAATTCGTATCTCACAATCACAACTCCTTGTGATTAACAAATTATCGAGATTTGAATCTACGGACTCTATTATTTAATATAATAGATCTTATCATAATAAATGTATTAAACATATATCAAAAGTACTTATACCCAAAATTGATTGGATTTAGGGCATAATACTTACAAGGCCAACATCTTCTCTCTCTCTCTCTCTCTCTCTTTCCTCAAACACCAGTTTAGTTTCATTTTTCTGCTGTAAAATTTGCCCCAAGTTGGCAATAGAAATGGCCTTGGTCAAACCCATATCCAAATTTTGCTCCACCATTCCCAAGAATTGGAAACTCCCGATTGCGAGGCACTAGATTTTTTAGAGTATCTCCAAGAGAATCTCTATTTTTAAAGAGCATATTCTACCATTTAAAGAACATTTATAAATTTAAAGAGCAAAAATTTTAAAATACTCCAATAGCTTTTTCATTTTTAACATTTAATTTTATCATTCACAATATGTATTTATTAATTTTTTTTCATTACTTTTTTTTTTACTATATTTCCTCCAATAATTATATCACTTTATTTAATTAAGTCAATAAAATGTACATTGAAAGTTGAAATTTTTGAAACATTAAATTATAGAGAACCCACTTTTTATTTTAAAAAGTTAAATTGAAAAGTCTCTTGTAGTAAAATTTTAAAGATTAACTCTTTAAAATAGAGAACATTCCACTTTTAAAGAGTTTCTTGGAGATGCTCTAATCATCACAATGTCTTCCACCACCAGTTCGAGGTAACAACGGTAGTTGGACATGTCATAAATGAGTTTTAAGAAATGAGAGTCAAACATGAGTTAATTACTATATCCGTCTATTCGAAGACAATATACAAGAAAATTAAACATGAATTATTTTAGAAAATGAAAAGTTATCATGTTTGTGTTGCCAAGCATGCATTTAAATTTTTAAGATTTGATGGGATAAAATAACAAATATATGTCAACAATATACTCAAATGATGAAGTTTAGATAGCATAATATTAGGTGAATCCAGGGATGGATCCATAATTGAATTTGAGATCAGGTTACAAATTTTTTGTCCAGACTAATACGCGATTTTTTTTAAATTTTTTTTGCCTTAATGGGCTGAGGGAGGGACTGGACTACAACCCTGCTCAGCCTCCCTGCATCCGTCCATGTGTGAATCAAAGAAATATATATAAAAATAGGAAGGGGAAAAAAAAAAACTTAAATCTCACATCAGATCTTGATATAATTAAATTTATTTCATCTTTTCAACAATTAAAATTCAAATATTCAAGATTATAATAATTACCCAGGAGATTTGACACCAAATCTATTGTTTTCTGTTTATTCAAATATTCTTACCGTTATTCATTCATATAAAGACATTCAAACAATCTATAAACGAAACCTTTACCACACTCCAAATCATCCCATGCATGCATGCAAACAAATTGTTACGAATAAATTTTAACTACATATTTCATGAGAATCACAATTTTTCAACCACACATTTCATTAACTTTTATCAAAATCTGCTAACAAATTGATTTTATTCTTCATCAAATAGGACTCGTAAATTTTAAGCTTATCCGACGATGCTCTATTAAAATTTGTTGGCTAGCCTGAGAATATTCTTAGTCAAAGCAATTGCATGCGTGAAAGAAAGAAAGGATAAAAGATGGAAAAAAAAAAATTAAAATTAAAATTGGAGCTAGCATGAGAATATAAGGGCAAAGAACTTTATGGTGACTAACCGTAAAGTTGCACAATATTATTCTGTAGGCAAACACCGAAAGGCGTGCCGCCGCGAGGGCCCTTCTCCACCACGCTTTTAGAAGCCCACTGGCACAAATCATAACTACACGCTTTCATATCAAATTATAATCACGACTCAATAAATTAGATAAACTCCCTTTAACGTTTTTAAAAAGGAGATAAATTACATAGATGCTTTTTCTAGGTAAATATTATTGCACAGACACGTGTCTTCTCGCTATTGAAATCAAGTTCTTTTTTTGATCAATTGTTCATTTATTGTAGTTTGCACTAAATGGCTTAAGTAGCTTTCAAGGAGTCCGTTAAGGATATGCTAGGCGTGACTTTTAAGAAGTGAAAATAAAAATAAAAATTTGAGATCCATTTTATAATTTTTTTTAAAAAAAAAAATTAGAATAACTCTGGGAGGAAAATGACTTCCTCTAAAAATTCTTTCTGAAAAGAGAATTATTTTATAAATTAATTTTCAAAAATCAATTAAAATAATTTTTTTAGTAAACTCTATTACAAAAGGAGTTTTGCCATTTGTACTCGAACGTTTACATACCCGATTATTTGACTCTATCGACGCTCTTACATGGAGTCAGACTCACTTCCGACAAATGTGTGGATCCCGTCCCCAATGTGAGAAGATGGATAGGGTCGGATAACTCGAAATGTCAACCTCCGGACACATGTAACAAAACTCATTACAAAAGGCTAATATAAAAATCCTGTTGCCAAATGGACCCTAGTTCTATGTATGAGCTTTCAAAGATAGTTCAATCTAGTGACCATCAAGTTTTAGACATTTCCCTTAATTATTTTTTTTCCTGCTTTTAAAGCCTTTCCTTTTTCTCAACAAGAAGTGTTGACACCTAAACTGCCCTCATAAAAAAGAACTTAATTATTTTTTTTTAAAAATCATTTTCTCCACAGTTTCAAAAATTATAAGGATAAAGTAAAAATTATAAAAATCTCTATCATGTTAAAGGGTCATTGTGTTAGAGTGGACTGACTCCATGTAAAGAATATTTGATGATTTTGACTAAACAAGACTTTGGCATAACAATGATTAAAAGGAATAAAGGAGTGTATTTCATAAAGGTTGCTTACCCATGTTGACATGGTGGACCAGACCATTACACCACTAATCACGATTTTGGTCTCGTCTCGTCTCGTGGGGATCCATCAATCAAACCAAATGCCACGCCTGAATCAATGTAAATGAACAAGGATTATTTTTGCTTTCAAATTGATTTGACTAAAAATTTGATTTTAAACAAATTTGAATAACAATTATGAAATATGTATAAGATAAAAGTTCTGAATCCCATAAAATATGAAATTAAAATGTATTCGAAAAAAGAATAATGCCTAGTGTATATTTTTCCTTCGACATTATTCTTGACAATCCACTCAAATGTGTAAAGTCCGTGATTATTTTAATCGTGGACTCCATATTTTATATGTGAGTAGAGTGTCAAATTCAATTACAAAGAAAGAGTATTTGAAGCAATGTTGTCAAAAAAATTGAGTTTAAGAAATTGGAAAATAAAAGAAAGAATATATGGTAACACTTTTAGAAGCTAAAAATTCGACCGAGCCTTGGCATGAAATTTAATTTTTAAGTCCTTGTTTGATAGTCATTTTTTTCAAAATGTATTTTTTTATCTTCTTTTCAACCACATATTTTTCAATAAAATAATATTACACGCAAACCAAAACTTTTTCTTAATTTTTAACTACACATTTTCCATCAATCAATTATTCAAAAATGCATTTTCTTCTCAAAATGACTACCAAACAGGGGCTAAAAATACACAAACCATCTATAAGATTTTTTTTTTAAAACAAAAAATAAAGATAAAAAATAAAGATTGTAATGAATATTTTGAAATTAATAGGCAATATTTATTTGTTAAAGATTTTGAAGGTGCATTAAACCTGGTCATGTGCTATATGCCACTGTCAGGTCAGACAAGTCGGTTCAAATGATACAATTGAATTTGCAACATTAAAGAGAAGTTTGATTTGCATGTTTCAACTCAAATTTACACAGACGAGGGGACCAGTTGGAGAATTAACTGAACCCCACACAAGACATTCCTTCACTCTAATACAAATATCCAACAACATAAACTATGTGTAAAATTATTTTGTTGATACAAAAAATTATGATATATGTATTTTTATGATGTCTCATATTATTAAGTTTCATAATTTAATATCTTAAGAAAATAAATTTTGTTTCATAATTTAATATCTTAAGAAAATAAATTTTAAATCATGTGATTTATACTAAAAAAAATATTTCATGGCAATTTAATTAAAATATCTAATTTTGTAATAAAAATTATACTGTGGACAACAACCAAAAACTAAGGGGGCGTTCTCTTCATATTTCAATTTTGTGTTTTGAGTTTTGAATTCGTTTTGTATTTTGTGTTTTGGGTGTCTATTTTGAGATTGTTGAAAACTCGTTCTTTTTGTCGTTTTGAAAAAATATTTCTCAACCCGTGTTTTTTGACCTTTGGCAGATTTGTGAAGAAAACAGCCAAAACGTAAAAAAGTTATTTTCTGTTTTCTTCACAAAATTTTCAGCTGTTTTCAAAAACTCGTTTTCGAAAATTGGAAAGAGAACGCGTTTTCAATGTTTTGGAAAATCGAAAACAGAAAACGGGCCTAAAATAGCAAAGAGTTTCGTGTTTCAATTTTGTATTTTGAGTTTTGTATTTTGGGTGTCTATTTTGAGATTATTGAAAACTCGTTCTTTTCGTCGTTTTGAAAAAAAAATTTTCAACCCGTATTTTTTGAGTTTTAACAGATTTGTAAAGAAAATAACCAAAACGTAAAAAAATTGTTTTCTTCACAAAATTTTCAGCCGTTTTCAAAAATTCGTTTTTGAAAATGGGAAAAAGAACTCGTTTTCAACATTTTTGAAAATCAAAAACAGAAAACGGCTCTTTTTGATAATCGGGACAAACAGACAATTTGACAAATTGTAATAAAACATGAAAAATTCCTTCTAGAGGAAATGTTGTCAGATTTTGTACAAATTTTTGAATTGAAAAAATCATGCCGTGTATCTGTGTGTTTCCCTCCTCCATGTTTAAATCCAATCCATCCATTTCAAATTTCTGTGTGTATTCTGTGAAATTTCTCTGTACTCATAGCATCATTCATGAAACATGTTATGGATACATGAAATAAATATAGAATTGATACATGAATTTAAATTTGATAAACATGATCTAAAATATAGACAAGTGGCATAAATAATAGAGGGACATGATCCTGTATTTTCAAAATGGATCATGCTTGGTATACATAATTTCATGTACATAAAAGTGTTCATACCCTCACATAAATGTGAATCCCACTTGAATAAAAGAATTATGTACAAGGAAAATAATCCTTTCAAAATTATGTATCAATGTGAGATGGAAAAATTCAATTCTAATAGAGCAACGGTTGATGTGATTTTAAAACTCGAAATTCGAAGTTGCGCCGCGTGAATTGACAGGTGAGAAAGAGGAGGAGCAAATCCGACCAATCATTACTCAAGCTGTAAAGTAAACCGTTGTCTATAAGAGTAATTAATTACATATTTTAAATTTTTACCAGGGTAGATAAATAAATAAATCATGGTAACAATTTGGACTGTTTACAGGGATTGAAACTGAAAGGAGAAATAAAACAATTTTCATGTAACTGAACTAGAAAATTAAATTATTATTTAAACTGTAATTGAAATAATACTTTGTGCTTTTCCATAATTCAAAGTGTAAAAAGGCAATTGAGTATTTTCATATGGTGCAAATTGAAGTGCATGTTTGGCCAATTCTAAGTTCCCGTTTAATTCTTATTCTTTGTAAAATGAAAATGAAAAATATAGTCGTTATGGACCCCACGTAAGAGATATAAAGTAAAGAATGGTGACTGAATGTGATGAATAACGATCATATTTTTTATTTTTACGGATGAATAATGAAAAACTAATCGAACCTAAATTGTAATTTAAAAAGCTACAGATTTTTCTTCACCGCCTTTTGATGGAGTGTAGAGTAAAATTACTAGTAATTTAAAAAAAAAAAAAAAAATATCGAGCTCCATGAAATGTGTGTTTAACAAATGTGTAGTAATTGTGAATATATGATTTAAATTAATGTTTAATTTGGACTAAATAGAAAAAAATATTTTTTAATTTTACACGAACATACCAAGTGCATATACATTATTGAATACAAACAACAAATAAAATTTAAATTTAAATTTTATGATCACATCAATTTATTTCTTGAATTCAAGACAATAATTTAAAGTATGCCCGAAATAGCTTTTACTTTTTTTGTTATAATATCTTTTTGGAGGAGCTTTCTCGATCAACTTCCTGTAGAAGAAGCACTTTAACCGGACAAATCACTTCCAAAAAATATTTTAAAAAATTCAAAAATATATTTTTTATTTTAAAAATATTTTATATATTCAAAAATCATGTTACACGTACCCCTGTTTGATACTCATTTTTCCCTTTTTTATTTTCAATCACTCATTTTCAATAAAATAATATTATACGCAAATACAAAATTTTTACTTAATTTTTAATCATATATTCTTAAGAGTAATGTTATGTAGCTCACTGAAATTGCAACCACAGTTTATGTGACGTTAAATGATAGACTAAATGAAAGGTGAAATTAAATGACTTATTTAATTTCATTTTTCATTTATCACCACAATAATATCACTTAAACTGGGGTTATAATTTCAATGAAACTAAATAACATTACTCTATTTTTAATCAACCAACTATTCAAAATCTATTATTTTTTCCAAAATGGGAATCACACCGATTAATTCCCAAACCTAAAGCACCCTAATTCTCATTCCATACACGTCAGTCGACGTGTCCTCTCACTCTATCTCATCATTAAACCACTGTACCCCAAGGTTTAGCCCACCCCACCAGTTCCCCCAATAAATAATCCCGCATTTCCCTTCAAGTTTCTTACCTTTTTCTTGATTTTCATTTTCCAGTGCTGCTCTTTCTCCAAAACTACATTCGCCTTTACAATGGCATTGTTCTCCAAATTCCCACTTTTGTGCATGTTCATGATCTGGGCCACTTTCTTGACCACAGCTCACGCCGCCGGCCACGCGGCGCCTGCCCCCGCCGTGGATTGCTCTAGCTTGGTGCTCAACATGGCGGATTGTCTGTCATTTGTTACCGCTGGAAGCACCACCAAGAAGCCTGAAGGAACCTGTTGTTCTGGCCTCAAAACTGTGCTAAAAACCGACCCACAGTGTCTCTGCGAAGGCTTTAAAAACAGTGCACAATTTGGTGTCACTCTCAATGTTACTAAGGCCTTGGCTCTGCCCTCTGAATGCCATGTCTCTGCACCCTCCGTTAGTAACTGTGGCTGTGAGTTTACTTTTTCTTGCTTTTGTTTTCATTAATTTCTGCAATTTCTCACCATTTGTATTAACAAGGATTTTCTCTATTTTGGTTTTTTGGTGAAGTGAGCATTGGCTCTGTCACTGGAGGTGCTCCAGGTACACACAGATCTCATCGTATAATTTGACTAGTTATATGTTTGTATCTACTTTGATCTGATTTTATTTTAGAAATTGCCACACAGTGCTACTAATGTAATATTTGTATAGGCATGTGTAGCTCTAGCAATGAACTGAATTATAAATAAATTTACAGTTCGGCTTCAGGTAGAGTATGGTGCACAGCCGTCTCACATTTAGGGGTGGGGCCGGCGATTAAAAAAATCGCGGACCCCACCAGCTCCGTCTGTGCTGTGCACTGCGCTGTGCAAAAAGCATTTTTGATAAATTTATGTACGTAGTCGAAGTTAACTTTGTGTCGAAAAATCCTTAGTATTTTGTCGTGTCATTTACGAACTTCCTTGACTTTCTGACAATTGGCGCAGGGGAAATTTGGGTGGGGGCTGTTTTGTTATCCTTTTTGCTTTTGGGGTCTATTATAATATTTTTTTAATGTATGCATTTATGTGATTTTGGTGGTGTCTAGTCCTTGTTGTGCTGCTCAAGGATTGAAGGGGACCAAATATAGTTAGAGTCGTTGTGTTATTAAGCTGTTGTCCGTTCTCCATTTATTTTCATGGGGCCTGTTTGCATTTTATAATGATTTTGGCTGGATTATCACATCCATGCTTTTGCTTTTAATGAGTATATGATTTTGCCCCTGCTTGGATTTTCAATTTGATGCATGAGTAATGTTATTTATCAGGTGTTAAGCACCATTTAGATGGTAACTGCACGATATTAAATGATATGTTTACTTAAATGCAAAGTTACACGATTCATTTAATTGAACTTATTAAGTGTGGTCACTTATCTGCTTTCCAATTTTGCTATCAATTCAATTAATTCTTGACATAACATCAATAAGTTATCATCTCAAATTTATCCTAATTAACTTCACCACTAACCGCTAAATTGATGACGTGTCAAAAATTAATTGGATGTATAGCAGATTTCAACTCTGCTTAAATTGGTGCTCCAGCACCAATGGTCTTGATGCATAAGTTTCACCTACACAATCTCATTGTAGAGTAACTTAGCGAGGGTGCATTTAATACTTTTAGGAAAGTGTACATAGGATGTCAACTAGTGGAACTTTGCTGTTTTTTTGACTATTATTTTTAATTTAAAATTCCGATTTTCAAATTAGCGAATATTCTGATTTATAACAAAATCAAACAAGGGCTTATTTATTAGGAGATTTGATGAGTACATTCATTTTTCTTTGCAGCTCTTTCTCCATTGCCATTGCCTCCTAGCTCAGTTGCTGGTGCTCCAAGTACCGGAATTGTTGGTAATGAAATTGCTCCTACACCAGCTCTGGGAATATCTGGTTCTTGTGGACTCACCATCTCCTTGGGTATACTTTTCCTCACCATGGTACTTGCTGCTATCTTCTGATCATTTGATGCTCGATTTTCAAACGAGAACGGATCACAAGAGGGATTGTTATTATGTTTGTTTGCATTAACTATCTGGGTATTCTATATTACTAGTCCTTGTGGATCTCAGTCGTGGATAAATAGGATTGATGTTTAGATACATATATCGTTCTCTATTGTTACTGAACAACTTAACTTGAATATTTGATTTACTTTAATTTTACTCATGATTCTCCTAGTACTTGCCACTTAATTTAATGTGCATTATGTACGATATTGTCATAAGACTGATTTGCTAAGAATATACGAAGTTTGGAAACCATTTATCAAGAAAATTAGAATGAAAATCTTGAACTAGGAGAAACATGTTGCAATAAACTTGTTTAACAAAAACGAATTTAACAAGAAAATAAAACGCATTATTATACGTGTCAAAAGTTTCTCAAAATATAGCCAACTTTACACTCTTGTTCATGAGTTTAATATTTCACCATCTCTCAACTTGCATTGATTCCTTGGAATGAAAATTCACACGTAATTTTCCGGGTTAGGCCAACTAGAAATAAAGTCAAGGCTCCATCTTGGGAGCTAAAGTTGTAATGGCATCTGCAACAGTGAGGAAGATTTTGTCGTCTCCAATTATGTTTGCAAAATCCGATGCATGGAACTTGTCGAGCACAACTTGCCCCGGGTTTGCTAGAACGAGCTGTGTGGAAACAAACATTAGAATAATGTGTAGTGATATCAGAAATGAGAAATGACGAATTTGATATTCATGTCTTATTGTGTTGCGTCCAGTATACCGAACATATCTTAAGAGTATAGTACACCCGTCTATCTAAGAATTAATATGTAGTGCTCATATAAAAGTTGCTGAAATACCTGTATATCTCTCTTTTGTAGACTCTTGTATAGATCTTCCATGGCATGAATGCCACTGGTGTCTATATCAGTTACAGCTGGAAAAAAAAAAAAATGATTTGGTAGTATGATTTTAGGTTCATTTGGGAGTAATAGGGAGAAAAATATGGAATATAGTGATACTAGAAATCCTTACGAGACATTTCAACTATCACATATTGGATTCTTGGTAGGTTATTCTTTCAGCTTTTCTTCTTCATCAGTTAGCCATCTCAAGATCCTGCAAGTAAGCATTCGAATTCCTAGTCGAATCTTCCAATGAAGTACAGTTATGTCGTTTTCTACAAGATTATACCTTTCCCTGATGTAATTTGAGTTGGAGAAGTAGATTGCAGAATCAACTCGAACAATCAGAACACCAGGAACCTTTATTGCTTCTGGATATTGTTGAATGTTCCTATAAACAGTAGTCCTAGGAATTTTACCTAGTACTGCTGTTCTTGGCCTTGTCACTTGCAAAAGAATCTTTGCGAAAGATATAGCCACCTGGTGTATAGAACAGCTCAAAAAGTTAGGTCTTCTGTCAAAACGATATCGGGACATCTTAGAAATTGCCATCTTCTTACAGCGATCAGAAGGCCTATTTCCACTGAGCAGAAAACCACACCAAAGAAGGCTCCCATGCAAGCAACAAAATCAAATTTATCGATCTTCCATATAAGAATCATTGCATCTATGTCGCATAAGCCTACCACAGCTGATATAATGATGGAAGCCAATATGGCGTTTGGTGTGTATTTGAACAACGGGGTGATCACTTCTAGAGTTAGTAGTACAACGCAAGACATGACGATGTTCGACACTGCTGTGTTGCATCCAGCCATGTAGTTTACAGCAGAACGCGAGAACGACCCTGCAATATCATTGCAAAACAATACAATTAGTACCAGGGACGGATTTAGACCCCACTACCCCCACACTAAATTTAAAATTTAAAATTTTGTCCAAGAATTTTTTCAAGATTTTCAAAAAACTAATAGTTTTCAATTTTTGCTCCGACAATTAAAATTTTGTGAAAATTGCCACCACAATTCTTTTATATTAGCTCCGTCCTTGATGGTGTATGTTCATTAGTAAGCAATACTGAATTGGATTATACAATCCTTTGTTTAAGGATAGACAGAATAAGCATTCTAGTCCAACCTGTAGCCACATAACAAGATGTCATTGAGCCAATCACATTCATCGTCCCTAATGCTACCATTTCTTTGTTTCCATCTAGATTATAGTCCTTCATGGCTGCAAATGTCCGACCAATCGCTACAGCTTCCTGTAATTCAATGTGAATTAGGTTTTATCAGTTGTGATAGTACCAGCATAAGTTTCTTTTTGAACCGCGATAAGTCTGTGTTTGCTTCGTATGTTTTTTATTCGTTTTGCTTAATTTGTCAATTTTTTGCTTACTGTCAACGCAACCATGCCTGCCACAGCCCCAATCCTGAAACCTTTTGCTAGATAGTCACCAGTGAAATAAATTTTATTCACAGACGATGGGTTGATGCCTCGATCAATAGTGTTCACCTTCAAAGATCGCGTAAAAAGTTGATATCAGAAAAGTCGTTTTAATGAATGATAATACTATGTTTTTCGTCCTGATCTGGATACTCACAATCTGGACACCCTTTTTATCAGCGTGAGTGATATAGACGAAGAAGGTCGAAATGATCACTGAAATCAATGGAGCAATTGCAGGAATCCAGAACAATTTCTTGTTCTTTTTGCCCTGCTCATACAAATATTTTGTAAATAATAAACGGATTTATCGCATCATAAAGTAACTAAGAAAAATCAGAAGAACTATGATTCTTACAATGTACTTGGCAAGGAGAAGGAAAGCCAAGAATGTGACGCCTATTAAGATAGTCTGCCAGTTCCACTATAACACAGAGAGAAACAATTAGCTTCAGCATGAATACTGAAAGATCATCGCACAAGGAGAAATTCAAGATCAAAACTATATGTACGTGTTCATGTATGTATGAAATTGTGTTAATAATCTCACCCCATGATGTACAACAGTGAACACAGAACGCATCACAGAAACGATATCAGTTTTCTTTGTGAATTTCTTTATCCCCAGTAGACCTTTGAGTTGTTGAAGGCTGATAGTGATTGCTGCTCCAGCCATAAATCCAACAATGGCAGCATGAGAAAGAAAGTCAATCAAGAATCCCAATCTGAAAACAAAGACAGTCGGAGAAATGAGAAATCGTTTGTGTTTGAATCTAGTTCTTAAGGGCAAAAAGTCGTAGAATTGGAAATACCTGAAAAAACCAAGTACAAACTGAGTAACTCCAGCAAAAAATGTGGCTGTAAATGCAAGGCGCTGATACTCTATTTTGTTCTTGGGGTCGATCTCATCTTGAAGCATACTCCCGAGCAATAGAGACACCACGGCTACTGGTCCAATGGCAATATCTCTTGAACTACCCATGATGGCATATATCAAGGGCGGAACAAAACTACTATCTGCAATTACAGCAAAAGTCAAGCTTTCTATGTAAGTCCTGGAACTTGTTCGTAGTATTGTATATTCATTAGGCTTTTATTGAGGAAAAGTTTGGAACTTACACAGCCCAAACTGGGGATCCAAATTTGCAAGTTTTGCATATCCAATATCCTGGAATGCAAAGCCGGGAAAAATTAGAACTGGCAAGTGAGAGAGCTAACTGTTGAGCCTAATCCTGCAGCTGCAAGTAGACGTAGTGTGCGTGTGTTTTTTCTTTGCTTGTTTCTGATTTCATTTGGTTTATTATTACTCTCGCAGGAAGAGATTAACATTAGTATCTGAAGTTTCTTGGGAATTTGATTACCTGAGGAATACACAGACTTGCAATGGTAAGTCCAGCAATCAGATCACCTTTAAACTTAGAGAGATTATAATGTCTTCCCCAATCCAATATAGGAAAAATGGCTTGAATGCCAAGCTTCAACTTTCGCGTTCCTGTTTGGTCCTTAAACGGGCGCAAGGGATCATCATGCAAGAATGTCTCCTTCAAAGTATATGTAATCTCCTTTAACAAACTCTGCTTGGGAGGAACTCCCACCTTGTGAACATATGGCAAGTTCTCAGCATGGCGACGAGAAGAAGCAGCGCTAGTTATGTCTTCCGTGTTTGTAACACGGTTGCTGGTCATTTTGGCCCAATATCACCTACACAATAAAATAGTAATGATCAAACTGCCTTATGAATTTTTGAGTCGACTATATGAACCCTTTCTCGGGATTAACATAAACGATACAAAGTAAATACTACGAAAGAATATGGGGCGATGACTCGAGGAAAGAGCTAGGATCACCACTCACCAGGAAAGCCTATTCAGAAAGATCTCTGAGTTATTCTATTAAAAAACTGGAAAACCTTTATTTTATACACATACACATAAGCCGCTATAAGTAGACTTTAGAACTAAACTATTAAAATACACACAAGGGCCATTTCATCATATACAGAAATGAATCTAGATCGCTTTTCAATCACATTCATATTCTTAGAGAACAATTTTGGATAATCCTACTTAATTAATGAGAATTGCCATATAATTAACAATAATTGAACAAAAATAATTACTTATTGCAAAATAAATAGGTGATGAGTTGACTTTAATACTTAATAGGCCACTTTGTCTATAAATTTAGTAGGTTATCTCTGTGTCAAAGGCTTGTAATGTCCTCTAATAATGGTTCATAGTTGATGTTATAAAGGAGGGGTGTGGAATTACAGCCTCCATTCGCGGCGGACAGCCGTTGGAAGTGCATTCACTTTTTTTATTCAAGAAAATTCAGTACAATCATAATTATGGAAGTGAAATATGAAAAAACTTAGAATAATGCTAAGTAGCTCCATTGAGTCCGTAACTCCAATTTAGGTGGTGCAAGATGATATATTAAATGAAATGTAGAATTAAATAAGTCATTTAATTTTCCGTATCACTAAATGTCACACTAGCGTCATTTAAAATGAGGTTGCAACTTTAGTGGGGTTAAATAACATTACTCAAAAAGTTAGTCAGTTTGCTTCTGTTTACTAGTCATATTTGTAGGATAACATGAATTTGAGGTCGACCATAAAGACTTGTTCTTAAGAAACTCAGGGTCGACTATATTAAAGTTTTTGTGTCTTTTCGTTCGATTTATTAGATCTATACAATTGTTAACTACAACGTGTCATGTCAATTTTGATGAATTTTAAAAGATCATGGAAATGTTTTATAGAAAAGAAATAAAGCATTGTGGAAACAGTTCCAGTCATAAATTTTCAAGAATATACATGTCACAGCGGGGTCTAAAAATCTTGTGGGTTCACAGTGCTTTATAACAAACATGTGAAAGGAGAGAAAATTTGCTTATGTATCTATAAATTTGATTCACATTAATAAGTCAGTATTAGCTAAATAATCTCAATGAATGTGCACCGGTGTTGAACATTAATTTAGATGACAATTACATATCATTAAATAATAGATTCATTCAAGAATAATGCTATCTAGCACAAATAAACGTCTATACTTTATATATTCAATTAAATGACTCATGTGATTTTGTATTTAAATAAATCTATCGTTTAATGTCATGTAATTGTCACTTAAATTCGTGCTCAATATCAGGGGCAATGAAAAGCATTACTCTTCATTCAAATGCAAAGTCTATGACTCATTTAATTGAACCTACAAAGTGTAGTCACCTAAATTGGTGTTCTAACACCATTTGTGCTAGATAATATGATTCCTTAATTATGCATGGTTGAAAATTATTTAAATAAATTTATACACTCCTTATGGATTATTATCCAAACAGAGACTTAGTTTTGAGAGGTCAAATAATACTAAATTGAATAATACTATTTGCAATTATTCACTATCATAGTCACATTATGTTGCATACATATGCTGATTAGTGATTCAATATATGATGCAATAAAAACCTACTAAATTAATATATTAATTCACAAACCGCCAAATAGGATGCCACGTAGAGCGACTACCACAGTGAGCGATAATGAATAACATTACTATTTTGAATTAGCTTTTCAAAATAAATCCACTGGCCACATACCTAAAGACATTGACTAATGAATCAATTACTAGGAAGGAAGAAACAACAAGGACAATCCAAATAATTAATCATGAACACAATCCTAGAAATAACAAAATAAAAATAAATTCGAACACGTTAAATTTGTTTATACATCTTCCATTGTTAATGTTATTCAAGTTTTTCTCGATCAATTACGCTGTTTTCTAAATTAATAATTGCATTTATCATAGAGAAAAAACGTTAATTATCAAGTATTAACATAAGTTCACTCAATAACATCAACCTTGAAATTTGATGATTCACTTGAACTTTCGACGAATCGATATACTTGTTTGGCCTTTTAAACCATATCGAGTCTTGAATCTTAACATTTGCTCGGGACCCACACACTTATATATCAATTCTTGTATATTATATATAGTATATTTCCACATAAAGGAATTGAGTACTAAAATTCAAGAACGACCTTTTGGAACCTGAAGAGCTTACCTTGTGATGAAACCCTAATATTTTAATCAGGTCAATGAAAAGCTTTGCATGGATGACAACCCAACAGCCTCACTGCATCATCTCCAACTGTAAAAACATATACAATCTATGAATCTATACACACGTAAGGTTTCTAAAATAAAACCCAGCCAAAAATAAATAAATAAATAAAAGATCCAATGTATAATTTACAGATAATCTTATCTTGCACGACCTGGACAACTAAAAAATTGGACCAGAAATATATAAGAAACAGTGTCCAGGTTCAACGAATTTGAATGCGTTGAAATTTTCACTGTTCTTGAAGGGGAACAGGTTCTTCTCAGTTCAGGTCTCCGTAGTAGATAAACATAGAAAGAGAGAATATATATATATACACACCACACATTTGGGTAAATCAATAATTGTAATGCCCGGACATTGTAGTATTATTAAGGAGGATAATACAAATCAGTACAAGATAACAAGAAAGGGTCATGGGATTTCTTGTAATCTATAATAAGTGGGACCTCTAGGGAATGGACACAAATTCAATTTATTTAAATTATTTATTACGTCTCAAAATATTAACGGATGCATAATTTTTTGAGTAATGCCATTTAACACTATTGATATTATAACACCTGATTACGCGGTACCTACGTGTCATTAAATGAGATGTATAATTAAATGAGTCATTTAATTTTATATTTAATTGAACATATCGCTTAGCGTCACATAAATTAGTGTTGTAGCATTTGTGGTGTTCGATAACATTATTTTAATTTTTTTTTTTTTTTGATATCCAAGTTTTCCAACTTACGCCAGACTATATCCTGGACCACCAGCCATCGGCCCCTCAGTAATTGGAGAAAGTAAGCCGCGGGTTATGTCCAAGTTGATCAGGGTCCGTGCACTTTTTATACTCCTGACCCCAAAGGAGTCTCCTCCATAATTATTATATCACCAAGCTGCTCCAACCAAGAATGATTATTACATCACTCAACTGCTCCAATCAGGAATCGAAATTCCCACACTGAAGTTGCAAGCCCAACAATGCCTGTCCTTTGCTAACTTGGATGTGCCCGGGAGAGCTAACATTATTTTAATTTTTCATATGTACATAGATCATGGAGAGAACTAAGTGACTTATTTTTGTTGAACTAATTAATTTAAAATTAGTATCTAAAATAAGTTTATTTATTTAAATTACGTTTACAAGAATAACGTTTTCTGTTGAGTGATTGAGATTACTTTCTTGTTAATCTATATTCATTTAATAGAGTTGATTACTTATCATGTCCAATTTTATCTAGTTTAATGTATTTAGTTTAGAAATGTTCGAATTGCATGACATCACGAATCAATATACAAATGTAGACAAAAAATCAAAGATCGTTTCAAATTCCAAGTGAGAAGTGTGAAAACAAAAATGAAAAATGTGAATAAAAAATAAGAAAAATGGCTCAGATTTAATTAATGTTTTTATGTCAACAAGCAACTTGTCTTCATCGAATTATTCTATAGCTGCCGGTCGGTGGACAAAAGATAATAATTTGCACTCATATATATAAATATGGATTGGGATATTTAATTTGTTCTTAGTTAAAGGCCGATGATCTTCTTTAAGTATTTGCATTTGAAATTCGCAAACTAATGCTAAGTTAGATCATCGAATGATAAAGAAGGGGAAATAGGAAGGGAGGGGGTTCTTGTATTATAATATTGAGGATTAATAACAAGAAACCACCCTAAAAAGGTTTCCATATGCGATATATCTCCAACCTATTGAAAATCACAAAACATTCCTCTATTTGAAATCTTTTGTGCGAAAAACCCTTTGCAGAGATCTGTCAAATTTGCCGTTAAAAATAATACAAAATGTCAAAATTAAAAGGAAATAATTGTAATATCCAATGAGTGCTCCACACTCATGATATTTATGCCACTTAATTAATTATTTTGTTATCCTTGAGCGTGTTTTAGAACGTTTTAATGTGTACTTTGATGTTGTGGTATATGTTGATAAAATTGAAGGAAATACACAAAAGTTGACAAAATTGGAGAGATGACTAAATTGTAAGAGATCCAAAGTTCGGAGACTAAAGTGTAAATACTCAAAAATTGTGTCGAACCTCACGATAAAGATCTGAGAGTGCTAGGGGTCAATTGGATAAAGAAAGATATCAGAGGGATGAATTATAATCAAAGTATGGCCACACATCAATTTCTAACCGAAAAAGTTTTGTCCCAAATTTTTAGTCTCATATTGAGACCCATTTTTGACATAGCAAACGATCGAATTGGAGAATGATATCTGAAGTAAAGTTGTATCCGTTTGAGTTAACTTTCCAACGCATCTTAAATCGCCTCAATCGGATATTAGAAGAAACAATTATAATAAAAATACTAAAAGATGCGCAATTCCACAGAAGTGGGTGCTGCATCGCCCACCTTATAGAAATTACAGAATTTTCAGCGCCGTAGCTCCGCTACAGTGGCGCCGAGGTGCCGCCTATGCGGGAATTTTTTTAAAAATATTTTTTGATTCTTTTCTTGACCCAATTCAACATTAATTCGTCCAAAACCCCAAAACACTAGTCGGCACTTGAGAGAGGGGAGAGGAACACATTAGAACTCTTGCTTTTAAATATGAAAAAATTGACTAGAATAATTGGACATAATTGAATCATAATTGATAGTTAGGTGAAATCATTCATTAGGATTTCCTATAATGATTTATTTGTATAAATTGAATTCCTTGAATTCGTCAACAAAATATCTTTTAGACTAGATAATACTGTTAAATTGTAAATTTTCATTCGTCTAGATAAAGCGAAAGCTACATAATTATAGTACTTAATAGAAATTGAATTACAATCTCTGTGAGTTCGACATTCTAACTCTATTATTATATTACAAAACTCGATATCGTACAATTGCGGTACAAATCACGTTATAGAAAATGCATGACAAATTTTTAGTGCCGTTGCCGGGGATTTTATAGTTTGAATTACCAACTAGCTTTTGTTTTAATTTATATTTTCTTTTATATTGTTAATTTTAGTAAACCACCCTGATCTTTTTGGTATTTTTCTAGGTACTATTTTATAATATATGCATGATTCTAACAAAGACAATGGAGCGGAAGAATTGCAATAAGTAATCTTGACATAGATACAAACTACATGCTTGCAGAAGACATCTTTTGTTAACTTTGTTATGTGATGCATTATACTGAGTACTGTTTGCATATACGCACTGAACCTCATACGATAAAGCTAGCGATTAATAAATTTGATGAAGACTGCATGCCTTTGGGTGATTATGTACCTGTCGCTTAGGATGATGACGTCATACTTGTAGGAAATGGTCTTCATCTGTTGAACAAGAGGCTAATTGCAAAATACTATACTAAACTTGCCAAGCTGAAAGAACGCAACATATGTATTGGAGATTGGAGTTACTAGAATGAATTTAAAAGGTGAAAATATAATCCTTTTGAAAAGGTTGAAAATGAAGATTTCTCATTGCCTTTGGATCTAGAATGTGGCTCGATAAGTCAGTCCGAAGAAATTTCAACGATCGTAAAAAAGTTTAAAGTGAATGACAACTTGATCACAAAGGAATCAGATGAAGATGGAAAAATCAATGAAGAAAAAAGTAATGTACATTCGTCTGAATTCATTGATTGTATAGAAATTGATTTTGTGATTAAGTTTGATGTGAAGTCTACATTGTTGAATTTGAATTGGATCGAATGGAAAAATCATATTACATTGAAAAGGACAATGTCGAGGTTTGGAGAATCAACGAAGAGCGGAGTAAAGTCAAAACAATCAAAATGAGCAAGGCATCAAAAGATTTCTTCAAAGTTCCATGATGCAAATTATCAGCGTCAAGCTAATGACGTTAAAAAAACGCTTCTTGGGAGGCAACACAAGCCTTTTATTGATTTATTTTGCTTTCGAGTTATAAAATAGTTAGTTTATTTTATAGTTTATTTAGGAATAATCATCCACATCCCGTCTCCCCTTAGGTCCTTAAGTAATTAAGTTGATTATTAGATGTTTGAGCTAAGTAACCCTTGTTTCATGTATTTAAGATCTAAAATTTGATTTTTCAGGAACACGAAGTCGCGGAACAATCAAATCAATATTGACAAGGATAAAACAGGATAAATATCAAGTTTGGGGGAAAAAGATAGAAGAAATATCCACCAACTGAGCATCAAAATGTCATTGGCAATTTAGACAATTCAGGGAAGTTCTCATCTTTTGACTTTAATTTCACATTGGGGATAATGTTTAATTTAAGTTTGAGGGATGCATAATAAATTGTCTAATTTCCTTATTTTTTTTATTTTTTATTTGTGTGCTTGTTTAAAAAAATAAACAATAATTACTTGTTTTTCATGCTTGTGTGACTTAGATAACTTTGCCGATAGTAATGTATATAATTGATAACATGTGTTGGTTTATGAATTGTGGATAAATTATGTGTTTGAGTTAAATTTTTGCATATTCATGTGGAACGGAAAATTTGCATGCACGCGAGTTGAGTGTAGCATTGTACATGAATATGTTGATCCATGTTGATTGGTTGAAATAGAAAACTTAGATGTCAATTTCAAACAACCATTAAACAAAATTCACATCTCTTAACCAACTTTAGGATAGTTTAGATGGTTGAACTGTTCTAGGGAGACATGGATGTAGATGTGGATTCCGCATGTGTTAAATTTTGTGTGGGCTATTTGAGACCAATAGGATGAAATTTGGGTGAAAATCTTAAGTTAGAGGCCGAACTTCGAGAATGAGTGTTTAATAAGAGATATTGCACTAA
Organism: Osmanthus fragrans; assembly: GCA_019395295.1. Classification (NCBI taxonomy): domain Eukaryota; kingdom Viridiplantae; phylum Streptophyta; class Magnoliopsida; order Lamiales; family Oleaceae; genus Osmanthus; species Osmanthus fragrans. The sequence continues at coordinate 942,792 of JAEDXY010000039.1, read as the reverse complement.
TCAATGCATAAAAGAGAAAAATTGTCTTGTTATGAAACTACCTTAAAAAGATCACAATGAGGACAACTACAATAATCTCATTGTGAAATGTCCATTTGTAGACTTTATGACTCAAGTGATTATGTCTGCACGTGTTTAAAATCTGGTACCTTAAGTCATCTGATTTGAGAGTTATCGGCCTAAAGCTCGCTGTAGGGGTAATTTAGAAAGCTTATTGGAGAGACGCCTGCACATAAGATTCATTAAAAAAATACATATATGAAAAAAATAGGTGTAAAAAAAAAGACGCACCATATGTCTTGATTAAGCCCAAACACTTGTTTTAGAGGACCAGACTTTTGACAATGGGTTAGTAATTTGGTTTATTCTTGTAGGTTGAAGCAGTCAAAAATAAGAAGAATCATCATCCGTTGATATGTTGAATTGCAATTAGTAAAATCCGACCAAACTTGAGTGGTGTAAGAAATTAGTACTGAAAATCAACTTTAAAATACAAATTAGGAAGTGAAGAGAAAACAAGTTTGGGGTTGTATGAATCCCACGATCAAAGTAAGAAAATATTTGACTTTTTAAGGTCAGGAATTTGATCAACTTATTATTGTACAGCGTTGCACTTGATTCTCCACACACACACACACACTCACACACACACGTTTTGCATTGAATATGTGAGAAGTTAGCTTTTGCATTATAGCTTTGATGTGGTTCATAATTGATATTATGTTTTCAATTCTGACCTTGCACAATTTGCTTTAAGTGATTTTGTTTGTGTATTTGTTAGTAATTTTCTTTAGTTTGATGTTTATTTGAGGACAAACAAAACACTAAATTTGGAGGTATTTGATGAGTGCTCCTCACTCATGATATTTATGCCACTTAATTTATTATTGTGTTACCTTTGAGAGTGTTTTAGAACGTTTTAATGTGTGTTTTGATGTTGTAGTATAGGTTGATGAAATTAAAGGAAATAGGCAAAAGTTGACAAAATTGGAGAAGAAGGCTAAATTGTAAGAGATCCAAAGTTCGTAGACTAAAGTGCAAATACTCAAAAGTTGTGTCGAACTTAACGATGAAGATCCGAGAGTGTTAGGAGTCAATTGAATAAAGAAAGATGTCAAAGGGATGAAGTATAATCAAAGTATGATCACACATCAATTTCCGACTGAAAACGTTTTACCCTGAATTTTTAGTCTCATATTAAGACCCATTTTTGATATAGAAAACGATCGAATTGAAAAATGATATCTGAAGCAAAGTTGTATCCATTTAGTTTACCTTTCCAACGCATCTTAAATCGCCTTAATAGGATATTAGAAGAAAACGTTATGATAAAAATTCTAAATGATGCGCAGTTCCACCGAAACGAGCTGCAGTGCCCACCTTGCTAAAATTACAGAATTTGTGGTGCTACGCGCCGAGGTGCCGCCTATTCGGGAAAGTGTTTTTTTTTTTATAGTTTAGGATTCTTTTTTTGGTCCAATTCTCCCTACTTCGTCCAAGACCCTAAAATAATATAAATACAACATCAAAAACCTATTTTTAGGAGACAATTCAAGGAGAGCAAGATACACAATCAAGGAGACAAAACATCAAATGATTCAAAAAATGCAAGGGCTGCAAGAACAACATCAAAAGAAGAAATTGAAGATCTACATTCTAATTTTTCTCTTCCCTATATTTTCCTATATGAATTTTTGCATTTTCATAGATTATATAATGAACTAAATTCATTATCTAGGGATTGATTGTAGCCAAGCTTGAGATGATTGTTTGATTTTATTATACTTATTTTTATTCAGTTTTCCACATATGTTTGATTGAGTCATGAAATTAATGCATTCAATTAATTAGCCACTAATTGAGTGAATATCTAGCTAATCAATTTCGGTACTCGAGAGAGGGGAATTTAGGCACATTCATAGGATTGACACAACGTAGATTTTATGGGTTTCGAAAGAAAGTATATGATCTATGAACCTTACTCTATAATAGAATCATGAACTTGATGAATTCTTGATTTTAATTCGGAATAGAGATATTGAAATCAAAATCTAAGATTAATTTCTAACCAGCACTCGAGAGAGGTCAGTGAAATACATTAGGATTTATACTTTTAAACATGAATAAATTGAATAGAATAACTGGACATAATTGATAGTTAGGTGAAATCATTCCCTAAACCTTTCCTACATTGATTTATTCGTATAAATTGCATTTCCTGAATTTGTCAACAAAATATCTTTTATACAAGATGATACTATTAAATTGTAAACATCCATTCATCTAGATAAAACGAAAACTACATAATTATAGTATTTAGTAGAAATTGAATTATAATATCTCTGTAGGTTCGACATTCTAACTCTATTATTATATTACAAAACTTGACACTGTACACTTGTGATATAAATCACGTAATAAAAAACGCATGACAATTTCAGTACCCAAACTTTTAATTTTTTTAAAAACTAAATTAATTTTTTTTTTTATATGTGACACTTACAATCTCAAATCTTTTAAACTTTATTTTCCACCCCACCCACCATATCCTATGCCACATTTGGCAAGTTTATAACGACAAATGATTATGGATCTCACGAAAAGTGTGAATAGTAATTAGTATTAGTCTTTGCTGGAGTCACATTTTTCAATAATAATTTTTTTTCAAACTCATTTTCAATTATATATTCTTTTAATAAAATAATATTACAAGCAAACCTAAAACTTTTTCTTATTTTTCAACCACACATACTCCAAAAATTCTTTATTCCAAAATCTACTTAACGAAATAATGGGGCTCAAACAAAAGCTTAATTATGAGTAATGCTTTTTATCATCAGTGATGTTAAACATCAATTTATGTGGTAATTACATATAATTAAATGATAGATTCATTTAAGAATAATGCTATCTAATTCCAGTGATACTAAAACTCCGGTTTATATGTTTATATTTTATAGGTTCAATTAAGTCCCTGTTTGGGATCCATTAAAATTTTAACACATTTTTCTCTTTCTTTTCAACCACACATTCTTCAATAAAATAATATTACACGTTAATCCAAATTTATTTTTTTTCAATTACACATTTTTCAAAAAATTACTATTCCGAAAATCTCATTAAAATGGAGTCCAAACAAGGAAAATGACTCACGTGACTTTGAATTTAAATGAATATATCATTTAATACTATGTAATTACCATCCAGACTGGTGCTCAATACCAGTGATAATGAATATCATTACTCTTCATTCAAATGCGAAGTCAAATGGCTCAATTAATTGAACCTATAAAATATAGCCACACCTAATTGGTGTTCTAACACCATTGGTAGATAACATTATTTGTTAATTAATTATGTGTGGTTTAAAAATATTTAACTAAATTTATACGCTCCTTATAGATTATTATTCAAATAGAGGCTTAGTTTCGAGAGGTCAAATAACATACAATTCTAAATTAGTTTTTCAAAATAAATCCACCAGCCACAACCCTAAAGACATTGATGAATAAATTAAGTACAGGGAAGGAAGAAACAACATGGACAATCCAAATAATTAAGCATGACACAATCTTAGAAATAATGATGACAAAATAAAAATAAAGACATGATGGAATGATCAATCAAAGGTGTAATTAATGGTTAAAATGTCAAAAAAAAAAAAATGAAAAATATGGACATTTTTCACAATAATAGTGAAATGTACGAACATTATGTGCTAATTATCATTTTACTTATTTATTTGCGACTCGTTTCCACATTTTAAATTTTTTGACTATTGTTGTAATTAATTATTATTATTTTTAATTTAATAGAAGGGCATGTTTATCATTTTATAGCTTTTAATTGAGAAAATAGATGAAAATGATCTTTTACACAATAAAATGTGAAAATAAGGGTGAAAATGCAAAAAGAAAAAAAAGAAAAGAAAAAAAAAGGAGAGAATGGTGAAGACGTTTTCCACAATAATATTGAAAAGTAAAGATATTATGTGCTAATTATCTGTTATTTAAATTTTCGATATTATTCATTCATTCATTAATTTTTTATGATTTATTAATAAATCAGAACGTAAATAACTTAACATTTTAATATATCAATTCAAGTTTTGTTACGATTTGTGGTTTCAACTTAAATAATTAAGGAAAAAATTCATAATTAAGGTGTATAGTCTACACCAATTCAAAAATCAGGTATATAGTTTAAAAATTAAAAAATCAAGTTTATATATAATTAATTAAATTTATTTATTAAATAAATATAATAAAATCATAATTATACAATTAATGATCACAGATTTATAATTAATGTCACAAATTATTTATTGGTTACATTTTATTAAATTAATAAGTCACAGATTATTTCGAGGAAAATTTTACATGTCACAATTTTTTTCGAGGTCACAAATTATATGTCACAATTTATTTGTTGATCACAGTTTTTCAAATTAGTTGGCCACAAAATTTTTTTAATCACAAATTGTAGGTTACATATTATTTCTCGATCACAGATTTTCAAATTAGTTGATCATATTTTTTTTTTCAGCCACAGATAACCAAATATTTGGTTACACACACGAGATCACGCCACTGACACTATGACTACCGCCACCGCAACTGGTGACCACCCTCGCCCTGCGACCGTGGCCAAGACCATCACCACCATCTTCCAAAACGCGAAATTCCCAACCCCTTTCCCACTCTCACCCACCTCCAAAATCACCAACCGTTTCCACCAATCATCACCGCCACTAAAACCGTGAGCACCAACACTCTTTTGAACCAAATCTAGTCATCCACCCTTCACCCTACCATAACAACATCACCTCTATCAAAATCCAATTTTCCATTCACACCACCACCTCAAAAACTGCACAAAACCTGTCGAAAAAAACACCACAAAGACCACTGCACAACGCCGTACAATCACCATAGAAACCTCCACAAGGTAGCGTGACCTACGACTACAACACCTCACGACATCAACACCACTGTCGTCGCGTCGTCGACACACCACTGCATCACCCACACCAATGAATCAAAAACAAAAAATTTCCTAAAAAAGTCTAGACGGCGCAGCTAAACGAAGCAACAACGGTGTGCTTGCTGCGCTGCCTCGCTTCGCCTAGCTGTACCATCTTCCTGTCACCATCTGCATCGCTGAATCGATGGTGGGAACGGAGACGGCGTCGAGTTGGGGAGAGAGAGAGGCTGTGGAGAGAGAGGGGAGGGGGGAAGATGGAGACGAGAATCATATTAGGGTTTTGAAATGAACGCAGATCCACCGTGCCGCAAGCTATTGCGCTGCGATAGTTTTAAATCGTGGCTACTCTTCCAATGTGGGCCGCAACCCTTGTTGACGGACATCAGTGTCAACTGCTGTGAGCTCGGTAGCGATTTTCCGACTCCGATGGATTGGTTGTCGTGTGAGACAGGCGCAGAGGGGAGACGAAGAGGGAGACTGTGCGTCTCAGAGGGGAGAGGACGAGAGAGAAAGTGCGTGGGGGGTTAGGGGAGAGAGTTTTAGTCTTTTAGGGTTTGAAAATATCGATTTATAATAATATTTTTAATATTAATAATTTATGATAATTAATTGGATACCTGATTTTTGCAGGAAAAACCTTGTGGCCTGACTTTTGCATTGTGATCTTGAAACACCTGACGGGGTGTAATTTCCTCAAAAATTAACTTTATTAAGAGACGGATATGGGGGAGGCTGCACTGTGCTTGGCCCAGATTCTGTTTTGCTATGTAAATCTCTTTGTAAAATTATATGTTGGCCCAAATTTAGAATTAGCCTACTACGAACCTTCTTTAATGGTAGCCCACTTCTAACCTAACTTTTAAAATGGACCTAATTTTGAATTAGCCCACTTTCAATTCTCTTACCCAAAACAATAGAACTTCTTTTAAAATGTAGCAAGTGAAAGGCAAAGAACAGTAGTCCAAAGAAATAAATTTGTTGTCCCCTTGTTGTGAAGAGGCAACCTACTATTTCCTGAAGCATGCTGTGCTTAATTTTTTTCGTTAATTAGTGACGACAATGTCAATATTCACTAATGCAAAAGAAAAACAAGACTTAATATTGGATGAATTGTTCAAAAAAAATCAACTAATATGAAGAAAAATCACCAACAATTAACAAAAACAAGTTTCTAAAATCAAGAACCATAAAGAAAATTTCGGACTGCTTTTAAATTGTAGCTAGTCCATGTAACTTGTAATTAAATGCATTCAGCAACTCCTTCGTTGGACCATCGAAATAAGTCTTCTGCAATTCCATAAAAGATTGCATCATCAGCAAGCTATCGGAACCCGCTTGATGACTTTTTCCAGCAATTCTTTCGACATTTAAACTCTTCGCCACCCTCTCAAGGCCACCGTGCACCCGTAGAAATCCCATTATCTGCTTTATGTCGAACACTTTCATCCCAAAATACATCCGTACCAATTGCATAAATTGCGACAGATCATTAGGTAAATTCCGTTGGGTTAAAATTTTTACCAAGAACCCGAAATCATACGTGCTGTGAAAAGTTATCCATGTTCGATTTCCTCCCATCCATCTTGGCGCCATTGAAAGTCCGGAAGCCATAAACAAGAAGGCGAAGTCATCGGAACTTATTCCCATTCGCTTGTTCATGGAAAAATCGATGCCTTGGCGCTTAAGCAAAGCAATGGATTCCGGGTTTTGGAGATCTTCGTCCACGTCAAAGTCCTTGAAATTGAACTCCCAGACGAAGCAGAATTCAGTCCCGAAGTCAGGGAGATTTCCTTGGGGATCGAAAAGCGTGAGGCCCAGCTGAATGAGTTTCATAGCATCTACGTTCTTTTTCATGATTGCGTAGTTTTGTGAGGGAGAAAGAGAAGAATGATGGAGCCCGGGATAATGGTAAATTACTCCGGGAAACTCAGTATCCATAGAAGCGTATGGAAAATAGGGAAGAATACGATAAATCAGACTGAATTCTTGTTCCAAATTGTACCGCCAAACTTGTCGTATTTTGATCATCCGAGCCATTTTTGTGGGTTACACAATTTCAGTTTTTGCAATGACAAGAGAAGATTATTTGAAAAACACAATTTACTGGTTGTGGACGATTGCTGGGCAGATGAAAGCCTGGGCAGATTATGTAGGTTTGTACCGTATTTCTTTTTTGTGCAACTTTGAAGAAGGTCTGGTGGTATATATATAAGAGTTTTGGTTCAGAATCCAATTCCTATTGTGAGAAGGATAGATTTGATATCACGAGATAGATAGGTAGTACTATTCACTTAAAGTTTTTGTTCAGAATCCAAGTCCAATTGTGAGAAGGATAAATTGAATATTACAAGATAAATAGTATGCTTCACATATATTTAATTTATAATAGACATAGACATAGCTTTAGCTATAACACGTCGAGATGAACACAAAACAAGAACCCTTTTTCTCATTCCGCAACAAGTTAGTGAAATTTATGTACAAAAATCAAATGTTTAACCCTCATGGTCCGAATCGCCAAACTGAATACAAAGCAATAATTCGTAGAGAATTTATATCACATTAGTGGCCTGCTTGGGAGTGTGTGCATGTTTTTTTTTTTCCCACCATTTTTTAAATCCTTTTTTGATGGCTCCATTTATGAGAGATTGCAAAAATCGATGCTTGTTATCTTTTGGAACACTGATTTTGGATGTTTTAAAATGTACCAATCAGTATAGTATAATTTTGGCCATATTTCTCAATCCACCAAATCGATGAATATCTTGCGTATCTTAAATTATTTCCTATCTTACCCTCTATAAAGTATTTTTTTTTCAACCCAAATATTTTGTTCAAAAACTAACTTGTAAATAAAAATATAATAACAACAAAATATTTATAAACAAAAAAAAAATACTTATAAGATAAAAACTCACTTGTGTAAAAAAATTTGCTTAAATTACAAATATTACTATTAAGATATAATATACTTATAAAGTATAAAAAGTTACTTAAAATTTAAAAAACTACCCATGTTTTAAAATTATTTAAAATTAGACAATTAATTTATAAATGTAAATGCTTATATGTAAAAAAATTACTTATAACTTTAAAATTTAATTATAAGTACATATTTCACTTTTATAAGTTAAAAATTAATTTATATGTAAAATTTACTTATAAGTAAAATATTATTTATGAAAAAAAGTTCATACAAAAAATTATAAATTAAAAATTTCACTAAAGGGCATATGTGTAATTTTATTATTATAAAAAAAATTTAGAATCATGTATAAGTTAAAATAAACTCGTAAACACGAGTTTGCCAGTTTTAAAAATCGCTATGTTAAATTGCCATAGTTTATAATTTGCAAAAAGTAAATAATACCAATAATTGATCATGGAGAAAAACCCTTTGCAAAGGATAAGAAAACTTCGGGCCCAAATCAGTAAATTCTACTATCGACAAATTGACTTACAATACGATGTAGACTCGACTAACTTTAAGTACTCTCTTATATACTTCCTGTAATCACCAAGGCTATCTTGGACTCGTGCTCCTTACTAACTCCCGACTTTCTGAAATTATTTATCTCATGTGAATCACTGAAAACTCTTCGTTTTTGTCCTCTTGAAACTTTGATTTCCTTCCTTGATGTTAAGAACTCTGAAAAATTATAAGAAAATAGGTGATTTGGTGTTTTGAGAATTTGGATTGATGTTTTCCAAAGTGTGGTAGAAAGGTCTCAAGGTATAAAATTGATATAGGATCTTCAAAAGATGTTTTCTAGAAAGAATATAATGATCGCACATTTAGACAACATGACTTAGGTATATATAGTAGAGTGTTTGGGATTGTTTAAGACTCAAAAAACAGTTTAAATCACGAAACATAATTTTCCCGAGTAACACTGTCGCTGGAGCGGTGAGCTAGAGCCAGACGAGGGACAAGGTTCTATTGATTTTTTCAAGCTGCCTCTCAAGTGCTGAAGGGGTAGCCATCAACATTATTCCGACTACTTTTACTCCTTGTTCCATACTGGAACCCAAATAACTACTAATGGACTTATAGAACCTCCCAAATAACTCTCTGACTTTTATAACCTTAATTTTTTCTAAAGAAAAGCCAATTACAATAAAATCTAACAACGCCCTACGAATTGCCCTTTACAAAATTTTCTTCAATCTGCCTTAGAAAATTAACGAAATTTTTCTTCAGTATGAAAACACGATATCAATTATTATTTGTAAAAATGTCTATATAGGAAGAAGCTATACGATGAGTAATGCTATTTAATATCTTAATACGATGAGTAATAAGGGTGAACGCAGTTCGATTTGAGCGGTTTGTACTATATTTTCAACTCAAATAATTTTATGCGGCTTGAAATGTTTCCCAACCAAACCAAACCAAACCATTTTATTTTTCGAACCAAATCAAACCAAACCATAATTTGTGGTTTGGTTCGATTTTAATCCACGGTTTACCTATCGACATTATAGTAATATATCTAAAACAAGATAACATATAAGTTTAAACGAGAACTAATAATGTTAGATGTTAAATTACATTCATATTTATCATAAAACCCATGAATGAATTATTTTCAAAGTTGATTGCTAAAAGATATTAATAGAAAAAATACATATTTCTTCATTTTTATTTAACTTTTTTTGTTTGCATTTCATATTGTCACATAGCGGTTGGTAAATGTATAATCACATTCTACTATTATATTTTGGTTAAAACACATTTCATCTTGCTACTAAAATGTTAAATAAGGATTGAACATGATATATTTAGATGTACAAAGATTGATACAGTTCAAGCTTATTAAAAATTGTCGAATTTCATTCTCTAACTACTTTATGAAAGTAGAAGGTAATATTATTAGTTAGGAAAGTTTAACATTTTCACACAATCAATACGCTCGATCTTTCGTTCTTTCCAAACTACAAACAACTTCATTAATCATCTAAGCACAAAACAAACATTTTTCTATCCAAACCACAACTCACAAGTGTAAATAAGTTCAAAAACAACAACTAAAAGAAAGAATAATGAAAAAGTGGCTTGAATGAGAATTTGAAACTTATTGAGAGAGAAGACACAAAAAGGCAATTCAGGCAGAAATTAACATACTAACATGCGAAAGGCAACTAATGATTCATTTAGTAGTAGCAAAGTATAAAAAGTTACTTAAAATTTTAAAAACTACTTATGTTTGAAAATTATTTAAAATTAGAAAAATTAACTTGTAAATGTAAATACTTAGGTAAAAAATTAATTATAACTTAAGAATTCAATTATAAGTACATATTTCACGTTTTAAGTTAAAAATAATTTATATGTCAAAATTACTAATAAGTAAAACATCACTTTTGAAGAAAAAAAATCATTAAAAATTAAAAATTTAAAAAATTCACTAAAGGGTATATGTGTAATTTTATTATTATATAAAAATAAAAAATTAATTCTCAAACATGAGTTGGACAATTTTAAGAATTGTTACTAGAATCCACCCAAAATCGGTTGCCACATAAAAGAAATCAAGATCAAAACTTTAAAAAAAAGATCACAATAGGTACCCAAAACTCCCAAGCAAACCTTAGGAATTCGATATTGAACTAACATTTGCATGAAGCAAGTGACAATGGCAACATATTGATCAAACAAGGCTTCCTCTTGAAAAAGTTTGAGATATGCTGAGCTATGCTAATGCATTGTTTTATTAAAATATCAAGCTAATCCCTGCACAATCTATACCTGCACTAAAAGTGAAGAATCATTCTTGGTTAAGCTTCACAAAGAAGCGGTAAGATGCTTACCTAATGTCTCATTCAACTTTCCACGTTAAATTGCAGAACATTGCACCTGATATTAAGAAAATATTCATAAAGTAATATAATTACCCATGTTCAACTCTTCATTAAAAATGAATTCATCTAATACACAGTAGTAGTGCATTGCATGACATACAATATGAAAGACAAATGCACATAGGATTGAAAACTCAGATCCCAGCATCAATGTTACTAACTTGTTGACATCAATGCACATGGAACGTCGATTAGATTCATTGTTGTCGATTTTTATATCTCGCAAGTGTACGAATCGTAACATGCAATAAAGTAGGCTTAAGAGTTCGAATAATTGTTCTCATGTGTACTATCTAATCATTGGTTAAATTATTCTCTAACTTTAATTTGATAGAAAACAAATAGAAATAGTTTAACTTATTTTTGTGATTTTTTATTTTAAATATACGAAAACAATAAAATACGACATTTTTAAATGATGGTTTAAGTGTTAGGATTTATGAGTTCACCAATCTCAATTACCAAAATCCATAGTAATTGATCACGTTTACCCAGTCGAGTTCTTCTAACGTATTCAGTTTACTTCTCTCGAATTGAAATTGATTATATTTAACTCTATGTGAATTCGGATACACATTAGTTAAGCGCGTTAAATCTCTAAGAATCCATGTAAGGACCGTATAATTAGAAAATGTATCTCTACACTTTTATACTAGATCTTGACGTTTACTACTTGAGTTAAACAAATAATCCGCATCTCTATGTAATTATCACTCACAAAATCAATGAATTAGTAGTCAATTAATCCAATTATTAAGATTAGAAGTAAAAATAATTCACAAAAATAATTTGAGATTTGAAACTTTTTAATTAAATTTAATGTTCAAATTTTGGTTATAATAATTCATCATAACTAATTATGTAATTACACATCAAAAGGGAAGAATAAAACAAGAATGAATTAAAGTACAAAGTTTTATGGAAAAATGAAATAAAGATAAAGATCTTGTACCAAGTTTCCGCATTCTTCTTATAAAATCTTGAAACCCTAGCTTTTTTTATTATTTCCGTCCTTCTGGGCTGGTATAATATATGTATAATGAATCCTCCTCAAGCCCCGACTTGAATAAATGTGTATAATAATTACTCCACAAGCTCCCATTTAATTGTTGGACTTAAAGTATTTATATATATAACAAGATTTAGACAAAATCCTTATTCAATTTGATTTCCATTAAAGAGTTTGAGAAAAAAAAAAAAAAAAACAAATTCATTCTAATTGAACTTTTTTTCTCATGTGATTTTAGCCATTCATCTTCTAATATTTGCAATAAAGTCCTCTTCATTCTAAAATCATTATAATTGAGCCGAGGCAACTTTCAAGAGTTTATAATTCAGTCTCCAAATTTTTCATTTCCGAATTTAACTCTCGAAACTTATGAATTTTTACCGAATGCTCCATTAGTACTTCCAATTTATCTCTTACAGTCCGGTTAATCTTCATTTTCTTCAAATCAACTGCAGTTAAGCTCCATATAACCAATTTTCACATACATTGTATCCGAGTTGGGATGTTCCTACAATTAAAATAATTTACACAAATTAAGTAGATATTCGGCCAATTTACATTTAAATATATAATAATAGAAGCCCAAATAAGCGCACAAAATATACTTATCAAATACTTCCAAACTTGAACTCTTGTTCGTTCCGAACAAGACTATCTACTAAACACACAAGCAAATGAACAAAAATATAATTGCATTAGATAACTTTTTGCCAAACTCGCTTCAAGTATTGAAATAGTTTAATACTTCACAAAAAGTTCATAAGTAATGCAATTAAAACTAATTCTTTACTTATTCAATAGTTGATCGATATGTGTGTATGTGTGTATAGTCAATCTAATAATCACAAGCTTTTAAATTGGTTATTTCTCGACTCTTAATTGTCAAATATTTTCTTACTTTCTCGTGGAATACGCACTCCAAACTTATTTTTCAATCACATACCCGATGTGTATATTCTAAGGTTGATTTCACAACACCGAGTCATTTTCCTCTCAAGTTTGGTTGGATTTTACTAATGAAAAATCACTATCTCAGTACATGGTGATTCTCCTTAAGTTTGAATGTCTCAACCTCCAAACTTCAACTAGGATAATAACCCTAACCAAAAGTCTAAATTTCATATCAAGTATCCAAGATTTGTCACTGTCTTACCACACTTTGGTGTGTTTATCTTTTCTTTTGATTTCAATTGTGTCCCTTTTTTTTTTAGATGTTTTCTTTGTTTCGAAGGTAGTTTTCACTCTACATTGCAGATAACCTTATTCCAAAGTGAATCGTCTCCCAGACATTGGTAATGAATGTGGCTAGATTACTCGAGACTGGTTTCAGACAACAATGTAGGCAACTTTTTTCTACGTTCCATGACTAATACAATGCTTTTATTTTTTTTAGATAAGTAATTGAAATCAAATCCTTCGTAGATGGTTACTACCTATTCTGTTAGCCAATAGCATTCTACACATCTTCAACATGCACGAAATCAACACATATCTAAATAGCTCCCAACATCGGATCCACCACCCCAAACTTGTTCTTCCAATAAGTTAAATGGTCGTGCTATACATTTTGATGTTGGTTTATAAAAACCTACGCTCGTTCAACCTATTTTATCTATGTAACCAATCTAAAATACATAATAGCTATCATGACTATTGTGCTCAATATAATATGCTCTAACATTAAGAAGTGTTGAATTAGCAAAAAGATCACATCACTCATTCACAATTTATGAAACATAAATAATTTCAATTAACCAACAAGGCTATCCAACTCAAAACCAAATATAAAATTACTAACTAATCTACACCACCAAACTTAAAATACACATTATCCTCAATGTGTGCACAAAATAGGCTTAAAGAAGGGTTAACAACACTTGCCGTGTATATGATGTTTTTTCGTTTAGCACTTGATCTTTTATCATCCTTCAATATCCTTTATTTGCTCATTTTGTAAAATATTTCCATTATGCCTGAAAACTTACAAGAAAAATAATTTAAACCAATATTAAATAAAAATAGTCTCCAATAACGACACAAAAAACTTGTTATTGATTTTAGATCCTGCTGAGTATATGGATTACAACAAATAATAATGTGGACATAAGAATCCTGATAATCATTTCCACGAGGGCTACTATCTAACCATTGATTAATTTACTTCTAACTTCAATTTGATCGAAAACAAATAGAAATGATTTTTTATTTTTTTTTATTTTTTAAATATATGAAAACAATAAAATATGACATTTTTAATAATGGTTTAAGTGTTATGATTTATGAGTTCATTATAGGCATCCTCTTAATCTCAATTACCAAATTTTATAGTAATTGATTATGTTTATCGGGTCGAATTTTTCTAAAGTATTTAATTTACCTTTATCGAGTTCAAATTGATTCTATTTAACTAAATCAATTTCATATCTCTACGAGAAACCAAATAAACCTTAATTAAGCGCATTACATTTCTAATAATTCATGTAACGATCACATTAACGAAAAAATGTATCTCTACACTTTTATACCAATTCACAACCTTTGCAACGTGATCTAAATAAATAATCTACTTCTCTACATAATTATCACTAACAAAATCAATGAATTAGCGATCAATTAATTCAAGCATTAAGACTAGAAGTAAAAACAATTCACAAAATTAATTTGGGATTTAAAACTTTTTAACTAGAATTAAGGTTCAAAACTAGGATTAATCATTCATCCTAACTAATTACTTAATTACGTATCAAGTGAGATGAATTAAAAACGCATCATTAAATTTTAAGGAAAAATGGGGAAAATAAAGATCTTGCACCAATATTTCACATTTTTTCTTGTAAAATCTTGAAACCCTAATTTCTTGGTTGATTTCTTGATTATTTCCCTCCTTGTGGGCTTGTATAGTATATGTACAATGAATCCCCCACATGTTTCCGCGTAATAATCACTTTACCCCTTTTAATTGTTGGATTAAGGCATGTATTTATAAAACAAGATTTAGGCAAAATCCTTGTTCAATTTGAATTCCATCAAAGAGTTTGAGAAGAAAAAAAGGAAACAAGGCCCTTTTCTAATTGAACATATTTTCTCATGTAATTTTAATCCTTCATCTGATGACGGATGTGAATTATTGATAAATCAAAAGGGTGTTTTGATTTATTTATTTTGATTAGATCAAAATAATAATTCACGTCATTAGATATCGTGATTGGGAACCTAATGGGTCACACACAAAAGGAGAACTCGAAGATTGAGATCCGCCAATTAATTAATTGACAAGTGTTGTATAATTAATTAATTGGATTGCTTATTAATAGGTTTGAATTAATTAATTGGATTAATTAATTCATGGACCGAATTTAATTAATTGGATTAATTAAATATTGGACCGAGTTAAGTTTAAAAGATGGGCCAAACCCGTTTGGGTTTATATAAATAAGATACTAGGGTTTATAAATAGTTGATGGATTTTTCATTATTCTTGCTAGCACAAGAAAAGTAAATTCTAATTTTTCTCTCAATCTTATTCTCTGTGTAGATACCATTGGAGGTTGGACAATTGGACAGCTGTGAGAGGCAGATTAGGATTACTGGAACTACAGGAATAACAAATGAGTTTGTAGATCTAAAAATGTATGATTCCTATCACAGTTTCTATCTAAACACAAAGCAGCTCTTTGGTGGGAATTGAAATTTAAGTTATTTTTCGCTGTGCATGTTAAGTAAATTCCCAACACTTCGTCCACGTCAAAGTCCTTGAAATTGAACTCCCAGACGGAGCAGAATTTAGTCCCAAAGTGAGGGAGATTTCCTTGTGGATCGAATAACGTGAGGCCCAACTGAATGAGTTTCGTAGCATCTACGTTCTTTTTCATGATTGAGTAGTTTTGTGAGGGAGAAAGAGAAGAATGATGGAACTCGGGATGATGGTAAATTACTCCGGGAAACTCAGTATCCATAGAAGCGTATGGAAAATAGGGAAGAATACGATAAATCAGACTGAATTCTTGTTCCAAATTGTACCGCCACACTTGTCGTATTTTGATCATCCGAGCCATTTTTGTGGGTTACGAAATTTCAGTTTTTGCAATGACGAGAAGATTATTTGAAAAACACAATTTACTGGTTGTGGACGATTGCTGGGTAGATGTAAGAGTTTTGGTTTAGAATCCAATTCCAATTGTGAGAAGGAAAAATTTGATATCACGAGATAGATAGATAGTACCATTCGCATAATATCTATGAAAATGAAAAAAACGATACTTGTTAACTTTTGGAACATTGATTTTGGATGTTTTAAAATGTTTCCAAAATCAGTATAGTATAATCTTGGCCATATTTCCCAATCCACCAAATCGATGAATTTCGTGCGTATCTTAAATTATTTCCCATCTTACCCTCTATTAAGTAATTATTTTCAACCCAAATATTTTGTTCAAAACTAACTTGTAAATAAAAATATTTATAAACAAAAAAATACTTTTAAGATAAAAACTCACTTTTGTGTACAAAAATTGCTTAAAGTAAAAATACTACTATTAAGATAAAATATTCTTATAAAGTATAAAAAGTTACTTAAAATTAAAAAAACTACCCATGTTTGAAAATTATTTAAAATTAGACAATTAACTTATAAATGTAAATACTTATATGTAAAAAATTACTTATAACTTTAAAATTTAATTGTAAGTACATATTTCACTTTTTAAGTTAAAAATTAATTTATATGTAAAAATTACTTATAAGTAAAATATCATTTATGCAAAAAGTTCATACAAAAAAATTATAAATTAAAAAATTCATTAAAGGGAATATATGTAATTTTATTATTATAAAAA
Source organism: Osmanthus fragrans (assembly GCA_019395295.1). Taxonomy (NCBI): domain Eukaryota; kingdom Viridiplantae; phylum Streptophyta; class Magnoliopsida; order Lamiales; family Oleaceae; genus Osmanthus; species Osmanthus fragrans. The sequence goes on along the minus strand of JAEDXY010000039.1, from coordinate 926,103 downwards.
AATTTAGAATCATGTATAAGTTATAATAAACTCTTAAACACGAGTTTGACTGTTTTAAAAATCGCTATGTTGAATTGCCATAGTTTATAATTTGCATAAAGTAAATAATACCAATAATTGATCATGGAGAAAAACCCATTGTAACGGATAAAAAAACTTCGGGCACAAATTAATAAATTCTATTATAGACAAATTGACTATGATACGGTCTAGACTCGACTAATTTTAAGTACTCTATAATATACTTCCTATACTCATCGAGGCTCTCCTAGGCTCATGCTCCTATACCAGCTCCCAATCTTCTGAAATTGTTTATCTCCTGTGAATAATTGAAAACTCATAGTTTTTGTCTTCTCGAAACTATGATTTCCTTCATCGATATTAAGAACTCTGACAAATTATATGAAAGTAGGTGATTTGATGTTTTGAGAATTTGGATTGATGTTTTCCAAAGTGTGGTTGAAAGGTCTCAAGGTATAGAATTGATATAGGATCTTCAAAAGATGTTTTCTAGGAAGAATATAATGATCTACCACACATTTAGACGGAACATGACTGGGGCATATATAGTAGAAAGTGTTTTTGAGATTGTTTAGGACTAAAAAACTGTTTAAATCACGAAACATTATTTTCCCGAGTAACACCGTCACTCAAGCGGTGAGCTAAAGCCACGCGGGGGGAGGGGGGGGGAGGTTCTGTTGATTTTTTCAAGCTGCCTCTCGAGTGCTGAAGGGATAGCCTTCAACATTATTTCAGCTACTTTTTCTCCTTGTTATATACTAGAACCCAAATAACTACTAATGACTTATAGAACCTCCCAAATAACTCTTTGACGTTTTTAACACTTTTATAACCTTAATTTTGTCTAAAGAAAAGCGAATTATAATAAAACCTAACAATGCCCTACGAATTGCCCTTTACAAAATTTTCTTCAATCTGTCTTAGAAAAATTAATGAAAATTTTCTTCAGTATGAAAAAACGATATCAATTATTATTTGTAAAAATGAGTATATAGGAAGAAGTTGTATGATGAATAATGCTATTTAGTATCTTAATACAATGAGTAATATGGGTGAACGCGGTTCGATTTGAGCGGTTTGTGCTATATTTTAAACTCAAATGCCGAATTTCATTCTCTAACTACTTTATGAAAGTAGAAGGTGGCAGTACTAGTTAGGAAAGTTTAACATTTTTACACAATCAATATGCTCTATCTTTCGATCTTTCCAAACTACAAACAAGTTCATTAATCATCTAAGCACACAAATAAGTTTTATCCAAACCACAACTCACAAGTGTAAATAAGTTCAAATAAAACAAATAAAAGAAAGAATAGTGAAAAAAAATGAGAATTTGAAACTTACTGCGATAGAAGAGAGAAATTAAGAGGCAATTCAAGTAAAAATTAGCAGACTAACAGGCGAAAGGCGACTGGTGATTCGTTGTGCATTAGCAAACAAACGTCAAATGTTTGGAAAATAAGAGTTTATGTTAGCGCTTCTGAAACTTTGTATTCGTTGTCATAGTTTTGTTGAATTATGATGTGGATTGTCGAAAATATGTGCTTTTTTTTTTCATTTCATATGATTTACGAATAATTTTAGTTTAGTTTAGATATCGGGTGAAGACATGTATTGTGAATTTGTTAAATCATGGGGCAATAATGATGAACCCAATGTACTTTCTATGATTATTTCAATGTATTGGTTGTGATTTGTATTGTTAAATTGATATTTTTTTTTTCCTGAAAAGTGAAAACAATAAAATTTATGTGTTAATAAAATTAATGTTTTGATTAAAATTTTTAAAAATTCAGTTTAGTTTTGTGCGATTTTTTAAAATCGAAACCTAAACCAAACCAAACCATTTTGAAACGGTTTAGTTCGATTTGAGGAAAAAAATCGCCGGTGCACGTGGACTCGAACCAACAGTTTAAAATCAACGATTTCGATTTGATTTGCGGTTTCACAGTTTTGTTTGTGCAACCCTAATGAGTAATGCTATTTTAAAAAATGTACCTAATTTTTGAATTAGCCCACTTTCATTTTTCTTACACAAAATAATAGAACTTCTTTTAAAATTTAATGTAGTAAGTGAAAGGCAAAGAACAACCTTGTAATTTGCTGCAGTAGTCCAAATTAAGAAATGAATTTGTTGTCCCCTTGTTGCGAAATCGTAAGTGCTGCGAAAAGTTATCCATGTGCGATTTCTTCCCAGCAGTGGTCAACACGAACGTGGACATTCTTTGCACATGGGATTGGAAACTCAGATCCCAGCATCAATGTCACTAACTTGTCGACATCAATGCACACAGGACTTCTATTAGGTTCGTCATGATCCCCATTCTGTTATCTCATAAATGTATCTTTTGTGACCATTATAGCCCTGCTCTTATGTAAAATTATTTAGGGCAAAATTTTTCGAACACTTCCCCTTGCACAGGGAAATGGTTCACAGAAGCTTTGTAGGTGCTGCCTATTTTATTCTTTTTTTTTTTACAATCATGCTATACGTATATAATTCATCACCAAATGCATTACACCCCTCACATTAAGGGGGGCCCACACACAATAAAATATTCGTGAGCCCCCCTTCATGTGAGAGGGTGTAATGCATTTGGTACATCATAAGGTGTACAAATAGCATTTTCCTTTTTTTTTTAAACTATCTTTCAATAAAAAATTGTCAAGTACCCTACCTGTAAAAAACTTGTGAAACTCAACCTGTTGCCAGGCATTACTCAAATTTTTCGATCACTAGAATTTTAATTCAAAAAATTTTCAAATTTTTTTTGCGTGTTTTGCACTTTTTTTTCATGTAAATTTAATTTAATTTTTTTTTTTTCCATTCACATATCGCCATAAATTTGTTGTCCCCTTGTTGCAAAAAGTCAAACTATTGTTTTCTAGAACAGAAATTTAAGAAAACAAGATAATACGGTCTGAAGCATACTGTACTTAGTTTTTATTTTTATTTTCATAATTAATGACAACAATATCAAGATTCACTAATGCAAAAGAAAAACACGACTTAATATTTGATGAGTTATTCTAAACAAAATCAACTAATGTGAAGAAAAATCACCAACAATTAACAAAAACATGTATCTTGTTAGAATTTGCGGTGTGACTCGAATTCTTTGTTGAAGATAATTAAGAGTTTTAATTAAAAAACACATTAAGAAAAATTCTATTTTAAAATTTTTAGAATTCTATTCAACTTTAATTGGCAAATTTTAGTTGAATTTCTATTTGGAAGTTCTATTGGGAATTAGAATTTGTGTTGGAATTAAAGAGATCAAGATAAGGAAATTTTTGGACATTCCATTTCATCTTCAACTTTACTTCTAGAATTTGGATTGTTCTTCATATATAACTCTCTTCAATATGATTTAACAAGAAGTTAGAAACATTATAAACATAAAATCTTTGTATTATTTCTCCATGTTGTAATAAAATCTCAATTCTCAGCAAAATTATTTTGTTCTTGTGTTCTTGTGATCAATTATTTCATATTGTGACTTAATCTCTTATTTTCTTCAACAAAGTGGTATTTGATTTGTTATGAATTGATTGCAAGATAATTACAAAAATGAGATAAACAAGAACAAAATTAAGAACGCCAAAATTTATGTAAAAATTCAAGACGAGAAAAAATCACAAGCAGAGGAGAAGAAATCCACTATAATCGATAGTAATTGTATTTACAACAAGATTTCAATACTCTCAATTAAAACCTAAAACTCTTAAGATGATGTATACATGTTACGAGAACAATAAAAGTCGTGACTTATATATATAAAATCTTAGAAATCAAGTTGTAGATGAATATGAGTCTAAAAATGCGTCAAAACATGAAATGGGTCTGGGTTGGATAACCATGTCGCTCAAATTATAAGTAGGCAACACCTCCGCTGCTCGAGCGCGAGGTGTGCAACAAGTCTCTGTAGAAAATATATTGGCGTTACTCGAGCGGCCAACTAGCGAAAATATATCGATTTTTCTTCCTGATCCATAATTTTGCTCTGTTCAAGAGTACTTCAACCAAAACTCTAATACACACTAGAATTTGGGTCAAACTACAACAAATTTCTACCTTAAACCAAATTCAAATACAAATAATTCCAAAAAATATCTCCAAAGTAAACACCATTCATCCTCTTCCAAACACGCCATAATGGGCTGAATCAATGATAAATACCAACTAAGTTCAAGTAATACTCAAACTTAGCAATGAGAAATTATTTTGTCATCATATCAACATGATTATCATTTATACCAACCTTGCTCACTAAAATATCACTACGAGAAATCACTTCACACACAAAATGATACCTCATATCAATGTGTTTAGTCCTCTCATGGAACATCTGATCCTTAGTTAGAAAAATAGCACTCTGACTATCACACTATACTGTAAAAATCTGCAAGTCTTCACTAATTTAACCAATCAATCATCTTAACCACATAGCCTCCTTACATACCTCTGTAATGACTATTTACTCTATCTCTATTATATACAAAACTATTGTATTTTACAAAGTAGCCTTCCAACTGATAGCACAGCCTCCAAGGATAAATACAAACACTGTAAGTGATTTCCTCTTATCAAGATCCCTTGTATAATATGAATCCACATACTTAATGACTCCATCTGCATTTCTACCAAAATATAAGCAAGCATTAGTAGAGCCCTTTAAGCATCTAAATATCCATTGCATTTCTTTTCAATGTTCCTTGCTAGGATTTGTCATGTACCTATTAATTGTACTGATTGTATGTGTCAAATATGATATTATACAAATTACAATATATATAAACGAACCAATTGCACTGGAATAAGGAACCCAAGACATATGATCAATGTCTTCATCTGAATGAGGATGCAATCTAGACGATAATTTGAAGTGGGCAGACAATGTAGTACTTATAGCCTTAGTATTCAGTATATTGAACATTTGAAGCACCTTCTCAATGTACATCTTCTGACTCAAGTACAATCTGCCAGCCTTTCTATCTCTTAAAATTTCTATACCAAATTTTTTTTTTGTTGTACTGAAATCTTTCACTCAAAGTCTTTACTAAGTTGAGATTTCACATTTTTGACATTTGCTTTATCCTTGGCTACTATGACTTATCATCAACATATAATAGCAAATATGTAATCGATCCACCATATTCCTTTCTAAAGTACACACAACTATCATAATTGTTTATAATGAAACTATGAGTAGTCATGATTGAATCGAACCTTTTATACCATTGTCTCAGTGACTGCTTCAGTCCATACAAGGACTTCTTTAACAAACACATATAGTCTTTCTTTTTAGAAACTATAAAACTCTCTGGTTGTTGCATGTAAACATTTTCTTCAAGTTCTCTATGCAAGAATGTTGTCTTGACATCCATCTGCTCAAACTCCAAAACATTTTTTGCCACTATCCCGTGCAAAGCCTGAAATGAACTATGCTTTACAACTGATAAGAACACATCTGTGAAGTCAATACCTTGAAGTTGCTGATGTGAGTGACGTAATTGCATACGTGGCAATCTATGGTGGACCTCAGTTTTTAAATTGCTATGGATGTGGATGCCAAAGTGGAAAATAATTTATTTGTACAAGTTTCTTATGAATGATACTAGAAATCAATTTTATTTATACAAACAATACCAAATTCAAGATTCAGCCAAAAAATTACCGTTAAATAACCAAATTTGTGTTGCAATAAGTCGGGATGGGCAGAAAAATTGAAAAATCGGAGTTCGATCAGTTTGGATTGGTTTGAACCAAGAAATTGATTTGGTTCATTTAATTTTAATCATGAAAAAGTCAGGTCAGGTTGGTTGTTGTTTAAGTAACCAATCCGTCAATTAACCGACTCAACTAGTTGATACATTTTTATTTTTTTCATTTTAAAATTCATACTTTTAATAAAAACAAAAATATAATTATTTTTCAAATAATTTGTTGTCTATGCTTCTTTTACCAAAACTCAAATTTCAAAAGAGAAGAAAGCAAGAATAAGAATTGATTGTTGTGAACTCCAAATTGAGATTGTAGCCTTACTTTTCATTTTGATGCAATTGTTTGTTGATAATTAAAGGAAGATTTTGAAAAAATCGACACTTTATCATTTATATTATGTATATATTAATGATACGCATTACGCATGCCAAAAAAAAAAAAACTATATATAGGCAAACAATTTTTTTTTTTTTTTTAATCCAAAATAGGCAGATAGATTTTTTTTATTTTTTTATTTTTTAACTCAAACCAATATCCAAACCGACTAACCAAATCAAATCGACGCAAACTGATTTGGTTTGGTTTCAACGACTGAAATGGGTTGGTTTTGATTGAATTTTTTTAAAAGAATGTGTGCTTCAAAATGAATTGGAGGGAAAATGAGTTTCTATATAATGGGGCTCAAGCTGGAGCTTAATATATGACAATCTTCAAGAATCCAACAAAGAAGGAGGTTTCGCTTTTATCTTGAATTTACTCCATTTTTTTTTTCATTTGTGATGTATTGTAATTTGTATGAAATATTCTCCTTTTTATCATTTGAATAAAATGAGATTATCCCATAGTAGTAGTTTAACTTAACTTTAATTAATTTCACTATTTGCTTTTTAATATTAAAATACTTATTTTCATGTGTATTTACTATTATATTATTGCATCTTCATTTATGTGACCAATGAATGATTGCGTTTAATGATTTGTACATCGTTTGAAAAAAGATTGTACATCATTTCTTTAGGGATAGACAGTCCGAACTCAAAAAATCTATTTTATTACTTGAACACAACTTGTGCACTTGCGGTTTGCACTTTCATAGCGAACAAGGGTAATTCCAAATTTCTGGCATTCTTTGGGTCGATTTTCCCTGGTGAAGCTGGCAGAGCTGCAATTGCATACAAATGTTTTAGCTATCACAATCCAAGTAAACCTCCATAACTATTTTTTGATTAATTTGGCAGTTCTTTTTGCTTATACTTGCATCCGTTATTACATCGAAGATTCAAAGGTCATGAAAGTATTTCAAAAATCTTCAACATTGATTGAGCGTGTTTGGCCAAGACTAGAAGGAAAAAAAGGATAGAAGTACTTTCTACAAAGATGAATAACTTGAAACATGTTTGCAAAAAAACAACTTAAAAAAAGAGCTTAGCTTAACATTCTCCAAGGTTTTATGGTCCTGAATTGCATTCACAACAAGGGCCTTAGATTCTCTTGATAGAAATGACTGCATACGTAAATCATGGTTCACTTCTGATGCAGGCGGATGGCTGCAAGAATTTAGCCTTCCATGTTAGGGAAAATGAGTGGAGGCCACGTTGTTTTCTCGTTCTCTAGTCCTCTCGAAGTGCACAATGCACCTCGTAAAAACTTGTTACAATTCCAGAAGGTTCATTTGACACCACAAGAAGAAAACTTGTTAGATTCGACGTTGAATTTTGCAAGCGATTCGACGAGAAAGGTGATTGAAAGCTCGCATTGAGACAACATATTCTACATGTAGAAAGCTTGACACATTCCTCAAATGCGAGGATTGGAAGAACTCCTCATCCCCGAGGAAGAATATAAGATAAAGGATTTGAACATGATTAATGATTCAACACCATTGTAACAAATTTCTTGATTATTGGGGTTTCTTAAATAATGAAGGTTATGTTATGTTTTTCAGAAATGCTATACAGCCGTGACCGAGCCGGTGGAGCTCGCGATTTTTTTAATCGTGGGTCCCACCCCTACATGTGAGGCGGCTGTGCATCGTGCTGTACTTGTAGTGTCTCTCTATGTTTTTATGATGTTCCTTTTCTTAATGATTACAAAAGAAAATATAATTTTGTTTTAATAATTGTCAAGTCTAATGCTTCAAATAAGACAAACAAAACATGGGAAACAGCACATAAAAATCACCCCATCTTGGATGGTAATTCTATATGAATAATGCTCGACAGTATTAAAGAAATAAAAGAATAAAAAGTTATTTATCGTATTGTCCGCTATTTCAACTAAGCATGTTCTTGTACATCGTCAAGAAAAACTAGGATTGTAGCCCTTTGCCAACATTCACGAAAGTGACTGAAGGTTTTTACATTGTTTACAGCAAAATCAAGATTCCATAACCTTAGCATTGGCCACCACAAAAAATATAGAATAAAAAAACATTGCACTCTATTGTCCCTTAGATCCCATCGCCCAACTAAATAATCACACAAAACAAATAACTAAATTACAATCAAGTCCCTATTTTTAATTCCACTTCTTGTTTGATAAAAAAAAAAAAGACATAAACCAAGTTGTAGTCCATCTTCAATTTACTTTGTTTTGTAAAATTCCAATACGCTTTCTTTCACATAGTTAAAATTGCTATATATTTAGTACATTGTATTGAATGTAATTGAATATCATATTTCAAAGGAATGTGTACCATTCTAGATATTTCGAGTGCTATTGAACAATTTAGAGTTTGGGATAACAAAATCGAGATCACTACATTGCAAAAAATCTTTCACATACTTATGTTCGCTAAATCATATTTAATCCAACATAGGAAGCCCATGTTTGGTTTTACTAGAAATAAGAAGAGTTAGTGAAATATTTGATTGAAAAGTTAATAAATGTCGTGAATCTCATAAAAAGTGTGGTTAAAAATTAATTATTGACCTTGATTTAATTTTTTTTTTTATCAATTTTTTACCTAAACCAAATAGGAGTCGAATATGTTAAAAATAGTATATAACATTGTTACACAAGCTGGGTATATTTCTTTTCAAGATTCATAATTTTTTTTAATTACAAGTCCTTTTCAAAATAATATTAATAAATAGTTATTAGTTTATACTATTCTAATTAATCATAGAGTTTGGTTGGCTTTAGAGCCTTAGATAGTGAGAATTTTCCAAGAAAATGATTAAAAACAATATACTAGCCAAAATCTAGCTGGCTTTAGGGGTGAATCTCTATTGAATATTCTGTAGCTTGTTTCGATTTCAGGAAACACTTATAATTTAATTTTAATAATGTAATAAATGAGGGAGTCTCGACTTAAAATACTTGTAATTGACATGTCCTCCACCACTTATATTTATTTTGAAAATATTTTCTATCTTAACATCATATTATCAAATGCCTCCTAAAAATAAAAATCGTGGATGTGGGGCCCATCACATTGTAAAGGCACCGTTGTTTATGTGTTGTAAGTCGCTTTCTAACACGTGTCCAACATGACTTTTTGCTCCAATCCATCTCCCTTGTCGTACTAAGATGTTACATTTGTTTAGAACTAAAGTTGACATTTTGATATTACATTTTTTTCTCACCAAGTCCTATGAAAAAAAGAGCAATTCAAGTGAACATAATTGATTTTTTACTATATTGATCAACTAATTAGGAATTTTTTTTAAACCCAAGTTAGGATAAACTCCGATTTAAAATAGATCTGACATTCAAGTGAAAGCGATATATGAGTCAATTTATGAATAATTAGTAAATATTATCAAAAATAATATCATGGGAGAGAGTAGTTATCGAGGGTCCCAAGAAAGTCGAGATCTCTTTTACTTCTCCTCTCACACACAAAATATATTTGATTGTGTTTAAAATGACTTATTTTTATCAAATTTGAATTTAGTTTTGAATGTATTAATAAAATTACTTTAACTAATTTTGATCTGTGCATGCCCTCTCGAACTAGAAAGGGGAGCCGTAACCTATATTATTCTATTCGAATTTATTAGTATCATCCACCAATTGGAGATTGAAACGTGTCACTCACCTAGATTTTATCCAAAAAAGACTTTGACGCAGCGAATGCGTGGGGTAGAGAAGGAACGAATTCTCTTGGAATCAAATTTTAAGATTTGGCTCTGAAAATTAAAGAGCACATCATTTTTAAAGAGCCTATTAAAAATGTTGAATCATTCAAATGCATATATATAGTTCGGTTCTCCTCTTCCAATCAATAATTATTCTAAAGGTTCATTTGATAGCAAAAGTGGAAAAATAAATATTTTCCATGTAAGTTGAAAAATAAAAATTCACCTAAACCATAGGAAAATATTTTCCATGAAATTTGTTGAAAACAAACTTAAATTTGTTGTACCTTAAAAAATATTTTTTTGCCACGGTACAATCAAATGGCTAAAGTAAAAAATATTTTCCTTAGATGTGACATTTTCCATGGTAAATGTGGCAAATGGCCTAACTATTAATTGACAATTTAAAACCCTATTTGATCCAAATCAAAATTCAGATTTTAATTTATGTCAAATTTAACAATTAATTTTAATCACATATTTTATGGAATCTACAACTTTATAACAACATATTCTATCAATTTTTATTAAATTTTTATTTTAATTTTCACCAAACAGAGACTAAGTGTATAAATAAACTAGAAGATAAAGATGTTACGAGTGTCAAAATTGAGAGTGTGGCCTATGGGTTACTAACGAAGTTTCTAAATCAAATATTTATATTTGAAGAATGTTTTAGCAAAATTTTGATAAAATTAATGAAATATGTAATTAAAATAGAAATTTGTTAGATTGAAAAATTGATAAAATCTTAACAAAGATTTATCAAACAATCACTAATATAGCCTAGTGAGAAATGAATAAAAATAAGAATGAAAATTGTCGATTTTTTGTTATTGTAGAGTCAAAAAATTTGGTCTCTTAAAATGTGTTATTTATTTAAAAAAAATAGTGGTGCCACACAAGCGCGTTGCTCTCCATCCTCCATGTACAACACTATACGTACATGATATTATTTTACAGACATTTTATAGGATACACACTACAGGGTTGGTGCAATGCGGGGGTGATATTTTCTTTGTAATATTTTTATTCGTTGGGCACATCCCCATGTGAGTATCTGTAATCTTTTTGTGAATTTTCTTTCTGTATGTGTAACTTTTTCTATTAGCCATTGATCCACTCCACGGCTACACAGGGAAGAACATGTCAAAACTCAAATCTATCCTTCATATTCGCCCTCGAAAATGAATTTATTTTTTGGGGGTAAAACCCCCCATTTTTTGCAAATAAAAATGAGCGGAATAGTGATTTTTTGAAAAATGAGTGATTGAAAATAAAAGAAAGAAAAATGAAATATAATTTAATGAGATTCAAATAATGGTTTATATCTCATCCCGAGTAATGCTACTCTTACAACTTTTTTTTACAACTTTCTCTTACAATCACTCACATGGGGAGGGGTCCCACAGTGAATAAAAAAATCTACTGCGAGTGATTGTAAGAGAAAGTTGTGAGAATAGCATTGCCCATCTCATCCCTTTTACTAAAAAGTAAAAGGCATGGCTTTTATCCAAAGAAAAATGTTACTTTGCCCACTTGATTAACACTTTCCTCACATGAGTGTGTGGATCCCGCGTGATTTAAATAATATTTCTCCGCTAATGTGAGAGAGAATTGGTCAATCAAGTGAACAAAGTAGCATGTCTCTTATTCAAAGAAAAATGTTACTTTGCTCACTTAATTAATGAATAAAATTGATTATACAGCTTTTTTTTTACCATTTGGTACACAACCCTCTCACATGGGATGTGGCCTGAGCTAATTTAATGTTATTTTAAGCTCAGGCCCCACCCCATGTTATGAGGGGTTGTGAACCGAGCTGTGTACCGAAGTGTACATCAAGCTCGGTTCCTTAATTGATACTCCCCTCATATAAATTTGTGAGTTTCACGTGATTTAAATAATATTTTTTCATTAATGTGAGAGGGACGGGTTAACCAAGTGGAAAATAACATGCATCATATCCAAAACTCAAAACCAGATGTCTGCTACCTAAGAGAGTCCAGGAAGGCAGAAACACTGCTAACAATTTTCTTGCTGTCACCAAAGGGTATTATAGTAACTAAGCGCCACTAAAAATCAAAAGCCCCCTCAATTAATAAAGAATTAAGGGGGTGCCCCATATCAAATTTTTCTCTATTTAACACAGCATTAGGCGTAGTTAAAGTCCTCTCTTTTTTCACCCTCCTTCTCTCTCTAATGTTACTGAGGGTGTTCTACAGATGACTTCACCAAAAAGTTGACTTCTTTTCTGAAATTTCCTTTGAAGGGTAATTTTCTGTTCTTTATTTTTTCTTGCCAATTCGTTTCCATCTTTGAACTGCAGGTTTAGTACGATTCTGAGTTTGAGTTCATTTATTTTCTTGATCACTAGGTGAATTAAATGGTTTGATGCGTATTTTAGCATTTGCTTTTTACTGAATTTGGTTCATAGTATACCCGTGATAATTGTTTCAAGGATTAAAGGATTTTAATCGGTGCTGTTGATAAATTGCATTATTTAGAAAAAAAAAAATTTGACTGTTAAGTCTGTCATCTTCTTTTAATTTTTTCACATAGACCATATTTGATTACTCCATGTTCCCTCTTCATATAGACATAGGTTGGAAGGTTTTCACCTTCCCGTTTATTACCATGTTCCTCTCTTCATGATTCGCTTAGAGTAGAGAGAGCGTTTGGCTCTCTGTTTTTCGGGTTTCTTTTCTCTCGTGTCTAAGTTTATGGATCTTCAATGACTCAGGTTTAATCCCATAAAGATGATGAATCTTTAGCTCACGAAGAACTACCCTTCGTTCATCTTGAATATGAGCAATGTCATGAATAACAATATCTCAGATAGCATAAACGGGAGAGATCACTTCTTTCAACATGTTTATTTGTTTATCACGATAGGGCTAATGATGGTGTGAGTGGTCGATGACCTTGTATGGAGCGTTTGTTATATAAATCTTCAAAGGCCACTGCTCTCTCTCAAATTGAATTACATTCATAGTTGAAATCCCCTGGTTTTACGGTTTAAAAGCATGTTGTTTTATATCTTCTCGATTAGTCTTCCGGGGGGTTAGGTTTTCTAGTTGTGTCAACTATTATTTCCCTCTTTTAGAAGAAAATCAATGAAACAAACCCGTGTCGTGGTTATCTTCAACCCAGCGGCCTTGTTTCAATTTTCACCTTCACTGAAAAATGAAACTTTAACATACAAATTATCTTAGTGTGACTTTTAAAAAAAAGGTTCTTTTGACTCTTAATATGGATAGATTCATAATTCTCTAAAATGAATTAAGATGCTTACCTTGACTAAACTGATTAATTCACCATATCCCAATAAATATTTAGCCATTAAGCAACATGTTAGCCTGAATTTTAAAGATCAAATCTTAGTTATTTTGATTATGATATCGTAATCTGTTTTGTAAGTGAATGGTAAACATGGATTTGCATATTTTTCGTTTATGTCATGCTATAGAAAATAATGCTTATATGGCTTCGTTAAATATTCTCTTTTCATCATTGTTCGGTTTTTTCTTTGTTTATCTGATTTGACTTAAATTGTAATTCCTGATCTCAATTTGCTTCGCGATTCACCAATAATGTTTCAATTTCCATTTTCTTGCACGAGTATTATATGAAATTAAGGGTCAAGTTCTTTATTATGACAGGTGAATGTATGAAGATTCTGTACCAAGAGGCAGGAACCGATGTCTATTTGGATTGCTTCTACTATAGAAATCTAAACGTTATTAGATCATGAATACAATGCTTTGAGATTCGAATGTGTTGATTACTTAAGGCAGGTAATATAATGGATAGGTCAGACACATCAGGTTTTGTGAGTGGTGGAGGTCGCCCGTTAGGATTTATTCTTGTTTTTTACATTTTGATTTATAAATTTTCCTACTAGTCTTGTAACCTTCTAGTGGTAGGAGTTTTAGATTCTCTCATAAGAACAGTATGTTTTCCTCTCTCGACGGCAAGCTCTTAAAGAATGGAAACACTAGGGACACCTCTTTACAATTGGATTGCTTTGGTTACAGAAGACCTGAAACTGCCGGCTTTGAGAACAGCCGAACCGATAGTGTTCCATGTATTTATGCGAATGCTCCAGATGATGGGTGCAAATTAGTGCTTGGATTGGGCCCAGCGCCTATCACATACTTGGATAACTTTTCATCTTCCCATGGCAACAAAAGCAAAGGACTGACAACTGTATCATCAACTAAGCATGATTCAATTCTAAAACTAGGTCTGTCAGGAGGCACCGACGAAGTTTCCAGAGCACTCAATTTTTCAGCTTCCACAGAATGTACTTCTCAACCATCTTCGGATGGCAATAGACTAGTGATCCCTGTTGCTGATGAGGGTTCTACATCCGGCAAGAAATCCTCTGGCTATCTGTCAAACTTTTTTCTTGCTCCAGGATTGGAGAAATCCGAAATTTCATTGACAGGAAATAAACTTTTAGAGCTTGGAGCAGCATCTCATTGCCAATTTTCTCAGCTAAGTTCTGAACCTTCTGGTGGTTCTAAGTACTCGATCAGTGTGCTAGAACCTGCAAGAGCTGCAGTATCTTCAGATCACAGGACGAACAACACGAAGATATGCAAGTTTTCTGGATGTACAAAAGGGGCCCGTGGGGCTACAGGTCTTTGCATTGGTCATGGCGGTGGACATAGATGCCAGAAACCTGGGTGCCATAATGGGGCCGAAAGTAAGACTGTCTACTGTAAAGCCCATGGAGGAGGGAGGAGGTGCCAGTTTCTGGGATGCACTAAAAGTGCCGAGGGGAAAACAGATAACTGCATAGCACATGGTGGTGGAAAACGCTGCGGATATTCAGAAGGGTGTACAAAAGCAGCACGTGGCAAGTCAGGTCTTTGCATCAGACATGGTGGAGGAAAGAGGTGTAAGATGGTCGGGTGCACTCGCAGTGCCGAGGGGCAAATTGGCCTGTGCATCTCTCATGGCGGTGGACGACGATGTCAATTCCTAGGTTGTACCAAGGGTGCTCAAGGGAGTACCATGTTTTGCAAAGCACACGGTGGTGGAAAACGATGCACGTTTACAGGGTGTACCAAAGGTGCCGAGGGAAGTACATCTCTCTGCAAAGGGCATGGTGGTGGAAAACGCTGTCTCTTCAATGGTGGTGGGATATGCCCAAAAAGCGTGCATGGAGGTACGAATTTTTGCGTTGCCCATGGTGGTGGAAAGAGGTGTGCTGTTCCAGGCTGTCCCAAGAGCGCACGGGGCAGAACTGATTGCTGCGTCAAGCACGGAGGTGGAAAACGTTGCAAGTTTGTAAACTGTGATAAGAGCGCTCAAGGTAGCACCGATTTCTGTAAAGCCCATGGTGGCGGAAAGAGGTGCAACTGGAGTGAGGGAAAATGCGAAAAGTTTGCACGGGGAAAGAGTGGGTTATGTGCTGCACATAACAGCCTAATTCGAGGGCAGGAGACTACCAAAGGAGGAATGCTTGGACGAGGACTTTTCCACGGATTGGTTCCTGTTGCTTCTAATGCTATAGGTAGCTTCGACAACACGTGCCTGTCCTCCGGAATGAGTGTGATATCAGATTCCATAGACTCAATTGAGAAGCGGCCAGCTAAAAGACAACAGCTTATCCCGCCTCAGGTTTTGGTTCCTCTGTCAATGAAGGCCTCGTCGTCTGGCTCAAGACCAGTAGGTTCGGAGAAGCAAGAGGAAATGAACACTAGGTTTAACATTGGCAGCAGCAGCTTTGATGTTGTGGGTCCTGAAGGGAGGGTCCACGGTGGTGCATTCATGTTGCTACTCAGGGGAAACCTGAAGAACGGGATTTGAATTGGTTCTACCGAACCTTCTACTTGTAATTTATATGTTCCTGGTTATGAAATTCTTGATATTAATCTGTGTATAACCACTTGAAATATCGAGAAAATGAATTAAGTTGTTCAGTATCGTCCGATACTATAGCCGTTGTTAAAAAACTTATTTGTATGTTCAATAATTTGTAATACTATGCATAAATCTTCTATTGATGGTACTCTTGTTCTTAGTCTTACTGTTCCTGTGAAAGGCGTGCTTTGAAGCTCTCTTACACTTGTTCAGATTTATGTATGTATGTATGTATGTATGTATGTATGTACTTGTTTATAATGTGTGATCAATCCATCTAGTTGTGATCATAGTGAAACAGTATAAATACCATATGAAATCCACAATTCACATTACGCGGCAATGAAAGAAATCTTCAAATAATTCACATTTTTTTTTTCCTTTTTGTATTGCTTTCTCTCATCTCATGAATTGATTCGATTACACTATGCCAAACATTCTCAATTTCAGGTAAATTCGTTACAATTAACGAATATCGTTTAAATCCTTTTACGATTGAGTTTTGAATTTGATATACCTGGCTTTCAGGCTTCGATTATTACTGATTTCAAAGATCGAAAATTGCAAACATACATATTGCCGTGAGAAATCTGTACAAGAGCTCCTCTTTTGCATTTTGTTTCTCTCGTTTTACATTCGAATAATCGATTTTCGAGTATCTATCTTGTAATTTTACTTGTTTCGTAGATAATTTCTTTGATTTTCTTGTCGTAAGGTTCATAAGTTCAAACTTCGAATTACAAAAATCCTGCTGAAAATTTCAGAAAATTTGCCATATAAATAAAATTGTGGATTTCCGTTGAATTTCAACTACGTAAGATATTATCTGAGGTGTGTACTAATTAATGCTATTGTTGAAGTACATTTCCATGGAAAACCTCCATAGTTCCAAAGCTCCGAAGCTTAAGTCGCTAAGCCGCACGGTTTTGCCGATCAATATGCAAAATGTCATTGGCCGCCGTTATCGCCATTCAATCTTCGATCCGTACGCATCCGACAGCTCGAACTCTCCATCTCCACTGGCGAAGTACCTCCGCTCCACTCCGCTGGCGGCGATTGAGAACCTGCAGACGCCGCCGACGGTGTTCAGGGCACCGATGAAGGTTGAGGAAGATGTACTAGTAATGGACGGCATTCTGATAGATAAGTCCAACAAAAGCAGTGACAGTTGTGGTGTAAGGGTTAGGTCATCGCTAAAATCATCTGATTCCAGGAGAGGCAGCTTAGGGAGTTTGATTTCTTCTTCTGTATCGTCGTTGTCGCCGCCAGGCGCCGGCGGCGGCGATGGCGGGAGCGAGAATAACAATAGAAGCCTCTTCGGATCCAAATGCCAGGTCAATACAATTCTCACTCTTTGATAAAATAGTACGGTCGGTAATCAATAGTGAGTAAGATTCATCCACGGCTGTGATTAAGTCTTGTTTTCACGAAAAATCTAATTGCCAGTTACTGTTCACATTGCTAAATCAAGTACAAACAGTAAAGCACGATGTACAGTATCGATTTCTGCCTAAAAGAGTTGTACTTTGTCTCTATATAAGTAAGAATTAATTTATTTGTACAAAATTTATTTACAAATAAATTGTTTACAAGATGTAGATATTGATTTCAAAAATTGTTTTTAAAATAATTAGCGTGTGTATTGTCAATACATATATAAACCACATTTGTCAACACAACTGGTACAAATAGCACGATTCATTTACTGAAGTCAATTTCTGTACTGTGGTAATTTTAATTTGAACAGGTCGCACACCGGAAAGAAGAGCTGCGCCGGCGCACAAATCCTTCGTCAAGCAAGAGCATATTTGAGGTATATAAAGAACTGAGAATCATATTCTTGTTATCAAAATTTTAACATAAAGCATACTAATTTGGTGGTAATATGAATGAATTTCTCAAACTACATCTGTGTGATTTCGCAATTTTCATAGGCACAGATCTGCGAATCATACAACATTTCAGGAGGATCAAGTTCTTCATCTTATGGCACAAAGTGCCGCTTTGGTCCTCACCAGGTCAAAGCAGCACCAGGACCAGCAATCACGCCACCACTGCCAATACCTATGGCCTTGCCAACATCGCCCATCGAAGTCAAACAACCTTCTGATGCCATTGTCTTTAGCAGACCTTCAACTACCAGTCTTACTACCTCTGATTGGACACCTCAGGATGATGAAATTGAGATTACTTTACCCTGTGGTACGACTGAGAGAGAGAATCCCTCAAGAGAAGATGTGGATGATCATATACAGAAGGTTCTCTATGGAACTGGTTCAAGGAAAAGATTGCCTGTTTTTGCTGAATTTTGCACAGTAGATGATTGATTTGGAATGTCTTTGCTGAAGAAGACACTAATTTTCTGCTGAATATGACTCGGATTTTTTTTGGGAACTAAGGTAACAGACTTGCATACTTGCCACTGGTTAATATTTGTAAAATTTTCGTGCTCTGGGTTTCTAATTTCGTACTTCTGGAACATCTTATAGGCTATAAGATAGGTCTGGAATTGAATAAAAGAAGTAAGTACTCGTATACCTTTCTGATAACATGCATTTTTTGTCGCGTGAAGAATGAAATTTACTCTACTGTATTGTGGAAATTTACTTGACGTGGAAATAAAATTTAAGGATGTTTGGAACTTCATATTTGCTTCCCACATGAGCGTGCGTTTATGTTGGATAGATTTCCTCTTTCTGTATATTCTCGTTAAGATCTATTGAGTAACGGTGGTGTTTAGGTTGATCTAAAATGCCAACATTTCCAGTTATATTCATCATCTATTTTTGTGCATTTTAAGTGTGCGTTGATTCATTTTCTTCTGTAACTCAATTGCTCAACAAGATATAGTTGCTGATTGCAGCTAGCATGTACCTACTTATTTAGTTGCTAGTGTATCCATGCGAGGATGATAATCAATAATAGTATCTGCAAGAGAGAACTAGTGAGAATAATTTATTATGTTTGCATCGCCCTAGTTGCTGGTGTATGAATGTCTGTGTATCTAAGGGTATCCCAAGTTTTAGAACTTGGGGGCTCGACTGTGAATCTGAACCAAAAATAAACAGACAATGATTAGTCTAGGAGACGGCTAGTCTGATATTGTATTTTTCACAAATTTGACATTAAGAAGCTGGTTTAAATTAATTCACCTTTATAAAAAGTTTATATAGTTGAAAAATGACTAACCGATCGTATATCTTTAAGTAAAACCTTAATGCTTGGTTACTTGTGTAAGGTGTCTAGGTATGATGTCGATCCTTGAAGAGTTGGGCATGGGTATTGTGTTATGTTAACAAAAGTGCATTTATCATAATCAATAGGTATGGAGATAGTTTCCGTTTTCTTTTGCCTTTTGTTATATACTGATAAGTGAGAATTCTTTAATCCTTTTATCACTCTACTTTAGTTTGTTTTCCTATTAGGCTGCTTCCATAATTCGGCACTAAGAAATGGATTACCAATAATATATTTATACTTTTTGTTTCTTCGTTGCAATCATCTTCTTCAATTGTTAGGGAGAATGAACTAGTGTTTGCGCAAATAGTGCTTGATCGTTTGCCCAAATCAGCTAATAAGGGTTGATCTAAATTGTTCAAATCTCTGAGTACTTCAAATGTGCTTATCCAAAAGTATTGTAATTCGTTCATATTTTTTTTTTCTCATCCATATCAATTTCCTCTTCATCAATTTGCTTTGTCTTGACTCTACCAAAAATGGGGTGCCTCTAATACTCTTCTAAATTCCAAAACCAGAATGACATTCAGTTTCAGTGTGACACATAGCTGAAGATTGGTAGAACTTCAATCTTATCTGAGAATGAATTGTCTGTTAGTTTGAATGATTGATCTTCTCTGGTACATCCTTCGGCTTCTCATCGTGGAAAACTAAATTTCCATCATGAAATAACACGACACCGTATTCTTTGTAGATAGTCAACTTTTGTCCAATGTTGGTCTACAGAATGCCAAATTCCAATCATCAATTGCTGCAATTATGCATTGATCTGATTTTGTAACAGGAAATACGAGAGATTGCAGTGAATGGTGGAAGATTTAGATCCAGAAATTGGATTTAATAAAATCATATCTCCTATAATGAATAAACAACCAACCTCTAAAACATCCAACTGCTTCAGAAAATATTCTTAATGCTGTTGATGAGACTATTGATTAAGGTTCATAATCAAAAAAAAAATTCATTGATCGAGGATTGGAAACAATTTCTGTATTTTCTTGATAAAAATTGAGTGTATTTCGATATGGGTCAAGACTCCAGATTTAGACGATTAGTATTTTTAGGTTCTTTGTAGTTTGTATTTTGTAAGAGATGAAGAAGAGTCACTTTGAGCAGGGTTGCTCTTTCACTTTAAAACTTTTACTCTTTCTACTTATGCTTTGATTTCAGGGACATACCAAAGTCTCCACAATAAATTTGACTGATTTTTATTTTATTTTTTATTTTATTTTTGATCATTCCTTTTGCCTAGTTGGACGGACCATGAGCTGCGGTAAAGCTATAGCTTAATTTATTTATGAGCTGTGCTATGGGGCCGGGCTCAATGCTAGGCCCCATTAAAATGGCTCCCCCCTATTGGTGGCACCAATAGGGGGGCGCCAAACACTTGTCCTGGCATTGAGCGTGGTCAAGTGACTTTTCCCTTTATTTATTACGCCACATCTTTAATTAGTTAGAACAAATTGATATGAACAGAAACATTAACGCAAAACACTGTTACTAAATTGCTAAATTGTATTTAAAAAGTTGGGTAATTAATTCAGAACACTTTCAGTAAATAAACAAAGTTGTTACTAATTTATTATGTGTTATTTAAGTAGGCAAACTTATAGTTTTCTGGGTATTGTTGTCTAACAGTCTAAGGAATAGAGAGTCGATCTCAAAATTAATCTCAAAATGATTTTTATCTACAACTCAACATTTGGATCTGTTGGTGTCTGCACTCCAGCCTAACTTTTATTAAGAAAAAAAAATATGGGAACTCAAGTAAAAAAACTGGAAGTTTGGACTATACTCGGAAAAGCTGAAACATAGGTATTGGCCGTCGTAAATTGAAGGGACATCATAATTAATTAATCTCTACCACATTGTCCCACCTTATTGTCAACCACACCACACTTA
This sequence comes from Osmanthus fragrans, assembly GCA_019395295.1. NCBI lineage: Eukaryota > Viridiplantae > Streptophyta > Magnoliopsida > Lamiales > Oleaceae > Osmanthus > Osmanthus fragrans. Next base: position 905,262 of record JAEDXY010000039.1, on the reverse strand, counting down.
GTAGGACAAGTGGCAACTATGATATCAACACCTATTTTGCTAACAATTGTAAGTATTGAAAATTACACAAAACTCTAGTTTATAAATTGAATATTCTAAAATCATACTCAAAATTTAACTATTCAAAAATCAGATATCTTATTAATTAATTAATATATATAAAAAAACAATTAATCTACCTAAAACTCTAAATTATTTATTCATCTTTTCACACACACACACACACACACTCTCTCTCTCTCTCCTCAACCATCGTCGCCGCTAGAGGAGTCGGGCCAGAAGTCGCGAAGGTAACACGATAGTTACCCTCCACTCCATTCACTCACCGGAAGCGCTGCCATGTCTCAATTATCTCTCTCTCTCTCTCTCTCTCTCTCTCTCTCTCCATGTTATCTTGTCTTCCTCACAAATAGACCACTGCAACGTCGTCGTAGATCGCGGTTGAAACGGTGCAGATCACGGTGGTGATGATAATTTTTTTGGTTGTTGGATGGGTGTTGATGGTTTCTACGTCGCAGCTGTAGTAGACACAAATCGCGGCGAAGATAATTTTTCTTTTTTTTCTTTTTTTGTTGGATGAGTGTTGGTGGTTTTCATATTTTTGTGGTGTTTGAGATTTTGGTGATGGTGATGGTGATGGTGATAGTGGTGGTCCTGTGGCTGTGGCGACAACAGAGGAGCAGATTGTAGTTTTAGCATGCACGAATCGCGATGGTGAAGATGAATTTTGTTTGGTTGTTGGATGGGCATTGTGTGGTGGTGGTGTTGTGGTGGTGACTGTGGTCGCAGATTTGGCTGTGGTGGCTGTGGTCACGGATCTGGCGGTGGTGCTGTCAATAGTGGTGATGATGTTTTGTGTGGTGGTGGTATTGCCGTCGGGAGGTGGAGGTGGTGGTGGTTTAGGCAGCGACGATGGTTGTGGTGGTGATTTAGGTGGTGATGAGGTGGTAGTCTCAAGTGATGCTGGTGGTCACAAATTTTTTGGTTGATCGTGACAATTAAATTGATTAATTCTGTGACCAATAAACAATATGTGACCAATACTAGTGATAAATTGTGACTAAAAAATAATGTGACCTAAAAATTTGTTGATCTGTGACTAATAATATGATAATTTGTAACTATATAATAAGTTGTAACTTATAATAATTGTGATTTGTGACCCCATGAATAAATTATGACCCATGAAGTTTTTGAATCGTGACCGTAAAATAATTTGTGACTTATTAAAATTCTGATTTGTGACCTCAAAAATAATCTGTAACCTGTAAAATCTTTGATTTGTGATCTTGAAATAATTTGTGAATAATTAATTTGATAATGTGTGACCAATAAATAAATTTGTGACAAAATTGTATAAATCTGTGACATGTATGTATTTAATTAATTAAATATATAATTAATTAATTAAATTATAAATAAATTTTAATAAAAATATGATTTTTGAAATTTGAAACTTGTTTTCTTATTATTGAAATGTGTCATACTTATTCTCTTAAATAGAAAATTTTCTCATTATAAGTAATATTACCTCAGGGACGTATATAGGGGGATCGGGTTGGGCTATAGCCCAGTCGAGTCCCTAACCCATTAAAAATTTTAGTGCAAAACATTCATAAGTAATTTTATTATTATTATTATTTTTACATATTAGCTCCGCTTGTAGTTCAATTTTGAATCCGTTCCTGGATTACCCAACGATAGGTCATCATTACCTTATATCATAGTTGAGAAATAGAGGTCATGGTAATTTACTCGATCAATCTCATCAACCAATCAAGAAATCAGAATTTTAGGTGATGACATATTTTTAGGTCGGTATTGTAGCAGAAAAGACCTTGGACCGGCAAGTGGCATGAATTTGCAAATGGTCCCCTCCTGGGGGAGGAGCTAAGGGAACTCGGGGAAAAAGAAAAGAAAACAATCTCAAACCTCTCTTTCTATTATTTTGAAGATCTTGATCTAATTTCAGCTATTGTCAATAAATTTTTCCTTTTAAGTTGATTTAATCTTGCCACATCATTCTCGGTCATCAAAAGTATCTGCATCTTTTATAGACAATATAATATAAATTAATAAAATAAAAAGGGTGTGAAAGGAAATTTAATACTAAAAAATATAAATAAAAAATAAAAAATTTAATTTCCTCTGATATTTTGTGGTCAAAATCTAGAACTACCGTTGACTTTTTCAGGGAGCTAGTTGACCTTGTGGAGGCCGACTAACAAAACTGTTGCTTTTGCGGCTATAGGATTTGGACAAAAGTACAATTTTAACTGCTTATAGTATAACTTCTGCAGCAGCACAAATTTTTCCCCCAATTCTTTCTTTTCAATAAAAAATGTCTTCGTAATTTAAATCATGTCGATAGGGACATACCACCTTAGCTCATAGTTTAATCGTAATTCAAAAATATTTTGCAAATTTAATGGCCATTTAAATTTTTGACTCTGCAAACTATCTTGAAATACCCACTAAAGCACAAAAATTAGGATTATTCAGAAAACGGGTTTACCTAAATCTACAGGTCATTCAAGATACATGGACTATTCCATGTTTAGCCAACGAATCACATTTTCATTGATATTTCGCAATCTTCAATTACTTGAAGGAGGATAGTATTTGAAAATGGGATATAGAATCACTAGATGAATTTATAGGATTAACCCATTAATATGTTGGAAAATGCTGCTCAAACAGGGTAGTTGACAGGCTTTTTTGACAAGTGTTACGTTGACAGCACCTGTATGAATGATTTTTTTCCTTACTGTTCAATGAAATATTGCCACGTGTCCCCTCCAATTTAACCTAGAATATATTATATATGTCATAGAGATGTCGAAAGGCAATGGGAGAAAATGCTATTAGTATTCCAAATGAACTTAGTGCTCAAGAAACTAATATTATAATTCTTGGATTCTATCTGGTTAATTCTCAAGTTTCCTAAGGATTACATCACCCTGAAACCACTAATTTTTTTATGCCACTAGGCTTATAAATAGAACATAATTATCTTGTTTCTGGGTTAATCCTGACTATGCGGAGTAGGCGAACTTCTAATGTCCCACTTTTATAAGGGTCCCAAAAAATTATTATAGTTCATAAAATATTACAAATAGAATAAAGTCTAAATGTAATCAACCAAGCCAATTCAATTGTCCGATTAGCAAACATACTAATCTTTTATTAAAATGTAAACGTTAAATTAGTTTAGATTTTATTTGTACAAATATTTAAAGCTTAATTCAGTGGAGCTTTTTTTTTTTTTTAACAAAAAAAATTTCTTAATGATACTTCATGGCAAGAACTGTTTGGTAAATTATTATATATTTTAAAATATTTGAATTTGATATTGGTAATTTTTATTTATTATTTTTAGCATTCAACACTTGGAATGATTTAGCTCAAAATTTCTGTACCAAGTTCTTTTCACCAGCAAAAGTAGCACAACTAAGGCACGATATCTCTATATTCCGTCAGGGTGAGTCAAAAGCTTTTGATGAAGCTTGGAATAGGTTCAAGAACATACTACGAAAGTGTCTTCAACATGGTTTCGATAGGAGAGCCCATATACAATACTTCTATATAGGACTACTCCTAAATTTCAAAAAATATAGTAGATTCTTCATCTAGTGGATTCATATCCACTAGAACAGTGCCACATACTTTGGAGTTGCTTGAAAGAATGACTACTACTTCAGTCATGTAGTCCTCTGAGTGGAACATAAAAAAGGAATATATGAGGTTGACACCTATAGCTCTCTCTGCAAAGATTGATTCTTTATTTCATAAGATAGAGAGCATGACACAGTTAGCTAAAGTCGTACAAGCTAAAAAGACTAGTTGTGAAGAATATGGAGCATACCATAATACAATTGAGTGCCCAATTCTTCACAATGAGTGGAACAAGTAGATTATTCACAACAGAATGATCAGTATGGAGACATCTACAATCCTAGTATGAGAAAGCGTTAAAATTTCTCTTGGGTAATCAAAATCAAAATAAACCCCAGGGGCAATATTAACAGCAGGAGAAGAAAAAACAATTATGGTCCGTTTGATAGAAAGATGGAAAATGAATGGCAAATAAAATGTTTGGCAGGGAAGTGATTTGCCTAGAATTTATTTTAGAGGGAATTGTAATTAATAGTGTTTGATTGGTATAATTTTTCAACTAATCCGTTTGACTTTGTTTTTCATGCAAATTGTTACTTTTGGGATAAATTTTTTTACAGTCTATATTAAAATTTGTTTGGATTGCCAAAAAGTAAAAATAAAAAATAAAAAAATATTTTCATGAATTTTTGGTGTTTGTTTGGCTTCATTTTTCATGCAAATTGTCAATTAAATCGATAAATTTTTTTACCATTGTATTTATAATATGTTTCCATAGCCAAAAAGTTAAAAAAAAAAAAAAAAAAAACACCCAACAAGGTGGAAAATAAATTTCCACCAAAATTATAAGAAAATAAATTCTTACTTTTGTGTTTCAAGGGATTGTACCTAGAATATTGGTGGCAAATATTTTTCATGGCAAATCTGGCTAATCAAACAACCAAAAGTAGGAATTAGAAAAATATTTTCCTAATTTCATAACAAATAACACCAATTAAACAGGGCCTTAGAGTAGGAGAAGACCAATCATTGAGAAGACCGAAATAACCATCTAGAATCAAAATGCTTTGATTAAAAACTTGGAGACTCAAGTGGGATAATTGGCAATTTCCATGACAGGCAAATCAACTAGTGCTTTGCAAAGCAATACAAAAGTAAATCTGAGGGAACATGCCAAAGCTATCACTATTAAGAGTGGAGTGCAATTAGCCGAAATACATGTTAAGAGACTAGTTGCAAATGCCATAGTACCTTTTTCAGACGAAGTGCATTTGGAATAGACTAAACAAACAATGAAAACACCTGCCAAAGAGAGTTTGGATACACCATGGGTAAGGCAATCGTCCCTAGTGGTGGCAATTGGGTTAAGTCGCTCTCGCTCGTAAAAAAACGAGCCCAAGCAACGAGCCGAATAAAAAAAATTTGGACGAGCCACGAGCCGAGCCGACTCGTGGGCTCTTCCAATTTAAAAAAAAAAAAAATTAAAAGTTAGTGACCGGAACGGTCACTGACAAACTTCAGTGACCGTTTGGTCACTTTCAGTAACCGTTTGGGTCCTCAAAATTAATTAATTTTTTTTTTTCAAATTTCATTTTCTTCTTATAAATACCCATCAATTACAACATTTTTTTCTCGCCAAACTTACTATCAATCTCTTATTCTCTATTATACTCTCTACAAACCAATTATTATCAATACTATTCATTCATTCTTATTTCTATAATCTTCTACATTTTATATTCATATCATTAAATTATAATCTTGATTTTACAATATATTTTCTACACTACTACATAATCTTCATTCACTTCTCAATTCTATTTCACTTCTCCTTCTTCAATATTCAATTTCAATTATTCACAAATGGATCCACGCTCATTTATTGAAAACTTGTTCGATGTCGGAGTCGGGAATGAAGCACATGTGCCCCATAATCAATTACTTTAATCATAATTGGCCTAGTAAAAATGCACTAAGGAAAAATTCAAAAGTAGTTGACTTCTGGCGAAAGTATGAACGTCGATGGTCAATAGTTTCTGCAATGGCAAAAGATCTACTAACACCTCCAGTTAGCACTGTAGTTTCGGAATCTGCTTTTAGTGCAGGGTTTAGGGTTCTCTCTGAAATTAGGAGTCGACTAAAAGAAGATATTTTGGAAGTATTAATGTGCGTGAAGGACTGGTAAGACGCTCATTTTAATACTTTTATAATTTTTTTAAAAATATTGTACACGTAACAAGTTGTTCGTGTACAATTTTTAACTCCACCTACTCGAAATTGAATTATTGAAGTAGCCGGTCCCAAACCCGGATAAAGGATGAGGGTTTATATTTTAATATTTTTAAAATAAAAAATATTTTGAAAAATCATTTGACAATTTTTCATTTTTTTTTTAATTTTATCATTTATAAAATAATTATTTTCAATCAATATATTTTCTTCAAAACAAACTTGAAAATGAAAATATATTTCTAAAAATTATTTATAAGTAAAAAATTAAATTATAATTACAAAAAACTTATAAGTATTATTTATAAGATAAATTCATAAAAAAATACTTTATAAAAAAATACTTTATCTAAATAAATTGTTTATTTAAAAAAAAAATACTTATAAGATAAAATTTTACTGAAAATCTATTTTTTTTTTAAAATATTTAGAAAGAAAACTTGTATAAAAATATAATGAAAAAAAGGCTCGTGAGCTCGACTCGTCAAGGCCCACGAGCCACGAGCTCATGGGCTGAGTTGAGCTCACCTTTTTTTTGACGAGTCGAGCCCCAGCCCGAGTCGAGCTTGTAGGATAACGAGCCGAGCTGATTGCCACCACTAATCGTCCCTATCAATCCTTATAAGCATCATATTCAATTTTCTCATAGATTAAGAAAACACAAGTTGGATCAACAACAAATGAAATTCCTGAATGTGTTCAAGAAGTTTCATATCAACATTTCGTTTGTTGATGCACTTACTCAAATGCCTAGCTATGTCAAATTCTTAAAGGATATCCTTTCCAACAAATGCAAGTTGGAGGAACACGAAACGGTGATGTTGATTGAGGAGCGTAGCACTAGAATTCAAAAAAGCTACCTCCAAAGTTAAAAGATCCCGGGAGTTTTACTTACCTTACACTATAGGAGACTGTTATTTTGATAAAGTTTTATGTGATCTTGGTACAAGTATTAATTTGATGCCACTTTTTATTTTTTTGGAAATTTAGATTGTGAGAGGCAAAAGCAACTACAGTAATTATACAACTAGCTGATAGATCTCTCACTTATCCTATATAGATCATCGAGGATGTACTAATCAAAGTGGAAAAATTCATCTTCGCAACTGATTTTCTTATCCTTGGAATGGAGGAAGATAAAGACGTTCCACTAATATTGGGCAAACCATTCTTAGTTACTGGAAGAGCTCTTATCGATGTTTAGAAAGGTCAACTAATTCTAAGGCTTGGGGAAGATCATATTTCATTCAATGTGTTCAAAGCGATGAAGTTCCATATTGAGTTAGACAGTTGCCTCCAGATAGATATGATTGATAGGGTGATTCATGACACATTTCAGTTACATAATCTATCAGATGCATGTGAGACATGTATTGTACATTCTCAATCTATTTCCTCTGATTCTAGTAAGATTGAAGCCTGTGCATTGTTTTGAGGAGTTGGGAACTGGTTCTACAAAGCCACTAACTTCAATTTAGTAGCCTACTAAGTTAGAGCTCAAGTAACTACCACCGTAGCTCCGTTATGCTTATTTGGGGGAGTCATCTACACTTTCATCCCAAATATTACTTTGAACTCAGTTAGCTAGGTGGAAAAGGAAATGCTACTTCTGGTACTCAGATACAACAAAATAGCTATTAGGTGGTCTATCACCGACATAAAAGGGATCAACTCTTCATTTGTAGAGTTATGTTATATGTACAAAGTTGATTGACAAAGTAATAACTACACTAATCATTTTAAAATTTGATTTTTAAATCATTGAAAATCAATAGTCTGAATTTTGCCAACACTTATTTTGTTAACCAATTTTGTAAACACAATTTGTACAAATAGCATAATACTCATGTGTATGCACAAGATTCTCTCTGGAAGAGAATTTTAATCTGAGTATAGGAGGGCAGTGAAGGCTAAATCCGAATATGAAAGAGATAGTAAGAGATGAAGTGTTAAAACCTTTGGATGCAGGAATTATCGTTCCGATCTCAAACAATGCATGAATTAGCCTAGTACAATGTGTGTCTAAAATGAGGGGTATTATAATGATTCAGAATGAGGATAACAAATTGATTCCTACCAGAATAGTTATTGGATGTAGAGTTTACACTGACTACAGCAAGCCAACACTCCACCAAGACGGATAGTTTCCCCTTTTATTTATTGATCAGATGTTTGAGAGACTAATAGGGCATTCTCATTACTACTTTCTCGATGAATATTTTGGGTACAATCAAATTCCAATAATGTCTGAAGATCTAGAGAATGCTACTTTTACTTACCCTTATGGTATCTTTGCTTATCGTAGGATGCCATTTGGCTTATGCAATGTCACGGCCATATTTCAGCGTTGCATGATGGTCATCTTCTCTGATATGTTAGAGAAATTCATAGAAGTCTTCATGGATGACTTCTTGGTATTTGGATCATTATTAGATGAGTGCTTGGAACACTTGAGCTTAGCGTTGGAACGATGTACATAAATGGACTTGGTTTTGAATTGAGAAAAATGTCACTTCATAGTTCCGAAGGGCATAGTATTGGGACATCACATTTCAGGAAATGGGATTGAGGTGGACAGGGCAAAAATTCAGGCTATTGAGAAATTATCTCCACCTATTTTATTTAAGGGCGTTCGAAGCTTTCTTGGGTATGTCGAGTTTTATCGACGGTTCATAAATGAATTTTCAAAGATCACAAGGCTTTTATGCAATTTACTACTCAAGGATGTCACTTTTAATTTGTTTGAGGAGTGTTTGATAGTCTTTAATACTCTAAAGGAGAAACTTATCTCAGCACACGTTATTATTGTACCGAATTTGAGCTTGCCTTTTAAGTTGATGTATGATGTAAGTGACTATGCAATCGGAGCTATTTTAGGACAATGAAAATGTAAAAACTTTCATGTCATATATTATGCAAGGAAGACCTTGAATGATGCACAATTCAACTATGTCACTACTAAGAATGAGCTTCTAGCCGTGGTTTATGCCTTTGACAAATTTTTGATCTTATCTGGTAGGATCAAAGGTCACTGTCTGCACATATCATGCAGTAAAATATTTGATGACAAAGAATGATGCCAAGACAAGACTAATCTGTTGGGTGTTGTTACTGTAAGAATTTAATTTAGAAATCAAAGACAAGAAAGGAAATAAGAATGTGGTAACCAACCACTCATCTCGACTTGAGCTCAAGGAGCAAAAAGAGTCAGTTGAAATTAATGAGATATTCTCCAATGAGCATATTTTTATAGTGAAGAATACGCCTTGATACGTCGACATTGTAAATTATTTGGCCAAGAAATTACTCTACCAACTTAAATTCCTCTACCAACTTATTCTAGTCATCAACGGAAGAAAAAAAATTCCAAGTTGAAATACTATTTTTAGGAGAATTTCATTCTCTATAAGGCGAGGTACAGATCAAATTATACTATGATGTGTTCCAGAGGAAAAAATACATCGTATACTCGACCAATGTCACTCATCTGCATATGTGAGACATTTTGGTGCGTCAAAGACGGTTGCAAAAATTCAATAGTCTAGGTTTTATTGGCCTTCTATATTCAAGGATGCTTACGTGTTTGTGAAGAAATGTGATAGATGCCAGCGTATGAGAGATTTCTCGAAGAGGAACAATATGTCTCTCAACACCATTTTAGATGTGGAGTTTTTCGATATATGGGATATTGACTTCATGGGTTCATTCTCTACTAGTTGACTATATCTTTAAATGGGTGGAAGCAATTGTATTGCCAACCAATAATGCTAAAGTGGTGATTCGGTTCTTAAAGAAATATATTTTCACTTGTTATGACACTCTACGGGCTATAATTAGTGATGGGGGTAAACATTTTTACATAAACCAATTTGATTCTTTATTGGTTAAGTATGGTGTTCGGAATCGTATAGCTACTCCCTACCATCCTCAAACAAGTGGGAAAGTTGAAATATCCAACAGGGAGTTGAAATGGATTCTTGGAGTTACGATTAGTTCTTTACGAAAAGATTGGTCTAAGAAGCTTGATGTTGCACTAGGGGCCTACAGAACAACTTTCAAGACTCCTATAAGCATGTCTTCTTATTGCCTAATTTTTGGGAAATTGTGCCATCTACCAGTGGAGTTGGAACATCAAGCCTATTGGGCTATGAAGAGGTTCAATTTTGATTTGGAGGCAATCGATGGAAAAGAGATTATTCCAGTTGAATAGGATGGATAAATTTCGGATTGAGGCCTATGAGAATGCCAAATTATACAAGGAACGGACTAAAAAGTGGCATGCCATGCATATGCAAAGAAGAAAGTTTGTGGTTGGGCAACAAGTCTTGTTGTACAATTCTCAACTCAAACTATTTCCGGGTAAATTGAGGTCAAGGTGGTCAGGGCCATACACTATCACGAAGTTATTCCCATATGGAGTTATTGAGATAACTCATGAGGGCAATGGGACACTTAAAATCAATGGACAATAGTTGAAGCACTATTGGAACGATGAATTTTCAAAGGAAAAGGCAACCATTCAACTTGAAACATTGGAGCGAACCACCACAGAGTCGAGCTATAAACTATAAATGAGCACTTGTTAGGAGGCAATCCAAGTATCTCTTCCCTTTTATTTATTCCGTTTTATGCATTAGATTATGATTTCACTTGTTTTTCATAGGTTTTGGTAGTTTATGTCATCGTTCATCCATTTAGGTACAAAGAGTCGATGCATTGTCCAAACTAGTTTTAAAGGTGTTGTGCACGAATGTGGAGGCTTTTAATCATCACTTTGTTGATTCGAGGTAAAAATCACATATTTTGAGGAAAAAGTGAACTCTTTAAGCTTTACAAGATCAACAAGTAACTTTTAGGGTAAAAATGATTTTTGATCAATTTTTATAACAAACAAAAGCTCCGTACAGTTTTAAATATGTTTTGAAAAAGTTTGGGGGCATCGGAATGCCATTTGGAATTATAGAGCGAAAGTTGAGATTTTTGAAGAAATTTGATAAAAAATGAGTTTTTAAGTAGTTGAGTGACTTTTCAAAAAATTTCAGGTTCCATACACTTTTCATACTCATAACTTGTAGGTATGAAAAATCGAGGTCTCTGGGCGAGTAGATGTATGGCTACTACTGACTAATGAGTGGCAATTTATTGAGTTGACAAGCTCTATTAGCATTCTGTGGTATTCATTTGTCACAATATCGAGCCTACCATACATCGGACCACGTTCAATGATGAGAAGGCCACTTTCTTATACCATTTGGTTCAGGGGAGTATGATTGACTTGGCAAACTATATATACAATCTGATCTACTCCCAGGGCATTTGGGGCTACTGTCACATGTCACTATTAGTCCCAAGCCTGATCACCTGGATCTGCATAAGAGCTGGAGTCACTATCCCATCTAGGAAATAGCTTGAGAAGGCTAGTACATTTATCAACAGATCCACTTCAGAGGCCCAGAATAGAGTGGGAGTGAGCCATCGAGCCAAGGTTGAGTTAGAGCTCCTCAGACAGTTGGAGGTCGTACATGGACAGTAGGTTGCACAGCCCTAAGGAGGTTGGATGTTGATACATAGCTGCTAAGGCAAATGTTTACTACCATGATTGGCTATAGCCGAGATATTCGAGCCTTCAGCAGGCATTTGCTACTATGTGAGTCGTGTTCTAAGGGGTGAGACGATATGTGACCAACTCTACCAATTTTACATCGAATGTGAGTCGAGAGTCCTTAGCAATGAGACGAGAGGTTGAAACATTGAATAGGCGTTTGAAGAGGCACATGGGCAGAGTTGAGGGCACCCAGCTGTAAGCTGATGAGATGTAGGACAGATTGGGAAGCATGGAGACCGAGGTCAGAGAGCAGTCATCTATTATCGGGAGGCTGGAAGTCAGGATTGACGAGGGCTTTGCATGCATTGATCAGGGTTTTACTATGATTGGAGGATTGCAGACAAAGATAGCGCAGCAGTCTGAGCTTATGAGGATTATTCTGGCACGACTACCTCCTCCACCATCAAACGGAGCATCTAGCTTCGGGACAGTTCCACCATGACCACAACCACCTATTTGATTAGGGAAGTATCTTTAGCCCCGCTTACTTGCCTTATTTTACATTTTTCTTTCAAACTTATTTTACAACACTGGGTACAATGTTTTGTATAAGTTTGGGGAAGGGTGGCAGTAAAATTGATACATATTTTATTCATCGACATTTATATCTTTAACTGTTTTTGTGTGACTTTACATGTTTTTGAGTGTTATTAAAAAGAAAGAATAGAAAAACACAAAAAATTATCATGTTAGTTTTTGATTAATTAGTAGATTTTGTTTATCTCTTAGTTTTTATTTACTATTTTTTGTGTTTTTGTGTTGGTTTAATAATCTTGCCGACAATGATGTGATTATTGGAATAAGCATGGATTATGAATAGTGGATATGTTGCATTGTTCAATTGCCTGATACTTGTTTATGTGAAACTTGACATTATTTGTGCACAATACTCATGTTTGCAAGTTAAACTTGTGAATTGGTTCATTGCTTATAGAATAAATTGAACATAGTGATGAAAACCCATGAAACCTATCTTACATGCTACCCAAGAACCTTATTTAGAGTAGTTTGGAGACGATTGAATTGTTATGGGAAAACACCAAGATGAGTAGGGATTCAGTGTGTGAAATTATGTCGTGTGGATTGTCTAAGGCCAATGAGGCGAATATGAGGTGAAAGTCTTAAGTTGGAGGTTAGGTTTGGAGACTAAGTGCTAGAAAATGGATATTGCACTAATCTTTACATGAATTTAGCTTTTCTTAACGTCTTTATGACTCGAGCAACTAAATTTGTAAAGGTATTTAAAAACCTAATGTCCTAAAATCATCTGATTTGAGAGTTCATTGGCTTAAAGCTTGCTACAATGGTTATATAGAAAGTAAGATACTGAGAAGTTAATAAAAAACATCTTTTCGAGCCTTTACAATTTGAGTGATTAAGCTTGCTAGAGTGTTTAAACTTGATGTCATAAAGTCAATTGACTTGGGATTCATCGGCTCAAAGCTTGTACATAGTTCATATAGAAAACAAATGGAAAGATGTTAAATTTTTTGGAAAGAAAAAGAAGAAAACGATAAAATTTTCATTTATATAGTGCATAAAAGAGAGAAAATTTTTAAAGAAATACACTACATATATTCATTAAGTCCCAAGACACTTGGCTGATGAAACTACACCTTTGACTTGAGGCAAATAACTTAGTTTAGTCATAAAGGTTGAAGCGATAAAAATATATGGGGGAACCTCTACTTGTTGAGGTGTGAACTTATGATAGTTAAATTGAGGGTAAGGATTAGAATATGCTAAATGTCAATTTAGGAAGACACTCCTAAAAATTGAGTGAAAAGAATAAGTTTGGAGGTATGTATCTTTCGAGTGAAGAAAGAAAAATATTTAATTACTGAGGGTCGGGAATTGGACCATTTATGAGCTTGATATGTTTGCAAGAGTTTACTCACAGGTTAAGTTTTGAAGGTAATAGGTGAAAGTTGTTTCGATTATGTGATGATGAAGTTATTCACGTTATAAATTGTTAAATTCCAATCCTGAGACAAGGCAAGTTGGAAAACCATGTTTTATGTTGTTTTAAGTTAAGCCACAATCTTGTTTGAGGACGAATAATAGTTCAAATTTGGAGGGTTTATTAAGTGTATTTTATACACTTATTTCATCAACAAAACATGGACTTTCATCAATGAATTACTGTGAATTATGGTTTAATTCTATGTGATTTGTGTTCTATAGGAAAATATCCAAGAATAAGGTCAAATTGAAGAAAAGAAGCGGGAAAGGACAAAAATGGAGGAAAATAATGTTTGAGGACCAATGTGCAAAAATCCAAAAGATGATCCGAAAGAAGAAACGAAGATGCAAAGGAATTGGAGATCAATTGCGCAAATGAATAAAGTATTCAAAGAAGAAAAAACTGGAAAAAGAGGTCCAAAAATGAGAACATGGAATTCAAGGACCAATATGCAACAATTGGAAGATACTTAAACTCTATGCTCATGTATAGAGGACAGTCCAAGCGCCCGTTTGGAGGCACGCAGAGATTTCAAAGGGCATTCCTAAATAATTAAGGGCTCACTTCCTGAACAACTAAGCGCTCGCTTAGATAAAAAAACATAAAAAATAAAATAAAAAAATTGGTCTCTTTATTTCAATCAACTTACGAAAACATTCTTGTGACATATTTATACAACCTAGAACACCTCCAAAACGGACACCACGCATTATTTGACATTCAAGAGCATTGAAGGAAGCAATAAACATCAAGATCACATCAAGAATTCCAAGAATTATTCAAGATTTAAGAGTGGTGTCGATTCTTATATATTTTTGTTTTTTTCTTATTAGCATGTTAGGCTAGATTTTTTTAGTGTTAGGAGAACGATGAACCTTGTAATTTGATATTTTAATTCTTAGTTTTGCAATTTTGACATTAAAGCACGTTTTTTATTATTGAACAAGTTCGTTTGAATCTATTTTCTTTACAATTACAGTGAAGGATAATTGTATGCATGTGGTGATTTGTTTTGCCTTTGAATGAAAGGTAAATAAATTTGACATAGTGACCACACTCATAGGGTCTTATTGAGGATAGAAATATGCTGCCGTACTCTATCTGAATTTTTAAGTATTAAGAAAATTCAATGCATTCTTGTTTGATTATATGAGAATAGATTTGACAATTAACTGAAAGAGGTTGAATAAGATAGGAACATTGATTCGTCAAAATTAAATTCGTGTTGTCAAATTCTAGAACTAAGGTAAAAAAAAAAAAAAAAAAAAAAAATTAGGATAATTGCATGGGGATTTGTGATCTTAGTATGTTTTTCATTCAAATAAATTTATAAACTTGCATTTAGACATAAGTTTGCATTCATTCCATTAATTAAGACATTAATCGCATTTTTAGCTATTTCAGATCAACTTAGAAAATCATAAAAATCACAATCTTTCTGTTTGATTCAGTTAAGGCCACGTTATTTAGAATTAAAACTATTCAATTTTTGCGAGTACGATACTCTAACTCATAATTCGTTTACTACTTGTTAACGAATTGTACACCTGTGGTAAATTGCACACAAATAATTTCGTGAACATCACTTATCTATTTTATCGTGTAATGTCTTTCAATTCAATACATCAAAATTTACTACACTTTGTTTCACATGCTTGATTGAACAAAGTTTTGTGCAGAATTTGTCAATAATAACTCCAAGAATTGGTGGGATAGAATTATGACCATTGAACTTTGTACAATGTTTTCTGTTGAATGTTAAACTTTTAAAGTTTTTTAGATGATCAACGAACTTAAAAATTGTTATATCACCCATTACTCAAAAACTCACCATTTGAAAATTTGATGAACTCGTTGATGTGGCAAACGAAAATGTTGACATGACAAATTTCATCATTAGTTGACGACAATTCATTAAAAAACGTTCTTATAATATGGAAATTAGCAAAATAAAAAAATAAAAAAATAAACAACACTAATAAAAATATAGATAATCAAAAGAAAACAGGTGAAGGCTTAAAATTCAATTTCACTTTTTATAAGTGCTTTTAAATAGATGGAATTTCGCTGATTAGCATCAACTAACAAAAGTAATGTACTATATGTCAACGTTTTCATTTATCATGTCAGCAAGTCCCTCAAATTTTCGGACGATGATTTGTTTAGTGATTGATTGGATAACGTTTTGATAACTTCGATGATCATCCAATTTTTTTTAGTTTAATGACCAATTAAAAAAAATAAATAAATAGAGGAAATTGCAATGGATGTCAATTTTTGGGTTTGCATTTACAAAAATGTCAATTTTTTGTACTCATTGCAAGATTGTCAATTTCCTTGAATTTTGTACAATTTTACCCCTGTTAGATAATATCAATGGCTTTCTTGTCCTTCAATGAATTCGATTTGACTAGAAGAAAAATTGTACAATAATAGTACAAATGTCAGCCAGAATTGGGAAGTGTGTTTAGAAATTCAGAAAAAAAAATCGAAAACAAAAGAAAAAACTTATACATTTTCATCTACCACTACCGCCCAAACCCTAAAATGTCATCTTTCACGCACCTCTTCTCTTTTTCACTCTAGGGTTCTCTCCTCCAACCAGGTAAGTTGAACTTGTTCTCATTGATTTTCTGTTTTTGATTTCTCCCACAAGTATTTTTCTTGTTCGTCTGTGATGATCCCATTTTGTAAAACCCAAATTTCACTCAACAATTTTTAAAGATACTACTTCCCTGACCATAATACTGTGAATGAATTTTGTTCCTCAACTTCTTTTTGACATACTTCTGAGATCTCCACTCCCTTCATCTTCTTCCTCAAACACTCCATAGATAATCAAACCTGAAAATCGCCAATGCCAAAAATCAAATGAATGCAACGAAATTTCCCTGCTTTAACCTAAACAATCAATTAACCTATAATCTACCCCCAAAGATAACGAAAGCCCATGTGCAAAAAAATCTGATTTTTGGTTAAATCCTACAATCAGACAATCCCTGTGTAATTTACTGTTTTTCTTCAAGCATGTGATTGTTGCAGAGAAATGAGTACTTATTAGAATTTAGTGATGGTCAGGTCCCATTTTGGAGATGAAGACAATATTTTAATACTAAAACTTTGTTTAGGATGACAGAATCAAAAGCTTACTGTGCTAGCATTCAACTTGCATCCAAGTGGAAAACTTTTTATTTATGTATTATTACATCTTTTTCTAACTTTCGTTGTTGTTTTTGACAATTTGGTCTTGATTATAGTCTGACTTTTATAATCTAATAAATGGTGCAGATATACTAAAATCCTAATAATTTTTTTTTATATTTTGATTATTTGTTAATCTACTTGATGTAACTTAAAAAAATTGAAATGAAAAATATGATTTATTGTTTTGGATTTTCAATTATACGAGTTGTGGATGATTTGGATATATAAGAAGTTGTTTAACATATTACATTATATATGTTTATTTATTTATTTTTTTTAAAAAGTCTTTAAAAATCTTTAAAAGTCTCTAAAATTCTCTAGTAAAAGTCTACAGAAATCCATTGAAAACTTCTATTAATTCTAACAAAATCGATAGAAATCACTTCAAAGTTCACAAAGTCCACGAAGTAATAGAAGTTTTCTCTATTTTGATTTATTTCCTATTTGATGGGAAGTAATAGAATGATTTCTTTAAGTGACCTCTCTCTTCTGGTTCGTGCATTGGAGTTTATTGTTCTTTCTTCAAACCTCCTTGCTTATGGGGTTGATGAAGGTGAAATATATATATGGGATGTCGCTAAATCATCAGAATCAAGTCATTTTCCTCCTGTAAATGTATGAAATATTGTACCTATGGAAATGGACCAATGAAGGTTATTACGTCTTCTAGTATTGATTAATATGCTATGAGAATTTTTGAATGTTTTTTAAATATTTGTAGATTTTGTTTCTGTGTTCTACATTTGTTTTACTTCGTACAATTCAACAATTATTTTTACATCTTTGGTTATTTGAATAGAATTCCTACAAATTTGTGTATGTTGAATTAAATTCTTATGCATGTTGATAAGGGTATAGTTGTTTGTGTTGTAGTAGATTAATTTTTCCAACCGTTCAACTTCTGTGTGTCCACATGCGTATTGTTCATTAACATTTTCATAGCCATAAAGATCGCATAATACCGATAATGTAGAAGTCATGAATAGATTTGCTGGTGTTACCAGGAAAAAGTAGTCAACACATAACTATTGTTCCCGACAGTTAGCTTCAGGCGTTCTCGACAATTGGTTAGATCTCGACAGATAAACTGTCGTTCCCGACAGTTACCCTTAAGCCATTCTCGACAGATGGAGGACATGACTATTTCATCTGACGAGAATGTCTGATTTGTTATCGTCCCTTAGTAATACATTGTTTATTCTCGTTCTACATGTGCATTGTATTAAATGATCTGCGTTTGTTTACGTTATGTAATATTCAAAATATTTTCAGTTGAACAATTGTTGATTTACTATAAACATTTATGCAAATTTTGCGCTTTGTTTATCGTCCATAGTGCAATGCATGTGTTATTTTTCACACCACCATGGTGTTGGTATTAGGGGTTCAATGTGTTGTTAACTTTTATATGCAAATTTGAGCATAAGTGTTTGGGATTCTTTGCACTTCAAAATCTGATTCTTTGTACCGCTCATTTCAGGGTCGACGGCGAGACATGATGTGAGGAGCTTGTGAATGGAGGAAGATGGGGAGAAAGTAAAAACAAACGATTTTGTATAACAAATGGGGATTCCCAAAAATATTAATATTTTGATTTGAAAAATAGCTACAGTTCACAATTTGTTATTGTGAACTTTTTTTTTTTGGTTTGGCATAGTATGCAAAAAATTGATGTTTTATCGGTTTGACATTGGAACAAGTCGAACGTAGACTAATTGATGCACAATTTTGTCACAGAATTGTACTTGATGAAAATGGACCCATGTACTTTTTGCAACTTTTTGATGGCAGTGTCATGGGTGTGTGAAATTATAAATTTATTGTTGTTGAAACTTGATACATGCTCTAAATTCACCGTCAATATATCGCACGTTCTGTTACATATTTTATTGGCCGGTGGTACCTAAATCAGTGGTGGACGTTCCCTGTGCATCATGTTGACTCAGGACCCTTCGATTATCACACTTCAACAACTAATTGATATTGTACATGGCGACAAATAAAATCTGGCAGATTTCATATTAAATATTTGCAAAATGGTACAAGCTTTGAAAGACTTTCTATAGCCATAAATAGTAGATTAAAATCATAATAAGACATTAAACCACCACACTAATTGTATTTGAAATGAAAATTTTGTATGTACTTTTGGTGGTTGGATGGTAAAGTTCCATGGTTTGTACCTTGCAGGGAAATTTCATTATAAATAGACGTCATATAACATGTGTATGAGTAGCAATTCAATACTTCATAAGGTGCTAGTTCTTATAATCTCCAATAGCGTAAATGAGTTCTTCAACGGGTAGCAACGATCCCTTCAACATGAAGGAGTCTCTGTACTATGTAACGGGTTGTCCAAGTGCTCATCCAAATATGCAGTCCTAGTATCAACATCCGGAGGTTGTGGTGCATTATTTTTTGAGACACTATGCTCATGATTGAGCTCCTCATCTCCTACGTTGTGGTCCTCATCCGCTACGGCGAAGTCACTATCAGGCCAATTTGCCTTCCTCTCCATGTCAACACTTGGGTGCTCGATTTCCATAACAGTAACGCACAATGCAGTTTCATTATGTATTGATATGTACCAATTTAAGTCTTCGTCATCACGTAATTCGGCCGACAGTATATTCAAGTTGGGCACTTTGAACTTTAATTCAACATAGGCGCGGGGATCGAGAATACTAAGTTTCTCCTTCAATTGTAACATAAGTCCAGCTACGGTAATGATTGTCGGTACTAAAATGAAAGTAGTTTTTCCCCTCTCCACTTCCATTCGTCGTCCACATGTACAAATTCTCCCCCATGCGACACGATAAATTTCAACTGATTGTTCATACCAGAAATGATGCGATTGTAACGGTAAGAATTTCTCACAATTAATACATTTTGATTTAATAATATGAAGGCGAAAATTTATAATATTTCAATCCATGCAGTAGCGGCATGCGACATGAAAGGTTTCAATAGTTCTCAAGTGTCGAATTCGACAGTTATATTATTTATCCCGACAGTTTTGAAATGTCGTGTTCGACATTTCAACTGTCGGAACTCGCCGGAGATAACACAAGGGTTTGTTTGGGACCTTCCACAAATTTCATGGAAACATTAATGGTGATAATCAATTCTCAACTACAACATTTTTCCAACATTTAATAAGTCAATGTGCTTCATTAAATATGGAAAGTTTCACATTTGCATAAATGATATGTTATCTTTTCCCTTTAAAATGTATGTGAAAAATCAATAACATCACCACTAATAGTAATTTGAAAAATTAAAAAAAATAAAATAAATTTATCATCATCTTGTGTTTCACTTTAAAAAGTAGTAAGTCATTTCATAAAAATGTAAATAATTTGTAACAACTAACATCTCAAAATAAATGAAGAGTCCAAAATTAATGTTTTCTTTATCAAGGAATGAAGAAGATGAAGAGGAAGTTACGGTTTGCTAATGGGGTTGGAAGATTTTAGTAGAGTTACCATTTGTTCTTCTTTTATCTTTTTTATCTTTTTTTTTTTGTATTATCAAATATCATATTAAACAATATAATATACATATATCTAATTTTTATTATGTCAAAAAGAAATTATCAAATCAAAGCATTAATGAGGTTGTAAGGTTGTACTAATAAGCATTAAATGCTCCTAGAAAGTTGAGACTAAGGGTAATTTGGATATTTCACGGCAAAAAAGTGACATTTTTGCACAAATCAAGTGCCAATGTTTTTTTTTTTAGTGCATTTTCAAAAACAATGACATTTTTGTAAATTTCTCTTAAAAATATTGTGCAAAATTTAATTGCCATTTAAATTTTTAACTCTACAAACTGTCTTGAAACACCCAATAAAGCACAAAAATTAGGATTATTCAGAATACGGATTTACCTAAATCTACAAGCCATCTATGATAAATGAACTATTCCATGTTTAGCCAACCATTGTCATTGATATTTAGCAATCATCAATTACTTGGGGGATGGTATTTTAAAATGGGATATAGAATCACTAGATGAATTTATGGGATATATAATACATGCAATAGAGATGTCAGAAGACAATTGGAAGAAAATGCTGTGAGTATGCCAAATGACCATAGTGCTCAAGAAACTAATATTATAATTCTTGGAGATGTCAGAAGACAATTGGAAGAAAATGCTGTGAGTATGCCAAATGACCGTAGTGCTCAAGAAACTAATATTATAATTCTTGGAGTCTATCTGGTTGATTCTCAAGTTCCCTAAGGATTAAATTAACCTGACACCACTAATTTTTACTGCCACTGGGCCTAGAAATAGAACACGATTATCTTGTTTATGGGTTAATACAGGGCGGTCCTGATTACAAGCGTAGTAGGCAAACGTCTAAGATCCCGCTTTTATAAGGGTTACAAAAAAATTATTATATATAGTTCATAAAAAATTACAAATAAAATAAAGTCTAAAAACGCAATCAACCAAGTCAATTCAATTGTCAAATTAACAAACATACTAATCTTTAATTAAAATGTAACGTTAAGTTAGTTCAGTTTTTATTTGTAAAAGTATTTAAAGCTTAATTATGTAGATATATCATATATTAGTAAGTCCAATTAAAGTAGAAGAGCATTTTTAAAAAAACAAAAGTATTAATGATACTTCATGGCAAGAACTGTTTGGTAAATTATTATATATTTTTAAAAATATTTAAACTTGATATTTGTAATTTAAGAGGTCTGTATTATATATAAATATTATTTTCATCTTCTACAAAGTAATGAATTTTTTTTTTTTTAGGATAATGTGACATGTTTGAAACTTATGTCACTATTACTAACACGTCGAAAAATTCAAGTTAAAAGTGTTAAAGCAATAAAATTTCAAATGCCACAAATAAAAGCCTCTTTGGAACTGTTGGTAGAAACGTGTGATGACTTTAAGGCAATTAGAGATGCTAAAGTTTATCTTTTGATATTTTGAATTTTGAGTTTTTGTTTGCATTGATAGTTTGATACAATATATCAATTATTAATAGAGTAAGCAAATTACTATAAAGTGAGGACATTCCATTAATGCTGTTATTAGTTACTTGAAAGCATTTATTTTATTTCTTGAAATATATTGAGAAACTAAATTTGAATCTGGCAATATTACTACTAAAGAAATTGTTGTTCCAATGGAAGTTGAACATGCAATGCATGAAAGATGTATTATTTATAGAAATAAGCATTTTGATGAAAATTTCAAAGATGAGATAACATATTCTGCTAAGAATCTTTTAGAGTTGATAAAATTCTATATTTAGTTAATAGTGTCATAAGAAATGTTGAATGGATAGGTCATGATATCTATTGAAAAAGAGGTTTTAAACTAGATTGATTGTAATCGTATAATAACAAAATTTCAACACATTCAGTCCTTGTTTGCTATTGATTAAAATTTTAATTTTAGTCTAAATTAAAGTTAACACGTTGTAAATAGTAAGGTTATTAGTGAATGACAATTGTATCCCTGCAGCCCTAGAAATTATTACCATTGTATCCATAATTCTTTCCTATAAATATAAGACTTTAATTTTTAATAAAATACACACAAGTCTATTGATTTTATTTTCTTCTCTCTATTTCTTTCTTTTCGTAATACGTTATCAGAACGAAAGCTTAATTTATTTATTTTTCAAAATCTAGTGATGATAGTAATATTTTTATAAGTATAATCATCTATCACATATACAAAAATTAATTTAGTGACATATGAATTATTTTATATACACACTTCACACTTGCCAAACAATTCTGTCGATTTTTTTAAAGCATGATCAATTTGTGCAACCTTTAATTTGTTTCTGAACATGTTTCATTTGTTCTTCCATGTACATGATTTTTTTCGTAGTTGAGGAGCTGTTTAAACTTCAAAGATAATTTAATATCTTATTATTGAAATTGGATTTTAAAAAATCTGGTTGGATGTAATTTCCACAATTTGTTAATAGTAGAAGATATATCTTGTTCTAACCCATTAATTTTCTTTCTAAAAGGTACTAAAATGGTCGTTGTCTTTTTTTAATCCTTTTATATGGTGCCTAAAAGTTCTTTTTTGCCTATATCAATTACGTTTGCCGATCAATCATTACATTTGTCTTTGCTCTTTCAATTCTATCGTGGGCAATCACTATGTTATTTAGAATTCACACATAGGTTATTTAGAATTCTGCCTTTTGATTCCACCACATATTAGTTCTACTTTTAATTTTTGTATATGTGAATTCACGTGCATGTTTAGTATATTTTGCATGCGGGTAAAAGATTTAGTCAATAAAAGATTTAGTCGATTTTGGAGATTCTTTTTCCGAACGCATGTTTGGTAATTAATTTTTATATATAAATCCATATGTTGTTTATATGGTAATTAATATTCTTTAACTTGATTAAATATTTGTAGGTATTCTTTCATAAATTTAAATCGATAATGTATCATGTTGTTGCTCCGATCACAACATTATTAATATCTTAGAAGAATATTACTTGTTCATTAAGAGCATGATATTAAAATTTCAATATATTCTAGAAGAATATTGACTCAATGCTCTTGAAAAACCATAATTTAAATTATATTTATTTTAAACGAATATGGTGGTGATGTTTACAAAAAACACAACCTACGTTATATAAATATTCTAGAAAAATATTTAATTGCTACTCATGTAGAGCACAAATTTTAATATTATATTGTTAAACTCGAAACGGTAGAACGAATCGTCAATGTCAACATTTCAGAAGAATATTGTATTTACACTCTTGAAGATTATATATCTCGTTATATTCCTGAAGAAAGCACAACTTAATATGAAAAAAAAAATTCTGTTGATTTTCCTAAAGAAACAAAACATTATTAATATTTTAAAAAAGAATATAAATTGCTATAAAAGAATATGATATCATAATTTCAATATTTCTGAAGAATATTGATCGGTTCTATGTAAAATTATGATTACATGTCCATTTGTATGCATACGTATTTAGATATTGATGTTCTGGTTAGAGTATTTTCTCTCGAAGAGCATAATGATATAAGATTTAACATAAAATTATGTTTTTACTCTGAAGAGTAAATCAATACATAATTTATTACAGTAAACAATATTATGTTATTGCTCCTAAAGAGCATAACATTAAAATTTTTTTCATATTTCAAAAGAATATGGATTTATTACTCTTGAAAAGCAATAAAAAAATATAATGTGATCTCGAAATCGTACATTATAATTTTCATTAATATTCTAGTTAGATTTTACTTACTCTCGAAATTACATACAATCTAACATAAATTATATCTTTACTCTTGAAGAGTAAATTCTTGTATAATTTATTATAATAATATTTGATTGTTCCTGAAGAGTTTGAATTATAATTTTCAATATTTCAGAAGAATATTGACTTATTGCTTTTGAATGAGCAATAATAAAAAATACAACGTACTTTCGAAATAGCACATGTTTCAAAAAATGTATCATTTTGAATTCATGTTTATCCATGAAAGAAAACATATCACTAACGTCGTGAGAGCATTGATTAGTTTGATTACTTAAATGATATATGATTATATAATGTTTAATCATATTCTTCCAAATTAAATAATTGAATTCTATCTTATATTGAAATAGAAGTTCAATTTGATTTTATTATTTGGCATGAATCACTGAATTAATAATAATGCAAAATTAAAAATTTTAAATAGATATTCAATAAAGAACTAGAAGATTCTTCAATATAATGAACTCTTATATATCATTTGTTTTCTTTTATCGGCAATTGATCATTAAACATTACTAGCTAAAATAGATATTTATATTTCTAAAAATTTAATTACGGTGATATATGGGGCACCATCACTCAACACGTTGACCATCTAAATATTATTTGTATCTAATAGATTTGATACAAATACTAGATAATTACATGGTGTTCGCGACCTAATGTTTGCAAAATTACTGCTCAAATTATGAGTATAATTTTCATATTATATAATTAAGAAAGTTTGTCTTATTAATATGTGTGATCCTTAATCTCAAATTTTTAATAAGTATTAGTTGAGATGTCGATAAATGATTTAACACTATTGTTTGTTCAACACCTCCCGCCTCCCAATTAATTCAATTGAGAAGTATTTCACATTTCTATTTAAGGAATGTTATTACGGATCATGTCAATATCATAGTTCACCCCATTATAATTTACTTATAGTCATGGCCCAATTTCTTTATCTGATTATTTGGTAGTGCAATTAATCCACCACATTGCACCGAAATAAACTGTTATGAATGTTGAGAATAAATGTATAGTTTGAACACTTATCCCAAATTAGTGATATTTTATAACGTTGAAAAAATGATTGTCAATTTGAATGGATAATTCTCTCAGCATTAGGAGGTGAATAAAGAAATTGAAAATAATGTATAAATGCTTCATCATCTAAATCCTCGTAAAATATTATTCTATAATTTATTTAAATGCATTTATTGATAAAAGAGATAAACAATATCTCACACACACTAGTTTCAAATGCTCCAACACGAATTGATGTCCTATGATGACAATTTGTTAGCATTATATTTGATATATTTATGGCACGCCTGAATCGTGATTTTGTTAGATTCTAATACAAAAAATCTTCAAACGAAATTGGTGCAATTAATAAAGATGATATCATTAAGGAGGTATATACTCTTGATGAATATTTAAACATAACAAATTATAAAAAACCCTAAAAGATGTTCATGTCCTGATATATTGAAAATTGAGATATCTCAATAAGTTATGTTATTATGGAGAAATAAATAGAATCGAAAAAGAAAAGAACGGGTTATCGACAACACTTTTTCACATGATGTACTGCATTATATAATGAATAGCAAGGAATCGAAATAAATTCGTTGAAATACATCGATCGAAGTAATGATTGGTCAAATAGAATGACGCAATCCTAGTAAAAGAATTTACTAGAGAAATCTGAAATTTCTAAGTGCGATCCTAGTAGAATTGAACTTGCTAGAGAAACCTAAAGTTTCTAGATTTACAGTATGAATGCCTAAAGATGTATATTTACGCGAAATGAAAATGAAAAAAGTAAAATCGTAATATGAAATGTATGATTCTTTACGTAATAAATGTCGCAAAAACTTGTATAAATAGATAAGTTATCATATGATGGATGTAATCACAACTCTCTACCTTATTAGAGTGGCAATGCATGAAATTTGATGTACATTTAATAAATGTGATTATAGTAAACTTATCTTAATAAATTTAATATTATCCCTAAAGGATTTAATATTTCTGAAACATAACTCAAGTAATATTATCATGAGGGGGAGTAAATACGCCTTATACTCTTTTTTTGTTGACCAATATTTTGTCCCATTGAGTTATTCTGACAAGGCTTTTAATAAAACAACTTTTATATCGTATTCAAAAGAATAATGTACTCTTTTTTCTTTATTAGGCTATTTCCTAATAAGGTTTTAATGAGACATATTCTTTCTCGTAAGGAATGTCTATAACATGCAAGACATTTACTCACAAAACAATACTATAATATATAAAGAGAATAACAAGAGCTATTTTTTGAATCATCATGTTATTACAGTTATCAAAGATTGATAAAATATCTCTCGTGAAAACGATGTTATTTGAAGGCTGTATAAGACAACATGAGACATACTTCACCAAAAATTGCAATATCAAAGACATTGGAATGTATGTGTGTTTATAAGTAGAGAAAGAACTATATTATAGAAATCTATGAAGCAATTATTGACAGCAACATCCTTAAATCATTATGAAATTATTGCAATCCATGAAACAAGTCGAGAATGTGTATAGTTGAAGAACATGACCCATCATATCCAAACATCATGCATGTTAACTGCAACAAAAGATAATATAACAATTTTATATGAAGACAATGTAACTTGTATTGCACAATTCAAAGGAAACTATATCAAATGTGACCGAACGAAACATATTTCTCCAAAATTCTTTCATACAAATGAGTTTCAAAATAATGGCGACATTAATGTCCAACAAATTGCTCAAGTGATAATGTGGTCGATTTATTCACAAATGCACTGTTGATATCTACATTCAAGAAATTAGTTCATGAGATTAGAATGCGTCGACCAAAAGATTTTCAGTGATCAACTTCAGGGAGAGTAGTTATACTCTTTTTCCTTCACTTAGGTTTTATTCCATTAGGTTTTCCCAACAAAATTTTAATGAGACAACATTTACTTTTAATACTCCAAAATAACTGTGCTCTTTTTCCTTCTTTTTTAACTTTTCTTCCATTGGATTTTTATCAAATAAGGTTCTAACGAGACAAATATTTTGTAATGTGTAATTCAATGGGGGAGTGTTGTAAATGGTAAGTTTATTAGTGTATGACACTTGTACCCCTACAGTCCTAAAAATTATAACCATTGTATCATTGATTATTCCCTATAAATATAGGGTTTTGATTCTTAATAAAATATACACATTTTCTCTTATCTTTTTTTTTTCCCTCTTTTCATAACAAACAATTAATTTTAACCACATATTTTCAGGTCCCACAATTTTTTAACCGCACATTTCATCAACTTTTATTAAAATATATTAAATTTTTTTTTAATCTTCGTCAAACAGGAGCTCAGTAAATAAACCAAGTTGTTATGAATTCATTAAGTGTCATTTAAGTAGATGAACTTATAGTTTACTGGTTGTCTTAAGGAATAGAGAGCCGATCTCAAAATTAATCTCTAAATGAATTTTATCTACAGTCAACATTTGTATCGATTGGTGTCTGACACTCCGGTCTAACTTTTATTAGAAAATAGAATTAGGGGACTCAAGTCAACAAACTGGAAATTCAGACTATACTTAGAAAAGTTTAAGCTCAAACATTCGCCGTTGTAATTTGAAGGGACATTATAATTAATAAATAAGGAAAAGATAAAGAAAAAGGAAAGAAAACACTCTCAAAGTCTCTTTCAATTATTTTGAAGATCTTGATCTAATTCCAGCTATGCTCAATAAATTTTTCTTTTAAGTTGATCTGATCTTGCAACGTCATTTTTAGTCATCAACAGTATCTTGCTTCTTTTATCAACAATAAAATTAAAATAAATTAATCAAATAAAAAGGGAGTGAGAGGAAATTTAATACTTAAGAATATATCTTATATATTTTTCCCTTTAATTGCTTGAATAATTGCCTAAGTCGTTGGTCTAGAAGAGCCTTTACATTGGACAAAGTTATTATTATTATTATTTTTTAAAAAATTTATCTATTTCTCTTTAAGTAATATATATATATATATATATATTTTATGCAATCCACGTTAACACTGAAGAGCGAGAGACCGTCCTTTGTTTCTTAGTTTTCCAGGAAATGGGAGAGCAACCAAGGAAGATGAGGTAGCCACTAACTGAACGGCGAGTGAGCGGGCAACCTACCCAGTCCGAATCACATTAAGCATGGAGCCGAAAACCAGATGTCGAGGAGAGGAAGATGCCCTGACCGGGAGCTGATTTAAGGTAGCGCAGAACGCGAAGAGCGGCCAGCCAATGAGCCTGCCGAGGCTTGTTCATGAACTGGGAAAGAATATGAACGGAGTAGCATAGTTCCGGCCGTGTGATGGTCAAGTAAATGAGTCGCCCAACAAGGCGACGATAAGGGCAGGGATCATCAAGAACGACACTGTCATCTAAGCCCAAGCGATTATGCTGCTCTATAGGGAATGACACGGGCTTTGTACCAACCAGCCCGGCATCCTGGAGAATGTCCAAAGTGTACTTGCGCTGAGGTAAGACAATGCCTTCCGGGGATCGAGCCACCTCCAAACCAAGAAAGTACTTGAGAGGGCCGAGATCTTTGATGTGAAACCAAGAATTCAAATAGGCTTTGAGAGCGGTAGTGTGGGCAACATCATTGCTAGCAATGATAACGTCATCGACGTACACAAGTAAGGCAGTGAAGGAGTGGCCCTTGCGATGCAAGAAGAGCGAGATGTCAGCTCGAGATTGAGTAAAGCCAAAACGGAGGATCGCATGGGAGAACTTAGCGAACCATTGGCGAGACGCCTGCTTTAAACCATAAAGGGATTTACGGAGGCGACAAACCCGATTTTCACTGGGAGATAAATAACCAGGAGGTGGTAACATGTAGACCTCCTCATCGAGGTCGCCATGTGAAAAAGCATTGTGGACGTCAAGCTGATGTAAATCCCATGATTTAGTGGCTGCAACAGCCAACAAAGTTCGGACGGTGGTCAGTTTGGCAATCGGCGCAAAGGTCTCAATGTAGTCAAGTCCTTCAATATGAGTATAACCTTTGGCAACCAAACGAGCCTTGTAACGCTCAACCGACCCGTCAGAATGGTATTTGATCTTGTAAACCCACCGGGAACCAATAGCTTTTTTGCCAGGAGGTAAAGGTGTCAAAGACCATGTGTGATTGTGCTCAAGTGTCGCTAACTCCTGTTTCATCACGTCCTCCCAACGGACATCCTAAATGGCCTGCTTATATGACTTCGGCTCATCATTGGCAGTGATGGCCACAAGGAAGCCAGTATGAGGGGAATTAAATCTGGAATAGGAAAGGAAATTACTTAAAGGGTAGGACATACTTGAGGAAGCAGCGTTGGAAGAGGCGAGAGATGGTCCATTATTCCCGGGCAAATTAATGTGGAAGTCCCGAAAGTGAGAGGGCAACTTCCGTATACGGGGGGGACGGGGAGGAGGTGACGGGGAAGCTTGGTCAGGAGGGACGGGAACGGCTGAGGAAGAGGAAGATGGCGGCATTCCAGTAGCCGTGGGTAAGGTACCAAGTGTGGGGTGTGGAGAGTTGGGCACGACCTCCGTGAGTAGGACAAGAGGTGGTGTAGGTTCAAGGTCCGGAACTGGCAAGGGAATGGAAGTGTGTGGAGATGGATGTGGGACAGGAAGGGGAGTGGATGGCTTGATTTGGAAAGGAAAAATATGCTCATAAAATGTGACATCCCGAGAGGTGAAAAAAATTTTACGCGTTGTTAAATCATACACCCGATACCCTTTTTGACCATGAGGATAACCAATGAAGAGGCAAGCGGAAGCACGTTCGTGGAACTTATCACGTGAGTGAGGGATAACAGATGCATAACAAAGGCATCCAAAAACACGGAGATGGGAATAAGTAGGCTTACGGGAAAATAAAAGTTCAAAAGGACTTTTACCAAGGAGAAGAGGCGTGGGAGTATAATTTATCAAATAAACCGCTGTTAAGACGCATTCTCCCCAAAATTTGATAGGCAAGTTAGCTTGAAACCGTAAGGCTCGACCAGCCTCAAGTATGTGGCGATGTTTGCACTCAACGACCCCATTTTGTTGAGGTGTAGCGACGCAAGAAAATTGGGTCAAAATCCCAAGTTGATGGCAAAAAAGTTGAAAGTTATGGTTCAAAAATTCAGTCACATTGTCACTGCGAATTTGTTTAACATCAGTCCCGAATTGTTTATTGACCATGGAGATAAAATAGGTGAGTTTAGTGTAGACATCAATCTTAGACTTTAACAAATAAACCCAAGTGGATCGAGTATAGTCATCGACAATGCTTAAAAAATAAGTAGCACTAGATAAAGAAGGGGTGTGATACGGGCCCCAAACATCACAATGGATTAATTCAAAAGGTGCAAGCGTTTTAATAGAACTAGTAGAAAAAGGTTTACGAGTTTGCTTTGCGCGATGGCAAGAGTTACAACAATTATGAAAAGACGAAGGGGAAGGTAAATTTAAATCACTAAGAAGGGAAAGCCTGTCAAATGATAGATGTCCAAGGCGTTGGTGCCAAAGAAGGAGCCGAGAGTGAGAGGTGATGCTAGAAGCAGCTGTAGAGACTCTAGGTGCGCGGAAATAATAGAGTCCATCTCGCAATTCACCCGTTCCAATCAGCTTCCTCGTGGCTAAGTCTTGTATCACGCAAAACGAAGAGAAAAAATGAGCAACACAATTTAAGGTATTGGTCAGTTTACTAATAGATATCAAGTTGCAAGTAAAGGAATGGACAAATCAAACATCCTTCAAAGTGACAGGATGGGTAAGGGGCACATCGCCGTAGGATTTTGCCGGTATAAAGGACCCATCTGGAATTTTAATAGAAGAAAAATGTGATACGTGTTTAGGAGAATCAAGCACTTTCTCAACACACGTCATATGGTCGGAAGCACCCGAGTCCAAAACCCAATCAATCAAACCATTGGACAGTGAAGACGCCTTACCCGCAAAATTAGCTGTGGAGGCATGATTTTTATCCAAGTTCAACATAGTTATGAGTTGAGCATACTGCCCATCTGTCAGACCATTAAGTGCTGTAGCAGTGTTACTCGGATTAGTGTCCACAAGCTGCGACCCATTGGCCAGTTTGGGTCTGGACGACTTTTTACCTTGTTCCCACCAGTCTGGATAGCCATGGAGTTCAAAACAAGTGTCCTTAGAGTGTCTGGGTTTCTTGCAATGTTCACAAAATGCTTTGGAGGAGTTGCGAGGCCCTGTGAACTTACGGCTGCCATGAGGTTTGGCGTTATTGGTGCTGAATGCTACTCCTTCAACAGAGGGTAATCTGGACGCTGTCACCAACTGTTGGCGTTCCTCTTGTGTCACGAGTGCATAGGTACGAGACAAGAAGGGCAGAGGATCTGTATTTAAGATTTGAGAACGCACAGTATTATATTTCTCATGTAAACCCAACAGAAACTGGTGTACCTTTTCCTTTTCATTTGCTGTAGCGAGAGCATTTGCAGAGCCACAGGAGAATGGTGGAATCTGCGAGTATGTGCTGAGTTCATCCCATATTCCCTTCAGTTTTGTATAGTATGCGGAGATGGTCATCCCAAGTTGCAAAGTGTTCATCATCTCGGTCTTCAACTGATGGACACGGGGAGCGTTCCCTTAAGAGAAGCGTTCTTCAAAGTCTTTCCACATGTCATGCGCCGTCTTGAAATACGCTACGCTGTCATGGAGGGAGGGATGAATGGAGTTAAAAATCCATGAAATCACCATGGAATTGCATTTGATCCAGGCGAACTCTGCTGGTGCACCAGGCGTTGGGCGGTCGATGGACCCATCGACAAAACCGAACTTGCTTTTGGCTTGAAGAGCATTGGTCATTGCCCTCCGCCATGTGGGGTAGTTTTCTTCCCTGAGTAGGCATGTTACCAAGGTTGTACCAGGGTTGTCGGAGGCATGGAGGATGTAGGGTGATGAAGCATCACCGTTTGGTTGGTTGATATTTAACTAGAAGGTGGTGGGATTATTGTTGGAGGCATTGGAGGCCGCAGGTAAGGGGTTGTCGTCTGCCATGAAAAATTCTGGTCCTAGGGTTTTACTGCTCTGATACCATGATAAATAATAATTGGGAGACAATAAAGACTCAAATTGTATTGTGGCTACACAGAGAAAATTTATATGAATAATTACAGCAAAGATACAAAATCATTGTAAAACTAAAATAAGGAAAGGTAAATTTGCTAAAATATCCTGAGAGATTTTTGGTGCCATATATATATATTCCAATAGATGGATATTCTAAATTATCAACAATGATGAAAAATGATTTCTACATAAAGAGTTATTTACAAGCCCTAACCCCTCATAATATTTACTCTTCTAGATTAATTAGGACCTTGTATAATGAGGTGTATTAAGTGTTTGTTAACTTTGCTATAGTTTTATCAACTTTTCAGCTGAATAAATTTCTATTCTAATAGTACATTTTATGGAATTTACATTTTTTTAATCAATTTTTCAAACATAAATTTCATCAATTTTTATCGAAGTTTGTTCAAACTCCAAAAGCTTCATCAAACAACCCTTAAATTCCTATTGGTATTTTTTTGGTGGATATAGGACTTTAGAGCTTCTTTTATCTTACATATTGAAGTGACTCATAGTTAGCTCTTCATTAAAAAAGAGTGTACAAGCCTAAAGGGCCCTAATGGAACCATCGCTGTCTTTGACATTCTCTATATAATATAAGATATTAAAACATAGCAAATTAAATAAAATCTATTTTTATTTTTTAGTAAAATTCGATATTCCACGATTTACCTTGCGAGATGAGCCTAGTAAATACATTGTCGAGATATATGTTTATTTACAACAAGAAAGCAGAAGATATGAAAATTGAAACTATTTTTTCTTGATGTCAAACTTTGTCGATCTTTTTCAATCTACAAAACAAATACGTATTAACAAGTTTTACAAACGGGACGAAGCCCTTCGAATATCTAACTAAGTCAACTATTGTTGTGATTAGATTCCAGAACTACTGATGACTTTTTCGTGGAGCTAGTTGACCTTGTGGAGGCCGACTAACAAAACTGTTGCTTCTGCGGCTGTGATATATCTGATATGGACAAAAGTACAATTTTTTTAACTGCTGATAGTACAACTTCTGCGGCAGCGAATTTTTTTTTTTGAAAAATGGTATAATTAGAGTTTTATTTTAGACCATGCTATGTATACAATTAGAGTTGACAATCTCTTATTGAAGGGAGTTCACAGTGAATAAAAAATTCGTGGGTCCCTCTCATGTGAGGGTGTTGTCAACCCCGGTTGTATAAATAACAAAATTCTTTATTTTATTTCACGTTGAAAAAAATGAGGGTAAAAAATTATCTAACATACGTTTGATTCTCATTTTTGTTAAAATGTATTTTTCTCTTTCTTCTTTTCAATCATACATTTTTCATTAAAATAATATTTCACTTAAATTAAAAACTTTTCCTTATTTTTCAATCACACATTCTCCATCAATCTACTATTTTAAAATACATTTTTTCATAAAAATGAATATCAAACGGGTTAGAGCATATGGCGGCTCTCATGGCCAACTAATGGTGCGCGAGTACTCAAATCTTTTAATCATCATGATTGAGATTGAAAAATGTAGAATTTGGTAAGATTATATATCAACTAACTAGGCAAGTGATTGTCAATTCAATGGGAATTTAAATTAACTTTTTTGACTATTAATATTAGTTAAATGATAAAAAGTTATATTACATTATGTCATTTACGTATTTTCAAACTTTTTTCAACGAGCTTAAAATTTTAAGTTTGCATCAAAGGTTTCGTAGAATTGAGTTGTAATGTGTACAAGGATTAATAAAGTAAGATTTTATAAAGTTTTACGTTAAATGTTAACCATTGAAACCTTCTTTCTATGTTCACATAGAAATCAACCATGAAGAAAGCATGGAGTTATTTGGAAGCCAAATAAAATTTTGTTGTAAATCATTGAAAAACACATAGTACAAGTGTGTGGGCATCTTCTTGGAATTCTTAAATAGAAAGGCCCTGAAGCAGGGACGGATCCAAGATTTGATTCGACACCAGGCTACTGTGCAAAAAAAAAAAAAAATTTACACATGAAAAAACAGTTTTTTCAAAAAAAAAAATATAAAAAACCTTTAAAAAAAAAAATTGGACCTGAGGGGGGGGGGGGCTGCAGCCCAGCCAGCCCCCCCACTGTATCCGTCCCTGCCTTGAAGATTACGAATGCTATTAACAAGATTAATATTTTAGGTGGCGACTTATAAATATTTTAAGTACTTATCTATTTTATCTTGTCTAATCTAGTTCAGTTCAGTTCAGTTCATCGAAAGTCACTATACTTGTGTTTCACATGCTTGATTGCACAAAGTTTTGTGCAGAATGTGTCAATAACAACTCCAAGAATTGGTGGGATAGGATGGTTAAAGAGAATCTAGGTACAAAATTTATGCTATATGGATTGTCAGGACTTGAGAGAATTAATGGACTGGACATTTGTGGGTACAACTACACTAGTGCAAATATTCATAAGCTTAATATATGGTGACATAAGCATAAAAATTCTATGCTGTTTGCATCTCCATGTTTGGATGATTGGTCTCAAGTTGGAATATTAAACGTGTTAGCTACAACTTATAGTATTGTACAGAACGATAAGCACAATATTTGATACATATATGCTAACAGTTCTAGTACTAAAGAACGATATGCACAACGTTTGGTGTATATATACTAATACTAAAGTCTATTTTTCCAAGAATGTGCTCTTCAACGTTTGATCTCCTCGACTAGGGTGTGTGGTGGTGCTGTGATTTGGATAATCTTGACATGATCTATGATTGCTATATCACAAGGATATGATGCAAGTGAAATGTGAGGATGATTAAGGTACGATATTGTGATTGTATTGAGTTAAATTTGAGATATTTATGTTGTTGTTTC
This sequence comes from Osmanthus fragrans, assembly GCA_019395295.1. Classification (NCBI taxonomy): domain Eukaryota; kingdom Viridiplantae; phylum Streptophyta; class Magnoliopsida; order Lamiales; family Oleaceae; genus Osmanthus; species Osmanthus fragrans. The sequence goes on along the minus strand of JAEDXY010000039.1, from coordinate 870,381 downwards.
TTGAACCTTGATGTTATTAATTATTTAAGTTGTCAAAACCTTTCATTTATAAAAAAAATATATGAACAAATATGTACTATTGTCAAACGACATGAACAAATTGATCACAGTGAAATACCAAAGTAACATCATTGATATTTTTCTAGAGTTCTCCCTCTATCACAAGTGACTGAAAAAAAAAAAAAAAAAAAAAGAAAAAAAAAAAGAGGAGAATTTCATTTGGACTTCTTTTTTCTCAATTGATCTCATTATGAAATGAAGGAGAATGTTATTATTGGACTGACTTAGATGAGATAATACTCACTATAATCTCCCATTAATTAAGTTGGTTGTGGTAAATCCATTGTATTAATTCATCCTGTTCCATCATCATTATCCAAAATAAGTGGTTTATAAAATGAGTAAAGTAAAAACTCATTCTTGATCACAAAAAGAAATTAACATTCAACCAAAGAATCAAAACTAATGGGACCATGAAAATTTGGGATAAAACTAGGAACCCAATTGCTTGTGCATCTCATAAATTATGATCATAGTTGGTTTATGGTCACTCCATTAGGTGGGGCTTTCCACCTAAGATAAAATACCCCACCTAAGACATGTATTTAATAACTCAATAATTCAAAAGTTTAAAAGATAAAAAATTTAACATCGTATCAGGATAATAATAATATGCCTCGCGATCAAATTCCACAATTGTCCACTTGCAAATATTCAACTAGACGTACGCAACATGCCACGTCGATTGCTCAAGGTTGATGATCGAGGATGGATTGTCATGAATTGATGCGATTCTTTCAGAATAGCCTGGATTCTCCCGTCAAGGAAAGCATGATTGACTATGGGGCTAGGATCGAGTCGATTTCCACCCGCGAAAAAGCCTTTTAATCGGATTTGAACTGATGGCATTAGTCTTCTTTCTTGACTAGGCTGGGGAGGAATTCAGTATCTCGATCATTGAGAGGGTAATATAAGTGTGATGATGACCCACATGATCAAATATAGCCTAAGTCTAATGGGGATTAAATTTAGTATTTTAATAAAAGTTAATGAAACATGTACTTGAAAAGTTACGAGTCTCATAAAATATGTAGATAAAATTAATTATTGATTTTAATTTAAATAAAAATTAAAATTTTAATCCCACCAAACATGTGCATAGTAACAAATATGTACATAACCCTTTTCCAAAATCTCAAAAATAGATACATACATGTATTAACCCTCCTCGCTCTTTCCCACCACCCGTTCGCAATACTGCCAACAAATCCCGTTACTTGGAAAATATCCAACCCGCCGCCTTGGAATTAAGGCAGCGCACCAGCAGACACAGCACTCAGTTATATATAAAAAATAGTGGCTATGCTTCAATCTTGATGGTGCTGCTGATCAAACACACCTTCTATTTCACGTCTCTCTCTCTCTCTCTCTCTCTCTCTCTCTCTCTCTCTCTGTCTCTCTCTCTCTCTCTCTCTCTCTCTCTCTCTCTCTCTCTCTCTCTCTCTCTCTCTCTCTCTCCTTACTATATATATACCATTCCCCACAACCCCACATCTTCATTTTCACTTCTGCACAAGTTCACACTTGATGGCGGATAACAATTTCAACCTGCCACCTGGTTTTCGATTCAATCCTAGTGATGAAGAGCTCATCGTCCATTTCCTTCATCGAAAGGCCTCCCTTTTACCTTACCACCCTGATATCATCCCTGATCTTGACCTCCGTCCCTATGATCCATGGGAACTAGATGGTAATATAAATTATGTTCATCTATATATATTCATGAAGATCATCGTTTTATTAATAGATATTTGATCTTGCATGTAGGTAAAGCAATGTGTGAAGGTAACAAATGGTACTTCTACAGTAGGAGGACACAAACCAGAATAACTGGTAGTGGATATTGGCAGTCTTTAGGTGTAGATGAACCAATATACTCTAGTGCTGCCCAAAAAGTTGGCATGAAGAAATGTTATGCATTTTACACGGGTGAATCTCCACAGGGTGTGAAAACAAATTGGACAATGCAGGAATTTGGGCTCTCTGATTCTTCTTCATCAAGAAGAAAAAGTTCAAAGATGGTAAGCACAAACAAAACCCTACCCAATATCTTGTACGGGACAATATTGGACCGACCATATATATATATATATATATATATATATATATATATTAAAGAAGAGAAAGAAGCTGATATCTAGCTAATTGTTTGTTCGACACTTTGTACTTGATGTCCATAATCCATATGGCGTAATTGTTCGTGCACGTGTCAAATTATTTTCGTTGTAGTTGCTACATTACTGTGGAAAGAAAAGTTACTAATTAACTTTCTATTATTTTGATTTTCTTGAAGGAATATGGTACATGGGTGGTGTGTCGAGTGCAACAATATAACAACAATAACGATGACGATGATAGTACAGGACTTTCATGTATGGATGAAGTTTTCTTGTCGTTTGATGATCTTGACGAAATTAGTTTGCCGAATTAGATCCAAGAAAAGTAGGGTCCAAAATGGCAGACCCTTAATGTAGAATGTTTAAATATGTCAATCTTAGAATTAAAAAAAAAATGTTGTAACCAGTTCATTAAATGTAATTCAATGCAAATTTATGTTATATGTCTATCAACATATTTAAGTATATTAGACTCAAGCTCCGTTTGAGTCACATTATTCATCTATAAAAATGAAAAATATGATTTTTATCCATCACATTCGGTCACTATTTTTTCTTTACATCTCTTGTGTGGAATTCATAACGGCTATATTTTTCATTTTTATTTTACAAATAATGTGACCAAACGGGGCTGAATAGGTTCAATATTGTTGAATAGTGCATATCGAATATGATAAACGATGACATGGACTATTTAGTGAGCAATTCCGAAACAGTGTCACGTGGAGATAGCCATCAGAAAAATCGACCACAAGAATTGCGCATTAAGATAAAGATGGATCAAGCTGATGTCTGTATATGCCACAATAATGTTGCTTCAAAATTCTGTAATTTCATAATTTTGTTGGGGGGGACTGTCACGTGCAGGGATTATTGGTTTAGAGGGGCCCATTAACCACTCTGTGAGATTTTTTTATTTTTTATTTTTTGGGTGGGGGGGGGGGGGGGGGGTTGGTGGGTGATGAAGGTGGCATTTGGCAATCTTGATCTTCATATTGAGTAGCCTTTTTAGCATTTTTATGGTATGATGAGTTTCGCAGTTGTCTTGTATCACAAACCCAAGGAACATTTTCTTTTCAAGGGTGTCTGCTTATGGAAGCATTAAGTCATTGTGACGAAAGCATGAAATTCTTGTTAAAATATGTTATTTTTTTTGTTTTAAAATTAATTTGTTTTTTCTCAATTATAAATCTTTTTTTTTTAAACAACCTAACACAAGTTCACGTCACTTTTGACTCTGGAATAGTGGGAGTCAGTGTCTTGCTCCTTCAAGGACGAACTAGGTTCTAATCCTTCAAGCAATCACGCTACAATAGCAGTGAAACAACATTAAGACTTTAAATGAATAAACTTTAGTACTTGTTTGAACCATGTGATAAGATGTCACAAAGTTTTACAAGACTAAGCAATTTTCTTTCTTCATTCAAACTTTTTAATTGAGTATAAAGGAAATCGAAAGACGAATTTAAAGTGATTACAACACAGAATGGAAAAAAGAGCCCACCTTTCTTGTAGTACGGGTCATATCTCAATCTCTCATGTGCGATATCAAACCTAAATAAAAGCACTTTTTTTTCAAAATATAAAGAGCTTCCAAACTTGCAACTTGCATTCAACATTATGCACATCAAAGTTAATGGTGGCCATTGCAAGTTGTATTGGTCAAAAAATAGTTAATTACTAATAATTCAACCTTTTTACTTCCTTGATCCTAATGACCTAATCCTCTTGTACTAAAGAACAAAATTGATTAAAAAATAGTACCATGATGTACTTTTTACCTTCCCCTAATCCTTAGACCCATCAACGAGGGCTAGACACTATTGTTGTAACTTTCTGGTTAAGTATCCTTTTCGATATTAACAAATTGTATAATTGGGTCGGCTATGGCTTGCTTGAACACAAATCTCTCTCTTTTAATTTATGACACATGTTCGACTATTTGGACCTACCTTAGATAGTTGACACTCTTTAGTGCGTCAACCTAGTCGATGGATATGTAGAGCAAACAATCGACTAATCCTTTCCTCGACAAATATAGTATCCAAAGCACGAATATATATAGACGATTTTCAAATAGATTAATTGTATTTATGTTCACGTTTGATTTAATTAAAAAAGTTGATAAAAAATTTAAGTTAAAGTCAACACTCATATATTTAATGAGATTCACAATTTTTAACCACGCGTTTTATCAAATTTTGTCAAAATGTAATTAAAATCGATTTTTTATTTTTTTTCAAACAGACGTTATATACGTAAATGCATATAAATGAATTGTTCAATTTCGTGTATTAGATCTAAGATGCATTTTCAAAAATGTCTATAATTAAGGGGGTGAATTGAAAAGTGTCATCTTTTCATAATCTTTGCAAAAATGTTCAATCTTGACATCAAATTGTCTATTTTACCGTTATGAAAAGATTAATAAAATTTGTATTTTTCTTTTTCAATTTTACACAATTTTCGAGTTAAGCAAGTGGCTTCCATGAGAAGCCACTTGAAGGTTGTCATTTCCTAGATTAATCCACTTGCTTAATTTTTTTCATATAAGTTATTAGAGATGCATTTTGAAAAATGTCTATAATTAAGGGGGTGAATTGAAAAGTGTCATCTTTTCATAATCTTTGCAAAAAGTCCAATTTTGACATCAAATTGTCTATTTTACCCTTATGAAAAGATTAATAAAATTTGTATTTTTCTTTTTCAATTTTACACAATTTTCGAGTTAAGCAAGTGGCTTCCATGAGAAGCCACTTGAAGGTTGTCATTTCCTAGATTAATCCACTTGCTTAATTTTTTTTCATATAAGTTATTAGAGATGCATTTTGAAAAATGTCTATAATTAAGGGGGTGATTTGAAAAGTGTCATCTTTTCATAATCTTTGCAAAAATGTCTAATTTTGACATCAAATTGTCTATTTTACCCTTATGAAAAGATTAATAAAATTTGTATATTTCTTTTTCAATTTTACACAATTTTCGAGTTAAGCAAGTGATAAATCACTTGAAGGTTGTCATTTCCTAGGTTAATCCACTTGCTTAAATTTTTTTTCATATAAGAATAATATGAAAAATGAAAATGAAGAAACTTCATTAATGGTGGTTGAAGAGAAGAAGGTTTTTATTTTTGAAATCTAATTTTTTTATTTTTTATTTTATAAGTAGCAATATGTAATTGTTGTATATTTAACTTAAATGGATTAGATTATCCAAAGAAGTAGGTATTTGTTGTGCCCAGTGTTCTAAAGAGCGTAAAGCGTGGTTAGGTGTGGAGACCAAACTTCAAGCTAGGCGAGCGTAGGCGAAGTTTAGGCGTAAAAAATATTTTTTGATTTTAAATTTTTAATCATTGTAAAAAAACATTCGATAATTCATATAATATATACCAAACACCTCAAATTATAAAATATTGTATATACTTAATAATTCATATAAAAAAGATAAGTTTCAAAATCATAATTACATAACATAGATAGCCAGTATCTTAAATCTTATTTAACTCTTTATCGGACTCTAATTTAATATATTCTTCTTCATCTATAATAAAAAAAAAAGTACATTTAATGAAAATGAAAAGTTAAAAAAAAATTAAAATTAAAATTAAAAAATTTAAGCGGTCTTAGTTCTCGCTTTGATTCAAGGTGAATCGCCTTAGTTGCACTTCGCGCCTAGGGTTTAGAACACTGGTTGTGCCAATCATCGTAACTAAGTTTCATGGATAGCAATTACATATACTTCTATATTTAGAATGTCATTAATGGTATAATAAAATCTTTGTAAAAATGGTTGTTGAATGTTGAAGAAGATGATAAATGCATTGGAATCCCGTCTCGATATTATATAAACGTCGAGAATAAATGTCATTCTTGACACTTAAAAACGTCGATAATGATACTGGAAATGAAATTCTCGAAACTTTGAAATGTCGACATTAATATTAAAAACTTTCCTTGCGGGGGACATTTTGTGTATAGCATTTCACATATTGCATGCCCGTAGTATATTCATTTTCGATTTTCGTTAGTAGGTGGTATTTTTTTTATGGCATGTAGATATGAAGATGTTATGAGATTTGTTGTCTCATATGGTGGTATATTCGTCAACATGAAAGACGGGTGGAAGTGGTTAGGGAACCAAACAACATCAATCGTTTGTCAACATGATATTACGTATGAAGAGCTTGTACAAAAATTATTCGAGAAGCTGAATATTGACAGAACGAAGTTTCGAATTCAATTGAAATTTACAGTTCCAAACATGAACGGACCCCTTGCTGATGTAGCCGATAATGATGATTTGCAATGGTACATTTCTATTCACAGAGAAGCAGCATTGTGTGTAATGCAGATGAATATGATGCTAGAGACCACGAACTGCATGGTAGAGTTCAGCAAGAGGAACCAATACAAGATGCATTATTACGCGACGAAGTCGGTACGTGCGAACTAGAGGAGCCACAAATAATTCCTAATACGGGTGTTGGTGCAGGTGAAGGAAATACAAGTGTTCAGAATGTAATTTAGTCGATTGATGACAAGGACATTGAGGAGACTCAAATATTCTTTAGCAAGAAGCAGCTACACACAAGGCTTTGACAGAGAAGTTTCATTTCAAGGTTAAAAAGTCAAATCCTAGATCTCTTACTGTGTGTTGCGTCAATACTATATGCTAGTAGCTAGTGCGAGCTTTTTAAGATAAAAACTTCAGAAATATTTAAGATTCGAAAGTACATACCTGAGCACACATGTTCTCTAGACGTTCGAAGGAATGCACAAATTCATGCGACGAGTGCACTAATCGGGCATCACATAATGTGAAGGTTGGACGATGCAAACCAATCATATGTTCCCGCGGATATTATCAGGGATATAGAACGTGAGTTCGGTGTACGGATTAACTACAACAAAGCGTGGAGGGGTAAAGAGAAGAGACTTTGAATTCTTCGTGGTACGCCGAAGAAAGTTTTCAAAAATTGTCATCATACTGTCACATGTTAACCCAGAAAAACCCAGTAACCATCGCCCACATTGAGTTGGACTCTAATAACAAGTTCTTGTACTTCTTCCTAGCGTTCGGGACGAGTATACGTGATTTTCGAGAGTACACGAGGCCGGTAATTTGTGTGGATGGAAATCATTTAAAAGGTCAGTACAAGGGAAAACTACTCGCAGCTGCAGCGCCAGATGGTAACCTACAAATATATCCTATTACTTGGGGTGTTGTCGATGGGGAAACAAATGCATCGTGGTATTGGTTCTTTAGTAAGTTGAGAGACGTCGTTGATGACTCTAACCAGCTAGTGTTTGTGTCAGACACGAAGACGAGCATTAAACTGGCTATTATGAGGTTGTTCCCTCTTTCACACCACGGTGTGTGTATCTGGCATATTGAGAAAAATCTTATTGCTAGGTATAACAGTAGCAGTGTCATATTCTTGTTCAAGCACACAGCGCTAGCATACCTCCTATCAGAATTTGACCATTTCATGACACGGATAAGAACTATTCGACTGTCAATGGCATCTTACTTGGAACGTGCTGGTTTATCCACCTGGTCACGAGCACATTTTGTTGGTAATCGGTACAACGTTACACACACGTACTCATAGACTTGTTTTACATAGAAATTGGAAAAGTTGACAAAAGACTGAAACTAGATTTTTGCAGGCCACATTATTTTCTAGAGGCATTTTCAAGAATGTCCATAATTAAGGATGCTACCAAATTTTGTCACCCCACGAAAAGGGCCAAACAAAATATTTATAGATATGCCTAAGTTTCGAGGAAAAATATAAGAACTCAACTTTAACCTTGTTTTCATGGGCATCAAGTCAAAGGCGCTCATCATACAATTTTGTGGTGGTATGGAAGCCTCATTTTCTCTATTTTGATGACATCGAGTCTTGTTAAATATTGTTTTTTAGTGGAATTTGGTTGATGTAGCTTGTTATTTATCGGCAACAATTCACTTTCTCCAGACAAGATCAAATAGTCCTTGTGCAAATTTTTTTTTTTATTTTTTATTTTTGTTTATATTCATTCAAAATGCCTTTGTTCTAGCACTCAAAGTGCTGATCAAGTTTTATTTGTTTTGCAGTTGAAAGTCGTTGGCCAGGGGTGGACACCTTGATGGGCATGGTGAAGATGAGGATCATCATCACTGATTATAAGTTATATTGTCGCTTTGGGACGCAAAAGCTTAGATTTTTGCCTTGCCTTTATTCGTTGATAGTTTTTGGGATTGTAATTCATATTTTAGAGCAAAACACAGCCGTAAGAAATCTATTAAGTTATATTGTCACTTTGGGACGCAAAAGCTTAGATTTTTGCCTTGCCTTTATTCGTTGATGGTTTTTGGGATTGTAATTCATATTTTAGAGCAAAACATAACCGTAAGAAATCTATAAATTTATCTGCCTGGCACGTTAAAGCTTACATTGTATTTTCATCTGTTCATTTTATAAAAAAAATCGAGAAAATGGCCAGCCAAGGTTCCAATAATCCTAGCAATGCTTGAGAAGGCCAGTTATAATGGCTAATCTTGTGTTTAATTGCATTATGACATAAATTTGATTATGTAATTTCATGTTTTATTTATTTCTAACTATTCTTTAACCAGCTCTGTTAATTAATTACAGATGTGGATGGATGACTTGCTAAACCAACAATCTACCACTCAAAACCAAGACCAGTCAACTAACTTCCTGCAAGAGGTAATATTAGATTTTTCGTTTCACCAAACAGAGTAAGATTTTAATTTTTGGGCATGTTTGGCTTTACTGAAAAGACGAATAGAAGAGCTCATAATTTTTCGGCAATTCAAGGGTCATACTACTCGAAGAAAGATAGAAAAATCACTTCTTTTTGTTTTTAAGCATAAATAATACTAATTTTTTAACACATTAATCAACAATGGAACACATCAAATAATGAAAAGCTCATGAAATAAATCAAAGAAAGAAAAAATTTATTGAAAAAAAAGTCAAGAACTAACCGTCGAGGACGAACACTTCGACGTGATTTTTGCAAAAATTGGAAGAGATTTACCATTGAGTGGCTGTGGGAGATTGGCGGCCAACTTCGGCGACTGAAAGTTGGCAACCATCATTGGCGATTGAAGTGGGAAAATTTCAGAGTAGAGAGAGAGAGAGAGAGATTAGGGCTTTTAGAGATTACGGTTTGGATCACTTCGACGTGTTTTTTTGCAAAAATTGGAAGAGTTTCACCACTGAGTGGCTGTGGGAGATCGGGCAACCAACTTCGACGACTGAAAGTTGGCAATCATCGTCGGCGATTGAAGTGGAAAATTTTCAGAGTCGAGAGAGAGAGAGAGAGAGAGAGAGAGAGAGAGAGAGAGAGAGAGAGAGAGAGAGAGAGAGAGAGAGAGAGAGAGATTAGGGCCTTTAGAGAGATGAGGGCTTTTCCATATTACGGTTTGGATTGAGGATTTTGTACTTTTAAAATAGATAAACATTTTGTTTGTGATGGAATTTGAAATTCTCATTGAGGGTATTTTGGTCTCAATTTTAAAAAAGTGGACATGGAATAAATTTTGAACATTTTTGCAAATGAACATACAAAAGTGTACATTTAGTGAAATTTCCTCTAAATAGATGTAACAAAATAAATATATAAATTGTTCGAATTTGATTTGAAAAGGCCAACTTTATTTGAACCGTCAAATCAACAAAAGTAGCTTAAAACTTGGCTTGAGCTTGAACTCAATTATAATCCAACAAGGGGAACGAGTTACTATGCTCCATTATTTCAATTTATAATTTTTAGAATTTATATATATATATATATATATATATATTGGAGAATGTATTGTTACAAAAAATGAAAAAATTTGATTTATGTGTAATGTTTATTATGAAAGATTGAGTGGTTGAAAATAAGATAGAGAAAATTTATATTTTGAAATAATAGAGGCCACACAGGGGCTAAATGAGTCTAAACTTTTATATTAAGCTTCTCTTTGATTTAGATAAAAATTATATTTTAGTGGATTTGTTTAAAGTTATTGGATTGTGTGGTTGAAAAATTGTGGATTACGTGGAATTTTGGGTTAAAGTTGTTTGTTGACTTTAACTTAAATTTTAATTTCATTCAATAGTTGAACTAGATTAGGTCTTGCCATCACAAATGATATATTATTGGACAAAATAGTTAAATACTTTGTTTGAGCTCCATTATTATTATTATTAATTTTTTTTTTTTGTGCAAAAAATGAATTTGATAATAATGATTTTTCGAAGAATATGTAATAAAAAGTAAGAAAAAGTTTTAAACTTACGTAAAAAATTATTTTCTTGGAAGAATGTATAATTAAAAAGTAGAAAAAAAACTTGTATTTACGTACAAAATTATTTTGATAGAAGAATGTATGGTTGAAATGAGTTTAAAGAAAAATGAATGTAAAAGTGATTAATTTCTTGTACATGAAAGTTACAAAGATCTCGTGTACGCATAAGTTTGGGTATAATAAAACTATTTCATTGCTTAATGAGATCGTAAGCAATGAACAACAGCACATGCAGCAGCATGAGAGAGATTAAGACATGAAGGCAAGTCAGCCCCATGTATTAATTAGACTTTCAGAAGGTTGGACTTTGCTTGGAAAAAACCAAATCAAGTTGCAAGTCATCATGATTGCACCAACACATGCCTCGCCCCAATCTCAAATTGTTCACAAAAGTTTTTAAGTTTCATTGACAAAGACACCATATTGACATTGACCCAAGCAAAACCTTTCTACTTGCTTTTCTTTGGATGAGGACTTAGCAGGCCATGGCTTTCGATTCAACTAATGACGTGTTTGGCACACTAGCTTGACTGAAACTGAAAAGAATGATTAATAAATATTTTGACAATCTCGAACAAACCAGAAGAGAAGAAGGAAGATTAGAAAAGCAAGAAGAAATGGAGCTCCTACGGAGTTAAATCAGGCACTGAGTTGAATCAGGCATTCGTTGGAAAATAAATCTCGCCCAACTGCTCAATGAGCAGTGACTGAATCAGAAAGGTTTATTCTGGTGATCTCTCGACGACATCAACTGCTAACTATGATGAATGTGCTAACTCCGACCTGCTAACTATGATGAATGTGCTAACTCCAACCCCACCAAAGGTGTAACGATTTGGGCCGTTTCGACTATTTAATTTTTTCTAGTTCGAAACGCCAACGCGAAGGGGCTGAAGTTCAACGCAGAGCTTTTCACTGAACATATTTTGATGGCGTGTTTGACAACATAAATTGTACAGCATTAAAAGAAAACAACACCGTATATTCTAGGCCGGAAATCTAAAGAATCTGCCAAAAATTGGCTATTTAATGTAAAATTTACACATATTTTCCCCTGTATTTAGGCTTTGTACTAAGTTTTGCATCACTAGAACCATTAATCTGAGTATCAGCAGGCTCGAAAACACCTGAATGTAAGTTACCATCTTCTAACCACTTGAGATGGTTTTCCTTGAACTCCAAATGCTGCATCCTAGCTGCCTCTGCAATATCTTCAGTGTACGGTGCAATCTTGATCATGGTTAGCAAAACCCGGCTGTACCTGTAGCTAAGGATCTGTTCGCAGGAAGCAACCAATTTGAAACATGGGTGCTCTGGGAAATTGGGATCTATGGATTCATTGTCTCTTAGAACAGGGTAGAAGTAGACTAGTCGTCCCCCTGGTACAAGCATCCTAGCAGCAAGGTCAAGCAAATCGTGCACACACTCCACTAAGCTGTAAGCAGCTGTAGACGGTATGTGGCCAGTCCTCTTGTCATCGGGAACAGTATAGGGAGCAACAACACCTTTCAAAAGCTTACGGCCACCAGATTTACGTCCTCCAGCACGAACACCGTAAGGAGGATCACATATTATAGCATCAAACATCTGCAAGAAGCACAAGAATTTCAAAAATAAAAAGAAACAAGGAAATTTATGGCAGCAGTTGAACAACACAGCTCATGGAATGTTAGATCCGACCCTAACAAAGCTATAAACCATGTAACCAACTAGTCCAAATTACTTAAATCCATGTTAACAAGTGTGACTCTGATGCCATATATAGACTCTATACAGACTTTGGCATTGTTGACACAGTTGGACACGCTCGCCAAAAATACTGATGCCATCTGTAACAGAATACTCCTCTTTCGTTCTGGTATATCAGTAGATGGTTCATAACCCAAAAAGAAAAAAACGTTAGTAATTACCAAAACCAATAGAATGTTCTTTGGAAACACTTGGAACTCAAGCACTCAAATCAGAAAATTAAGGAGACATTATTAAAAAATAAAATAACATACTGCAAAGAACATGAAAAGAGGAAACAAATTGGATAACCAACTTAAGTGGTCGAATTACCTCTTTTAATCCAGAACGCCAAGGTGGAAGGTTATTGTCAGCCCTTAACAATGATAATGGTATTGGCAATCCATACTGCCAAGCAGCAGAAACATGTCTCAGGTTTACGGAAAACAGATAAATGCAAAACTCAGCATACTAGCTTTCCATGCTGATGAGATATCTTCATTTCCCCTCAAAACTCACGTAACAATAGTACTATGAGATTGTTATAAATTTGGCATTGAGGGATGAGGAAAACATTTGCATAACAAGATAGTGCTATGACATTAAGAGAAAAAGTTCCAAGAACCCAGATTCAAAACGATGGAGAAAAAGAAGTCTATAAATCACCTGCTTGAAATTGCTCCAGACATTACAATCAGGACCGCGGCCATCACGCACTACCCGAATGTCAATATCTGCACCCTGAAATATTCACATTAGTGAAACGGGAACAAAATCAGCTCTGACTGATTTGATTAAACAAACACTTGAGAAAAAAGTGACATAATTTTTTTAACTTGATTATTGGTTATTCACTGGCGCATTTTCCATGGTTCCTTCAATAATCAATAATCAAACTTTATTGTTAGCAAGCAGATCCAGCATTGGCACCTAATAACATTTCAAAAATATGATTTTACCAGATGCACCAAAAACTCTCACCAGATAATTTCTATAACAACTTGACAATGATCAGTTGAAATAATTATCATCCAATAATCTTAAGCAGTGCAAACAGGGATGAAAAATAATGCTAAATTTTGCTGAATATTACAAACCATTGTCATCGCTCCAAAATGAGCTGCTGCAATCAGAATGCTTCCAGTGCCAACAAAAGGGTCATAGACCAATTTCCCAGTTCTGACTTGTGCTTGATTTGCCATCAAGAAAGCCATTTCTGCATCCATTGCTGTTGGGCCAAGATATTTGCGGCTCTTTAATTGATAGGTTTGCAAGATCTTCCTATCAGCAGTGCCAATCTCCCGACCAAAAAAGATCCTCCTATTCACAATAGGTGGAAGCCCATTCTCAGATCCATAATCATCATTATCCATAAGGAAGAAATTGTGATCAGGTTTTTTCAAATTCACCCGCCCCTGAAATACATTGAGTCATCAGTTAGCAGCAATTGAAAACAATAGTATCCAAAAAGATCTACAGAAGAGTTGAAATCTCCTCGGGCCACCTAACTGATCTTTGCCATCAAGTAAACAGAAATTCAACTTTAAAAGTCTGAACATGAACATCCACGAGCTTAATCAAGAAAAAAAAGAAAAAGAAAAAGAAAGAAACTAACTAACTTCATCCAGGTCCATGAAAACCAAAAAGACAAAAAAAAAAAAATGGTACAGAACTTTCGTAAGATTGAAGTCTCCAATAATAACATTTTATAGCCCAAGTCATCTTGAAGCAGTTCCTTATTACAGTTATTTAAGCTAGCTCTTGCCTTGAACATTTTTTACTCACTTAAGTTACTGTATTTTTTAGTTACCAATAAACCAACTTGAAATGAAACACAATTGCACCTTAAAAGGAACGAATGCTAGCTTTTGAAGGCGATTATTTTGCTCCTGAAAGCTGATAACCTTCCCAAAGCTTTCAACATTAATTTTAAAAGTACTGTCAGGCGATAAGTATGGCAACTTCCGTTCATCTGGATAACTTTTGACAGCCTCTTCCAATTCCTCAAAACTTTGCCCTTCCCCCCACAGTTCATATATTCCCTTCACAAGAATACCTGCACACTCAAAGAGGCCAAGGCATGAGATTTATCCTCAAAACTCTTTCCAAATATCAGAGCATGAAGATAAAAGCTGAAATGCTGTATTAAAGCATGATAGTGTTAGAATATTGTTCAACATATATTATGAGAGTGATTTGGAAGTGATCAACAATGAGAAAGACAGGCGAGATTAAAACGAGAACAAAAAATGGCCTGGGTGTTCGCCCGACCTCGGGTTTTTAAAGCAGTGCATTTTTTTTTTTTTTTTTTTTTTTTTGTGAATTGGGTGATCGCCCAGTACAATTTTTGTTACCATTGCTTTTAAATTTTGGGGGTTGTTTTAAGCATTTCACACCTTTTTGGCTTATTTTTGCACCTTTTCATGCATGGGGATTGTAGTAGTATATATATATGGATAGTTTTCATGTTGGAAAATATATCGTCAACATCAAATTCATATCATTTGTATCCAAATCAAAGATCAAATTAAGTTTCTATATTTTGTTCTTAAGTTCCTTTTCCAAGTTTTGTTTTGCTTGATTAAAACTTGGATTAAGGTTTTGAATACTCCTCAGACTATTTGCATTTTAAAGCCCTCAAGCACTTATCGCGGTGTCTGCAAATATCGTTTGAGGACAGCGATTCATAATCGTGTTGAAACCTTCAATTTTGGCGAAATATCTTGTTACTAGTTTTTTCATAGTTTCTTGTTCTTCATCAACTTTGTTCAACAGATAACGCATCAACTTAGATGTCATAGTATTTACCAAATTCCATTTTCACCAGAAGGAATAATTAAGCATATATCACTGTTAGATATTGAATGAAGAAATTCTATCTCATTATTTATAGCAACAAGCTAATTCTTTTCCCAAATAAACTTGGGTCCGCTAGTGAATCAACACTTATGAGCTTGTGTTTTAACTTACAACCAACCCTTTCTTTAACTTATTGAATAAATCAATAGTAATCCATGTCTACTAAAAAATTAGCTAAAGCAATTACCCTAGAATGCTTCTTAAAATAATAATAATAATAATAATAATAATAATAATAATAATAATAATAATAATAATAATAATAATAATAATAAACAGCCAAGAAATTCAGACACTTAACAGATTTCAGTATTGACCCCATCTTAACTTGATTCTAAAGCATTGTACAAACTGTAAATGCAAAAGTGCAAGATTATTCAACCAATACCAATCTAGGTTTCATCAATAGCAAACATCATACAAGCTCTAATTCGAAAAAGATAAATTATAAGGAATATTTTACAGCAGGAAAATACTCTGTATTTGTGGGGGCATAGGTATACATGCGAATGCTTACTTCGACTGGCGATGTTTCGAGCAATTTCTTCAGAAGGGATATTGACGAAATGGAAAGGTGAATCGGGGTGGTGGTCCTCCGGGAGCCTCCATTCCAACAATCCTGTGGTGGTTCCATCGAATGCACCGAAGAGTCCTGCAAGAGAGATTCAAACTCGGCTTTTCTATATTCGAGTAATCTATGGTAGAATACGCATAGATACCACATAATGCAATTTGTACAGTAAGGGAATGAATTCTAATTCTACGAAAGGCGAATACTATTGCTGTCTATACGACGACGTAAGAGGAACTACAGTGGTGGCTAAGAATGGTGGAGGCGGTGGCGCGTGGACTGAGCACAAGCAATGTTAAGGCCCGTGTCGGCGTGTCCGGTGTGTGACGGCGAGTGGCGACAATTTGATCTCCTCTTTCTAAAACCCAAAACCCTCGAGGATAAATTTCATCTACGGTCATTAAACATTCAAAAAAAAATTAATTTCATCCCTAAATTTTAATTTATCTTAATTAAGTTACCAAAATGTTATTTAAAATTTCATTTAAATAACCAAATTTCAATTATAATTTCAAATTACTTCATTTCATCAGCTACATAACTTAAATTAAAAATATTGCTTAATTGACGGCCACTCCACAACGAATCTTCTACATAATAGCTATGCGAATGTCACCATTATGATCATAAGCGTTAAATATATATATATATATATATATATATAGATATAGATAGATATAGACGCACACATTTTAACCTTTTGACCAAAAGATATGCTATAATTCTAATTTACCATTATGTCATATCTTAGTTACATAGACGATTTTTATAACATGACTATCACTTAAGCAATTTTCATTAGTTTTGAAGTCAATAGGTGACGACACGCGATAGGAATATTTTTACTATGAATCTCTTACTCGATTCTATTGTAAATTCGCTTTACTTAAAACTTGCGGTAAATTGTTTAAGTTTGACGTGAGTTTCTTTAACTTTGAAAGATTAAGTCAACGAAATAAGTAATATTTAAGAAAGAGAAATGTAAATGGACTCATATAAACTATTGTGTATAGTATGTGTGGCGATGTGTGAATGTCAAACTGTGTGTTATGACTTATGAGAGTTTAGGCGAGACAAAGGCATAAAAAAAAACGTAAGAAAGACGTTTTTTGTAATTTTAATATTACTTTAATTTTTAATCAATCAAAAATAATTTAATAATAAAAAATAATACGTAACAAAGATCTAAAAGAGATTTATAGAAACTTTATACATTTTTTTCAAAGTTTACAACAAAAAAATAAGTTTCAAATGTAAATATTAAATAGTAAATAAATTGAAATTTTTTGGAGATTTTATTTGTTTAAGGTTATCAACCTTTAAATTTTAATTTAAAAGAATTGAGAAAAATTGCAAAAACACAAGAAGAAGAAGATAAGACATAATCACGCCTAGGTGTGCAATCATTGACAACTAAATAGGACGTCAAATCATTTGACTTGACGTTTCGTCCGTGCGTCATGTTTAGGTCACACTATTTTAGAACACTGATACTCTCAAGGTTTGTGAATATGAGTTGAAATTTGCACTTTAATTTTTGCTATCTAATTTGTTGTTCATCAATAAATTATTAACATATAATTTTAAATTAAGATGTCCAACATTCTCTGACTGGATAGCAAAAATTCGCAGGTTCCAACCCGTCAATGTGAAGGAACATTTAAAGTCAACCCTTATGATGACCTGAATCTACAACTGGATCCACTCTAATTTTCCTCTGCAGATCAGATTACTGAAAATGAGGAAAATTCCATTTTAATAGTTACATCCCAGGAATATCTTTCTACTTTTCTTCTTAATTCTCTCTCGGGGTCTACGCCGAAGGTACGATCAATTTAACGATTCTATATTCTTTCTCGCCGACAATTCTCTAATTCTTGGATCTGGTTTAACTTCATAATTTCTTAATCTACTTATGGTGACAGATTATTTGTTTGTATTGGTGATAATTATGAATTAAAAGACCTTTAGGATCAATTCTTTAATCCTCTCGATGGGGATTTTTCTCTATAAATGTATTATAATTGAAAGTTAAAATTCGATTCCCACTGTATTGCTTTCTTGCAAGATTCTTTCTTTAAAGCTAATAAATAATCTCAAAAAATCCTCTGGCTTTCTCTGTTCGAGTCTGCAACTCAGGTATAATCAAGTTTACTATTTTTTGATAAATAGTACAATCTTTCTGATAACTGAATTTCTTATATCTTGTCTCTTCAGTAAGTTGATTAGTCTTGTTTTGGGAAGATTGTGATGTTGAATGAGATAAATTTAAATTATTTGGTAACAAGTTTGAACAGGATGTGCTGCTGATTTTTTATTTTTATGATCCACCAGTTGTGTAAATAATTTTGTACAAGCTATTTTACGACTGTGCATGTCATATGGATAGTAATAGAAAATGGTATATGTAACTAATGAATGGCTTTGGCTGGAACATTATACACGAATTCATCTTATGTGCACGTCTCTGTAGAAAGAAATTTTGAGCATGTGGATCCGTTATCTTTTTGTGTATAAAATTATTACCTTATCCTACCAATTGAACTAGAGAAGCCCGAGTACTGAAAATGTTATTTTAATTGAGGACAACATATATCAGATAATTATGGTGAAATTGATTCTACTGCGGATTGTTTCTTCCCTTCTTTGATCCTATGGACTTTTCAAACAAAGTTCTTTTCCTCTTTATTTTTATTTTTATTGTGAAGCTTTTCACACAAAGCAAGAAGAGTTGAAAAAAAGGTTTTCGAAATATTCTATTTCAAATAGAAATGTGACAAGGTTCAGGATTCCTTTGTTTTGTGATACTTAATTACTATAGTTAGACCTATTTACATGAGTGGCAGGGATTTAATGAATCAAACTTACTTGTTTATATGCATTATTCACAAGTCTCACTATCTTTACTCTGAGAGTAGAATCATTAAATACATCAGTAGAAAGGATGGAAGTTGGCTAGAAATTCTTAAAGGTAGCGATATGGTTAGAAAATTTGAAGTGATTAATAATCTTTACAATTGAAGGCTGTTGAGTATGATTCATGCATCATATGGTCATATAAACACACGACATCTGCATTGCAACATCTTTTTCTTCTTGCTTGTCTTGTAAGCCCATTATGCTCATATTAGATCTGAGTTGAGCTATGAATATCAAAATCTAAAATTTGTTCATATCATTTTCCTTTTTACTATTATGACATGTCATGAGTTAGCTATTAGTTGATTTATTTCATGAACATCAAAATCTCCTCTCAATGTTGTTCTTATCCTCTTTCTTTTTGGGAGAAAAGCAGTTTGAAACATGTCAGATGATACTGAGTATCGTTGCTTTATTGGTGGCTTATCATGGTCAACATCTGATCGAGGTCTGAAAGAAGCATTTGAGAAGTTTGGCCATCTCCTTGAGGCAAAGGTAATAAACAATTCAATTGCTTTCAGTGATCATTTATTTCAGGTCATAAATAATTATTGTTATTTGAGTAAAGCCATGATTTGCCCCCATGTTGTTGATGATCTGTTGTGGCGTACTGTCACTCCAAACCACACCTAGCACCACCTCCTCGAACAGATATCTGTTTGTGTTTGTGAGTTAATCTATTTAAAAGGGAGATTTTGAGTTGGTTAGTAGGTTCCGAGGTGTTCTAGTTGTAACAATAAGCATTTATGCATTCATGTAATGTATCTATCTAGTCTTTGCCAGCTGCCATTTAGTAAATCTCTCCTGCCTTTTCCTTTCTGGGACAGATGACTGGGAGATAAGTGTGTGGCAGCTGACTAGAAATATTTTTCAGAAACATATATTAAGTTAAATTAATTGCCACGAGTAGTAATATTTAGGTCCCATTTTGAAATTCACATTATGACCTTATTCATATACTTTAAAGGACAGAAATGGATTCTCACCATGAAAGTTCCTTCTTTCATGTAGATCGTCGTTGACAAGGTCTCTGGCCGGTCCCGTGGCTTTGGGTTTGTGACTTTTGATGAAAAGAAAGCGATGGAAGAGGCCATTGAAGCAATGAATGGGATGGATTTAGACGGTCGAAGCATAACTGTAGACAAAGCTCAGCCTCACCAAGGTTCAGGTAGAGATTATGACAACGATCGCCCACATGACCGTGACCGTGTCCGAGGACGTGATCATGATCGCCCTTGTGAATATGGAGGTGGTCGGGGATCTGGTGGTGGGGAGTGCTTCAAGTGTGGCAAGCCAGGGCATTTTGCTAGGGAGTGTCCCAGTGAAGGTGGAAGGTATGGAGGAAGGGATGATAGGTACGGCGGTAGTGGCGGCAGAGGTGGCAGCCGTTATGGTCCTGACCGGAATGGAGATCGGTTTGATGGCCGAAACAGGGATGCTGGTGGACATAGAGGAGGTGACAGATATAATCGTGATCGTGCTGGGCCATACGATCGCCGAGGTTCTGGGGGATTCAGATCTGGGTAATTTGATACAACATTTACTAAATTTGCATTTACAATCTTCAACAAATTGTGGTGCTAATGGATTATGTTAATATTTTTAACAGCTGAAAACTTTGAAGTCCTGTGGAGGGATGCCGTTATGAAGTTAGGGCTGACATGATGTCTTTTCTTCTGGACATGTCAGCAAAATGGATCAGTCTTTTGAAAGTGTGAAACTTGGCTCTAATAATCTACTGTATTTGTTCCCTTGAATGTTCTATATTTTGGTGTGTTACGGTCCTTTGCTTGCTTGATGTGCAAACAAAACTGATCTTACACTCTAATGCTATTATTGCTGCTGGTTGTCTGCTTCTTCCTTACACTGCCATTAAGTGCTGCTGGATTCGTATATTTTCTCCCATGGAAACTGTATGTTGCGGTATATATGGAGTTAAATGGTACTGGAAATGATGGTCAAAATGTGGAATTGATGATTACCAAAATGGAGCCACAATCATGTATGCTTGTGAAATCAAAATATAGAGGCTGTATTAAAAGCCATACCTGCTTTCTTGATCTTCAAAACCCAGATTTTTAATCATTAAACAGAATGAACAACCAAATCGGGTAATTTAGTTATTGATTTCTTTCTATTATATTTGAACCTTATCTAACTCTTCAAATGAGTTTTTAGTTTCCAATTCTTTCAGTATTAATATTGTGACTTTTGGCAGGCTACCTGGATTTTAAATGGCCTTTCTGGAAACATGATGATTGTCTTGCTTTTCGTAATTGGCTACATTTAAACATAATAAACTTGAAAAAGGCTTTTGGATTGCGACATCCATGCAAGTTGTTACATCATTAGTCACTCTTACTTTTGCAAGTTGCACTGAAGGAAGAGTTGCATTTTTCATAGTAAAAGGGGCAGGCACTATAGATAATGCTCAAGAGTTCAGCAACTGCTGTCTCCTCTTTTGTTCTGACCCGGTTCTGGGGAGAAGGGTTCATTGTTATGTTTTTGTCTTGTCCTCTTTTTTGGTAGCTGAGATCCGGATATAGTATCGTACATGTTTCAAGTTTCCTTGACAAATGATGGAGAGTGCTGCCTAGGCTGAATTTGAAGTGTCCCTGAACAAAAAATAACTCTTTGGCTGATCAGAGTTCTCTGTTTGTTAGTATATTTTTTCATGTGTGGTTCTTGATTTTTCTTTGAGGAGGAAGGGTCGACCTTTTTTGTTGGCTAACATCTTCCAATTGGGAAGCTGGTTCAGGATCTGCCGTTGGCTGCACCTCTCTTTCACTTCGATTTTCCCTCAAGGGCGGTTCAGAGCAGGGAGGTTGTTGAAACTACAATACCCGTTTGCCTGTTACTTTTACCTGGTAACATGTTAAACATAATGCACCTAGTGAATTTTCTTATCTCTGCTCAATATGTTTCTCATTAAATATATTTCCTTCATAAGCCAAGGTTACCAGATTTGATATTCTGCAAAGATGCATTAATAGGAATTTAACTCTTCATGGACTTGATGCCACCGTTATTTAATTTATTTCTGCGGATTTGTACTTTGAATTGTGATTGTTTGCAAACTCTCATGGTTGATCTGAAAGACATGTATATTTTGTAAATGTATTTTATTTCCACTAAGTTGGAAATATTCTCTTAGACTTTTTAGCCGTGTGTTAATCACATGGGGATGTTTTGGTTTCTTATATAGATGTTGAATTGCTAGTTCCCTTTCATATTCATAATCCTAGACATAATACTCCATTTTTGTCACATGTTGCTGGAATTTTGGGTTATTGAAATTTTTTGGTCAAATCTTACTGAGAATGATCGGAACCCGTTGAAGAAACAATTCCTTCCTTCTGCATTCCAGAAAATAATGATTATAATATGTTTGAGATAATTATTTAGCTTGAGATGCTTCTCAAGTTATCAGATATTTCATCACATTTGGGGATTGACGGTTTTGAAGTATGTACCAGATGTGGACGGTCGGTTTTAATAACATTTCATTCTTGAATGAATACAGATTTTATAACTGTCTTGATAGGGAAAGAGATTCTGTGAGCTTGCGTAACAGAGTTCATTTTAGCTAGGCAGAGAAGATGGAATATTTAGAAGAAAACATCAACTTCACGGGCATGAAGTAAGCAGTGGCTTGATCTTCATATACAGATGAGCACAATACAATTAAAACCCCTGAAGAAAATACAAACTAAGCATAGGATGCTTATATTGTACATATAGTACTTCATTTGTTGTGTTGCAACCATTTTTTCCATAAGCAAAGTTTTATTCAACAAATTTAGGAAAGATAAAACTGAAGGTGTACTTGGCAATCACATTTCCAGACCGATGGAGCCAGACCAAATCTAATACCCATAGCCATCCAGCCACCTACCACCACCCTAGGACAAGACCTCCCACTGCCCCGACCACTCCAAAAGCAACCAAAGCTAAGGTCACTGCTGCTTCCACCACTCCCAGCCTCACTGTATGGTTTGCTAGAAATGTGACTGCAAGTAATGGTACGACGCCTTCTAAAGAATGCAAGGACTGATGCCGTGGCTGCTTCCCAAGGGTCGGGGAGCTGTTCCTTTTCCAATTCTTCTTCATTCTGTCCATTGTTTGTCATTTTCTTTTCTCTCTTCATTTGGGCTTTTCAATATCTGGTTGGGAGTTCATGGAGATGAACTCTCTTATTGCCATGCCACAGGCATTGGCAAACAATCCTGCAAAGGAGACTAATCCATCCTTGGCTCCAAGGACAACGGCACGAGGCCATTGTTCCCTCTCTGAGTAATTGAAGTCTTTGTCTTCAGTGAAATTGCATTGATTTTGTTGTGCACTGTGCTCAGGTATCGCAATTTGGACATGGTTTGGGACAGCCGTTAAGAAGTGACTGATTAGCAGCTAGCTAGGACGTTATTAGTAATGATAAGTTGGTAGTTGAAGGCATAATGCTGCATGAATGAGTGAAGTGTTTATATACTCGAGGATACATAAATATTTAATTAGTCATAATGGGAACGTGTGCAGAACTAAGTGAGGGCAGTAAAAGGAAATCAAATAGTGCAGCGTGAGGAGCACAAGCCTTGTTGGCTTTAATCTAAGGACTTCTCTTTCACTATTTGGTGGTTGGACTAAAGATTTATTTGGCAGTGCTTATGTTTCTTGTAGAAGAGTTTTACGAGGAAGCTACTAAAAGGTCTTCTAGCAAGATAAAACACTTTCAACAAATTATCCAACTATGTTCAAAAGTAGCTAATACATAAAATGCTCTTTATAAATAAAGAGTCTCTTGGAGATGCTCATGTATTCCAAAATAATGAGTTGACAACACAAATTGTCGGAGGAGTTAAGCTCAAGGCATGTGACAATAACATTTGGTTTTCGATACATCTAGGAGATGATGTGCAATAAACGACTCAGGTCTTGTTCTTGATAAACCTGAAAGGACAGTTCATCTTCTGTCTAGGAAATATGAATTCCTAATGTGGGATTTTTATATTTGATCAGGTTTGATAGCTATCACTCCGATACAACATTTGTTACTAATGAACAACAACAGAGGATATAGAA
Organism: Osmanthus fragrans; assembly: GCA_019395295.1. Taxonomy (NCBI): domain Eukaryota; kingdom Viridiplantae; phylum Streptophyta; class Magnoliopsida; order Lamiales; family Oleaceae; genus Osmanthus; species Osmanthus fragrans. Next base: position 846,744 of record JAEDXY010000039.1, on the reverse strand, counting down.
ATGACATTGAAAACCCATCAAAAGCACAAAAACCTAGGATTTTTCAGAATACTGCTTTAGCAAAATCTACAATCCATTTATCATATATTGATTCTAATACATATCTTTATAAATATCGATATTCCATGTTTAACCAACACCTCACATTACCAATAATATTTTACATTAAATCCTAAAGCACTAGCAGGAGGGTAGTATATCGAAATGGCATTTGGTATCAGGATTTGAATTTACAGAATGGAATGTGAATATATTTTGTATTCACAAAGTGGTAGATATTCTCTTGGACTTTTTATCAATGTGTAGATTACTTCAGGAATATCTGTGTGGGGAGTCTCTCTCGACCTCGTAGGTTCAAATCCTACTTGGGGAGAATTTGGATCACTTTTCTGACTCTGACCTAACGACCCAGTGGACCTGCTTTGTTCTTAAAGATAAATGAATGGCATCAGTTTATGGTTGGGATCAATTACTGTTGGAGGTGGATCTAGCGATGGATTGATCTGTCCGCTCAAATTAGATGATCTAAGCATACTAGGATTGATTGAATCCAAACTGACGTCCGCATCATGGGTACTGGGGTGCTATGGTATGCCACCTGTAGTATGTTGCAACTTTCAGTTGTTTTTCGTATCTTTTGTGGAAGTTGTATTGCCAGTTCCGTTTTATATTCATAGATTCGAGCTTCTTTCTTGTCCCATGTTGCTCCTATTTGCATGTTCTTTCCTTTTTTTTTTTTTAAAAAAAAAAAAAAACCTTATTCTTGTTACATTGTAATGTTTCCGCCTTTTGTTATATCATTATTGTTCTCTCTCCGGTGGTAGCAGCGGTTGATACTGGTTTTAAATGTTTGGAATCCACGAGTCTGCATAAGAGAGTTAGAAAGTAAAGTAAGATGGAATATATTGACAAGGGAATAATCCATTATGTCTAGGAAGTTCATTTTTTGGAACATTTGCAAATGAATTATTACCATTGGCATGAACTTTATTTATTCTAATTCAGCACAATACAGTTTAAAGCCTTGTAGAAAATACAAACTAAGCATATGATGCTGATATAAAACATCATTTTCATTGTGTTACAGGCTTTTTTTTTTTACCCATCTTTTATTCAACAAATTTAGGAAGGCTGAAACCTAAGGTAAACTTAGCAATTACATTTCCAGACCACTGGAGCCAACTAACTTAGTAAGCCCAAATGTGATACCCATCGCCATCCAGCCACCCACCACCACCCTAGGACAAGACCGCACCACCGATGTCCCACCCAGCACCGCCCCGACTCCTGCAAATGCAATCAATGCTAAGGTGACCGCTGCCACCACCACTCCTAGCCTCAACTTATAATTTGCAATAAACGCAGCTGCAAGTAATGGTACTATGGCGCCTAAAGCGAAGGCCAGGGCCGAGGCCAGGGCTGCCTGAAAAGGGTTGGGGAGTTTCTCCTTTTGTATTTCTTTGTCATTCTGTCCAATGTTTGTCATTCTCTTGTCTCTCTTCATTTGGGCTATTTCTATGTCTAGTTGGGAGTACACGGAGACAAACTCTCCAATCGCCATGCTACAAGCACCGGCAAACAGTCCTGCAAATCCAGTAAGAACCATCACTTTGGCATCTTCGTTGACTGCTCCAATTCCCATCATTAATGATGCAATGGAAACCAATCCATCGTTGGCTCCTAGAATGGCGGCACGAAGCCATTGTGCCCTTTGTGAGTAGTCAAAGTCTTTATCTTCGGAGAAATTGCATTGATTTTGTTGTGTATTGTGCTCAGGGATCACAATTTGGACATGGTTTTGGTTCGGGGCAGCCATGAAAAGTATTATAGCAGCTAGCTAGGATGTTATTACTAATGGTAAGTTGATTGTTGAAGACACAATGCTACATGAATGAGCGAAGGGTTATATATACTGAACAGGTACTATAAAAATAATGAGTGTTAATGGGGATTTATGCAGGATTAAGTGGTGGAAATAAAGAAAAGAAGAAGATGCAATGTGAGGAGCACAAGCCTTGTTTATTTAATCTGAAGCACTTCTCTTTTAATATTTTGTAGTTGGACTAACACGACTGGACATAATTAACGAGTATAAACAATGGATGTGCCAAATGTTCTCTCTCTGGCCTGTTTTGAAGCAATGGATGTGCCAAATGTTCTCTTGCTGGAGTCTTCTCTTGCTTTGAACCTACATTGCACGAAAATAGAAATGAAAAAATGCAACAAAACACAAATATATGGAGACATTTTCTGAAAATGCATTCTTTAAACTCTGTGAAGTGCATGTTTGATCATTACTTCCATTAATATGTGAGGTATGAAACAAATTTTAAGTCTGCCACTTTTTCCAGATTCACATAATTTGTAACTCTTAAACATCTATCCATGTTCAACTAAGTGCTTGTTTGTGAAATTTTAAAAAGGTGAGATCGAAGTCAACAATTATGTTTAACTACGCATTTCATAAGACCCACAACTCTATCAACTCTTAAATTTAGCATTTCATCAACTTCTATCAAAATTTGCTTAATTTTTTTATTAAAAATTTGTGAAACGATAGCTAAATAAGATATAGACAAAATAACGGACTATTTTATCGCAAACCCCACTTTCTTTCTATAGGTGGGAATGGGATACATAAAAGTAGCCTCCTGCAAATGGATTGCTTTTTAGGAGAGCACTCAATGGTGAAATAAAATTGGAGTGTGTTCTCCACACAAAAGTGGGAAGACTGTTCATTAAATTACTAGAGGGAGTGTGCATTACACACAAAGCCCACACAAGCCTCTCTACTTAAAAATGAAATAAAGCACACAGTGGCTGTCTTTATTTTGAAGCCTTTTTAACTCTATTGATTTAGAAAACTAATTGTTTTTTCTTTGCGGTCTCCTACCATTTTGGGCATGGCAATTTTGAAGAGATTTACAATTATCTTTGTTATATTCTGAGATAATGACACATAAACTGGGACGAACCCAGGGGTTGAGTTCAGTTAGGACGGACCGTGAGCGTTGACAGTTTACTGTCAATGACCAGCGTCCGTGATTGGAGAATTGTTTATTAATATTTACTTAGATAACATTCAAAAAATCGTACGAACTAGAACTAGAAAAACTAAATACACCACTAGAATTAGGTACGAACTTTCATTTCGGATGAAAAAGTCGTTCTATAATCTACAAAATATCTTAAATTATTTTTCAATTAAACAGACAATATATATTAACAAAATACCAATATTCAGTTTACAATTAAAGTTAATTAGACAAGCATTATTATATTAACAAAGTTGAAATTATTTATGTGTTTATATCAATTTTATTTGCTTGTACGATTCCACTTTTTCGCAATTGATTTTTTATGAACGAAAAGAGGAATCTTTTATAAATTAAATAAATTTTATTGAAAGACTCCTTATTGACACAAAGGCCAATTTTTCTAAAAATTCATCCACCATTAATTGAATCAAACTCTCAAATCAATTGATTAGAGAGATGGAATGAAAAAAAATAAAAAAAGAGGGACAGAGCACCTATGAAAATGTTTTTACTTGCATTAAAATTGGTAAAATTGAAGATATATTATTTTGTTACATTGATTGCTAAAGTTCAATAAGTGCCCTGATAGTAAAGTAGTGAATAAGTTTAAGAATGGTACTAGGTTCGAATCACCTTCCTTACATAACATATTTGTTTTGGTAAAAATTGTTGAAATACAAAAATCATAAAACATGTTGCAATTCCGAGTTTCGAACCCAGGGCCTTTAATTCAAAAGTGTAAGGGATGACCATCTCAACTACCTCAAACGTTTGTCACAAAAAAACTTATCATATATATATATATATATATATATATATATATATAGAGAGAGAGAGAGAGAGAGAGAGAGAGAGAGAGAGAGAGAGAGAGAGAGAGAGAGAGAGAGAGAGATAATGTATATATTTTATCTATTTCCAACCAAAAAACAAAATTCTCCCAGACGGATCCAGCACGCGCAGCTGCGGGGGCTCCGGGTGCTTGATCCGCCCCTGACATAAATGAAAATTATGAAATGAATGAGTGAGATGACGAGCAACAGATGGAGGAGTTCAAGTCAAGGTATGTGATAATATCAGATGTTTTGATTACATTTACGAGAAGCATAATATCAAGTCATATTCTTAGTAAAATTAAAATTAAGACATTTTATTTGTTCAAGCATGTATATTCTTTATGATAGAGATCTTTATCGATTAGTTTATTTGTTCATCATAGTCAAATATTTTGTATTCTTAAACTTATTCCAAGGTTCACGACTCTACTAGAGGAAACATGACTTAGTTAATAGGTTTTCCATGCTCCTAGTCCTTGTTTTGTTGCTTTCTATTGTGGGCTTTATACAATTGATAGATAAATATTTACAGATAGTGGTGGACGCAGACATTTTAAGTTAGTGGAGCACAATCAAATTTGAAAAAAAGTTATCCAAATTTATGTATTCGATATCTTATTACAATTATTCTTTTCGCGTTCTATACTTTAATGCGATTGCTTAAAGAGACATGATCGAATACATTGTTCATGATTCTTGAATGATTCATACTTGATACGAGTTTGATTGTGTGCACTACTTGATTTTGCAACATGTCTTCTAACAATTTCATTCTTTTTCCAATCTAAAAATTTGTCATTAATAAATGAACTACTTAAGTTTAATAAATAAAAATAGAAGCAAATATATCATATTTTGCTATATTATATTCCAACTAACTAGTATACTCGTTATAGCATGAAACACAAATTCATCTATCTTATAAAAGTTTGTCATGAGACTAATGTAATAGAATATCAAATCTATCTTAATAATGGAATTCAAATATCTCATAGATCAATATATATTATATTATAAAAGTTTTTAAAGTATTGTATGTCAAATTTATATTTTTGTCAAATTTTTAATACATATATAATTTTTATATAGAATAAATCTAATTTTATTCACTTATTTGTTATTCATTTATTGAAAAGTAAAATTTTGAAATCCAAAAATTTGAACAAAATTCCATGTTTGGGCTTCATTAAAAATAAATTTTGGGGGAAAATATATTCTAGAATAGTGATATTTTTTTATTTTTTTTTGGAAAATATATAGTTAAAAATAAGATTTTTTTTTTAAAAAAAATTATGTGTTATTTTATTGGAGGATGTATGTTTGAAAATAAGAAAGAAAAATTACATTTTTTCTAAAATAAAGCCCAAATAGGGACTATATTTTTGTCTCTACTTTGTGTGATAATTCATTTGAAATTGATTCGCCTCCTTTACAAATTTATGCCCTGTTTGACACCCTTAAAATTTTCATTTTAATGCTTTTAAATTTCTCAAATAGTAATATATTAATGTAAAATTGCAAGACTTCCGACAAGCAATTAATTCTTCTGATGTACAACCAATAGTTGAAATTCAAATTTTTATTTCTGACCTTGTTCAAACGGCCTCAATTTACAAAAGAACCAGCCGTAATTGTTTGACAGTAATAAATGCTTTTGGGGAATTTTTGGAACACAAGCGAAATAGATTTAAAATATTCCATCAAATGGAGTTGAAATGATAGCATTAATTAAAATAATTTAAAACACAAGAAGAAAGGATGTCAAACAGGTTTATCTTCTGATTTTGTAACATTAAAAAAAAATTGAAATTGATGGGTCAATTCCCCCACTAGGCCCCTAAGTGGGTCTGCCAATGTTTATAGATGCAAACGAGTCGAGTTGAGTTGGCTTGTGAGCCGAAGTTTGCAACTCGGGCTTGGCCTGGGCAAAAAATGGCTCGAGCTTTTTTTGGCCCGAACCAAGCCGGGCCAAAGTTCTATGAAAATCAAGGTTCGATTCGAGCTTAAAGCTCGGGCTTTATTGAGTCGAGCCTGGCCGATCCGTACAGGCTCCTTTTTTTTTAAAAGATATGCGGCTACTAGCTGCATAGTTCACTGTTTCTCTCCAGTTATTGCCATTGTGTGTGTAAAAAGAGCTTTTCCCAACATTAGCATGCCTCTTGAAAAAAAAAAAAAACCACAATACTCGCACTTTTATTTTTGATCTTTTTTCTAGTAAAAAAAACAATTCATTTCTTTTACAAACAAATCCAATTTTCATTTAAAATAGATCGAGAATCAAAAAAGAAAAAAACTCATTACAGTATCTGCGACACTTGTACAAGATTAAATAGAGCACCTTTAAGTAGGGTTGAAGTCGATTCGGTTCGGTTCTTATGAGAACCAAACCGAACTCGAAATTTTTGGGTATTTAGTAAGTGAAATCGTTGGGTTCAAATCTAATATGGAACCGTTTGGGTTCGGTTCAATTCGGTTCCCAAGTTCTGTACTATAATTAATTTTTTTTATATTTACAAAACTACATTAATTCAACTAATGATATGTACAATCTCAGCTCTTACAAAATAATGTAGTCCAATTTTATGTGTTTTTTACGTTTCTCTTTGCTGAGTTTTTCATAATTTTGATTGTGAAAATCACATGAATATGACGATAGCGAGTTTACAATAATTAAGAGAGACACCATCGAGTTTCAATTCGATTTCTCCAAAAGAAACATCACTACGATAGGATAACAGATTTGAATTAAACATAAGTCAATTTGATTAAATTGAGTTTGGACCGAAAATTGAAATAGAAAAATCATATTATTGGGTTAACAAATTTAATAATTTAGCTTATTTAAAATAAATAAATTAAAAAATTAGGAAGATTAGGTTCTTCGATTCTTGATTTAGAATCGAGACGAACCGAACCCGTCGGTTCTCGATTCAAATACTCGTTCGGGTATTTAACTTAAGAAGAATCGCTCAATTCGGTTCGATTTGGTTCAGTTCGGTTCGGGTCCGATTCGATCCGATTCAGTACGGGAGTTTGCTCCAACCCTATCTTTGAGAGCATTATTGTGAGAGCTCTCGGGAAAAATTGTTCCACCACCTATAGAATTGTAGATATTGCTCACGCGTCCTATCGCTTGGTTATTTGGGTTACAAAAATTGGCCCGGCCTCCCTAACCACTGCCAACACTAGAAAAGCTATTATTCTAAGAAGAAGAAAGCTAGGGGTGTCAAACGGGCAGGCGAGACGCTTGGTCCGGTCGCTCGACTCGTAAAAAGGGCTCATGGGCGGTTTGGGCTCGTAATACACGAGCCGAGTGGGTCGGCCCATTTGACGAGCCGAATTGACTCGATTCTCCCATGGATGAGGTGCTCGTTGGCTCGTTGGAGGTGAGCCATGAGCTCGTGAACAGTGACTATTTCGATCACTATTGAAAGTTTAGTTGAACTTTTAAAGTGGCCAAAACGGCCACTGAATTTTTTTCTTTCTTCCCCTATAAATACCCATCATAATTTCCATTTTCTTCACAAACAACATCAACACCTCTCTCTCACACTCTCTTCCACAATTATCAACATTATACACAATCTGCATTAATTTTACAATTTCATCATATTCAATTTCAATTATCACATACTACTTTGAAGTATTTTTCTTTATTTCTTAGTACTAGTTACTATAACGTCTATATATTTTAATTTCATCACAATTCACAAATGGATCCACAGTTAATTGTTGAGAGCTTGTTCGATATCGGAGGCGATCACCTATGACACCGCAAAGTCAATATCAGAATCAATTTTTCGGTCTAAATGAAGTACCCATTCTCGAAGATATTTCAAATTTGGTTGCACATGAAAACAATAATCCAATTGATTTGGATGACGTTGATGTTCCCGAAGCGGAACATGAGGAAGAACTTGAAGTAGCCATTCCTGATACTAGAGGGAAGCGAAAGGGGAAAAAATAGGCAAAATGTTAGGATCACTTTAAATTGATTTCAATGAGTCGTATGATCGATAGAATCCTAGAGTCTAAAACAGTATGCAAATACTGCCAACAACGATTGGCATGGCAAAAAGGCACTGGTACCACACACCTCTACCGTCACTTTAAAGCATGTGCGAAAAAAACATAGACTTCTTGAAGTTAGTCAAACACAACTGCAATTTGATAATCCAGACGCTGGTTCTACGACTTCGCCCCTTACCACGTAGATGTATTCAGAGGAGAATGCTCGAATGAGAATTGTGAAATTTGTTGTCGATGTTGAGTTCCCCTGGACAACCAACCTTTCGTCTCTTATGTAAAAGAATAATTTCAACCGATGTACTTTGCTGTAAGTAAAAACACTCTTCGTTAAGATACAATAGAACATTTCATTCAAACAAAACAACAATTGATTATTGATTTGCAAAAATATGGGTGTGTTATATCTCTAACTTCGGTTATATGAGAAGGGATTAATAAAAAAATTATATTGCTGCAACTGCATACTACATAGACTCACTTTGATGTTCAAATAAAAAAATTATTGCTTTTAAAATTGTTGAATTTGCTCACAACGCTAACAATATATATAATGTTATTATTACTATTATTAGAGAATATCGTTGCGAGAGTAAAATTCGTTCTTTTAAATTCGACAATGCTAGTATTAATAAAGTAGTTATCGATAAATTGTGTAGTGTATTACAGTTTAATTTCGGTGGTTATCTGTTTCATATTCGTTCTGTATGTCATATTTTAAATTTAATTGTGTAAGATGATTTGAAACATATTAAAGATGAAATACAAATAATTAGGAATGCACTAGTATATATCACGATCTTCCCTAGTAGAAAACAAACATTTGAGGAATTTTGTACCGAATTTGAGGTGACCAATGCTAAAACATTTGTTAGTGACGTATGTCATAGATGTTTAAAGTCATGTGAATGTTTTGAATATTTAATAATTGAGTTTTATAACAATAGACATATTAGAAATGATGACGACATTATTTTGAATGAACTCGATTGACTTTTAGTTTTAAAGGTTAAAATTTTTTGACAAGTTTTTATGACTCTACAAATATTTTATCTGAAATTTACTATCCCACTAACTGTATGGTGCTTGAACGTCTTTATATAATTGCAATGACATTTCATAAATACAAAAATGATCCCGATTTTAATGCAATTATGGCTCTGTTTGATACACATTATTTGTAAAATGAGAATGAAAAATATAGCTGTTATGGGCCCACACAAGATATGTAAAGTAAAAAATGGTGGTTGGATGTAATAGATAATTGTTATATTTTTCATTTTTATGGAGGAAAAATGAGAACCAAACGGGGCTTATATATTCTATGGAATTAAATATTAAAAAATATTGGGAAGACTTGCCTATGTTATTTCGCTTGGCATGCATCATGAACCCCCGAATTTATCAGGAACTAAATATGTAATTGATCAAATTTCAAGAGCTTTAACTTTTATACACCTATCACGTATAGAAATTTAGAACAAACTTTATGTGCAATGTATGAATTATATGCAGAACTAATGTGTACAAATATTAATCAAGTACCATCTGCACTTACTCTTTCCACAGATATTGAAAAAGATGACACTGCAATATTAACTTTATTCAAAGACATTAACACGTATAGATATGATACAAATGTAATAGGTTCATCTAGTAATATTTTATCTTTTGCGTGTAATCAACCATCGAACTCAAGTTCAAGTTCAAATGCATCGCCTGTTGAATTAATTAATTACTTTAATCATAATATGTCTACCAACAAAAAAATTTAAAAGAGTTCAGAAGAAGTTATTGAATTCTGGCGAATGTACGAATGACGATGATCAGGATTTCTGCAATTGCAAAAGACTTACAGACACTTTCTATTAATACTGTAGTTTCGGAGTCTGCTTTTAGTGTAGGTAAGAGTTTTGCCGAGGTCACGAGCCGACTAAAAGAAGATATTTTGGAAATATTAATGTACGTGAAGAATTGACAAGACGCTCATTTTTTACTACAAGAGAAATTTGCCAAATTTGCATGTCATCAAATAAGTGATATTTAATTTAACCATATTAATCAAAATTTGTTATTTTATAAATTTTTTTCATTTTCTTTTAAAAATTGTGCACATTACAAGTTGTTCGTGTATAATTTTTAACAACGCCTACTCTAAATTTAATTAGCCGATTTCAAACCTGGATAAAAGATGAGGATTTATATTTTATCTATTTTTTATTTTAAAAAAATTTAACGAACCTGCGAGCTGGAGCTCCACTCTGCCCACGAGCTCGAGGGCCGAGCAGAACTCGCCCTTCGAGTAACGAGCCACGAGCTCGGCTCATGATGAGCTCGAGCCGAGTTGTGTGTATGAGGGCCAAGCTGGCTTGACTCGACCCATTGCCACCCTTAAAGAAAGTTGATAATAATGAGGGAAAATAAGGCTCGATTCGAGCCTTGCTCGGTTCCATTGAGCTAGGAGCGGAGCTGGCTCAAGCTTTTTTATGGGCTGAGCCATGGGTCGTTTGAGCCGATGAGCCAAATTGACATCTTTATAAATATCACTCTAATATAACATAAGTAATACAAAGTAGGGTTAAAAATTAGAGTAATGATACAAACTATGGGTTAAAATTTACTGTAATGATATTTAGTACTGTTAGTGTTAAAATATTAGTCTAGGTGGTACTAATATGAAAAGTATAAACTTAATTATATCTTTCGTTGAGAGTATCACATAGCACCACTTGCACTGGTATTATAACACCAATGATACTAAATAACATTATTCTAAAAATTATGACAATTTAACTTTGTACAATATTTTTCATTGGACATTAAACTTTCAAAAATTTTCAAATGGTCAATGAACTTATCAAATCGTTATATCATCCATCACTTAAAAACTCACCATTTGAAAATTTGACGAACTTGTTGATGTGACAAATGAAAATGTTGACGTTAAAAATTTCATCGTTAGTTAAGGACAAATCATTCAAAAAAGTGCTTATAAAAATGCGATTAATGGAAAAAAGAAATAAAAATATTCTAAATGAAATATAGATACACAAAAGTAAACTGGCTAATGGTTAAAATTTAACTGAACTTACTAGAAGTGCTAATAGATGGCAAACTTCGTTGATTTGTCATCAGCTAAAGAAAATAATGCATTATATCAGTGTTTGGTAACTGTGGAAATATCAAATAAGGAAAGGAAGAGCTGGAGAAGAAGAGAAATTGGCGAGAAAAACTATTATTTGTGTATTGAAGATTAATTTAGAAAGCTACAGAAATACCGGTATTTATAGACAGAAAACCGGTAGAGAATAAAACTATATACGGTATTAACAATATCCATTAAGTGCAATGTTACTCCCATATCCGGTAAGTAATTGATACGGTATTTACTCTTCAATATCCGGTAAGTATTGATCCGGTATTTATCTGTTAATATCCGGTATTCTCAATAGTAACCATCGAAAAAACTTATAAAGTTGAATGATCAATTACAAATATTGTGCAAAATTTAATGGCCATTTAGATTTTTTACTCTACAAACTATCTTGAAATACACATTGAAGCACAAAAAATAGGATTATTCAGAAAACGGGTTTAGCAAAATCTACTAGCCGTCAATGATACATGCTTTCAACCAAACATCTTTACAAACATGGAATATTCCATGTTTAGCCAACGAATCAATTTATCATCGATATTTTGCAATATCTTCAATTACTTGAAGGAGGATAGTATTTCGAAATGGGATATAGAATCACTAGACGAATTCATAGGATGTAACCTTTTAATATGTTAGATGGAATATGATTCAGGAAAAAGGTACAGACAATGCCTTATCCAATTCAACCTAGGAAATACCATACATTCCATGGAGATGTCAGAAGACAATTGGAAGAAAATGCTGTGAGAATGCCAACTGAACCTAGTGCTCAAGAAACTAACATTATAATTCTTGGATTCTATCTGGTTGATTCTCACGTTCCCTAAGGATTACATCTACCTGACACCACTAATTTTTGCTGCCACCAGGCTTAGAAATAGGACATAATTATCTTGATTCTGGGTTAATACCTTTATATAATGTTAATATATCGAAGCAGATAGCAGATCTCAACAATTTGATGTTTAAAGAGAATGTGCGAGAGAGAAGACAAGTACTAATAATTTCATACATCATCTCGACAACATTTTCTGTGCATAAAAACAAGTTATATTACCAAATATGAGAAGTGAAATTGATTTGTTAACACATCATTAAGAAATTCTAGTATTTTGGAATTAGTTTACATAGTGTTACAGAGACTGCACATTTAATGCATGTGTAAAGACGTTTATACACCAAAATCAGACAGGAAAGGACAATAAAACATCTTTGTAATAATAATGTGATTATCTTTCTAAGAACTTGTGAATCCATATAAAATGGATATAAAAATGTCTAACATTTTTTACAATTGAAATGTAACTCCATGACACGTGTTCATCGGTGATAATCGAAAGAAGATACAGTTGAAGGCTTAAAAAATGGAGGAGTTATTTCCATTGGCATGAACTTAAATATGCTCTAAATGAGCTGAATATTATTGAAAAAGCCTTGTAGAAAACAAAATCTAACATAGGATGCTTGTTTAAGTTATATAATATATCATTTGATGTTGTGTTACAACCTTTTTGTCCACAACCTGAGTTTTATTCAACAAATTTAAGAAAGATAAAACTGAAGATGAACTTGGCAATCACATTTCCAGGCTACTAGAGCCAAGTAGCTTTGTAAGACCAAATGTAATACCCATAGCCATCCAGCCACCCACCACCACCCTAGAACAAGATCTAGCCACCGGAGTCCCGCCCATAACCGCCCCAACTCCTCCAAAGGCAACCAATGCTAAGGTGACTGCTGCCACCACTACTCCTAGCCTCACCTTATAATTTTCTATAAATGCAGCTGCAAGTAATGGTACAACGGCGCCTAAAGAAAATGCCAGGGCTGATACCATGGCTGCCTGCCAAGGACTGGGGAGTTTTTCCTTTACCAATTCTCCTTCATTCTGTCCATCGTTTGTCATTCTATTTTCTCTCTTCATTTGAGCAATTTCTATGTCTAGTTGAGAGTACACGGAGACGAACTCTCCAATTGCCATGCTACAAGCACCGGCGAATAGTCCTGCAAATCCAGTAAGAACCATCACCTTGGCATCTTCTTTAACAGCTCCAACTCCCATCATTAATGATGCAATGGATACCAAGCCATCATTGGCTCCGAGCACAGCAGCACGAAGCCATTGTGCTCTTCGTGAGTAATCAAAGTCCTTTGTACCTTCAGGAAAATTGCACTGATTTTGTAGTGCATTGTGCTCAGGGATCACAATTTGCACTTGGTTTGGAGCAGCCATGAAGAATTAAGACTAGGTAGAAGCTCAATAGGTTGTTTTTACTAATGATAAGTTGCTTGTTGAAGGCGCAATGCTTCATGAATGAGTGAAGGGTTATATATACTAAAGGGAAACTAAAAAATAAATGGGCATGCATGCAGGATTAAGTGGTGCACAAAGAAAATAAAAAAGTGAAAAAGTAAAAGGTAAAAAGAGGAGCACAAACCATGATGGCTCTTTAATCCAAGCACTTCTCTTTTAATATTTGGCAGTTAGACACTTAGACTAACATAACTAGACAAGATTAACGACAGAAACATACGAAATACTTGTTAGTTGTAATATCCAATGCTGTCCACTATACATATGTTTTGAGGCAATGGATGGGCCAAATGATCAGCATTTGACAGCAGAACAGACTTAATTATGGATATTTCTTGTTGGATATGCGACCAAAGTCCCACATCGGATAAAAATAGGGAGGATCATGGGTTTATAAGTGCGAAAATATATCTCCATTGGTATGAGGCCTTTTGGATAAGCCCAAAAGCAAATTCATGAAGGTCTAGGCCCAAAGTGAATAATATCATACCAATGTGGAGATATGTGTGGGTTCATACTTATAACAAGTGGGATATATGGTTTAATGTGGTGCCTCGGTTAGCTCGCGATGGGATCCGTTGATGAGCTCTATTGGACAGGCGGTGTGCTCCGGATGCTTCACGTAAGGCGTGTGCCCGAACGCGATGGAGAGGAGTTGATCTGGATAGAGCAAGCTCTTGGTGAGGAAGATGGACGGATAGATGATCGTTTGAGGGGAGGCTTGGTGGTCCTTTGTTCGAGGGGAGGATTGTTGGATATGCAACCAAAGTCCCACATCGGAAAAAAATGGTGAGGATCATGGGTTTATAAATCCGGAAATATATCTCCATTGGTATGAGGCCTTTTGGGTAAGCCCAAAAGCAAATCCATGAGGGTCTAGGCCCAAAGTGGACAATATCATACCAATGTGGAGATATGTGTGGGTCCATACTTATAACAAGTGGGATATGTGGTGTTACATATTCCTAACATTTCTGTTGCTTTGGTCGCACTAAAACGGAAACAAAAAATGCAGCACAACTGCTATTTTTGAAAATTCAATATTTTAACTTTGTCATGCGCATATTTGAATGATATTTTCATTACTGTGAGTTATAAAACAAGTCTGAAGTATTTGCCATAGCTAAATTTGTCGTGCACATTAACTCCTTTTCTAGTTCGCACAATTTGTATCGCTTAATATATTAATTATAATTTAAAACGTGTTAGATATGCTCAACTAAACAAGACCGGACAGAATAACTAACAATATTTATCACGAGCCCCAATTTCTTTCTATGGGTAGGATACTAGGATTCATCAAAGTAGCCTCCCTGAAATTGGATTGCAGCTTAGGAGAGCACTAAATGGTATAATATAAAATTGGAAGGAGTGTGCTCTCCACTAAAAAGTGGGAAGATTTTTCATTAAACTACTCATGGGAGTGTGTATTCCACACAATACCCACAAGCTTGTCTATTTAATTGAAAATGTGCACTGTGGTTTGCTTTACATTGAAGCTTTTTTAACTCCACTACAAATATTTCTTTTTTGCAGTCTCCTACCATTTTGGCCTTGAGAATTTTAAAGAAACTTGCAAGTATCTTTGTTAGATACAGAGATAATGACATACGACTTAAATTATTCGTTCCCAAAGGATACCAGTATCAGACTAATAGAATCGTCAAACACTATAATCCGACAGGCCGACCTAGTTGATAGGAAGAGAAAGAGCAGATCGCAACTCGCAACTGGCGGGCGATCTATTGGCTCTCTTCCTATTTTTTCAGGTAAGGGAGGAGGAAGAATAAGTAGAGATTGTAGTAGTTAGACACTCGATTGCCAAGTGAAGTAGACAGCTACTTTGTAGTTTTTCGCAAGCTCATCAAGTTGGCTTGGAAACCTCATCTGGTACTATCGATTGATGTACTCTGAAAGCTCTACTATCTATCTGAATAATTTACTTGAGGTCTGCTGGACTTTGTGCGCCCTATTTTT
This sequence comes from Osmanthus fragrans, assembly GCA_019395295.1. Classification (NCBI taxonomy): domain Eukaryota; kingdom Viridiplantae; phylum Streptophyta; class Magnoliopsida; order Lamiales; family Oleaceae; genus Osmanthus; species Osmanthus fragrans. The sequence continues at coordinate 831,396 of JAEDXY010000039.1, read as the reverse complement.
TTGGCTCCCCTAAAATTGAATATTTTGAAGTTGGTAAAGACCTATCCTTTATTTCAGTCAGAATGAATCATCGGGACCTCGAGACATTGGCTTTCCCCAACAGTGAACTATTAAGAATTGCATCCTGCATAGTCAATCCCGTACTGCTATGAGAAAGCACGAGACACCACACCCAAATATTTTGAAATGTGAAAGAGTTGGTTGTCTCCTGTACAATACCTGGTATGGCAATAGAAAACCAAGCTTTTTTATTTAGACTAAATGACGATTCTAGCTCTACCAGTGCATTGTTCCTTTGCTTGCCCGCTACCCTTAATTTAATAATTCCTTCCGTCAGTATGAGTGAATGTGTTTCCCAGCCCTCGATCTTTCTCGTCTTCTTATTCTCATCATCAAAATGGATCTTCTATTTGTCTAATAGGTGATTGGTGGATGAAGTTCATCAGAGGTTAGAGATTTTGTTCCTCTAAAAGAAAGAGAAATGTCTTCTGACATAGCGGAAGATTATAGGAAAGATGAATAAATTTCACAAAGTGAAAATAACTCACGAAAATTTTATTTCAATCAAGCAATGCGACCTCAAAGGGCTTACAACACTTTATATAGCAAAAACCTAGAAAATTTCGGAAGGAATAAATAAAAATAATAAAAAATAATATTTTTCCAAAAATGGAAAAATTCAAGATAACTAAAATTGATTCTCCTAATTTTCAGAATCGTTCTCCAACGAACGAAATTTAAATCCGAATTTATTTGAGTGAGATATTACAAAAATAAAACTTGCCAAAAAGGGGAAAAAATCCTAAACGAGGGCCAAAACGACAGAATTTACCCAAAATTAGACTGTTAGCAGTACTAATTTGGGCAAATTAGTCAAATTTGATTGTTTGTGCCGATCCAAAATTGGCTCGTTTCCAATCGAATTTGACTAAAAATTCGACAAAAACGGACAACCCCGAAATTCCTCCAAAAATAGAAAATTTATTTATTTTGTTTGCTCCGATCCCATTTTACCATAAACTTCAATTCTTTTTGTACTTCATCATCTTCCCAACTAAACAAGAGGACTTGTTTCATCAGAGTGATTCCATTGAAGTGAAATTTCAAATCGGATCGATTGAAACAAGTATCCAATCTTGGGACCTTTCTTAGCTTCGTAGCCATAGAATTTCTTCTCTTTTAATCGGGGGAGAATGCGGTTAGCAGCTGGGCTGGATCAAGTGGGCTAAAACCATACCATGGAAGAAAGACATATTGTTCAATTGAAGTTGAAGAAGCCAAATTCAGAACTTACTTTGTTCCGCCAAATCCAATTTTATTGCTTCATTTCGTACATCTCCTCGGGAAAGTGATGCGCCAAATGACAACTACAAACGAAAGACCAAGGACAATAAGCTACCTTGTTCGTGCTTCCGTCTTTCTTGCTGCCATCTTCGGTGGATGCCCCATTTCACTTAAAGGCGGATAGGGCACTTAGCCAACTTTTAGATTGAATAAAGTTACAAAACTAGTCACTTGACCTCTCTATCTTACCGGTCCTTATTTGATTAGCCTTAAGTAATATGAAAGGGGATTAATGTCATTACACATTCCTCAAAAGATTCTTCAAATAGGCATCCCCATCAATACAAGAGAAGAGAAGTTCTGTAGGTTTTGCGAAGGGGGCCAATCCAAGATCATATTGTTCCTCTACAAAGACAACATACACTCTCAACGACTAGGCACCTATCCCGTTTAAGAGAGGTCTAGCATAGGATAACCAATCTCAGGGTTCCCTCTTTTTATTTGTCATAAGATTGTTTATTGCCTACTATGAGAGGCCATGGTACTCGCAAACCCTCATAATCTTATAATTGAAAAAACTATAGAAGATGAAGAGATTTTGAGGAAGACTTGCATTTTAAATTGTGTTGATAAGTTGGATTCATCAAAGTAGATTTGTCAATTAATCATGAAATGCTATGGGTCTAACATATAAATTCTTAATTTCTTCGGAAGCAATTCACGAGATCATGCACCTTTCTTTTCTAGCTATAGAGGGAAAATGTCCCAAATGATCCGATTTAGTGTAAGCATGGTTCTTTATATATCCAAGTTCGTTTTTTGATAGTATATATTCTTTTTTATTAATATGTTAAGTAATTTGGTCTACTATAAGTATTTTTTACTCCTTTATTCCTTGATTAAGCTCTTTATCATTGTTTATATTCTTTTAAATGTACTATATTTAGATTAAAGCATTTTTTGAATTGTTTATTAGATTAGGGATTCAAAATCAAGAATCCGTTCAAGTAGAGAAGTGGCACCTTCCTTTAGTTCGTACTTGCACGGGGCCATTTCTCTGCCAATCTCGAATTTGAATCTTTGCTTATCCATGGGCTTTCCAAGATCACTTTTGGAGCTCGCTACGCTGAGTTTTATTCTAGTTGATCCTTACTATAATCCACATGAAGTTAAGGTCACAATTTAAGTGAGTGAGATGATCAGATGTTTAATGTAAGCACTTTGTACCAAGCCATTGGACCTTTTCTTTCTTTGTTGGTAAAATTGATCCATTGCGTGTGTAATGTTATATGACAATTTGGCTTTATTAGGTTTTGATACTCAAAAAATTCAGGTGATGATTTAAAATAGTTGACTGATAATTTATCGAAGTCCATACTTACTACTAAATGGTAAATGGTCCAAAAAACCATCCAACCCAAACTTGGGCCTTTCAAAAGTGTTGGTCGTTTTCGAATCTAGGTTAAGTGGCAGCCGCCCGTTTGCACTAGTCTTTGCCCAATTAAGTGACCTAAATGGTTTGACTTTATATTCATTTCTCTTCTCGAGCAGCCGTGTACGTGTGTAGTGCAATAGAGAGAAAGAAACGAGAGAGTCAGCCGGCCTTGGGAAAAATTGAGAGCTTTGCTTGAGTTATTGGTGTCTTCCTTCTTCTATCCCTTTGTGATATTGCATACTACCACAATTAGAGTCTCCTTTATGGAGTGAAACTTGTAGCAATCGGTGTTAAAGTTTTAGGTCGAGCTTTGGTATGTTTGGTTGTTTTCTCAGCCTGGAATCAAGATTTCTTGAGGGATATTGGTGACAAATAGTATTAGAGCTATTGGTGTTGAAAAATCTATGAAAAATTGGTGCAAAAATCGGTTGAAAAAGACAAAAAACGAAGCTGAAAATCAGCAGAAAATTGAAGTGAAAACTGTCCAATCTTTTCATTTTCTGACCGGAACTATAAACTTATTTTTCAACCAAGACAGAAAGAATTTGGAGAAACGGAGGCCGAATTCAGACTCAGTAGGCGAATGCAGCTTTGGGTGGACCGTAAGTGGTGGTCGCCGGCGGCCACGACTCTAGTGACAAACGTGAGAGCGCGTCTGGTGGTTTTAGGCAACGACTCCAAAAGACAAAATGTTGCTGGTGATGAGACGGACCCTACAGTGTTATCAGATTTCAATTTCGAGCAATACGGTGAAAGTTAGATGATTTTATCCATGAACGTTCGAGTGCCATTTTGTGTTGTCGTAGTTCCTAGAAGCTTTGGGGTGGATAATGGTAGTTCTAAAGTGGTGAATTCGCATCTCTCGATATTTACGGACTTTTAGACGTGGTCTGCTGGATATTGTATTCTTTGCCTTTTATTATTGTAGTTAAAACTATTGTGTAGGGTAATAATTTATTTTTCCCATAAGAAGTCATCTTGTGGGGTTGACGTTAGGTTTGGAGTTACTGTGAAGGGGTAACCATTGCCTATTGCTAGACCTATGAATTACTTATTAATTATTTGCCTTAAATTTTTTGTAAATTTGTTGCCAATCTTTTCTACATTGTTAGAATTGCATGTGACCTTAGAAAAATTTGTTTGACTATTTTGTATGAATTATGTCTGTACTTTGCATTTGGTCATTATTTGGTATTGATGACAAATATAGGTCTAAGACAAGTGCGGAAATTAAAATGTGTTATAACTGTAGTAAATTTAGACATGGTGAAATAGACTGTCCTAGGAATGATAATAAAAAGGAAGATGGGGAGAGTGGTGCCGCGAATGTGGTTATACAGTTAAACCTCGATAAAGTAATACCCTCGAAACCGGAAAAAAATATTCATTTAGCGATATTATTTATTTATCGATAAATGAATAATTTATCGATAAATGAATAAATTATTCATTTATCGATAAATAAATATTTATTATTTTAGAGAGAGCTTTTCAATATAAAATATGTACATTATATTTGGTAAGAAAAATCAAAAAACACTAATCAAAGTATTATCTGAATCTAGGGAAGCTCAAAAGTTTTAGTGAAACTTAATGTCTCTAAAAACTAAGTTCATATACATAACAAATGAAAATGTTTAGTCTTTACCTATAAAAGCTAGATGTTTGAAAGATATATTTCAAGCACATACAATATTTTGTTTCCCCTTTAATGTCTTCTCATCATTTGAAAGGAGTAAAAAAATCAACTTTAACCGATAAAATGAGGAGTGCAATATGTGAGCATAAGAAAGAGAATCCAACTATTAACCAAAAAGTATGCAAGCATGGGTGTAACAAAAGTTTGATTTGACCATTAGTCAATCAACAATATCTAACACTCTCAAAAGGACATCGGAATATTTGTCAAATGAGATGAAAAATAGCGATGTTAAAAGGCACAAATCGGCAAAATACCCTGATTTAGAGAAAGTTTTGCATGAGTGGTTTCTTCAAAGGCAAGATAAAGTGAACATGTCTAGAAAAATTATCCAAGGAAAAGCAAAAGAGCTTTTGCAAAAAATGTATGATGAAACTAATCCAGAATTCAGCTTTTCTACTGGATGGTTAGAACGTTTCACGGCAAGATATGGAATCAGATCTTACCGACGTTTTGGTGAAAGTGGTTCAGTTATCATGGAGAACATTGAAAATGCTTTACCTGGAATACGATCAAAACTAGACCAGTTTCAGTTGAAGGATATTTACAATATAGATGAAACTGGATTATTTTACCGATTGGAAGTTGATAATTCACTTGCTACCAAACAGCTCGAAGGACGCAAAAAAGATAAGGAGAGAATTACTGTTGTTGTTTGTTGCGATGGTGATGAATTTGACAAAATACCACTTTGGGTTATTGGTAAGTGTGCAAATCCTAGATTCTTTAAAAATGTGAACATGAACAATCTTAATTGCAAGTATCGATCCAACAAGAAAGCTTGGATGATTGGCTTGCCTTTTCAAGATTTTGTTGGTTGGTTTGATAAGGGAATGAATGGCAGGAAGGTTCTCTTAATAGTAGACAATTGCCCAACTCATCCAAATGTAGTTGAAGGCTTGAGAAATGTAGAGTTATTTTTCTTATCTCCTAACACAACGTCTAAGATTCAACCATGTGATGTTGAGATTATTCGAGCATTCAAAGCTCATTAGCGTCGTCGTTTTTATTCTAGCATCTTACAAGGCCTTGAGGTTGAAGCACCAAATCCTGAAAAATTTAATATTTTGAATGCTATTAATTTTGCTAATATGGCTTGGAATTTTGATGTGAAGACAACAACAATTGCAAATTGTTTTCGGCATTGCAAGATTCGGTCAGAAGAAAACAATGTTCCCAAACCAGAAGTTGGTGAATTAGATGAAGGTATCCAATGATTAAATGATGTCATCTCTAATTTACACTATAGAAATGTGATGGATGTTGAACATTTTTGAACTATCCTAGCGAGAATAATGCAGTTATGAAATTACCTATAGACGAAAAAATTATTCAATCGGTAATAAACAGTAGTGATGATGAGAATGATCCTGAATTAGATGATAGTAGCGTTGTCCCAAATGTGTCGTCAAAAAAGGCATTTCAAGCAATAGTCACCTTAAGCAACTACTTGCTATAACACGAGCGAAATATTCTGGAAGTTGTGTATGCTCTACAAAAAGTTAAGGATGTGGTTCATTTTGGTTTAGGTGGGAAGAAAAAAAATCAACTATAGATGCATATTTTCAAAATGAATGATTATTGTACGGGTATTGTTGATTTATAGAAAGATTTTGGTATATATATATATATATATATAAAATATTTTTCAATGAAATCCAGTAATTATTACTTTATATTTTTATTGGGCCCTTAAGATTCAATTTTTTTATTAGTTGATGCATGTAGCGAAGTTATTACTTTAGTACATTAGCCCAAGCCGAGATCGAAAGAAATTATTATATAATCGAGGTTATTACTTTATCGAACATTACTTTATCGAGGTTTAACTATATGGTCAAATGATGATCGTAGTGAGTTTTCTTGAGAGTAAATATGGTTATTGTATGTGCATCTGTGTGTAATCTTTTTTGCATGTGTGTGATTGTTTGATTCTGTTACGTTGATATGCTACACTTTCAATATTTTTGATATGTGTAATTGCATGAATTTGAGTGGTCTTATTACTTTGTGTAATGTGTTTGTATGCATAGTGTGTTGAGATCTGTGTCGTACTCCTTTTGCTCTGTAAGTGGTGTAAGAGAGTGCGGTAATGAGAAGAAAGAAGGGCATTCGTTTTCTCCTTTATCTTTGTGAGCCTGTATGATTTGTGAGATTGTGTGAGACAGCCATGTATGGTTATCTTTCTCCTCTTTGTGAGCTTCTTTTTGTGAGTGTCGTGAAGTAACCAACTATTCTTCTATTCTCTTTATGAGTTCTACCTTCACTATTTCCTTTGTAGATTTTTGAGCATTGGTGGTTGGAATAACCTTGTAGTGCGTGGATCAATTTGAGTTGAGCCCTAGCCTTTGTGGTGCCCGAAATGTATTGATTTGTCATAGTGGATTTGTCTTGCAGTAACAATGATGATGTCTATCGGTAATGTTGAGTATAGATGCCTAGGGGTACATTGATGGTTTTTACCAAGAATGTGGAGTGTGACATTTGGATCACGAGTGAAAAGTTGATTAAATATTGGAATCCTTTATCTATGAAGAGATCCTGTACATGTGGAGTGTGAGAGAGACACTTCTATCACTTTAGTTAAGTGGAGACCCATTATCCACATAGGTTGAGAGAAATGATGTGGTGATAGAGGATTATCTCGAGGACTTAGTATCTATTGTGATTTACCAGTTACACATGTGTTGAGTGATCAGTCTAGTGGGCATGGTAGGCGATGAGAGGAGATATATGTTCTCGAGATGTGAGTAACATTGAATGTAATAGGATAAGTGTAGTGAGATCTTTTCGTGGAGTCATTTATGCATGTGTTGATTAACTTGGTGTTAATTTGTGGTTCTGTGTGAACATATTTTTTAAAAGATATGTATGTTATCCTATGTTATATCTTCATCGCATGTTTATTTGTTCTTGACTTATTATTGTGAATATCTGCTTCTACTTGACTGTTCTTGACCTTAGCTCTAGTGAGTATATGGAGTAGGTATGGTATGTGTTTTGGGTTCGAAACACGAGGTAAGGTATGTGATCCCAATTTTATTGGTTTCCTTGATTATACAAGTATGAATTTTGTGTTTTCTTTGCTTGCGGATTAATTGTGTATCAATGTGAAGTTTTGTAGGTTTTGATACCCAATAAATCCGGGCGATGATTTAAAACAGTTGATGAATAATTTATAGACACCATAGACTTAACTCGACTAAAAAACAACCAACACTTTTGAAAGGTCCAAGTTTGGGTTGGATGGTTTTTTGGTCAGTTGGGCTATTTAGTAGTAAGTATGGACTTGGATATTGGCCCATTAGTTTAGGTTAATTAGCAGCCCATTTGTACTAGTCTTGACCTAATTGAGTGACCTGAATGGTTTGTCTTTATATTCATTTCTCCTCTCCAACAGCTATGTGTGTGTAGTGCAGTAGAGAGAAAGAAACGACAGAGGCAGCCGGCCTTGGGGGAAAATTGAGAGCTTTGCTTAAGTTATTGGTGTCTTCCTTCTTTTCTCCCATTGTGATATTGCATACCACCACCATTAGAGTCTCATTTGTGGAGTGAAACTTGTGGCAATCTAGTTTTAAAGTTTTGGGTCGAGCCTTGGTATGTTTGGTGTTCGTTTGGTTGTTTTCTGAGCCCGAAATCAAGATTTCTAGAGGGATTTTCGTGACAAGCCTTTGAGTCGAGGGATTGGTCGATATAGTCATGGTGACTCACCAAGGTATGTAAGTTAAGATTTTTTAAGAAGCGTGCGTTTGACCACCTTAAAATTTAACTTTCGAAATTACATTACCATTGTGAAGAAATATAAATTGTATTATTATGGTCTTGTAAATATTACAATGTAGAAGACCTTATTTATAAGGTTACAAATAACTGTACAATGAAATAAATATAAAATGAAAGATTACACAATCAACTACTAAAAAAAATAATCCTACACTAAAAGGAAATATTACAATAGAAAACACTCCATTTTATATCTCTATATTTAACACCCTCCCCTCAAACTCAATATGGGGTAGAATATTGAGTTTGAAGAAATTGATCCAATCAAATATTCCAAATTGAAGAACTCCGAGAACTTGAGGTCTTTGTCATTGTTGATAGGGATAATTGACTTCTTGCTTGTTGGAAGAAAATATTTGATAGACATTTTTTTTTAAATATAAAAGAATCCCGAATTTTTTAAGGGACAGGGGAAGGGTCGATAAAGTTCAAGGTATCGATCCTTCAAATTTTTTTTATTTTTTGTTTTTTAACATAAAAAAACCTCTATTTTGTTTAAGAGGCAGGGGGAGTGTCGTTAAAGTTCAAAGTATCGACCTTCGAAAGTTTTTTTTTTTTAACATAAAAAAATCTCTAATCTGTTTAAGAGGTAGGGTGAGTGCCGGTAAAGTTCAAGGTAGGGGTGAACACGGTTCGTTTTGGACGGTTTATGCTATATTGTCAACTCAAACCATTTCAAGCGGTTTGAAATTTTTCCAAACCAAACCAAACCAAGCCATTATTTGCGGTTTGATTCGATTTTAATCCGCGGTTTACCTATCAACATTATAGTAATATATTTAAAACAAGTTAACATATAAATTTAAACGAACACTAATAATTTTAAATATTAAATTACATTCATATTTGTCTGAAATTTGATATATAACAAAAAGGCAAAAAAGATAGTATTAAGCTAGCATCACTCACACTTTTACAAACAACAATATCAGAATAAGTATAAAAGTACTAACCTCTCAGGTACCGGGCATCACTAAATCAATCTTTTACATGCCTCATAATTCCCTTGAACGTATCAATCTTTGCATTTCGAAGGATGACAGTAGTACCGGACATCACTAGATCAACTGAGAAAGAAATATAAACAAGAACCAAATGGTTATATAGCTGAAAACCAAAAATGCAATCAGCCATATTTAATAAATACTCTAAGTGAAGGAAATGAGTACAATAAACCATAATTCATTAAACATATGAAAATTACGAGATACATTGTTTAAGGTTCACACGATGATTGATCGAAATAAAGACAACTAAGACGTGATAAACACACAACACAAGATAAATTAACAATCACTTTTGAAACATGCATAGTAAAAGCAGCATCAAACATTTACTCGGATAATGTTTGACCCATTAAACAGAAAAAGTTCAACATTCCTTGACATGATGACTATTGAACAAAAATGTGGTTGCCCACTTGAATTTCTTAGTAGTTTAAAACAGGAAAATTCAAATTCTAGATGACAATTTTTCATCATATCCCTGTTTGATTTAGAGAAAAATCAGGTTTTAGTAGATTTTGATATAAGTTTATGAAACATGTGGTTGAAAAGTTATGAGTCCAATGAAACATGTGGTTAAAATTATTTGTCGACTTCTTAGATTTTAATTCGCATTTATATCTAACCCAAACGGAGGCATAGTAATCTCCTTCCTAGATGAACTTTTCATGTCAAATATATTCCTATATGAAACTGTTTTCAAACTTATCTTCAGGCCGCCCGGCTCAAGTCAAAGACAAAAAGAACTAAAAATCTCCCACGCCCAAAAAAAATAAATCAGCGATCATATACATACTATAGACCAAATAATCGACAAGAGAAAAGTGTGCGTCAAAAAATTATTTGTCTATCTTTTTAAAACTAAACACATTAATATGAGAACCCTTATTTCTACACCCGAATACAAAATATTAATAAAGTAAAAAACCTATTATTCAAAATAACAAGCCAAAAGAATCAAAACTTGTTACTTACAATTTTGCAGGCATAGAAACTCATTCTAATAACTGAATTATTCGGTCCACTACATTAATTGTTTTCCACTTGATTGTGAATTTGTGCTGCGTTAAGCAAGTATGTCTAACTTATGTATACAACACACATATGCATACCTTGGTCATTGTGAGCGGTGAAGAGGATAGTACCACTCTCATCGCCAACATGGCACTCAGCAATGCGGGTGCTCCGCATGTGGGGGGAGACGACATGGTCTTTCTGTAACACTATATTGGAATTAAAAAGAATCTAGGTTTTGGTTTTGAGACTTTGAGTTGGGTTTTGAGTTCTTTCCCCCTTTTTTTGGGGCTTGGGTTTCGACATAAATTCGAAAATTGAATTTCTAGGTCTAGTTTGGAGGTATTATTTTTAATTGGTTTAAATTCTAAAAATTATACTTTAATAAAATTATATATGAAAATTTATAATTTCATAAAAAAAAAAATAATTAAAAAGTGCGGTTTTGTTTGGTTTTTTGCGGTTTTTGAAAATCAAAATCTAAACCAAACCAGTTTGAAACGGTTTGGTTTGGTTTGAGAAAAAAAAAAAATCGCGGGTCCACATGGACCCGAACCAACGGTTACGGTTCGGTTTGAGGTTTCGCGATTTTTTTGTACGGTCCTAGTTCAAGGTACCGACCTTCCAAATAAAACAGAATTAAATTCCCAAGAAAGGAAAAAAAAAACAATTATTTTTTTATTTTATTTTATTTTATGTTTCTAAAAACATGATAGAAATATTGATAATTTAAGAAACATAACCACTCATTATTTGATAGTTTCTTTGCTGAGAGTTTCGAGAAGGAGTTGCAAAGTGGCGACCCGACATTGTTGAAGTAGCTGCAGAAGATCTCTGAGACATCTCTTTCAAGTTACTGCTATTGTACTTTTGAGGTTTATGTGTTGCAAGTTTAACCCAATACCAAGTTAGACCCGCTTTAATACCATGTGAAGAAATATAAATTGTATTATTATGATCTTGTAAATATTACAATGTAGAAGATCTTATTTATAAGGTTACAAATAACTGTACAAGGAAATAAATATAAAAGAAAATATTACACAATCAACTACTAAGAAAAATAATCTTATACTAAAAGAAAATATTACAATAGAAAATAATCCATATTATATTTCTATATTTAACAACCACGATAAATGACTTCAAATAAGTTGGATAAAGCTACGTATGTCCAATATCTTTTATTTAAAATAGATTCTCATACGCATCTTTATTTGTATCATACATTCCATGACGAAAGTGTTTCCAAATGTCACAATGTCAAAACTATCATTTGGCAGTCACGCTGGAAGTTTCATATACGTTGAAAATGCTGGAATTTGTGCGAATTGAACCGATTGCTCAAGAATCTAATTAAGAAATAATTCTTGAATTTTTTTTCGAGTTGATTCTCATACGCACTGAGAAGTACACCAAGGTGACACCACTAACTTATGCTTCCCATGAGATTACATAGAGCACAAAATTATCTTGTCAACTGCATCCTAGTGGAGAATATTACATAGTTAATTAGCACAAAACGTCTCTACATTTGAAGGGTACTGTGGATATCGTCCCTACCTTTCATTTCTTGACATTTATACTACTACCTTCAACATTTCGTGCGCTGAATGTCATTTTCACTATTTTTTTCACAATTTTACCCTCCATTCAATTGAAACAAAAAGAAAAGAAAAGAAAAACAATCGAACAAATTGTAACTATAAGCCCAAACTTTTTAAAAAGTGCAAATAACCCACCAAACTTCAGTGAAAATGAGGGTATTGTACAATTTGTTCGATTGTTTTTCTTTTCTTTTCTTTTTGTTTCAATTGAATGGAGGGTAAAATCATAAAAAAAACCAGTGAAAATGATCGGCGCACGAAATGTTGAAAGTAAGGGCATAAATGTCAAGAAATGAAAGATAGAGATGGTATCCACAATACTAGGGACGGATACAGTTGGAGGCTGGCTGGGCTGCAGCCCCCCCACTCAGGTCCAAAATTTTTTTTAAAGGTTTTTTATATATATTTTTTTGAAAAAACTGTTTTTTTATGTGTAATTTATTTTATTTTTTTATTTTTTTTTTTGCGCAGTAGCCCGGCTTGAAATTTTGTAGCCCGGTCTCGAATCAAATACTGGATCCGTCCCTGCACAATACTCTCCAAAGGTAGGGACGTTTTGTGCTAATTAGTCAATATTATATACATTAGGTAAAAAACTTGTTAATGGAAATGCACCAAAAAAATTAGGTCACTGATTATTAATAATTAGTTTTCAACTTTTGTTTTATATTATGGGTTAGATCTTGATCCCTAGCTTTGAGAGTAATAACAAATGAAATCCGTTCTCACATTTAAATAAGTATGAACAAAACGTTAATAGATGACTTTGAGTTTAGAGAACTCCCAAAAAGGAAAAGGAAAACCCTTGTAAAGAAAGTAAAGAAGAAAATTGTACTACAGACAGCTTACGTTTGTTAAAGATTCACTTTCTTTACAGGTAAATTAAAGTTGCCAAGTTAATCATGCGTTTTGTTCGCGTTTTTGTTTTCTATTTTAAGATTTCTAAAAACGTGTTTGGTTGGTTATTCTGAAAAATTATTTCTTAAAACAAAAAACTAGAAAAAAAAAATGTTTGGTTTTAAAATTTTAGAAATAACTTTATCACATTTTTTAATTAATTTGATTATTTAGTGAAACATATCAATTTTATGCTAACATGTGATCTAAAAACATAAATTTTAAAGTTGGTAAAAAAAAGAAAAAAGAATAATGGTAAATATATATATCTCCAACAACCGAATCGAAATTATCTGTAGATAATAAATTGAGAGAGCAGGAGAGATTAGGAGATTGATATTTGTATTTGGCAGGTTTTGTGTGATTTTAATAATTATTTTAAGTTGAAAATTTTTTAAGTTCATTTTCCTCATTTTGATTTTTTTTGTCTCAAAACGTCAAAAGATTATTTTGAGTTTTATGTTGTAAAATTTTCCTTGTTTTCCAAAATGCATTTTTCGACAATAACATATCAAACACATTTTGAGTGTTTTAAAAAATTAAAAACTGAAAATGACCTCAAAACAATGAAGCAAACGCACTCTAAGTTTTTTTTTTTTTTTTTTTTTTTTTTTTTTTTAACATTTTCAAGATTCTCGTTTTACAAAATTTGAGTGTGAATACAACATAATCTTTAGGGAAGAATTCACATTTCAGGCATTAAGTATAACCAATTCAAACTTCAGATCTTAAGATTTTAAAATGAAAAAAAAAAAAAAAAAAAAAAAAAATCAGGTTTTCATTAATTAATTAAAAATATTTTATTAATTAATTATTTTAAGGTCATAATTATACAATTCATGGTCACAGTTACATAATTAAATGTCACAATTAATTCACTGGTCATATATTATCAAATTAATTGGTCACAAATTATTTCGAGGTCATAAATAAAATTTTTTGTAGGTCACAGATTATCTTGAAGTCACAGATTAAAATTTTGTAGATCACAGTTTATCTATCGATCACATATTTTTAAATTTGTTGGTCACATTTTTTTTAGTCACAAATTATCAAATTTTAAGGTCACATTTTAATAGGTAGTCATAAAGAACCAAATAATTGGTCACATACACCCAAACACTCAATCTCAATCCCGATCCAACACCAATACTTGGTCACAAATCCATCAAATAGTTGATCACAGACAGTCCTTGTCGCCGCCACCGTCACAACCACCACCACCACCACCACCACCAATAACAATATCAATAACACGACACAACACCATTGCTACCAACATCACCACCTCACCACTATCACGACTGCCACCCAGATCTGAACCCACACCACCATCGCCAACGCTACATTCGCCATCAGCATCACCACGCCAACACCAACTCACCACACCCTCAGCAACCAAGACTTTCCTTTCCACAGCCCCCATGGCGAAACTGTATAAGAAGTGGCTATGCTAACTACAGCACCACCACTCAACAACCACCAACACCACCACTACCACAACCACCATTGAGACAACTATTTGCAAAATCGAAAACAAGTGAAAACATCGCCACCATCACCGCTACCGCAACTACCTCCACCAGTCGCTGCCACCAGATCCACCACCATCCCGTTACTGTTGCCACCACCATAACAGCCAACAACCAAAACAATCACGAACGATAACAAACCCCCAAACCCGCCACCACCTCACCCCGTAGTAGCCACCAGATCCACCACCATCCCATTTGCCGCCAACAATACAAACATCACCACACCACACCACAGCCACCACCGCCACAACCTTCATCCTCGTCGTTGTAGATGAGAAGTGATCGTGCCGCGCCTGTCGTGTAGGTCGTCGATCATCGGTGCTAGGTTGGTGGTAACGGCTTGGGAGAAGAGAGGAAGAGGAAGAGACGAAGAGTGAGAGTCTGTGATAAGTTGGTGGTGCCGGAGTGGGAGAAGAGAGGGAGAGGAAGAGAGTGAGAGTGAGAGTAAGAAAATGAAATTATTATGGTTTTTAATTTAATTATTATATTTCTACCTGATTTTTGAATAATAAAACTTGATCCCTTATTTTTAAATTCTAATTTTCAAACACCTGAATTTATGTAATTTCCTCTAATCTTTATTGTCCATTGAATCTGGATTAGTAATTGGTACAACCCAAAAAATTGGGGCCTGCTTATGAGTTTTGGGTAGCGGGTTATAGATTTTTGAAGCATCGATTTTGCACGTTAATGAAAGATTCCATTTTGAGTGACTTTTAGTAAAATTTTTAAACAATCCAACCTATATTTCAGAGTTTATTATCCAGCGATTCTGAAAGTCATATAAAATATGGAGTAAATTTGTATATATCACTCCTGATAATTCAACATGAATTTACATGGTAAATTCAAATAATTTTCTATCATGTGGGTCGTCTAACCTTTGTACAGATTATTATTTGTTTGAATAAAATTTATTGAATTATTGGAATAAATTCTTTCTGCTAAATATTTTTTAAAAGATAATGTTCATCAGTTTTGAACAAAACAAAAGTCACAAGATAATTATTTTTAGTATAGATATTAGCAAAATTGTTTAAGAGGGTAAAATTGGAAGAATATTTTTAAAAACGTCCAAAAATAATGAATTGATAGGTTGAGAAATATAAACCGCAAAAAATTAATAAACACCGATTTTCCAACCTTTTATAAATAGTGTCACTAAAAAACAATCAAAAACAGCGGAAAAAGGGCAAGCTAACCCTTAATAACTCGTCGATTCAGTCGCAATCTGATGAGTTTTATACAAATCAATTATTTAAGTTAAAATTAAATTATTATTTGTCTTTTTAATTTGTTTATATCTAGATTGATCTATTTTTTTTTTAATTTAGTTCTGGATCGATTGTTAAAACACTGTTTATTTATACGTGCAAAAATCATATTTGCACCCATCATCGCCATAGACCACTTCACAAATTCCCTCAATCTTTACAGCTAAATATTCCTTAGGCTGTCCCAATTATATTCTTTTGTAGTCACTTTCTTGAAGGAAAAATAGTATGCCTTATATTGTTAGTTGAGATTAAAATTAGATTTTTAGTAAATTTTGATAAAATTAATGAAATTTATGATTGAAAAATTATTGAATCATATAAAATATGTGGTTGTAATTAATTCTTAACTTGATTTAAATTAAACTTTTGAATTTAATCCACATCAAAGAGAAACATAGCCCCACAAATGTTGTGATTTAAACGAGCGTAAAAATCCCGAAACAATTCTTTTTAAGTACTAAAAGATGGATAAAGTTATTTGTACACTTTATGGTGTACCAAATAGCTTACACCCCTTTCACATGGAAAGGGGTCCACGAATATTTTATTATGCATGGGCACCTCTCCATGTGAGGGGGGTGTAAGAGATTGTGTAATGTATTATGTACGTGTAGACTGTTACCCTAAAAGATTGTGTTGTCAAATCTCAACTTTTTTTTTTTTTTTTTTTTTTTTTTCTAAATGGGTGAGGATTCCATGGTGGCATATCATTACAAATTTTGTCATCTCTAATTCAGTTAGCCAAGAAAAGCCTCAAGTACAAAGAATTTCTTCTCGAATTTATACAGATGTTGATGTGACAAATCCCGATTTGCCTTTTTTTTGGTATTGTTTTCCATCTTTCAATAATTTCAAGTCATGTGTTGTCTCAAAATTTTATGTACTTATAGCATGATTGATTTAATATATTAATTTGCCAACAATTGTGAACAGAATGATCAAATTTAAATAAAAATAAAAATAAAAATTACCAATCAAATTAAAACAAATTGGAATTGAATAGCTTACATTTAAATATATGCAAGTACTAATTTGGGGATATAACCATCTTACCTTAGGCTTTATCAGGTAATAACGACATTTGAAGTTGACAGGATTTTAAAACTGAATTAAATATGTGGCTTTCGCATTGATGCCACACGACATTGATTAAAAATAAATAAAATCTGACTATTTATTTTACATTTAATCTCATAATTAGGTCTCAAGTGGCTCGACTGTAATTAAAGTTTGTTTATCATTTGCCTGTGTCAAAATCTATAGAGACCTTCAATGCCAAAAAATGAAAATAAAATTGTACAGTCAAATATTTAAGCTTTTCAACGGAGGTGATTTAATATTTTAACCTAATTTATTAGCAGGATCAAATTTTGTCATCTCCTATCTATAAAAACTGCACATGATAGAATTTTTTTGTGACGTATGTTACTCATCGTATATAAAGTTCTCAAAAAAAAAATCATGTGGAGACTCTACGTGTAGACAACTAATAATCAACCAAGTCAAAATGAACAGAGGGCAATAGTTGCCTTCATGCCAAGGCTTTATCTCCATTAGGCCCTCAAGTCGAGGTGCTTCCATTCCGAGCCGAACCTCTTTACTTATGGTAGTTGAAGTGATCATTGTCCCTTGGGCAGATCTCATGAATATCTTTAGGAATATTTGATGTAACGTTTGTATTAATAAGTGTCAGACTTGCAAGTCTAGGAACATAGGGCGGTTGACCCCTATCAATGTAATTATTGTGTTGACAAAGTGATGTGAGGCTTCGGCTTACTAGATGGAGTCAGGTGGATCTAATATAACGATGATTATGTCGGTTTGAATGCTATAAATATCAGCCCTTGTAACATTTTAAATGATGGTGCCCAAACTTTTTATCTCGTATTTAGGAGCATCTCCCATATTCATTATCGTCACTACCCTCCTATTGAATCCTCGATCAAAACGTGCAGAAATTTAGCCACGTGTACACGAGTGGACCTCGACACCTGTTGACAATTTTTTGGAGTCAACAAAGTAAATAAATAAATAAATCCAATTTGCACGTAAATCAATTACATGATAAGCCATGATGGATCGATTATGAGGTCGTTTAACATTTCAATTTAAAGGACTGAGATTATATATATATATATATATATATATATGTGTGTGTGTGTGTGTGTGTGTTAAGAAATAAGTGTTTACTGTTCTCGATCATTTGGGCTAATTACTCATTCTCACCATGGTCGATCAATCTTTTCTCATGTTGGGTTTAGATTAAAATCTCACAAAAAATTTAAGTTAAAATTTTACAATTAATTTTAATTACTTTAGGGTTTTGCTACATGAATATCATGAATGACTGCGGGGTTGACACCACACACACACATAAGAGATGATTTTTTTAAATTCAGGCTGGACCCACGCGTCCCATGATATTTGGCTTAACTCGTCTTTTTAATTGTAATATTGGTCAAATCATATAAGTTTTAAATTTTTTTTTTCAAGATGTACAAGGAGACGTGACATTAAAATTGGGGTGAGGGGAGGGGAGGGGAGGGGAGGCGAAGGGGGGGTGGGGAGCAATTTTTTTATAGTTACACTACGTTTTAATTGCACTAAAATTTTCCAACATTTACTCATTATAATAATTATGATCCAAACTTTTTTCCGTTGAATTCTTATCATTAACCTTTCATTTGTGTGCCTTTTAAATTGAGTGAACATTTTATCAAACTTTTGTATCTATTATTTTTTATTTATAATATGAGGAGAAAATTAATCTATTTACCTCTCCTAACGGACTCTTTGAACCTAAATTGATATTAGAGTCAATATTTTTTAATTAATTGAAGGTTAAAAATAAGAATTTACCGAAAAAAGTTAAAAGATATAAATGCAATAATAAGAAAGATAACAATAAAAAAATTATAGTGTTAACATTACTATCCTTTTAAAATTCTAGTCGTCAATCAAAATCTTCAACGTGCACGTTGAAAACATCGTCTTGCTTTATACTATTTTCAGTCCTTACATTATATTATACTAAAAAAAGAGCTACATCGTATTTGTATCTTCCTTTTCTTCCTTTTTTTTTTTTTTAATTTTATTTTGGGCGGTGACGGTGGCGGTGGCGGTGGGGGTGGGGTGGATTGGGAGAAAGTAGAAAAGGAACATATAAGTAAAACGAAACTTTGGAATATATAGCATTAAGACCTTTTACATTTATTGAACTAAAATAGAATATGTAAAGAGAAAAAAGTTATTCCTTGATCTATAATAAAATATGGTTCTTCAATTACTAAGGCCAATTATGAAAAACTGCCTCGTTTTGATAGGTTCACTGACTCAATTCAAGAAATCGACAGTCGAGTGAAGAGTTCATGAATTAAAACCAGTTAAACCAATTAACTTGGTTAGACCAAAAGTGATTCCCATGGCCAACCACCCTCCAATCAAAACCCTCAAGGAAGATTTCACTAGTGGTGCCCTCCCAAGAATTGCACTCAACCCTCCAAACCCAACTAGTGCAAAACTCACGGCGGCAAACACCATTCCCACCCTGACTCGGTAGTTCTTTATGAAAGCCGCCACCACCAAAGGCACCAATCCCCCTACCGTGAAAGCAGTGGCCGAGGCGGCTGCCGCCTGTAAAGGGTTTGGCAACTTCTTTTTCTTGGCCTCCAACTCACTTTTCTCCACCCTACTTTCTCTATTCATTTGAGCCATCTCTATGTCATATTGTGAGTAAACTGAAACAAACTCTCCAATGGCCATGCTACAAGCCCCCGCCACCAAACCTGCTAATCCGGCAAGGACCATGGTTTTAACATCCTGCCGGACCGCCCCAACACCCACCATCAACGCCGCCGTTGATAGCAGCCCATCATTTGCACCTAAAACTGCAGCTCTGAGCCACTGTGCTCTCTTTGAATAATCATGAACTTCAACCTCCTCAACTTCTGGCACAATATTTTGCCCTTCAATATCATCATTTCTTGACACAATTTGGTTGATTTCAATCTGGGATTTTTGTGGGTTGTTTTGTTTGATTTTTTCCATAATAAAAAAATTAAGGAAGGTTAATCAATTAGTTTTTGTGGGTTGTTCTAGCTGATTTCTTGTGGGATTATTGTGAGTTAGAAATACATGGAGAAGTGTGGAGGACACACGCCAAGGGAATGGGTATTTATAGACCGTTAAATGTAACGTATGACATATTTTATTGCTATTAATTTTATTTTAAGATTAATTAGTAACGCGGTGAGTTGGAAGCTTTACTTAAGAGGAATCCGATGCGTACACACTTCGCTTAAATACTGTAAAGATTAATAATATTCTCTTTTACCGAAAGGTGATGATGTTCAAACACATGATTATCTGCGACGTAGGATTTTAGTATTAAAATGTCGTTGTTATATAATATATATATATATATAGACGAAGGATAAAAAAAAAAAAAAAAATTGCTTACTAATTGATGAGAAATTAAATGACATGTTAGATAGAATTGTGATTTAATTTCCTTAGAATTGGTTTTCTTGGGATGGCTCACTTGACCCATTTTTCATAATTTCAAGGAATTTCAATTCCCATCAAAATGGTGGGAAGTGGTTTTCCAGATTTATTTTTTATTTTTTATTTTTTATGGCAATTGGAACAAATTCTAGATCCAATTGTAAAAAAACTTATCACTTTAATGAACAATTTCTAAAAAAAAAAAAAA
Source organism: Osmanthus fragrans (assembly GCA_019395295.1). Lineage (NCBI taxonomy): Eukaryota > Viridiplantae > Streptophyta > Magnoliopsida > Lamiales > Oleaceae > Osmanthus > Osmanthus fragrans. The sequence continues at coordinate 811,150 of JAEDXY010000039.1, read as the reverse complement.
AAAAATTCTGGGTGAAAAATTATACCAATAAAACACAATTAATCTACAATTCCAGGTAAAACAAATTTTAGACAATTCAATTCCCTGTAATTCATTTTATTTTTACTCAAATTTCACATTTACAATCAAACGGATCCTTATAGTACTATATGTATCAAACTTGTCTTTTGTTTCTTAAGTTGGTGCTACTACTTGCGCTATTAAAAATGTTGATTTTACGTGGAAATGTCGAATTTGGTTTAGAATATCTTATGTGAATTTTAACACTTCATCCACGGCATAAACCAGTCCATGAATTCCTCGGAGTCAAAGACTATCGGAGGATTCTGGCATGTTGACTTTCAGCCCACTTACCCACCATTTGTCATCTCCTTGGGCATTGGCAAATAGATTATTACGGTCAGAATCAGAGTGACTGGACCACCATTGTGAAACCGCCACTACTGGGATATGTGACTAAAATATTAGGACTTTACTATATTACGATAGATATTTCGATTGTTTTATTTATTTCTATAAAGTTACATTATATTGATCTTGTGTACAATTGCCTTCATTAAACAGTGAAATACAAAAGGGTGATTAGTACAGGAACTCTATTTTGTATATTTATCGAAAAATCGACTGTTCACCGCCGTAGAATAAAGAATTAGATTCCATGTCTATTAAGATTTTAATAGGTTCTACTATACCAGTCGGAGTATATGATTTATCTTGAACGTGAAGAGATGATCTCTGATGCTAGTATACAGAATATCCGAAAGTGTGTTTTATTGGACCAATTAGTGTAAGACTTTACTCCTAGTGCATGACTGTGTTAGGGAGATTTAAATTCCAGATTGACTACTGTTAGGCAATTTGTTGTCAAATGACCTCCCCGGACGATGATGTAAACTCGGTTATATTTTCAGTCCGCTTAGCCAAATGACTGAACGGTACATCAGCACTAAAAATAGAACGACTCAACTTCAATCCTTCTCGGGCCATTCGAAGCAGCCTAATTTATTAGAACTGCTCATGGCCAGACCCGATTACTTGGACGGCTATAATGGGCTACACACTTTGAGTAACCCATGTGTAATAGGTTTGGGCCCTTACTTACCTTAATTGTACTAAACCTTTTGGTCTACCCTAACTTACCAAAATTGGACTTGGACCTAATTATATTTACTTGGACCGTCCCTCTCTTTCACACATGCTAGAAACTGCCGTCCCTCTCTTTATCTTGAGAACTCTCTGCCATCTTCTTCCTCTCTTATTTTCTATGATCTTTGCGGTTATTACTTCGTGTTTCTTGGTTCCTTTGTGTTGTTTCTTTGTGGGAAACCAAGCAACCGTATTTGGGGAAGAAAGTTTGGAGTTTTGGGTTGTGAAATTCTTAGTGCCGATTGAAGTGATCTGAGCCTGAAATAATCTTTGTTGCTGCTTATTTATTCTCTACTACTACTTTATGAATTACCTTAGTCTGCTATGAATTAACAGTTGCTATTCGTGAACTCTAGACTCATTGATGTACCAACGAGAGAGATTTTATGTTGACAAACGAGAGTAAGCGTAGTAGTAGATAATTATACGCGTTCATAATCTACCGCTTAAAGGGTAAAAGAGTCTGCCTAAGTATTTTCTTTTGATTTGTTTTAATTTAAGCTCAGTATTTGGTGACAATCGAATTGTCATTGGACTTTCAGTAAAACTGTCAATTTAGTACGCACAAATTATTTGATGTCTGACAGGATGATGAATTAAAATAGCTAGTCAAGAGGATGTAATTGCATGAAATTGAAACAAAAGTGATTATCTGACTTTATATATTCAAGAGGTCATTCTAAGCCTACTATTGAAAGGGTTATGCTATGTGTACACCTTATGGTGTACATAATGCTATACACCCCCTCATGTGTATGCCCTTCTCCATGTGATAGGGTGTAAAGCATTATGTGTACCATTGTGTACACATAGCTTTATCCTTATTGAAATAAGTCAACACTGATAGTTGGACTTGATAAATTAGATCGAATCATCTGTATTCAATTATTATAGTTTGATTTATATAGATTTGATTGGATCGCTTTAGTAGCTTCGAAAATATCTACGAACTTTGTTATACATATAATTAAAGTCTAATAGTTGAACATATTACTTGGTCAAAGTTCGATCGAAGTCAACCAGTTGATATGAGATGGTAAAACCTGAATTTAAATGAATGAAAAGTCATTTTCGATTTGACCACATAAGTAAGTTTGACAATTTTTGCTGACTTAAAACTCAAGTTTCAAGTTACTAAAATATTATAATGAGCTAAGATTTCTTGGATAGGAAACATGATTTATCGAAGTCTATTTAAAGATTTGAAGGCTAGAAAATTTAATACATTTTTCCGAACTCTGGATATTAACAAGTCTTGTATTTTTTAGTAGGTCTTTGATTTAGGGTTCTTAGTCAGATCTTAGTGTCCACTCATCAAGCTTAAACGGAAATGATTTTAGGAAAAGGAAGATTGTTGATGAAAGTTAGAGATTTGAACCTGGAGGAACTCACTAGTCAATTTACTCTGCTTTAAACAACCTTTGTGATTAATTATTTTGATTTTCAAAGTGTAATAATCGAAAAAAGATTATCGTCCCAAATTAAACAAAGATTATCCACCCCCCTCCCCCCCACCCCCTTTTTATGGGACTAAATTTCCAATAACCTCCTTGCCAACGTCCCCCAACTCGCAAAGCTGCCATCTGTACGGTGAATCCATAAGAGAAAGCCTTGATTTAATGAAAGCCATCATCATATATTAAAGGGTGTTGTGAGGAAGATATCCATGCCTAATACCAAGATCTCCGGGCTCAGTTCACTTCAATCGGCACCAAGAACTTCACGATCCAAAACTCCAAAAACTTTTATTTATTTATTACATAAATATATCACAACCAAAACTTTCACTCTCTATAATTAATTAGACCATTTATCTTCCAAACACCCCTTTTCTTTTTCTTGAACCAACTAAAAAGTCTTCTATCTCTTCGAATTCCACTCTAGTCATCTTCCACCTCCAAACACGAGTCATCTGCAAACACACCAGTCATCGACTCATCTTCCAAACTAGTTTGATAGTTTCTCTCGCCTCTTTTCTTTCTTTCTCGTCTCTGTATGTCTCTTCTCTTTTCTCTTTCTCTTCTCTTTCTTTCTCGTCTCTGCATGTCTCCTCTCTTTTCTCTCCATCTTCTTCTACTTATCTTCTCTTCTTCTGTAGTTCTACTGTTCTAGTTCCAATAATCCAATTCGATTGCATTCTATGACGATTTAGTATCAGTTCTTGGTGCTTTTACAGTTTACTGGACTGAATGAATTTTCATTTACTGATTTACATGTGCTTTATGGTTGACAGGTTGAGGAGAAGATTTTTCAAGTAGCCGTCTCGACACCACCTGTGCACCGCAATTACGTTTTCAATTTTTCTCTCTCTCTCTCTCTCTCTCTCTCCCTCTCTCTCTTTGCCAAGTAGCTGCCTTAGTCTCTTTACTCTTTAGTTTATTACAGCTGTTGTCTTTAATTTTATAATTTCCCACTGCTTAAAGTTGTTTAATTTTATAATTTCCCATGGCTTAAATATGTTATTTTAAATTTATCTTCTGACAATTATTTTTGTTTTGTAATCACAGTCCACATTTTTCAACATTGCCGAAATTGCAGTCACCAGGTTTTATCGTTCCTCAACAATTTTAAAGTTTAATCTTGTAATAATTTTTTTTGTATTGCTTTAATATGTCTACTAGAAAGTATTTGTTTGGACATGAAAAAAGAAAAAAAGAAAAAAAATTATAGAATTTATTTAATCTCAAGTAGAAGCTATGGACAAGTTTCTTGATAGTAATATTTAGGACTGGGCATATATTTCGAACCGAACCGGACCCGAATTGAACCGAACCGAACCGAGCGGTTCTTCGTCACTGAAATACCCGAACGGGTATTTGAATCGAGAACCGATGGGTTCGGTTCGGTTCTCGGTTCTTGACCCAGAACTGAAGAACCGAATAAGAACCGAATTTTTTTAAATTTTTATATATGAGAAAGATTAAATTATTTTAACTTTTTAAAAATAAATTAGCAAAGATAGAATTTGCATTGAATACACTGAGTTCTATGAGGGCATTGAGACAGGTAATAAAATATATATTATATTTTTTCTTATTAAATCTTATTAGTTGAACAATTTTTAGTTTATTTATGTTAGTTAATTGTGATTTTCAATTTTTCTTTTAGAGTTTCTTAGTATCTAGTATGACAAGTCAATCAATTGATGGTTAAATCAAATAGTTGGTAAGTACTACTGTATTAGTAATATTTTAAAATATTTTTTCTCACCGAGTCTATGACTTCTAATTTATATGGATCACCGATATTTTAATATTATTGATTTACTATCTACTTTTTGTTATTTGTATATATTGGTAAATTAATTTTATTGGACAACTTATTATTTATATGTTATTAAATTGAAATACGTTAATATGTAAAAACTAAGATTAAATATGTCAGACTGTAGTGTTGTTATAAATGTTAAAAAAATTAATTATAATATGGAACCGAATCGAACCGAACGGAACCGAACCCGAACAGTTCCAAAATTATATTTGGATCCGACGGTTCCGTTTACTCACTACCCAGGCCTAGTAATATTAATAATAAAAGAGAAAGTTCAATGAAAGATTTGATTAATGAAGAATTTGAAAATGAAAAGGTTCAAAGTGAAGATAATGTGAATAGAGAGCATGAAATTTTAGTGGATCATGAGCAAGAAAATTTGGAGGAAATTGAAAAATGTGTACCTTTGCATTTTGACATTAGTGATCCAGGAAATTGGAAAACTATTGATCAAAACTTGATAGACTTCTTAGTGAAAAGAGGCCCCCTAAGGGAGGATGGTTTTACTTTTCCAAAAGATTCAAAAAATAGACATTTCTCTTCTACATATTATATTCAGCATTTAGCAAATGGTGAGAAGAGTGATAGAAAATGCTTGGTCTACTCAATTTCATTGGATAAAGTATTTTGCTTTTGTTGTAAGTTGTTTAAGCAAGAAGGAAACAATATTCAATTAACTAATGAAGGAATCAATGACTGGAAGAATCTTAGTTTTAGGCTTAAAAGTCATGAAACTAGTAATGGACACATGCATAACATGAGAAGATGGATTGAATTGGAAAGGAGATTACAAAAGAATTTAACAATTGATAAAGCTGTGCAAGATCTAATCAACAAAGATAGAGAACATTGGAGAGAAGTTTTTGTGAGGATAGTTTCTATTGTTAGCTTTCTATGTAAGAATAATTTGGCATTTCGGGGGACTAATGAGAAAATTTATGAAAAGATAATGGGAATTTTTTAGGTTTAATTGAAATGATTGCAGAGTTCGATCCAATTTTGAGGGAACACATCCGTCGTATTCAAGAAAAAGAAATCCATTATCATTACCTTAGTCACAAAATTCAAAATGAATTCATACTCATGTTGGGTGGAGAAATCAAAAGTGCAATCATTTTTTTGGAATCCAAGAGTATTTTACAGAAAAGGTTTACAAAAAAGGGTACTAGAAGTAAATCCAAGAGCATTTTACACACCATGTGGTTGTCATAGCCTTAATCTTGCACTTTGTGATATGGTAAATTCTTGCGTAAAGGATAAATCTTTTTTTGGAATTGTACAATGCATATATATATATTGTTTTCATCTTCTACGAAGCGATGGAAATTTTTTCAAGACAATATGAAAGGTTTGACGCTTAAATCACTATCACAAACACGTTAGGAAAGTCAAATCAAAAGTGTTAAAGCAATAAGATTTCAAGCACTAGAAATAAAAGCCGCTTTAAAACACTAGGTGGAAACATGTGATGATCCTCAGACATATAGAGATGCTCAAAGCTTATTTTCTGACATTATGGATTTTGAGTTTTTGTTTGGCATGATTATTTGGTACAATGTACTGTCTGCTATTAATAGAGTAAGAAAAATATTGCAAAGTGAAGAAATGTCTATTAATACTGCTATTAGTCACATGAAAGCACTTATTTCATTTTTTGAAACATATAGAGAACTGGATTTGAATATGACAAAATTGCTGCTAAAGAAATTGCTGAACAAATGGAAGTTGAACCTACAGTTCATGAAAAACATATTATTCATAGAAAGAAGCAATTTAATGAAAATGTTAATGATGATATAACACATTCAGCTGAAAAATCATTTAGAGTTGATTATTTCTTATATATAGTTGAACTAGCTCTTTCTTCGCTTAAGTTAAGATTTGAACAATTTCAAAGATATAAAAATACTTTTGGGTTTTTGTTTGATTTAAAAAAATTACAGAATGTAGATGATAGTTGTTTGAAGTGTTGGTGTGATAAGCTTCAAGAATTTTTGAAACACGGCATGGATTTTGACATTGATGGATCGGAGTTATTTTCTGAGCTACAAATTGTGAGAAATAGTTTGCCAGGAGAGACTAAAAAGGCGTTTGAAGTGTTGGACTACATAAAAATGATGGACTGTTTTTGAAATGTGTGGATTGCTTATAGAATATTATTGACTATACCAGTTACGGTTGCATTTGTCGAGAGAAGCTTCTCAAAATTGAAGTTGATAAAATCCTATCTTCGATCAACAATGTCACAAGAAAGATTGAATGGGTTGTCCATGGTATCTATTGAAAAAGAAGTTCTACAACACCCATATTTGAAATTGGCATAAGGCCCTCAAAAATATCAGGGTCGGCTCTGCATACAAACAATAAAGGCACGACTTATTCTGCAATGTCTTGAAAATGATTATCATTATATGTTCATTATTGCTGCCACTCTATAGAATATACATGAGATTTTCAGCTCATACTGCTCCTCGTTTAATTCTTTCGAATTCATTGGATCCTTTTCCGCGTTCAAGAATCCCCTTCCTTCTTCCACTCTATCTCAAAGAGTAACTATGAGTCCCACCAAATGATAGCATAATCAATAAACACAACGATAACAAGTTTTACATTTTTCTCCTTCTCCGACTAGTTATGGTAATCAAATATAAGTTCTACTTCTTTTCCCACTCCAAATATGCATCTGGATCGCTCCTCCCCTTGAATGAATTCATTAGATCATTTTCCGCGATCGAGAATCCCCTTCCTTCTTCCACTCTGTCCCAAAGAGTAACTATGAGTGTCTCGAGTAATTCTAAATTAATGTTATAAATTGTTACTTGAAAATAATGGAGTTTAAATTGTGAAGCAAACCAACATAAACCATTTGCTCGCTTTTCGATTGGCCATCGTTGTAACAAACGACACTTGTTTTTTCTCCCATCATTCGATCCCTGTAGTCCATTTTGGCGATATTAACAATGTGGATATCTAAGGTAGTCTTGGTATGAAGTCAAAATTCTTTTCTTCTCTTGGTATGTAGTCAAATTTCTTATATGAGAAAATTATATCTAATGTCTGGGTGACAAAAAATGATTTTCTTTTGATTTGAAGTATAGAATTCTTTGGATGTATTATTTATTTGGTAATCTCTGTTTCTTTTAAATCTCATATCACCATTGTACATGATTTACACGATACAATATCCCTTTTGTTTCTATTGTGCTTCACAATCTATGCTTCACTTGGTATCATTTACATCTATATGCTCTACTTACCTAGATGTATTAGACGATCAAGAAAACAGTGATTAAAAATTCATTGTTATATCAGTTTGTTTATTTATTTGGTTACTTCGTCATTGGCCATTGTTGAAAGGGACACATTTGTTTCCTCTCCTATTGTTCGATTCATGTGGTCCAATTTTGAAATTTTTACTATGTGGTTATATAAAATACTCTTGATATTTAGTCACATTTCTTCCTTTCTCACATGAGAAAATCCTCTAGTTTTTGTTGTGCTTCACAATCTATGCTTTACTTGGTATCATGTACATCAGTAGGCACTACTTACACAACTATTTGACATCAAGCAAAGGATGATTTGTGAGACTAGATCATTCCAATGATATAACTTGGTGGATATGAGTCCATCAATTCTCTGGGATTCTAATAATTGCAAAATAGTTAAAGAAGAGACAAGAAGAGAAACACTTGCATTAGTCGTGCGTACGTCGTGCATGTATTGTGCGTTCGTTCTTCCATAGGAAAAAAGTTATCGAGGGTGTATAAGTATTAAAAATTTAATGTTCTACAAATTTTGAATGAGGCACAACTTTATGAGTGTTAAAAAACTATTTATAAAGGATTTGGTCATTTTCTGTCCAAGGAAACTATAATGAAACCGCATTTATACAAATGTGTCTCATTCAAAATTTTATGAGACACATTTTTGGGAGTGTTACGTGACTATTTAAACACGATTTGGTCTGCTTCTGTCATTGACAGCACAACTATAATGAACATGCATGTACTGTCTACCCAATGCATGAGGCCCATGTTCTTACAAATTGACTTTTGCTCAGCCCATTATTCAAAAATATCAAATAAAATTTGTTTTGATGAGTTTACAATACTATTAAAAAAGAATTTGGTTTGTTTTCATAACTGCACTGGCATTTTTACAATTGTTACAACTGTTACATGACTATTTAAAAAGGATTTGGCCTGATTTTCGTCAGTGCAGGGGTGGACCCAGAAAATGGTTTCAGTGCCGGCGATATCAGAAAAATGTACAAAAAATAACAGCATTATAACACAATACACAAACATTATATTAAAAATGAAATACCTTACAATTGCTCTTTACGAGTTTTCATACTTTGATATCTTTGTAAAATCAATTCATTATCAATCTTTAAGAATATATCTTTCTCCACATAAAAAACGAGGCTATCACTCATCCACTCATCTCCAATCTGATTGCGTAGTCTATCCTTCACAATGTTCATGACAGAAAATACTCTCTCCACTGTAGTCGTAGCAACTGGAAGAATTAATACCAAAGTCAAAAGCTTGTAAACCAGTGGATATTCTCTATTCTTATTTGTCAAAACTAATTTCTGTACGAGAGCGCTAAGATCATTCAATTCTTCAAACTCTTTTTTAGAGAGAATGTCAAAAATGTAATTATCAAGTTGATCTTCTAGTGTAAAGAGATCTACTGTAGAAAAATCTTGTGGATAAAACTCGGCAAGTTGAATCAACTTTCTTTTGTCAAAAGCAGAGAATGAATTTTGTGGACACGGGCAAGATACACAATGGAGCAACTCAGTATTTACCTCTGAGAAACGATCATTCAGCTCTTGAAGTTGCATATCGATGATAGCATAGAATACATCTACACGAAAGTGATGCAAGTTGGTAATTTATGGAGAATTACGATGAGGGCGACCACCATGTGCATATCGCATAAACATAGCATCCAAACTTGGAACATTAATATAATGATTCTCACAAAAAGAAACAACCTGTTGCAAGAAAGAATCACATCCATCATCTCTCATAAGTTGGAGTCTAGTTTTGCAAACTTCCACCATGTCCATTGCATTGACAATGTCATGATCTTTCCTTTGCAATGCCTGTGACAAATCATTTGAAATCCCCAAGACACCTCGCATTAAATGTAGATTAAATGCAAATTCAAACGATTGTATTGACTCCAATAAATTGAATGCATCACTTTTTTTTATCACAAGTGCTAGATTCATCTTCAACAATTATTTCAAGTACATCAATAACTGCCGTAAACATGCTAAGCAAGCTGACCAAAGATTTATAATGGGATCTCCAATGCGTATCACCTGCACGCTGAAAGGTGGTTTCTTGATTAAGGCCCCGTCCACTTAAAATAACATCATTCTCCAATGCCTCAATAACGAAGTCTAATTGTTTCTCTCGAATAAAATCACAACGTTTAGAAGATGCACCAAAAATATTTACCACATTAGCAACCACACGAATGAAATTAGGAATCGGTCTATTCTTCTTTGCCACACCTACAAGAGATAGTTGCAATTGATGAGCCAAGCAATGGACATAAAAGGCACAAGGGTTCTCATTTAAAATGAGTTCTTTGAGACCATTAAACTGACATCGCATATTGCTTGCCCCATCGTAACCCTGTCCCCTCAAATTAGAAATGCTCAAATTATATCTAGAAAATATCTTGTCAATAGCAGCCTTGAGTGAGACAACAATGATACTGGACACATGTTCAATACCTATGAAACGTTCATTTATAAGTCCATTTTTCACATAACGTAACACAATTGACATTTGCTCCTTTGTTGACACATCACGAGATTCATCAACTAAAATAGAAAATAATGAATCACCAACATCTTTTATAATCACATCTATTGTTTTAGCAGCACAAACACTTACTATATCCTTTTGTAACTTAGGAGATGTTAATTTGCAATTTTGAAGAGCATTTCCCAACGTCACAGCATTAATCTCATGATTATGAGAGGCCAGAAATTGTAATTGAACTAGGAAGTTACCTGGATTGACAGAATTCTTAGATTCATCATGACCTCGAAATGAATGCCCTTGTCGCAACAAAACTCGAACACAATCAATTGATGTAATAAGACGAACACAATATTCTTGTCACATTTGTTCGAACTGCTTGAAGAAAACCGATTGAATGTGTTGCTCTTGATTCATCAAGGCTTCACATTTGATGCGAGCTTGATTATGCGAACTATCATGCTTTCCAACATGAGTAGCAAGTCTCTTTTTATCTTTCCAATACGTGAATCATTCACCAACAAATGAGTTGCCTCCACCTTGATTTCCACTACTTGTTTTGAAAAGATAAAATACAAACAAAAAACTGCCTCTTTTGCCACACTATATTCCAACCAACTACCAAACTCATTAAACCAAGAAGGATTGAATCGTCTAAAATCTTTTTCTCCAAATTTTCTTCTCTTAAATTCATGCTTATGAGGCTGACAAGGACCTTTTTGCATATATGCTCTTCGAACTCGATCTCGAATGTTAGCATTGTAATCCAAAATTGGAGTCCTTAATCTAGGATCTGTTGGAAGTTGTGCAATATCAAAATCATCTCTATTTGACATCTCCTGATTCTCCTCATCAACATTTACCAGCTCCTCAACCACCCCAATCACATCCTCAAGAGATTTTCTTTTATAAAATCTTGCCATGATTATTTTCACAAAAATCAGCCACAAACCCAATTCTCTGAAATTGTTTACTGCACAAACCCAATTTCAGCGAATTCTCCAAGCTAGAGTACAAGCCCAATTTAGTGGATTCACTTACCCAATTTACAGATTTTCCAAGCCAAGCATTGCAAACCCATTTCAATGAATTCGACACTGTGGATGAAAAACAGTCAGGGGCTAAATTTATTTTAGTCCCTAAAATTCAAATTCAAAATTTACCTAATTCATAATTCATAAAGTGATGCAAATTGAAAAATATAACTCCTAATTGGCTAATTCATAAAGTGATGCAACATGTGCCCTTGTCGTAACAATTACAATTTACAGTCAGAAATTAAAAGAACTAAAGAAGGGATGCGTATTGACTGAAGGGAGAGTCGGAGCTGTCGGAGATGGACTAAAAGAGGCGTCGACGACTGGCATCGAAGGCCAAAGGAAGCAACAGGAGCCAGGAGGTGCGGTATGATTAGTATGAAGATTGAAGATTGAAGAATCAAGAACGTGACTCAAGAGATTAAAAACTCAACTCTCAAGACTCTGGACTCAAGCTTAAACACCTCTGCGTTGCCTGCGGGCTGCGGTGCGGTCGTCTCTCTCTCTCTCGTCGTGTCATCTGCTTCAGCTTCTCTGAAATGTGAAATCTGAATAGTGAATACGTGTAGGTTGTCTAAGGTAAGGTAATGGCTGGGATTCTGGGAATTGGGTTTGCAAAATTGGGCCAATTCAATTTTTTTTTTTAAAAAGGCTAGGAATGGGAATGAGAATCAATAGGCGGCGGCCCAAAGTTCAGTGCAGGCCTCTGCTTGCACTGGACCTACATTGGGTCCGCCCCTGCGTCAGTGTGCTTGCCTCACCCTGTAATCAAAAGACCTCCAACTCTACTTGAGTTAAATGACAACTATGCCCTTCTTATTAATACTCTTCATATCCTACCAAGCTCTTTTCATTTACTCTTGCAAAAACCTTTTAGTGCTCTCTCTGCCCTTTTTCACTTTCTCTCTATATCTAACGTCTTTATTCTACCAATTTCCAGCATAAATTCAAACTATTGTTCCAGCACTCACGTGCTCTCAGTTACTGACTGAACTAAAATATTTCAATTTGTAAAATAGAGAAATACAATTAAAGTCCTAGAAAATCAGTGTGCAGTTGTATATAGTTAGTTGGCATCATCAAGGGTGATGATGGCATCTACATTGTGACGCAATTAAGATTTGTTGAATACCTAATTACATTCTTTACCAGTTGGGAATTTACTTTTACATGCATAGCTGAATTTAAAATAATTTCATTTCCCACCGAGTATCTTTTTTGTAATAAATTCTGCAAACTTCTTCGGCAATCTTGGAACACGAACAATCATGATTTCCCCACACTACAACTGCCCAATTATCTAGCCTCCAATAGTATACTATCCATACATGGGAACAAGAATGAGAGATTGTGATTTTTCTTTTGTTGTTGTCAAGATTTGTAATATAGTAAAGGAGTTAGGATGTCGAACCCACAGGGATTGTAATTTAATCCTACCAAGTACTATAATTATGTAACTTTTATTTTATCTAGATGAGTGAATGATTGTTTTAAACTAAACTAATGAGATTGGTTGTGACAAATATAATGAATGCAAGTATCAAAATGAGAAAGCCCGGGGAATGATTTCACCTTACTCTCAATTATGTTTCAATGATTCCAATTATTTCTTCTTAATTTTTCCATTATTTTAAGGAAAGAATCCTAATATAATTCTCTCCACTCTCTCGAGTGCCGGCTAGAATTTAATTCTAGAATCCAATTTCAATATCTCTATTCCGAATTAAAACCTAGAATTTACAAAAGTTCCAATTCTTTTATGGAGCAAGTCTCATAGATTTTATACCTTATCTCAAAGTGTAAAAACCTACGTCGTGTCAATCCTATAATTGCACCTAAATTCCCCTCTCTCAAGTGCCGAAATTGAACAACATCTAATCATTCAATTAGTGACCAATTAATTGAAAGCATTAAAATGATGACACAATTAAATATAAGTGAAAAAAACTAAATAGAAACAATCATAAAATTATCAATCCATAATATCAAGTTCAGCTACATCAAACCCTAAATAAATTGTTTACCTCATGATAAGAAATATGAAATCCATACAATTCATAATAAACAACATAAAGAAAAGGATAGAAAAACTAGTCTTTTGGGTAGATCTTCAATCTTCTTCCTTGATATTGTTTTTCCTCATTTTTAATTTTTTCAATCTTGTCTTCTTTTGAATAGTGTTATTTGCTCCCTTCCATTCTAGAGGAAATTAGGTCTTTTGGATGATATGTCTAGTATCTTGACGTCCTTGGACGAATTAGGGTTCAATTGGGCCAAGAAAAGAGTCCAAAAACATTAAAAAAATATTTTTCCCACAAGGCAGCGCCAACTATTCTGTTGGTTTTCAGTAACGTGGGCACCGCAGCGCCCGATAAGGGTAAAAAATGCAGACTGCGCTTGTTTCAGTATTTTTATCATAATTTTTTTGTCTGATGTCCGATTGAGGTGATTCAAGATGCGTTAAAAAGATAACTTCAAGGGCTAAATTTTATTCAGAAATATTCTCCAATTCGATCATTTTCTATGTCAAAAATTGGTCTCAATATGAGACTAAAAATCCGGGGCAAAACGTTTTTGGTTGGAAATTGATGTGTGATCATACTTTGTTTATACTTCATCCATTTGACATCTTTCTTTATCCAATTGACTCTTAGCACTCTCAGATCTTCATCGTAAGGTTCAATACAACTTTTGAGTATTTTCACTTAAGTCCCCGAACTTTGGATCTCTTACAATTTAGCCATTTTTTTTTCCAAATTAGCCAACTTTTCCTATTTTCTTCAATTTCATCAACATACACCACAACATCAAAACACACATTAAAACGTTCTAAAACATTCTCAATTGTACAAAATAATAAATTATGTAGCATAAATATCATGAGTGTGGAGCACTCATTAGATGTGCTAGTAAGATTATGAATGTATGTTAATAGAAGTTTAAGTGGGCTTGACCCACATTAAATATATAGGTCCAATATTTAATTAATTAAACTTGATCCATAATAATTAATCAATTAATTAACTTAAGACTTATTAATAAGAAACCCTATTAATTAATTCTATAAATGTCCAACACTTGTCTATTAATTAATTAATTAGTAATATCATTCTTTCACTTTTCCTTTTTTGTTTGTGATCTATTAGGTTCTTGATCACGATGCCTAATGATGTGAACTATTATTTTAACTTAATCAAAATAAGATAAATTAAATGCCTTGTAATTTATCATTAATTCACTTGGATTAATTAATTCACGTTCATCGTTCCAGATTACATTTGATGATATGTCAGGCAATACAAGTGACGAAAAGTGTGAAATGGTATGACAAAATCAACTTATTCGTTTACAGTGAAACTGTAATCCATTCATCAATATAATCCGATAAATTACGAGATATGGATTTGTGTCGATCTAAATTATTGATCATATCTTTCATTTCACTATTAAGTCAACATTATTCGCAAACTCTTTTCGACTTATGAGTATACTTTGGCCAAAGATTTCATTATCAATTTAAATGAATAAAATGTAAATCATAATCTCTTAATATGTAAGAGTGACGTATACTTTATTGATCATTCGCGATCTTCATATGATTCTTGACGTGATACCCGAACGATGTCGTATTAGTGACTCTCAATAGAGCAACATCTAACATCAACAAAGTAGATCTGTTCTCATATAAGGTACTATGATGACCTCATATCGAAGAATCAATTTCATTACCGACCATTGGAGATTAACCACTGACGATCGTTTAATTATCTATACGAAATCTCTCTAACGAGTCTTCAATGTTTTGTTCTTTTAACAAAACATCCACGAATCTATTTAGATGTCACTATATTTTAACTTGTGAGATCAGTTACTCACTACATAAGTGAAAAATACAACGTACTAATCTATTCATAATAATAATAACTGTATCACGTTATTACTTATGATCATATATAATTTAAGTGTATTCAGTCATATGTAATTTGTTTCTCACTATCACAACGCCTTATGATTAATAAATTACTATGACTTGAATCTATGGACTATATTAATATAATTTATTAGAATAGTAATTTAATTAGATAATGGATCTGCTATAAATTAAATGCATTAATCATATTAAAAGTGTTTACAACCTAAATCGATTGGATTTAAGGCATAACACTTACGCTACCAACCTCCATTCTATGAATGTCGTCCTTTCGAGTCTATGAGCATGGAGTTTATTCTTAAGAATATTTACTCTGATTTGGAGAATAATGGTTTTCATGTTGGTGCTGGAAGAGAGTTCAAGATGAGTGCTTGTTGACTTCATGAATAACGAAAAACCAAATATATAAGCCTAAATATGAAGATGCCATGCTTTAGTTTTGCAACTTTAGCAAGAGGAAGTTTTTATTAGAGACTTTCTGAACTAGATCCATCTAGTGATGCTGTTTGGAGGATGAGTTTATCCATTCTCTTCGATTCTGGTCTGATTTTCGTAAAATTGCAAAAAGTTAGAAAAGTGACAAAAATATTGGAGCGTGAATGGGTCATGCTTACGTCATGCATGTGTTGTGCGCTTGTTGATCAAAAGGAAAAAGTTATTGAGATAGTATATGTATTAAAAAATTCGAACGAAACACAATTTTTGGAGACCATTCCAAAAGTGTTTTGCTGTTTGTATCTTCAACTACACAACTATAATGAACACGCATTTATTGTTAACCCAATGCATGGGACCCATGTTCTTATAGATTAACTTTTGTTCGCACAGGTATTCAAAAATATCATATAAAACACTTTTTGGTGAGTGTACATTACTCTTTAAAAAGATATTTTTTTGGTTTCCATCATTGAATGCAATTATATTGAACCTGCATTTATTGTGCACCCGATGCCTCGGATCCACGTGTCTTTTGTTTAGACAGGTAATCAAATTTCAAATGAGAAGCATTTTTATGCGTGTAACGCGACTGTTTAAAAACGATGGGTTAGTTTTCCTCATTGATAGTACAACTATAATGAACACACAATTTTATCCACTAAATGCAGAGGATCAACATTTTATATGTTGCCTATGAATGTTTCAAATTTAGACATTTTTACGAGTCATAAATGATTATTTAAAAAGTATTTGGCAGGGTTTTCATCATTCTGCAAGACTGCAACTATAATGACCAATTTGCATCGCACCTCCAACACTTGATTAAATTGACAAGTATGCCTTTTTATCTGCTCCAGCAAGCAGCCTTTAGTGCCCTCCCTCAGCCTTTTTCAATTTCTCTCCATGTATCTGTCGTCTTATAACTACAGGTTATTTGTTAAGACTTGAGGTTCCATCTTAAAAGGTCAACCTTGTTAAGAGGGGTAGCTCAAGACCTTATAAATTGGCCTATGTTTACATCTTTAATCGATGTGGGATTATATCCCTTAACATGCCCCGCAAGATAGTGGCTCGTTTGAACACATCAATCTTGAAATCCATATGCTCATATTTTTTAGTCTTACAAGGATCGAATCGCTCGTTGGAGCTTAATGGGCTCTGATACCATGTTAAGACTTGGGGTTCCATCTTAAAAGGTCAACCTTGTTAAGATGGGTAACCCAAGACTTTATAAATTGGCTTATGTTTACATGTTTAATCGATGTGAGATTATATCCCTTAACATTCTTATCATAAATTTAAATTGTTTTTACAACGCTGATGCACTTTCAATCTTATTGTCTGAGCTAAAATTTTCAATTTGCAAAACGGAGAAAAAACGGTTAAAGTCTAAGAAAATTGGTGGACAATTGTATATACATATCACAGTCGGGCTTTTTCGAGTCTATAAGTATGCAGGAATTTTTTTAAGAATATTTACTCTGATTCGGAGTATTGTGCTTTTGATACTGACAGGGTTACTGGTTTACGTGTTGCTGCTGGAGGAGAATTGAAGATGAGGAGTAATAGGGTGGACAACAAGAAAAATAAAAAACCAAATCAATCTGCCTAAATATAGAGATAACATGCTTCAATTTTGCAACTTTAGCAAGAGGGAAG
This sequence comes from Osmanthus fragrans, assembly GCA_019395295.1. Lineage (NCBI taxonomy): Eukaryota > Viridiplantae > Streptophyta > Magnoliopsida > Lamiales > Oleaceae > Osmanthus > Osmanthus fragrans. The sequence goes on along the minus strand of JAEDXY010000039.1, from coordinate 793,877 downwards.
TTTTTATTAGAAACTTTCTAGACTAGATCATTCCAGTGATGCTTTTTGGAGGATGAGTCCCATTCTCTTTGATTCCGGTCTGGTTTTCATAAAATATTAAAAAAGTTAGAAAAGAGACAAAAGCAGAACCCCATCCATGGGTCAGGCTTACATCGTGCATGTATTGTGCGTTCGTTGTTCAAGAAAAAAAATGTTATTGGTACATGCATGAAAAAATCAAAGTTGTTGAAAGACACAATCATTGTTTTCCTCCCATGGTTCTATCCTGGTGATCTCATTTTTCATTTTTAAAATTGATTCGAAGTACTATTGATACTTTGTCACATTTCTTTCCTTTCCCATATGAGAAAATTTCATTCAATGTTCTGGAAGTAAAAAAAAAAAAAAAAAAAAACGATTTCCTTTCGAATTGAAATCTGAATTTCTATGGGTGTATTATATCTTCGATAATCTCTGTTTCCAACAAATCTCATATCATCATTGTACATGATTTACATGATACAACATTCCCATGCTTCTGTAATGTGCTTCACCATCTATGTTAAACCTTGTATATTGTGCAATGACATACATTACTTACACAGATATATTACCAATCAAGGAAAGGGTGATAAAAAATTCATTGTTAGATTTGGTTCTTTGCTTTAGTTTTTTTTAATTCTGTTTGTTACTTCCTGCATTATGTGGTTCGCACGACTGCCTTATTTTATATCTAGACGTTGAGTAATATGGTTTATTTATGATTTTTAGGTAGAATTTTCCAAGGCTTCAGGTAGATATGTTAATAAAAATGGAGCTAACTTGTCACTTTCTGGTGATATGATGCAAGTCAATCACCAACAAGTTCCTTATGCGTGGCAAGTTCTAGATTCTTTCTCCTTTCTAGGTTTGCAGCGTGCAAAATTTTAATCAACCTATTTTATTGCCTGAAGGAAATATAAACGAAATTTTTCAGAAAATAGCCGACGGACAGATTATTAAGACTTGGGTTCCATTTTAAAAAATCAACCATATTAAGAGGAGTAGCTCAAAACCTTATAAATTGGTCTATATTTTCATCTTTATTCGATGTGGAATTATATCCCTTAACATACCCCCGCAAGATGGTGGTGTATGCTCATTTTTTTAGTCTTAATCGGATTGAATCGCTCGTTGAAACTCAATGAGCTCTGATACCATGTTAAGACTTGGGTTCCATCTTAAAAGATCAACCTTGTTAAGATGAGTAGCCCAAGATCTTATAAATTGGTCTATATTTTCATCTTTATTCGACATGAGATTATATCCTTTAACATAATCTGGGTGCTCTTAATGAGCAGAGTTAAGTAGGCGTAGAGAATAGGGAACCCGCATGGCAGGGGATAAAATGAACTGATGATTCTAGACTAGATCATTCTAGTGATGCTTCTTGGAGGATATGAGTCCTGCCATTCTCTTTGATTCACATCTGGTTTTCAAAAAATCGCAAAATAGTTAGAAATTAAAGAGACGACAAATTTGGAGCATGCATGTTTTGTGCATACCTCGTGCATGCAGGGGCGGACCCACATGAGATCATGTGAGTTCAAGTGATCCCACAAAAATATTTGAACTATCTTTTTTTTTTCCCCAAATTTTTTGTAGTTGCCCTAACTCTGTCTTTGCCCTTGTAAGTTCTGCCTGACTACTCATGGTTACTCACTCAACTTTTGAATACACAAATCAAATAAACCGTCCTTCAATCTCAATCTTTAATCTTGTATGGAATTTCACAGTTTTAATTTTTAGGTTTGATGTACTGGTTTGATGTTTGATTTTCTCTCAATTTACTTTTCTATGTTATTATTCATGATTGAAGGTCTAAGATTTGGATGTTGCAATTAATTTTGGAGGAATGTTCGAAATTATAGGTTTTAGTGTTTATGTTTGATTTCTTCTCCTTTAAACCTTTTCACCCAAATCGGTGCTCCAATTAAAAATATGTACTTTAAATTTAAAAGTGCAAAGGATTACGATTCGGTTATGATTGATGGGCACTTTATTTCCGTTGGACACTTGAAAGAAAAAATAATAATATTTGAATCAAAGGATTTGGGCAAGGTTACTAATTTTGACCTCCTTATCACTAACGCCTAGACTAATGAAGGTTGGTTTGATTCTATAAGAATTTTTATTTTTTTTTCGTTTTTTTAAATTTTAAATCCTTGGAACAAATTCTGGGCATGTTAATTGTTATGGTTCCTTTGAGTATCATTACAGCCCTCAGTTTATTGTATTTTAAATTATAATAGTAAAACTATGAACCATTTATGTTATGATCACTGAACTTTCTTCTATGTAGTTTTGAATACAAATGGTTTCTCTAACACCTCTTGTATGCTATTATTGAAAGCCAAGTAATTGGTGATTATATATCGTGAATAAAGCTTATCGTTTAACTTACGGTTCTTAGAGTATAGAGTATAGGCTTTATTGATGTTTATGGTTTTGTCATTAGTTCTCCTATGTGATTTTCTATTCTTAGACTGTATTACATAGTCAAAAAGGAATGAAGATTGTCAAGAATCAATTGCGTAATCGGATGAGAGATCAATGGTTAAGTGACAGTTTTGTGGCATATAGTGAGAACGATGTATTTGATAATATTTATAATGATGTAATTATACCACGTTTTTAAAGTATGTAAACTCATAGACTACAATTTTAGTAGTATATTGACTTAGTTTCATTAATGCTATATTGTTTTAGAAAAATTGCATTTTACTTTTTGATCCCACAATAGAAAATATCTGGATGCGCCATTGCGTGCTTGTGTTGTGCGTTCCTAGTTCAAGATGAAAAAGTTATAGGGAGAGTACATGCATGAAAATCAATGTTCTGCAAAATTTTTGAACAAGACACAATTTTTGGAGTGTAAACATATGAGGAAGATGCATTGTTATCCAGGATTATTCTACTTGGCCACTTTGATTGACCGCTTGGATGACTTAGACCCCACCACTCTCCTCACATGGGGGTCGGGTCCTACCTCATTAAATTTAATATTTTTGCCCCCCCTGTGAGGAGAGTGGTGGGGCCGAGGTCATTCAAGGGGTCAACCAAAATGGTAAGTAGCATGATCCTTGTTATCCATGCCTATAAAAAATGATCCAATGTACTCTTGATACTTTGTCACATTTCTTTCCTTTCCCATATGAGAAAATTACATTCAATTTTCAGGCGATTAAAAAAATAGATTCCTCTCCAATTTAAATCTGAATTTCTACTTCTTTGGTAATCTCTGTTTCCAACAAATCTCATATCATCATTATACATGATTACATGATACAGTATTCACGTGTTCCTGTGCTGTACTTCACCGTCTATGTTGTACCTTGTGTAATGTAGAATGACATGCACTACTCACCGATACATATTAGACAATCAGGGAAAGGGTGATTAAAAAATCATTGTTAGACTTGGTTTTTTGCTTTAGTTAATGCCATTCAAGTAGCTATTTTGCAAAGTTATGGATACATCTGTTTGTTTCTTCGTGTATTACGTGGTTCGTACAACTGTCAATTTATTTTTTGACGTGGAGTAATGGTTAATTTATGATTTCTAGGGAGAATTTTCCAAGGTTTCAGGTAGATATGTTAATAAAAAGGGAAGCCAACTTATCACTTTCCGGTGATATAATGCAAGTCAATTACAATGTCAGGATATTCCTTCAATGGGTTAACCTGTGAGACTTGTAAATTTGATGATGCCAGAATTTGGTCGGTTTCCAACCAAATGCTGTTTATTGCTTTTCTGATGTTTATTTCTTTGTGTAAGTTGCAAAAAAGATTATGATTAAGAGGGGAAGTTCTATACAAGTATAGTTGTGCAATGGAATTATGCTTAATTGATAAAATTTTCACTTTTCATCCTTGGCCTGAACTATATGAACTAAAATATTTTCCACAATTTATGCTTCTTCTTTTTTTTGGGGAGCGAAGGGGGGGGGGGGGGGGGGGGGTAAAAATGCCCATCAAAATGCATTACTTATACAGATTTATTAAGTAGATCAGAGTTCTTGAAGACAAAAGAAAACCTAGATCTAATGGAAAACCACCTGAGTGTTGAAGGGTGTAATGTATCAATATCAAATTTGGTGTAGACTATATATATATATATATATATATATATATATTCTGAAGTCTAATATGACACCTCACGTGACAAGATACTTATTAGTTAACATTAAACACATGATACAAACAATAAAGGCACAACTTATTCTGTAATGTCTCGAAAATTAATATCATTATATGTCCATTATATATGTGTCCCCCAAGTAATTCAAAATTAATGTTTTAAATTTTTACTTGAAAATAATAGAGTTTAAATCATAAAGCAAACCAACAAAAACCATTTGGTTGCTTCGCGTTTGGCCATTGTTGTAAGAAATGACACTTGTTTTCTTTCCTATCGTTCGATCCCCGTGGTCCAGTCTGGGGATATTAACGATGTGGATATCTAAAGTACTCTTGGTATTTAGTCAAAATTCTTTCCTTTCCCATATGAGAAAATTACATTCAATGTTTAGTTGACAAAAAAGATTTGCTTTCGATTTGACTCTGGGTGTATTACTTATTTGGTAATCTATGTTTCTGTTAAATCATATATCCATTTGTTTCTATTGTTCTTCACAATCTATGCTTCACTTGGTATCTTTTACGTCGATATGCTCTACATACACAGATGTATTAGACGATTAAGGAAAGGGTGATTAAAAAATCACTATTATATTAGGTTCTTTTCTTTAGTGTATGCCATTCAATTAACTTCTTTAGTAAATTTGCAGATAAATCTGTTTGTTCATTCTTTGGTTGCTTTGCCATTGGCCTTTGTTTAAAGAAACACACTTGTTTTCTCTCCTATTGTCGATCCCTGTGGTCAAATTTAGCAATGTGGTTATATAAAGTACTCTTGATATTTAGTCACATTTCTTCCTTTCCCATATGAGAAAATTATATTCAATGTTTTGGCAATAAAAATGGATTTGCATTTGATTTGATGTCTGGATTCTGTGGGTGTATTATTTTATCGGTAATGTGTTTCCATCAAATCTCTCATATCATCATTAAACTTGATTTACGTGATACAATATCTTCTATTATCTGATGTGCTTCACAATCTATGCTTTACTTGCTATCATGTACATCGATAGGCACTACTTAAACAGAACTATTTGACGTTTAAGGAAAGGATGATTTTTGAATTTCTGGACTAGATCATCCCAATGATGCAGCTTGTGGATATGAGTCCAGCAATTCAGTGGGATTTCAACAATTGCAAAAAAGTTAGAGAAGAGACAAGAAAGTAGCACTTGCATGAGTCGTGTGAACGTCGTGCGTGTGATGTGCGATCGTTGTTCCACGGGAAAAAAGAGTTATTCAGAGAGTATATGTATTAAAAACTCAATGTTCTACAAATTTCCAACAAGACACAACTTTATGATTGTTACGTGACTATTTAAAAAAAAAAAAATTGGTCGGTTTCCTTCCCCGGAAACTATAATGAACTCGGCTTTATAGAAATGTGTCTCAATCAAAAATATCTGATGAGACACATTTTTGGGGGGTACGTGACTATTTAAACAAAATTTGGTTGATTTCTGTCATTGACAGCAAAAATTATATTGAACATGTGTTTACTATCTACCCAATGCGTGAGATCCATGATCTTATAAATTGACTTTTGTTCGGCTCAGTATTAAAAATGTCAAATAAAACACATTTTGACGAGTGTACATCATTATTTAAAAAGAACTTTGTTCATTTTCAGGACTGCAGTAGTAATTATAATGAACGCACATTTATTTTACGCACACTACATGGGACTGACTCATATTTCTGCATTTTTATGAGTGTTACATGTCTAGTAAATAAATGATTGAACATTTTTCGTTAATGATAGTGCAATGATATGAACAAGCATTTATTGTCGACTAAACGGTGGACCCAAATTGTATAAAATGATTTTTATACAATTTTGAATTTAGACATTTTTACAATTTTAAAAATTGGATTTTCTCTCCATTTACTTTTTCAGTTGGACGCTTGAAAGAAAAAATATTCGAATAAAAGCATTTGAGCAAGGGTACTGATTTTGACCTCCTTATCACCAACGCCCTGACTAATGAAGGTTGGTATGATTCTATAAGAATTTCTTTGACTTTTAAATCCTTAAAACAAATTCTGGGCGTGTTAATTGTTAGTGTTCCTCTGAGTGTCATCACAGCCCTTAGTTTTATTGTATTTTGAATTATAATAGTAAAACTATGAACCATTTAGGTTATGATCATTGAACTTTCTTCTATGTAGTTTTGAATGAAAACAGGTTCTCCACCACCGTTTGCATGTTCTTATTGAAAGCCAATTAATTGGTGATTATATATTGTGAAAAAAGCTAGTAATTTAACTTACGGTTCTTAGATTATATATTGCGCAATGTACGTTGCTAAAAAGGTTAATGACAATGTTCAAGTGTGCGTTGCTAAAACATCTAACTGCAACGCGCAATGCACGTTGCTAAAAGGTTAATGTCAACGTTCAAGTGCGCATTGCTAAAATATCTAATGACAACGCGCAATGCATGTTGCTAAAATTGAATTTATGGCAACGCGTGTTGCACGTTGCTAAAAAGTTTATAGCAACGTGCCTAAAAAAAAAATTAAAGACAACGGACCACGAACGTTGCAAAAATGTGTATTAACAACATTCATTAAAAAAACGTTGTTAAAACTCAATTTTGTTAACCAATAGCAACATACACTTGCTGAATGTTGCGTTGGACCACTTTTAGCAATATGCAATTAATGAATGTTGAATTTTACATGTTGTTTACATGTTGCATAATGCATTTTTTCTTGTAGTTCTGGTCATTTAACTTACAGTTCTTAGATTTGTGTCCTCCAGTGTGGCTAGGCACAAGGTAAAAAGTGTAGGCTTTATTGATGTTTATGGTTTAGTCATTAGTTCTCCAATATGATTTTTTATTCTTAGATTGTATTACATAGTAAAAAGGAAATGAATATTATCAAGAATCGACTGCATATTTGGATGGGAGATCAATGGGTTGGTGACATATATTGAGTATGATGAAATTGATAATATTTATAATGATGTAATTATACGACGTTTTTAAACTATGAAAACGTGTAGCCCACAATTGTAGTGTGTATTGAATTATTTTCAATAATGTTATGTATTTTTAAAAAAATTGCATTTAATTTTTTATCCCACAATAGAATTTGTCTAGCTCTTCCAGTGCGTGCATGCGTTGTGCGTTCCTTGTTCAAGATGAAAAAGTTATTGAGAGAGTATATGCATTAAAAAATCATTGTTCTGCAAAAAATTCGAACGAGACACAATTTTTGGAGTGTTACATGACTACTTGAAAAGTGTTTTGTCTTTCGCATATTCGAATGTACAACTATAATGAACACGCATTTATTGTTTTCCCAATTCATGTGATCCACGTTCTTTTAAATTGACTTTTGTTTAGTTGGGTATTCAAAAATATCAAACAAAACATGCTCTCATGATCTACGTTATTATTTATAAAGAAATTGGTTGGTTTTCATCATTAACAGTGCAATAATAATGAACAACCATATGCTGTACACCAAAGTATGAGACCCACATAACTTTTGTTTGGACAGGTGATCAAATTTCAAATGAAATGCGTTTTTATGAGTGTTACATGACTATTTAAAAAATATTGATCAGTTTCCATCATTAATAGTACGCATACGACGGACAAGCACTTTATCCACTAAATGTGTAGGATCCACATTTTATATGTTGACTTCTGATCATATGGCGTTTAAATTTTCTGAATTTAAACATTTGTGTAGCGGAAAACACTCAAGAAATTTTTGATTCGGGCTCAAAAATCAACCAAACGAACACCAACTATCGAGGCTCGACCCAACAATCCTCTACACAATGATTGTCTCCGTTTTATCCACTACGTTACCCTTATTCTACTCTACAAAGGACACAAAGGGGGTGGTGATTTGTAGCCACAAAAGCAAGGGAAAAGACTCCACAAAGAAGGCAAGGAAGAGGCAAAGAAACCACCAAGTTATCAACCGTTTTGGGGCACCACAAAGCTGCCGGTTTTCTCTCCTCTAATTCCACACAAATCACACACTAAATGACTAGAGTTTCTACCTTATAAATATGCTAGGTTTAGGGTTTAAGTTTGGGCCAAGATTTACTCACAATGGGCTAACGATAACCAAATTCAACTCAACTAAACTTAGGCCCTCCAAGATGTATTAATTGTTTCCGAGTCGAGCCGTAACTTTTGGTGTCGATATTATATCCGACATCGATTTTTCATCATCACCCGGATTATTGAGTATAAAAAACCCAACAATTTGTACAATTGTAACGCGACTATTTAAAATACAGATGAAGTCTTAGAAAATCTGTGGACAGTTGTATATAATAATTGTCGTCATCAAATGTGATGATGGTGTCTACATCACGGTCCAATCACGATCTTCCTAGTACCCTATTACATTATTTTACCAATCTCCAATCTCATGACAGTCGGGCATTCAAGTCTATGAGCATGGAGGAAATTCTCGAGAATATTTACTATGATTCAGAGGGTTTTGCTTTGGATCTAATGGGAGTGCTGGTTTTCGTGTTGGTACTGGAGAAGAATTGAAGATGAGGAGTAATTGGGAGGACTACAAGAAAAATCAAAAACAAAATCAATCTACCTAAATATGGAGATAACTTGCTTCAATTTCGCAACTTTAGCAGGGGGAAGTATTTATTAGCTACTTTCTAGACTAGATCATTCTAGTGATGAAGTTTGGAGGATGAGTCCAGCCATCCTTTTTTATTCTAGTCTGATCTTTAAATTGCAAATAGTTAGAAAAAGAGACAAAGTGAGAAGACCATCCATGGGTCATTACATCGTGTATGTGTTGTGCTTTCATTGCCCAAGAGGCAAAAAGTTACTGAGAGTGTATACATTAAAGAATCAAAGTTGCTGGGAGTAACGGCTCTAATTTTCCCTCTCATAGTCCGATCCCAGTGTGATCTCATTTTGCATTGTCAAAAATTAGGGCCGGATAAAACTCCCGAGAAGAATCAAGCGGTTTGATTCGATTCATCTTTGGTTAAATAGCAGAAATGGCACTAAAATCGAGAACCGACGAATTTAGTTCAGTTCTTAGTTCTAGATTAAGAATTGAATCTCCCTAATTTTTTAATTTTTTTATATTGAGCAAGAAAAATTATTTTCTTTTTTTCTAAATAAATTTGTCAATTGACTAATTAAGTTATTAACTGTAAGTGCGCACGGCTCCAACTCTATAGGGCCAACCAGTGACAGATCCAGGGCCGCTGTCTAACTAGGGCGGTTGATAGTTGACCCATTGACCATTGACAATTTTGGCTCATATTTCGCACCAATTGACTGCATCAAACTCACAGGCTCACATCACTCTTCCCCTTCCCTTCTTGTAAGGAAACAGACTCACAGTCATAGGCACAACACTCTTCCCCTTCCCTTCTTGTAGGATCATTTTATGGCCAAGTATTTTTTGATCCAATGTCACAAAAATTTCAAGAAATGCAATCAAAATTGAAGAGAATAAAGTCACAACACACAAACATAAACATATACAGTAAAGCACGAAAGTGAAGCACAGTACATCGATGATTGATGAACATAGAACATATACAGTAACTAAATTCAAGTCAATCAAGTAAAAAAGAAATGCAAGAAACCCATAAACATAATTAAACAACTATTCTTGCCTCATTGCCTATTAATCATGCTATTCATGTTGGTTAAATCAAATGATTGATGAACACAGTACATTGATGATTGATTGAAATTTGAATGGATAATCACAAATCGTTACCTGCTGGGTGCTGGCTGTTGGGTATTGGATTGCTGCTTGCTAGGCCGTTTGCCCGAAAGCCACTGGCTGTGCGCGGTGGCAATGTCACACTCCACTGAATAATGACAAAAAACATCATCAATAAAATTAAGTGAATGTAATAAACAAGATAAATTGTAGTTTTCAACGCCAAAAATAGTGAGATATGCAACAATCTATACCGCTCAACAAAATCTGTTCGAACCAAAAAGCCATCTCACTCAAGTTTGTAAATTTGTTCATGCTAAATGGCAAATTAATATTTTGATCTAAGACCTTGAACACCATTAGAAAAATTCAAAACCAAACTTTTTATCTCAGGCTTCAAGACAAAATGATCAATATAAACTCACTCAATCCACAGGAAATATAATTTATAGATGAGCAACTCTGCATAATCTTGCAAGTAATAAATTGGTGTCCTCAAACTGTTATCTAGAGCAAAAGAAGCTCCATACTCCATCTTTAGTGTTGTAATACCAATGTCTAAACATATTAATTCTTATACACAGAGTACCACTGTTTATATTAATTAAGGTACTTTCAAAAGCCACACCAGTGGATTGTAAATTAGCTGTTTTGCGGTTGAAAGAAGGATAGTTTTGCAAAGAACCCCAATCCCCCAGATACACAGCCAAACTCATAAATAAATGAATGAAAACCAAAATGGAAAACTGAAATCACCCAGCACTGGCAATGAAAAGGAAGAACAAATCAAGTTTTGCTCTTTCATACCAAAAAACTATCTTCACAAATCATAGTGCACTGACAGAAATGCATCCCTTACTCCCTCACCCTCAAACCTCAGTCCGGCAGTCCTTCCCAATTCTTCGGGTGTATTATTTCATCGGTAATGTGTTTCCACTAAATCTCTGATATCATCATTTTACATGATTTACATGATACAAAATCCTCTAGTTTCTGTTGTGCTTCACAATCTATGCTTTACTCGCTATCATGTACATCAATAGGCACTACTTCCACATAACTATTTGATGTTCTAGGAAAGGATGATTTGTGAATTTCTAGACTAGATCATTCCAATGACGCAGCTTGTTGGATATGAATCCCGCAATTCTGTGGGATTCTAATAATTGCAAAAATAAAATAAAAAAAAGTGAGAGAAGAGACAAAAAGAGTAGCACTTGCATAGTTGCATGGGTCGTACGAACTTTGTGCATGTGTTGTGCATTCGTTGTTCCACTGGTCTACAAATTTCGTATGAGCGCATATGAGTATTAAAAATTCAATGGTCTACAAATTTCGTATGAGACACAATTTTATAATTGTTACACAACTATTTAAAAGGTTTTGATCGGTTTCCGTCCATGGAAACTATAATGACCTCGCATTTATAGAAATATATCTCATTCAAAAACTTCTGATGAGACATATTTTTAGGAGTGTTACGTGACTATTTTAAACACAATTTGGTCAGTTTCCGTCATTAATAGTAAAAATTAAAATGAACATGCATTTATTGTCCACCCAATGCATAAGATCAATGATCTTATAAATTGACTTTTGTTCGACCCACTATTCAAAAATGCCAAATAAAACACATTTTGATGATTGTAAATTATTATTTAAAAAGAACTTGGTTTGTTTTCATAACTGCACTGGTAATTATAATGAATGCACACTTATTGTATGCACAGTGTTGATATAATCGTTCAAAATTTCTAAGGAGATTCATTTTTATGAGTGTTACATGTCTAGTTATTAAACGATTGGTCAGTTTTCGTTAATGATAATGCAATGATATGAGCATGCATTTTTTGTCCAGTAATTAAACGTTAGGTCCCAAATTTTATAAATTTATTTTTATTCATATGGTGGTCAAACATTTTGAATTTACACATTTAACAATTTTATAAATTTGATTTTATCTCCTTTTATATTTCTATATATGTTATTATTCTGAGGTATGAGATTTTGACGTTGTAATTGATTTTGGAGTAATGTTTGAAATTATTGGATTTAATGTTTATCTTTGATTTCCTCTCCTTTTTCCTTTAAACCTTTTCAACCAAATCTGTGCTCCAATTGGAAATATGTACTATAAATTTAAGAATCCAAAGGATTACGATTCGGTTATGATTGATGGGCACTTTATTTCCGTTGCACACTTGAAAAAAAATTTGAATCAAAGCATTTGGGCAAGGGTAGTGTATTGACTTATTTTCATTAATGTTATGTATTTTTAAAAAATTGCATTTAAATTTTTTATCCCACAATAGAAAATGTCTGGCCTCCCATTGCGTTCATGTGTTGTGCATTCCTAGTTCAAGATGAAAAAGTTATTAAGATAGAGTATATGCTTTAAAAATCAATGTTGTGCAAAAAAATCGAATGAGACCCAATTTTGGAATGTTACATGACTTCTTGAAAAGTGTTTTGTCGTTTTGTATCTTCGAATGTACAACTACAATGATCGTGCAATTATTGTTTACCCAATGCATGGGATCCCCGTTCTTTTAAATTAACTATTGTTTAGATAGGTATTCAAAAAATATCTAACTAAACATGTTTTGATGATCTATACTATTATTTAAAAAGAATTTGGCTGGTTTTAATCATTAACAGTGCAATAAAAACGAACACCTATCTGTTGTACACCGAAGTATGGGAACAGTAAGTAAATTTCAATTGAGATGTGTTTTTATGAGTGTTAGATGACTATTTCAAAGGGTTTGGCCGTGTTTTCCTCATAGACAGTGCAACTATAAAGGCCAATTGATCTTGCTTTCTACCCACCACAACTCCAACCAGGGGCGGACCCACCCAAGGTCTAGTGCAGGCAATCGCCTGCAGTGAACTTTGGGCCCCCCATTTTAAAAATAAAAAATAAAAAAATTTGAATTGGACCAATTAATTGGCCCAATTTTACAAACTCAACCCCAGCCAATACATTACCCAACTCCCAACTTACCCATTCATTTCACATTTCAGAGACCAAACGAGAAACTAGAGAGAGACGATGGACGAGTGAGAGTGACGACCGACGACCGCAGACGGCAGGGTGTTTAAGTTTGACAAGAACTTCTTGTTATCTTCATACCGCCCAGCGCCGCCCGCACTGAAACAATTTCTTAGATCCGCCCCTGAGTCTCCAACACCACTTGATTTAAATGGCAACTATGCCCCTCATATTAATACTCATCATATCCCACAAAGCACTTTGTATCCATCGTCTTTGTATCTACAAATTTCTACCGTAAATTCAAACTGTTTTTCCAAGGCTCGCATACTCTCAATCTTACTATCTAAACTAAAATACTTCAATTTGTAAAACTGGGAAAATACAGATAAAGTCCTAGAAAATATGTGGACAAATGTGATGATGGTGTCTACGTCACGGCCCAATCACGATCTTCCTAGAACCCTATTACATTATTTTACCAATCTCCAATCTCATCACAGTCGGGCTTTCAAGTCTATGAAGATGGAGAAAATTCTCAAGAATATTTACTATGATTTGGAGTGTTTTGCTTTGGATATAATGGCGTCGCTGGTTTCCTGTTGGAGCTGGAGGAGAATTGAAGATGAAGAGTAACTACAAGAAGAATCAAAAACAAAATCAATCTACCTAAATATGGAGATAACGCAACTTTAACAAGAGGGAAGTATTTATTAGAGACTTTCTAGACTAGATCATTCCAGTGGTGCATGCAGTTGGAGGATGAGTCCAGCCACTCTCTTTGATCCTGGTCTGATTTTCTTTAAATTGTAAACAAGTTAGAAAAGAGACAAAGTGTGAAGACCATCCTGGGGTCATTACATCGTGCATGTGTTGTGCATTCGTTGTTCAAGAGGAAAAAGTTATATATATATATATTCCCGAACTGAACCGAGCAGTTTGATTAGATTTTTCTCAGGTCAAATACCCGAATTGGTACGAAAATCCAGAACCGATGTGTTTAGTTTAGTTCTTAGTTCTAGACTAATAAGTGAATGTTCGTGATTTTTTTAATCTTTTATTAACTTGAACAAGCTAAATTATTTTTATTTCTTCTAATAAAATATGTCAACAAACTAATTAAGTAATTAAATGTAAGTGCGCAAGGCGCTCCAACTCTCAAGGGCTAACCGAACTTGAGCCCAAAATATTTATTCTACAAATTTCAATCCCAGCTCAACTTCAGTTCACAATTCACATAACACTCACTCATTCCGTCATTCTGATTTAGCCGTTGCCCTTATTTTCAGCCGTTGTCCAATCACAAGCCTCGACTTCATCTTTGCTCCTCAAGATTCACACAGGACCATATCATCAAATACTATATTTTCTCATATTGAATCTTGTTAGTTGGACAATTTTTTTGTTTATTTATGTTTGTTAATTGTGCTTTTTCAATTATTTCTTATAGAGTTTCTTAGTGTGAAAAGTCAAGCAATTGATGATTAATTTAAATGGTTAATAAGTACTAGCAATACTTAAAAATATTTCATTTCTAAAACTTTTAATTTATATTTCTTTTTTTTTTTATATAGATTTAAAGGCTTGAAGAAAAGGAATCAATGGAACGGAATTATCGATATTTTAGCTTTACTTTTCGGTAATTTATATGCATTGGTGAATGGATCTTATTACACAACTTGTTATTTATATATTTTAAAATTAGACTATGTTATTTTGTAAGAGTTTAGATTGAACATATCATTGGTTGGATTAATATAGTGTCATTGTAATTATTAACAAAAATTAATTATAGTATGAAATCGTACGGGACAAAACCGATTCGGTTTATTCATTAAATTTGGACTTAATGGTTCTACTTACTGAATACCTAAATGTTCTAGTCCAGGCCTATTAAATATGATCCAAAGTACTCTTGATACATTGTCACATTTCTTTCCTTTCCCATATGAGGAAATTACATTCAATGTTCCAGTGACTAAAAAAATAGATTTCCTTTCGAATTGAAATCTGAATTTCTATTTCTTTGGTAATCTCGATTTTCTACAAATCTCATACCATCATTATACATGATTACATGATATAGTATTCCTATGTTACTGTGATGTGCTTTACCATCTATGTTTTACTTAGTGTAATGTACAATGCATGCACTACTTAAACATATATTGGACAATCAAGGAAACGACAATTAAATCATTATTAGATTTGGTTCTTTGCTTTAGTTTATGCCATTCAAGTAGCTTGTTTTGCAAAGTTATGGATACATCTTGTTAGGTTTTAATTTGTATTGGTTATTCTTTAGACAAATTGATTATTATAAAAGAGTTGTAAAAGTGAAGAATATTAATTGGTGAGTTGTTTATTTGGATGGGGAGTCTTGGAGATCAGTTATGGAACAAGGAAAATCGGCATCGTACTTTGGTTAGCATGTCGCCCAAGTCTCGCTCGAGCGGTTACATTACAAAGCAGCGGAAAGTTGTCGCTAGAGCGACAGACCATCGCTCTCTGATCGTTTGCTTTTCGTTCGAGCGGTTACGATATCAAGGAAAAACCTAGTTCAAGAGTTTAATGTATTTTCTAATCCTAAACAACCCCAAACTTTCCAAACTATAAATACCCAACCTCTATTTCATCCAAAGGGTGGTTGATCATTATTTTCTACCTTCATAACATCCTTTAGAGATCAAACAACAATTCTACATCCTGGGATCAATCAACCACAAGTTGGAAAAAATATCAAAATCATATAATCCAAAACATCTGCTTCATAAATATAATCTTGAACGTAATTTCTCAATAGTTTTCAGAGGTTGCTGAAGATTGAGGAATGTTGGACCAAAAGTATAGGAAGAGTAAAAGAACAAGATATTCTTGATGATCCACAAGAGATAGACAATTCTAGAAATTCAGGAGCCGGTATGAGTAAAGCACATTCTAGCGGGTTTTGGGGATTACAAGAATTACATCAGTAATAGTGGTATTCTAGAGTGGGTAATACTGCAAGTTCTTATTGGTTATAGTGGAAGTCACTGGTTTGATCCCGAAGTTTCTAATCATGTGAAGGATTTTTTCCTTCAACAAATCTTCTATTATTTACTACTTTATTATTATTGTGGTAATTCAACATAGGATAAAATTGACTTGATTGACTAAATATTTAGATCAATTAAAAGATAATTTTTTGCTTTTAATTGATAATTTTAATTCCACGTTATTTACATATTCACCCACATCTAAGTGATTTTAGAGTCGAACTAGCAACTTTCAATTGGTATGAGAACCTCAATTTGATTATTGACCCCAACTTAATCTAGATGAGTCAGTCTCTTTTCGTGCGTCCATATTTTGACGAAAACAATTATGCCTATTGGAAGGTTAGAATGAGTGGCTTTCTTAAGTCTATGGATGAGTGAATTTGGGTTAGTGTGCAGAATGGTTGGATTGCCTCTTCTACTACCGATGCAGGTATAGTTACCCCTATAGAGGTTGCCAATTGGTCTAAAACTGAGTTAGATGAGTGTAACGAGAATAGTAAAGAGCTCCATGCCCTATTTATGGCTGTGTCTGCCAAATAGTTTAGGAGAGTATCAATGTGTGAGATTGTGAAAAAGGTTTGGAATATCCTCGAGACCACACGTGAGGGAACCAAAATTATTAAGAATTTTGAACCGCAAATGTTGACCACTAGGTTTGAAGAAATTAGAGTGAAGGATGGTGAATCATTCGATTTCTATGCAAACTTGAATGACATAGTAAACTCTAGCTTCAACCTAGGTGAAAAAAATTAGGAAACGAAAATTGTGAGAAAAAGTCTTTTGATCCTTACCTAAGATATTTAGGCCTAAAATCACAAATATTGAGAAGAGCAGGGATTTAGATACGGTTAAGATTGAAGATTTAGTTGGATCTCGCCAAACTTATGAACTTGTCATATCTCAACCTATGAAGAACAAGTCTATAGCCTTGAACATTGTTGAGAAGAAGAGTATGACTCTACTGATACAGAGACCATTAATGATGGGGAGATAACTTATTTCGCTAAGAAATTTTGAAAAATGTTTAAAAATTAGAAGAAGCCTTGAGGGAGACATAGAGATGCTCGCAGTGAGTCCAGAAAGAGATCTCAATCCTTGAAATGCCATAAGTGTCAATGTTTGGGCCACCATAAGAGTAAATGCCCTAACAGTAAGAGAAATTAAGATAAAACTATGAATTCAACTCTCACTGATGACAAGTATACCTCGAATAATTAAAGCGAGGTCCACTCATAATAAGAGTAGGAAATTTATGGCCTCTACTGCCAAGAGTGGGAAGGTTGAGGAAATAGATAGCGGTGAGCACTCTCAGGAAGATTCTGAAGATAAGGAAGAGATTCATGAGACTTATTATCAATTATTTGAGGAGAGTCTTAAAGATAAAGAAGACGATTGAAGTCGTGTTTAAGAAGGTTAATGAACTGGTGCTAGGAAAGGAAAGACCTTTAGTTGACCTTCGAAAATCTACCTTGTGCCTTAAGGTAAATTATGTGAATGAATCATTACAAGCTAAGGTTAAGAATTTTATGAGTGAGCTTGATGAGTCTTCTAGAAGACATAGTGAATTAACAGTTGTGAGTGAATCCTTAGAAAATAAGGTTACGACCCTTACGAGCGATCTTGAAAAATCCGAACTCAACGTTTTGCATTCTCTAGTGGTTTTAAGAAGCTTGATAACATCATAGCACTATAACAAAATAAAATAAAATAATTTGAAATCGCGAAAAAAATATTGTCGCATAAAAAGAGATTTTGTTGCAAAAATCATATCACGACAATAATATGTTCGTTGCAACTATTGTCGTGTTATATGAGTCACGGAATGTATTTTGCGACAACTTTTGATAATTTATCGCATTAACAAACTCATAACATTTTTTGTTTGACGCAGAAAATACAAAATAGTAACAAGAATTTGTTATCATAATGTCGTCACAACACATACGTTTGCGAAAAATTGAAAGAGCGACAAGTCAATCTGTCGCTACAATTTTTTTAAACAGTCATGTAACATTTATAGAATTGTGTCTCATTTGAAATTTTGCAGAACATTGGTTTTTATTACTTTATACGCTCTCTATACCTTTAACCTATGGAACAATGAATGCACAACATATGCATGATATATTTACGACTCATGCATGTTCTTTTTTTCTCTAACGTTTTTGCAAATTTATGAAAATCAAGCTGGAATCCAATAGAAAGCCTGGACTCATATCCTTCAAGTAGTATCACTGGAATGATCTAGTCCAGAGATTTACTAATTAATACTTTCACCCTGTTAAAGTTGCAAAATTAAAGTATGACATCTTCATATTTAGGCAAATTGATTTGGTTTTTGATTTTTCTTGCAGTCCACCTACTTACTCCTCATCTTCAAGTCTCCTCAGTACCAACACGTAAACCAACAACCCCATTATTCTCCAAATAAAAACACTCCGAATCGGAGTAAATATTCTTGAGAATTTTCTCCATGCTCATAAACTTGAAAGCCCGGCTGTGATCAGAGTGGAGATTAGTAAAAAAAAATGTAATAGGGCAATTGACATATAAGGATTGGGAAGTGGTGCAGATGCCATCATCACCTTTGACGAAGACAACTACGTATGTACAAGCCCACTGATTTTTTAGGACTTCAACCGTATTTTTTCCATTTTGCAAATTGAAATATTTTAATTGAGACGCTAAGATTGAGAGAGCGGATGGATTTTCTTGACTCAAATTAAGTTGAAATTTTTATTTTTTATTTTTTGGAAAAATACTGTTTCCTTTATTACACATGATTTTATTGGAAAATGTGATTTCCTTTATTCCATGTTTTTTTATTAGAAAAATATTGGTTCTTTTATTTCACGTTATTTTTTTTTTTTATCTTGTTTATCTTTATGGTATTTCTAGGGTTTGGCATGCACTCCTATAAATACTAGACTATTTCATAAGTTTTATACTATTGAAATATAGAATAATTGTGTAGACACGATTATTGTATTCATTTTCTCCATATTCGTCAATTGAATAAAATATTTCATTCATCTGCTAATAAGTTCTTTGCCTTTTATCTCGTTATTTGTTTGTGATCATATGTGTGTGTGTGTGTGTGTGTGTGTAACCTTGATCCGTTTTATTTCGCAACAAGTGGTATCAGAATTATTGGTTGTGGGTTGTTCGAGGTTTTTATTATTAATGGTAATCAAGAAGTATGAAATTCCTCTCTTAGATAGCAATACTAGATTCTTGTTGAAGTAAGTGAAGATACGAGTCGTACTTGCGCAGATAGATTTGAATGATGCGTTGTTGGGATTTGACAAAACGTCCACAACTTGGACAACGGAAGAGAAACAATGGAAGAATTGGAAAGTACTTTCACAAATTCATCTTCATTTCTTTAACAATATTCTTGAGGACGTTTTAAAGGAGAAAATGAAAGCTACGTTAGCAATTGTGCATGACTAAAAGTTTAACAAGCAAATTATATCTGAAACAAAATTTGTATTCTCATCGCATGGCAAAAGGCGGATCTTTGGAAGATCATTTGGCTGTATTCAAGGAGATCGTCGTTGATTTGGAGACTTTAGAGGTAAAGTATGATGAGGAAGATTTGGCTTTAATCATTTTGAGTTTGTTGCGTGCTTCGTTTAGAAACATGATCGTGTATAGTCACATACTCTCACCATTGGAGATGCGTACGCCTCATTTTCAAAAGAGAAGATGATGCATTTTGTTGGATCTGAGGCCAGAGATGGATAATGCTTTGTTACTCATGGTGATTGGAGAAGGGATAAGTTGAGGTCAAATTTCAGTAATTAGAGTTGTTATTATTACAAAAAGAAAGTACACATTAAGAGGGATTGCAACAAATCATAGAACAAAAGTAATTTGACGGCAAATCATGTGAAGCAATTAAATATTTTAGACAAGACCAATATAGCCGAGAACTGTTTGAGTGATGGAGATGTTTTGACGATTTTTTTACATGGAATTCAAACTTGACGAGGAGTAAATATTGGATATAGCTTTTACATTCTATGTGTGTCCTAACCGGGATTTATTTAAAACATATGAATTAGTGATGCAAGGTATCGTTGTTATGGGTAACAATGAACTTTGTTAGGTAGCTAGTATTGGTATAGTCAGATTGAAGCTGATGGGTGAAATATGTAAAACACTTGATCATGTTCGACATATTCCAGACTTGAAGAAAAATCTCATTTCATTGAGTACACTTAATTCAAAAGGGTACACATTGGAGGGGTGAAAGAGATCTCAGTTATAAATCTTGCAAGGTTGGACAGAATTTATAAAGAAAAGTCAGCACAGATTTAGTACCATGGTGGAGATTCAATTTGGTACTTTACCTTTGGAATTTGGTTCGAGGTCTACATTGAAGAATACTACTCAGTCGAGTTTGGAGAATAAGGGTAAGTTTGCTTTGCCACCATTACCTGTGGTTCCATCGTATTCAATTTTTAGGGATAGATGCTTTTAATGTTTTTGAAGGTGTTAAGAGTAGTCAGGGACCTTCTATGAAAGAATTGTGAGTTGATTATGCGATAGTGTGTGCTTCGACACTGTTTGGTAATTTCTAATTCTTTGTAAATTTTAGAAAACCCGGTGTTTGAGTTCATGTATCTGTATTGGATACCGTGGAAGAGGATGAATAGTCTTGTGTTAGAGAAAGTTTGGTTCTTGTTCAAGAGTTTGGTTTTTTTTTTTTTTTTTGTTTGTTGTAGTCGGATATATTTTTCTAGGTGGAGAAATTTTGGAGCTTCGTTCGTTGCATCGGAATTTGTATCAAGGTAAAGATTGTTGTAATCTTTTACTCAAATAAGGTTGAATTTTTTTTGGGAAAAATATTGTTTCCTTTCTTATACGTGCTTTTATTGAAAAATATTATTTCCTTTACTGCACGAGTTTTTATTGGAAAAATATTATTTCCTTTATTCCATGTGATTTTTTTTTTTTATCTTTTTTCCATATGTATGATATTTCTAGGGTTTCGCATGCATCCCTATAAATACTAGACTCTTTTCACGAGTTTTGTATTTCTGAAGTATAGAATAATTGTATTGGCTTAGTTACTATTTTTTTCTCCATATTTGTCAACTGAATAAAATACTCCATTTCTCTATCAATTAATTCTTTGCCTTTTATCTTGTTGTTTGTTTGTGATCATATACTTTACATTATGTCATATATATTACTTCGATCTATTTTATTTCCCAACAGAACATGAGCCTTGTAAAAACAGTTTGAATTTATGTTAGATAATACATAAAGAGAGTGAAAAGGGAAAGAGAGAAAACTAAAAGTAGTTTGCTGGAGTGGATAAAGAAGATTGGTTGGTAGAAATTTGAACTAATCTATTGGATTGGAAATTGAAAGTTGGATGATAGTCATATCGAAAATGATGCATTTGACAATATTCACTACAACAAAACTATGATTTCGCGACAAAAAAATATTATTGCAAAAATTGAAATTTTGTTGCAAAAGTAATTTAGAGACAACATGATGTTTGTTGCCGGCGCTGTCGCGCTATATGAGTCACGGAATGTATTTTGCGACAATTTTCATTCGTTCATCACATTAATAAATTCACAACATTAATTGTTTGACGCAGAAAGGAAGAAATAGCAACAACATATTTGTAGCCATAATGTCGCCACGACTCATATTTGTCGCAAAAAATTAAAAGGGTGACAAATCATCTTGTCGCAACGATTATTGCAATAAATTTTTGGCGAGAAAAGTATTTGTTGCAAATATTTTTTTAAAAGTATAAATTTTGTTATCCATTCTATTTTGTAATAACACATGCTCATAGTGTTATATCTTTGATAACAAGTCATGTTTGTCGCGAAATATGATTTACAATACATTTGATATTTTGCATAATATATTTTAAGATATTCAACATTTGTAGTGCAATTTATTATGTAACAAGTAATGTTTGTAATTAAATTTATTCACAACATTGAAAGTTTGTCGAGCTATCATTTGTACAACAATGTAACATACTTTATTGGAAAAAAAAACTCGTGACTTTATAAAAATAATGCTTCATTAAACAATCACTAAAGTCTACAAATGATTTCAAAATATACAAAAAAAAAAAAAAAAAAAAAAAAAGATTCATGTTATTGTCAACCAAATAAATATGGACCAAAGTATCATATGAAATTTCTCATCAACCTTCTACAGATGCATCATCTATATTGAAATCTACATAGGAAAAGGGGAAAAAATGTATATAGTCATTATAAATTAAAATGAAAAAATAAACAAAACAAAACAAAATACATATAAAATATGTTTTACTTACCAATGTCGCTATTACCGTATCATCTTTATCTTTTAAAGATTTATCATCTTCACTGAAATTTCATTCAAGGTAAAATATAACTAGCCATTAAAAACTAAATTAAAAAGACACTACGTAAAAAGTAAAGGGAAGATTATATGTAAAATATCATTGTGCAAAACAAATACCTTACATGCATAAGTTCTAGTGTAGGGCCTACAAAAAACGAGGTCAACAGAAACCCAGAGTTAGAAATTCTTACACGAACACAATTATTTCCCATCCATTAATTGCTGATCTATTCTCGTATTGAAAAACTATGAACAATTAATCACTAGCACCGCAAACAGAAATAGTTTAATGTATCAAAAAAAATATTTTTAAAATTAACAATTTAAGGATAATAATAATCACCACATTTGAGAATCAAAACACTTTTGAAAACTCATAGAAAGATGAAACGAAATTAAGGTTGGACTCAAAATAAGAAATTAAATGCATTCACATAAATACAATAACTTGAAAAGAAGTCAAAAAACAATTGGAGAACAATTAAAAATCAAAGAAAAATTCTCCTTTTTAAAAAAAGTACGAACAATACGAAAATTCCTATTTTTCAATTAAATCGCTGTACAAGAACAAATAGACGGCTCATAGAAAAAAAAATTTAAAACCCCTTCTGCAATCTGTCTGGAACGAGGCCCTTCGTGCAATATTCACGGTAAATGAAAATCTAATACCCCCAATTAGGATTCTTTTCCCCCAAAGAAGAAGGGAATAATAATTGCATAAACAGGAAGGAATTGGGCATACCTTGACGTCGACTCATATGACTCACAATCTGCTAAACTTTGTAAACAGTTTAGATAAAGGGCACAAAATCAGAGAAAATATAAAATTTTGACGGCGTGAGAGGCAATAGATTTGGTGAGACAGAGAAGAAGAGAATGAAGGGGTTCGGCGATAGGAGGCTGGAGAGTGTATAAAATAATGGGCTGAAACGTTAATTTTGATGCTTAATTAGGGCTGAATACTACTATTATATTAACTCAGGTATAAAATTTATTTATTTATGTAACAATTAAATCTTATAAAAAGTAAAAAAACGATGTAGTGTATTTGCAAATGGATGAATGTAATCATGTTATTTATCATTTTTAAAGTAGCAGTCAAATAATATAAAAATAAATTTATATTAAAAAATATACAATTACGTGTTTGTGAATAAAAATTAATAATTTGATATGTACTTGCTCATTAGTTTAAAACATTTATTTATGAAAAATAGTAGAATAGACATGTCATTTTGTTCATCACAAAGACGGATAATGAATAATGCGGACGTCATGAATTTTTTTCAACATCCCTGTTAGATAAAGCATTGACAAATATAAGTGTCGCAAATTTTTTCATTCATCCCTATAATTTTTAGCAATAAATATACATTGTCACAAAAAGTAGACCTAATTGCATCACAAACACTTTGTTGCAAGAAATAAATGTTTGTTGCTATAAGTTTCCCACCAAAAAATGTTTTGGCGCCATGCTTCCCATCGTATTTTTTGCGACAATCTTTATTATTTGTCGCGTCTTCTGAAATTTTACAACAACTTTTTACGTTGCCATAGATTTTTTTGTACTTATTTTTACCACCAAATTTTTTGCGACTAACTTTTAATATATGTCGCACTAAATCTCTTATTGCAACAACTTTTTGTATGTTGCAAAAAATTCTTGTCGCGAAATCACAATTTTGTTGTAGTGATTGATAATGATGTAATTATATGACGATGAAAACATGTATGTAATATTTAAATTTATGTGTTGAATTATTTTCAATAATTTTTCCCTCTACAATGAAGAATGTCCAACTCCACCAATGTCCTGTGGCAATGGTTTGAGATTAATTTCGCAGGAGGAGGAAACTGGGGTATGGATTTCAGAGAAACGAGATTATTAAATAACTTTTGGGGTGTTTGGTTGTGGGGATAAGCTGTTTAAAAAGATTTAGTAGAATAAATCTTGACCGTTAGATTATTTTGAACTACTTTTCAGTTTTCTTTGTCAAATTTCTTTGTAGGCTGAATGGTCCAGATTAGGTATATTACTTAATTTCCACCAAAAACCAGTCAATTTGATAAGTGAAATGGAGTTACTGGCGCTAACAGGATCTGTAGGCAATTTACAGACAAAATTTTATTGTTTATATTATTGACATAATTTATATAATTATTTCACAATCGAACACCCTATCATATTGATAGATTATTGCTATACTGATACCATATACTTGGAATCCGATTTGAAGCTCATAATCTTTTTTGATAATTAATTCCAATTGCTACAATACTTGCATGTTGGATTCATCCTAAGAAAAACAATTATAAAAAGGATACTACCATCTTAAGAATTGCCACTATAAGAGTCATTTATAGTGTATATTATTGACATAATTTTATATTATAATATTAGAATACACTATATCATGTTGATAGATTATCTATATATATATATATATACTAATACCATATACTTGCAATCCAACTGTAGAACTCATCATCCCTTTTGATAATTAAATTCCAATTGCTACAATATTACCTGCTGGATTCATCATAAAAAACAACTATAAAAAGGCTACTATCATTTCAAAGAATTGTCTCTATAAAAAGCCTTCTAAAAATCAACGCACCAATCATTTTACAACAACCTAAAATATTGTATCATGATGAAAAGTCTCTTTTTATTTCTCATTTTATTGGGTTGCAGCAGCCTTTCTCACGCCCGTTGTTATATCACTTTAAGATATGATATATATGTCATCAATAAACTACCACCTGGATCTGAATTGTCGTTGCATTGTGCATCTAAAGATGATGACCTTGGGTATCATACTCTTACTAATAATCAAGAATTCCACTGGACGTTTTGTGATAGCCTCTTTAGAAACACATTGTATTTCTGCACTCTTGGATGGGGTTCAAAGAAGCGAAGTTTCGATGTTTTTAGGTCAAAATGGGGAGAGACCGAATGCAAATTAGATTCTTGCTTTTGGACAGCAAAGGGTGATGGCATCTATCTTCATGGCGTGTGGGGTGATGAGACCAAAAAATATGACTGGCAATAAGAAATTTTATTGTGTCATTCAATAAATGCATTATGCATCAATGATAATTAATTTGTGGTATAGTTTTTGAACTTTAAGTTCAAAGTTTGGATACTGTTCTTCATTTTTTTTATTTTTATTTTTTTGTCAACCAACTTTAATGGAGGATTTTCAATCAAATATAGGGCAACATTCTTGCCAACCAACTTATTGAACAAGCTAAAGAATGTCGTAGGAGCATTTGAGCAGATATCGTCTTTAACAGCTCTCTAACAAGCTTCTCAAAATTCTCCAAGGTGAATCTCATCTACCAGATGGTGGTGCAATGAATGACTAAAGTTAACAAGAAAACCTAGTCGCAAACAAAAAAAACTATCTTTCTCTTTGCCAATCAGTGTCCATGAAAAGCCACAGCCCACAAAGAACTTTTAGGATGTTCGATCTTTCCTTATGTAGCTTAGTACATTTCATTTAAAAATTATACAAATGAAAAATTGTGTATGAGGATCCCATTCATCCAAATTCCTACACTTCTTGTTAAGGTTGGAATCCTCGAGACTAGATTTAATTCGCCAATCTTTCCTTTGATATTAATGCAAAGCAGTCCCAGCGGGATGAGAATTTGCAAATGGAGATCAGTAGGTAACCTACATTGCAAGGTGGTCCTTGTGAATTCTAAGGGTCCTAACTACATTTACCTAATACTAATTAAACTTCAATCAAGATGACGCTTACATAGTGGCTAGGTTTAGAGGGAGTTATATTTGTTCGTCAGTTATAATAATACAAGTTTTTTTATTTGCTAAACAAATAGCTTTTCCTTTTTGTCTATAGAAAGATTTGTAAATGAATATTAAAATACTTTCCTAAAAAGAGTTTTTATAAATATAATCAATGAGTATTGATTGTATTCCTAAAAAACCTCATCGGATCCAAAATTCTTTAATTCCCCCAGATACCATCTTATTGAAACAATATTAGGTGACTTCTTATCAATAGATTATATTCCTAAAAAGACTTCCTAATATGGAGAGTTTGGACAGGTAAACTGATTCTAAAAGATAAGAAAATTTCTCAATTCAAATAAATGGAATGTACAATTTTCCCCACTTAAAACCAGTAAATTTGAACAATAAAGTCTGTTGAATTGTCGCGAAAGTTTGCTCTAAAGATCGTCAAAACGGTGTTTTCCGAACTCAGATTAACGTTACTTTTCTCTACCAAACAACCAATCCAAACGGCTCCAATCCACAACCAATATATTCAACGCGATTGCTTTTCAATGTCACCCACAAAGGATAAGATAACAGTAATAATTTGTAGCCACGAAAGCAGGGGGAAAACCAATGGAAGAAGGCAAGAGAAGAGACCAAAATACAAAGATGAATTCACCGGTTTTTGGACACAAAGGCAGCTGGTTTTCTCTCCACAAAGGCACACGTTTTCACCTAATTTCACACACAAATCATACACTAAAACACGGCTAGGGTAGGCACATATAACTAGGGTTAGATTAGGCTTTTAGTTGGACCAATAATAAGGTTGGTTGGGCTAAGATTCAAAGTCATCCAAGAGATAGTATAAATGGGCCGGATGGAGCCTTTGGACTTGGTTATTGACAATTAATTCACCATTGGTCGAGGCCTGTAAAATTATATTCCGATGTTTACATCATAGCCCGAGATTTATTAGGTATCAAAATCCAACATGAATGATGTTATATTGATATGCATAGGTTATTTATAGAAAATTTAAGAATCAATTTCAAATTTAGACACATAAAATCCTATTATAGGGTATAGTATGAATAATGCTATTTAACACTAGTAGTACCACCTAACTTTTTGTTTTTTAAAAGCATTAAAGTAGTGAAAGAGGAAGTACTACTTTTCTTACAATATTTGTTTAACAGTACTAAAAGCGAAAAGAAGGCAAATTACATTCATCTAAACGTATGCAACCAATTGTAAAAACTGGGAAAGTAGACATAGATGAAAGTTGTAGATTCGTTAGATTAGTTTGACCTTATGTGTGGAATTGACTAATTAAAGGAACTTGTCAATTTAAATTAATTTTCTAGATGATTATACATACAAGTCAAATTTTCCTAAGTTTGAATACCGCAATAATAATACGGAAAGCAGTAAAAACTCACAATTTGTTGATGGAGAAACCCAACGTGTGAAAAACTTCGGGATCAAGTTAGTCACCTCCACTATAGATAATCAGGAATACAGTGCGATTTCAGTCTAGCAACTTTCACTAGTTCTAGTTGTAATTCATATAATCTCTAAGATCTGCTGTTAATTTTTCAGTCTCACGATCTACTGTCGTAGATATTGTCTAGTCACTCCACTAGACCTCTCGATCTACCTCCTACAGTCTCCAACATCTGCTGTCTTCTTCCAACCTCCTAATCTTATGCCAATTATCTCTTCCAAGTGAAATTACAAGAACTTCATGTTCTTGTATTTTTCCTGCGCTTTTGAGGTCCACCTTTCTCAGTCCCAACGAGAGAGTCATTTCCTCAAAGAGTTAAGAAAGTTAGGTGTTTTGAATTACACGAGTGTGATGTTTTCAAAACTAGGTTGCTGGATCTCAAGAATGAATTATAGATTACACCAATTGAATGGTGTTCTTGGATCTCTCAAAGATAATATGAAGTGTTTCTCAATGATAGCACAATGTAGCAACCTCACGAAATTCGTACTAGGGCTTGGGTATTTGTAGTTGAAGGTGTTTAGGTAGTTTGGGCCGTGTCAACCTCTTCAACAACACAAATTAGGGTTTCCCAGTGTGCATTGTCGCTCAAGCGAGGAGTCAGTGACAAGTCGACGACAATTGAGCTGTCGTCAGTATTTTTTTCATAAATTTTTCTCTCGGTGTCCAATTGAGGTTATTCAAAATGCGTTTGAAAGATAACTCAAAGGGCTACAATTTTTCTTACTAGCCTTGTCCAAATTCCAATTTTTTATATATGAAAAATGCGTTGCAAGTTACGACTGAGAATTGAGAACAAAACTTGTACAGCTCTTTGATATCCTTTAGACTTCTAATTGCATTCCCTTGATCATAAGTGATCGTCTTGGACATCTTAGCCTCTTTCAATTACTATACTACCAACTCTAAAAGATTTCTTAACTTTTACAACTTTTTTATATTAATTCATTTGTCTAAAGAATTGTCAATACAATAGAAACCTAGCAATCTCTCCATTTGACATTCTGTGACAAAACTATACAATAAAGTCAAGATAGTAAAAGAAAAAATTTAATCTACCCAAGCTATGCCTCTTGCGTTCCTTGTTATACCTATTTGCTGAAATCAAACATTCAAATATCCAGTGTAAAAGCACGTGATACAGGAATTTAACAATTGAAGTTCATAATCATAAATAAGCATGCTAGTTCGAGAAGTGACATTGATGTCAATCAAAACACCAACAAAGCATTAACATCACTAAACATCAAAAGCCAAACAGCTATGCAGTATGATATGAAATGCAATACAATGCAAATTCTTTCCCTTACTGCAAACTTTCAACATTTTTATGCAGTATATCAAAATGTATCTATGTCTCTCTCCAACAATCTCAAGACATATAAATGAAATGCAATTGTCAATTAAATGATTCTCTCCCCATTTTATATAAACTCTTTCTTCCCATTTTTGTCGCAAATGACGAATTGTGCACTTTCAAACTCAATTCTAGCAGCAATATGTAACAACTCAAAAATGTAGTTGATAGCATACACAAGTATAATCAGTGAGTAGTAAACCTTCCAACGTACCCATTTTAAGTTAAAATGGAGTAAATTGTGTAAAGTGTCATTAAACATTTGTAAGTAGGACTCCAAATCTTAATTTTGTGAGAAAATGACATCCTAAACATCACTGCCAATAAATTTATTCTCTTACTTATGAGAGTCAAACCATTAAGCACAGTAGGACCTTTAAATGAAGCTATAGTTCCCTTTTGTCATTTATGACAAAAGGAGGACGAGATGATTGACATTTTATTTAACTGCATTTTGGGGAGAGTTTGCAATAAGAGCAAGATGGTAGTATTTCATGGCATTCTATATCATAAATTCATTATTCATCGTAATGGATAGCTTTTTTCAGTTTTGATGTTTTGTAATATTGATGTGTTTCAGTTGATGTTTTGATTAATGTTAGTATTAATTCCCAATGTAGCTAGCATATTTATGATAGTGTATTTCAATTGTTATATTTTATGTTTCACATGCTTTTACACTTGATATTTGAGCTGTTGATTTCAAGAAATAGGTTTAACAAGGAATGCAAGAGATGGACAATTAATTTGAGTTTGGGTAGATTAGTTTTGTTTTAACTTCATTGACTTGTTTGTATAGTTTTGTCACAGAATGCCAAAGAGGTTACGTTTTAATTTGTATTGGCTATTCTTTAGACAAAAGGATTACTATAAAAGAGTTGTAAAAGTCATGAAAATTAATTGGTTAGTAGTTTAGTTGGATAGGGAGCCTTGGAGATCAATTATGGAACAAGGAAAATCGGCGTTGATCTTTGGTTAGCCAACCACCAAAATCTCGCTCAAGCGGCCGCGTTACAAAATCAACATAATGTTCTCTCTTGAGCGGTAGATCGTCACTTGTTGGCCACTCGCTTCTTGCTCAAGCAACGACATTATTCGGGAAAAACCTAGTTCGCGAGTTTAATATGTTTACTAATCCTAAACAACCCCAACTTTTCAAACTACAAATACTCAGCCTCTATTTCGTCTAGAGGGTGGTTAATCATTATTTTCTACCTTCATGGCATCCATTGGAGATCAAACAACAATTTTACATCTTAAGATCAATCAACCACAAGTTTGGAAAAACATCAAAATCATATAATTCAAAATACCCACTTCCTAAAACTAATCAGGAAGGTACTTTCTCAATAATTTTCAGATGTTGTTGAAAATTGAGGGGAGGTTGTATAAGAAAAATATATATTCTTGGTAATCCACAAACAATAGACAATACCAGAAGATCGAGAGCGGGTATGAGTGAAACACGTTCTAGCAGGCCTTGGAGATTGCAGGAATTAGATCAACAAGTCTAGTGGATTTTCTAGGCTGGATTATACTGTAATGTCTTATTAGTTATAGTGAAAGTCATTGGCTTTCACTGGCTTCCCCGAAGTTTTTAATCCTGTAAACGATTTTCTCCATTAACAAATCTTGTGTTATTTACTACTTTATTACTATTGTGGTAATTCAACATAGGATAAAATTGACTTGATTGACTAAACATCTAGAACAATTAAAATGTGACTTGTTGCTTTTAATTGGTAATTATTCTGAGATATTCATCCCCCTCTAGGTGATTGTAAGGTCAAACTAGGAACTTTCACATCTGTTTATTTCTCCATGTATTACGTGGTTTGTACAACTGTCTTTTATTTTATCACGTGGAGTAATATGGTAAATTTATGATATCTAGGGAAACTTTTCCAAGGCTTCGGGTAGATATGTTAATAAAAACGGAAGCGGATTTATCACTTTCTGGTGATATAATCATGTCAATTACAATGTCAGGATATTCCTTCAATAGGTTAACCTGTGAAGCATGTAAATTTGATGCCAGAATTTGGTTGGTTTCCATCCAAACGCTATCTGTTGCTACTTTGGAAATAGTACTCTTTTTTGGGAATTGTATTGATTTTCTGATGTTTATTTCTTTGTTTAAATTGCAAATAAGATTAAGTAAAGACTAAGAGGAGAAATTCTACACATTAGTATGGTTATTATGCAATGGAATTATACTTCAATTTTTGACATTTCATCCTTTGTCTGAACTATCTGAGCTAAAATATCTTCCAATTTACATGATACAGTGTCCCCTGTTTCTTTGTTGTACTTCACAATTTACACTTCTTTTTTTGGGTAAAATGTCCATCGAAATGCTTTGCTTATACAGATTTATTATGTAGGTCAGAGTGCTTGAAGCCATAAAAGAAAGCCTAGATCTAAGGAAAAGCATCTTCGTGTTGAATGGTGTAACATATCAATACCAAATTTGGTGTAGCCTATACATATTATGAAGACTTATATTATAAACCCTCACGTGACAAGATGCTTATTAGTTAACATTAAACACATACAAAAAATAAAGGCACGACCTATTCTGTAACGTCTTGAAAATGATTATCATCATATGTATATATGTGTCCCCTGAGTTAATCAAAATTAATGATTTAAATTCTTACTTGAAAATAATGGAGTTTAAATCATGAAGCAAACCAACAAAAACCATTTGGTTGCTTCGCGATTGGCCATTGTTGTAAGAAACGAACTTGTTTTCTTTCCTATGGTGCGATCCCCATGGTCCAGTTTGAGGATATTAACAATGTGCAATATCTAAAGTACTCTTTGTATTTGGTCAAAAAAATTTCCTTTCCCATATGAGAAAATTACATTCAATGTTTGGGCGACAAAAAAACATATGCTTTTAATTTGACTCTGGGTGTATTACTCATTTAGTAATCTATGTTTCTGTTAAATCTCGTATCATCATTATAAATGATTTATATGGTACAATATCTCCTTGTTTCTATTGTTCTTCACAATCTATGCTTCGCTTGGTATCATTTACATTGATATGCACTACATACTGAGATGTATTAGATGATTGAGGAAGAGTAACTAAAAAATCACTGTTATATCAGGTTCTATGCTTTAGTGTACGCCATTCAAGTAACTTCTTCTGCAAATTTGTAGATACATCTTTTTGTTTATTTATTTGGTTGCTTCACCATTGGCCTTTATTTAAAGAAGCACACTCGTTTTCTCTCCTATTGTCCATCCCTGTGGTCCAATTTAACAATGTGGTAATAGAATGTACTCTAGATATTTAGTCACATTTCTACCTTTCCCATCCGTGAAAGTGACATTCACTGTTTTGGAGATAAAAATGGATTTGCTTTTGATTTGATGTCTGGATTCTGCGGGTGTATTATTTCATCAGTAATGTGTTTCTGATGTAGTGCTGGAAATTCGTGGAACTGAGCAGTGTCCGGTATTTTCATCATAACTTTCTCTAGAAATTTCCTATTCATGCATGGTTGGTGGCATTAGAAACTAGATTCATTTATCTTTTCAACATGTTATCATTCATGGTCAGATTCAAAGTAATTTAGGAGTGATGAAGGTTCAAAGTAACGCCTTGGGACTGGAAAGTTGAAGGGTTTCTAGTTTTTAATTTTATGCATTCATTCATGTATTTAGATACATTATGTTAGCCTATAAATAACTTGTATGATGAGAGAAACGGCAGACTTGAATATTTACTCATTTTCATTAATAATTGAATTGGAGAATAGTAGTTATCTATTTCTTTTTGGTTCCCAACTTTGTGAAGTCGAATTTGACATATCTTCAAAATTTTCCTTTTCCATTACTTTCCTTGCCTTCATTAGTTTCCATTAAATCTCTGATATCATCATTATACATGATTTACATGATACAAAATCCTCTAGTTTCTGTTGTGCTTCACAATCTATGCTTTACTTTCTATCATGTATATCGATAGGCACTACTTGCACAGAACAATTTGACGTTCAAGGAAATGATGATTTGTGAATTTCTGGACTAGATCATTCCAATGATGCAGCTTGGTGGATATGAGTCCAGCAATTCTGAGGGATTCCAATAATTGCAAAAAAAAAAAAAAAAAATTAGAGGAGAGAAAAAAGAGTAGCACTTG
This sequence comes from Osmanthus fragrans, assembly GCA_019395295.1. NCBI lineage: Eukaryota > Viridiplantae > Streptophyta > Magnoliopsida > Lamiales > Oleaceae > Osmanthus > Osmanthus fragrans. Next base: position 760,866 of record JAEDXY010000039.1, on the reverse strand, counting down.
CATGAGTTGTGCGAACGCCGTGCATGTGTTGTGTGTTCGTTGTTCCAGCGGAAAAAAGTTATTGAGAGAGTATGAGTATTAAAAATTCAATGCTCTACAAATTTCAAATGAGACACAATTTTATGATTGTTACGTGACTATTTAAAAGGATATGATTGGTTTTGGTCCATGGAAACTATAATGAACTCGCATTTATAGAAATGTGTCTCGTTCAAAAATTTCTGATGGGACGTAATTTAAGGAGTGTTATGTGACTATTTAAACACAAATTAGTCAGTCTCCATCATTGATAGCAAAAATTATAATGAACGTGCATTTATTGTCCACCCGATGCATTATAAATTGACTTTGTTCAGCCTAGTATTAAAAAATGTCAAATAAAACACATTTTGATGAGTGTACATTATTATTTAATAAGAACTTGGTTTGTTTTCATAACTACACTTGTAATTATAATGAATGCACGTTTATTGTACGCACAGTGCATGGGACTAACGTAACTTTTGTTGAGATAGTCGCTCAAAATTTCCAATGAGATACATTTTTATGAGTGTTACATGTCTAGTTAATAAACGATTGGTCAGATTTCGTCAATGATATTGCAATGATATGAGCATGCATTTATTGTCCACTAAACGGTAGGACCCAAATTTATAAATTGATTTTTGTTCATATGGTGGTCAAAAAATTTGAATTTAGACATTTTTACAATTTTATAAATTCGATTTTCTCTTCTTTTACTTTTCTCTATTATTTTACATGATTGAGGTATGAGATTTGGATCGTGCTATTTGTACATGTTCATTTACCCATTTGTTTACTCAATGCACCCATCTCTCTCGCATTGGAGGTAGGTGGGACACATTTGTCAGAAGCGGATCCCGACCTTCATGTGAGAGCACCGGTGAGATCGGGTAACCCAACAGGTAAATCGAAAGGTACAAATGGCTTTACTTATGAGATTTTGATGTTGCAATTGATTTTGGAGGAATGTTTGAAATTACAGGTTTTAATGTTTATGCTTGATTTTCTCTCATTTCCTCTAAACCTTTTCACCCAAAATTGTGCTCCAATTGGAAATATGTACTATAAATTTAAAAGTTCAAAGGATTACGATTCAGTTATGATTGATGGGCACTTGATTTCCATTGGACACTTGAAAGAAAAAAAAAAATTTCAATCAGAGCATTTGGGCAAGGGTACTGATTTTGACCTCCTTATCACTAGCGCCCAGACCAATGAAGGATGGTTTGATTCTATAAGAATTTTTTTTTAGACTTAAATCCTTAAAACAAATTCTGGGCGTGATGATTGTTGGTGTCCTCATGAGTGTCATTACCTCCCTCAGTTTTGTTTTATTTTAAATTATAATAGTAAAAGCACGAAGCGTTTAGGTTATGATCATTGAACTTTCTTCTATGTAGTTTTGAATGCAAATGGAATTCTCTACCACCTCTTGTATGCTATTATTGAAAGCCAACTAATTGGTGTATATATTGTGAATAAAGCTAGTCATATGACTTACGGGACTTTGATTTGTGTCCTCTAGTGTGGATAGGCACAAGGTAAAGAGAGGAGGCTTTATTGATGTTTATGGATTTGCCATTAGTTCTTCTATCAGATTTTTTATTCTTATACTGCATTACATTGTCAGAAAGAAATGAAGATTGCCAAGAATCGAATGGGAGATCAATGGTTTGGTGGCATATATTGAGAACAATGTATTTAACAATATTTTCAATGATATAATTATACCACATTTTTTAAGTATGGAAATGCGTAGGTCACAATTGTACTAGTGTATCAACTTATTTTCATTAATGTTATGTCAAAAAAAAAAAAAAAATCATTTAAAAATGGGGTTGCACATTTTCATGTTGGTGTTGGAGGAGACTTCAAGATGAGGAGTGCTTGTGGGCTTCATGAATAATCAAAAATCAAATCAATCTGCCTAAATATGAAGATGTTATGTTTCAGTTTTGCAACTTTAGCATGAGGAAGTTTTTGTGAGAGACTTAAATTTGTAGACTAGATCATTCCAGTGATGCTGTTTGGAGGATGAGTGCAACGTTTCTCTTTGATTCAGGTCTAATTTTCATGAAATTGCAAAAAAAAAAAGTTAGAAAAGGAACGAAAAGCTTGGATCATACATACATCGTGCATGTGTTGTACATTCGTTGTTCAAGAGGAAAAAATGTTCAACAAAATTTTTTAATGAATCTCAATTTTCTGAGAATATTTGAAAAGTGTTTTATCGTTTGTGTCTTCAAGTGCACAACTATAATGATTACGTATATATGGCTCACCCAATACATGGGACTTACGTTCTTATAAATTGATATTTTGTTTAGTCCAGTATCCAAAAATATCAAATAAAACAAGTTCTCATGACTGTAATTACTAGTTAAAAAGAATTTTGTTGGTTTCCATCATTGAGTGCAATTATAATGAACACGCATTTATTGTACACCCGATGCATGGAACCCACATATCTTTTGTTTAGACAGGTTATCAAATTTCAAACAACATGCATTTTTATGAGTGTCGTGCGACTATTTAAAAAGACTGGTCAGTTTCCATCGTTGATTGTACAACTATAATGAACACATATTTTTATCTAGTACTAGTGAGACGCACGTGCCATAGTATAGTTGTCTATGTAATAATATAGATGTATAAAAAAAAAAATTTAAAAATTATGTATTAAGCATTAGTATTTTTTTTTAAGAATGTGTGGTTAAAAAAGAATAAAAAAATTTCGATTTATGTGTAATATTATTTTATGAAAAAATGTGTAGTTAAAAATAAGAGAAAAAATGAAAGAGACTGTGAGCCAAACAGGGGCTTAATATTACGAGATTTGATTGGAAATTTATTCTGTAGACTTCAAGTTCGAAGGTCTCTCATTTTTAAAAAATAGGAGGCATAAATGATTAGGTGTTGATGTCCTACTAAAGAGATAATGAAGTTCAACCTAGCTCGCCTTTTTCTGCTTATTGAGGTAAGGCCTTATGTTATTTTCATTGTAGTTCATTGATTTTTAACCTACGCACAGGGTAGTAAAGTGTCAAACCGCCCATTTGTGTTTGCGTAGGAATATAAATCACATCCTAGATTTTAAAACTCAGAAGCAAGTTGCTGAAAATAAACAAATAAAGATGTCATAAATTGCGGAAGTAGACATTGAGATTGTTCAAAAATTTACCTAATCTAGGCAGTGTATGAAATTAATTTAAGATTGTGCAAGTACTATTTGACAAACAAAATGTAGAAATAAAATCCACCACTCTTAAATGCAAACAAGGGCGTGGATAACCTAGCGAAAGAGATTAAGTACTCAGATGGGTTGTAGGGAAGAAGAAAATTAAGCCAATATCAATCTACATACAAATAGAATAAAGCAACCATTAATATACAACTATAAAGTCAGATATAGAAAGGATGCTAAGCCATGTAAAGACAAACTTTCACCCACAAGCGAAATACAACTAATGTTGAGAAAGCCGCTCAATTAAATGTAGTACAAATAAATGTTCAATTGAAAATTCATATTAGATAGAGATGACAAAATAATTTAAGTTGAGAAATTATACCCCGTTGATGAAGGCTGAGCCTAGGGCAGCGGTTATAGACATAGGTGCACACAATTATATGTGTATATATATAATAAACATGAAGAAAAAATCGAAGATCAAGACCCCTATAAGGACGTTGAAGATGGTATACGCGTTGAAAGTACCTACTGCCAGATCTAGGCCACATATAGCATCAAAGATGATTATATATAAGCGTCTTAATGAAAATTACAGCAAAACATTACAGTAAATTGCTATTCAATTGCTTGATTTTCCTCAAAGTTGAAACTTGGTGAATTAGTTTCACCATTTCGTGCTCATGGAATCTCTAATTACATGTATCAGTTGTATCAATATTTAGTTTATTTACCAATACCCTGTGTAAGACACATGTAGTCAAGAATTTAGAACAAATCAAAGGTCCCTCTATGTTCAATGCTGAGTTCTTGGAAACTCTAATAGAAAGCAAAGCAATATATCAATATTAACCACGATACAACGAAAACTTTCATTATAGATTAAAAAAGAATAACAAATGATCAAATAACTTTATAAATTATATCGAATATGTTTTCGGCTTGTTCTAATGATACTGTACAATAAAAATAAAAACCCAAAATAATCCACTTTAAGCACATAAAAGATGAAATGTATACCAGAACGGCATGATGTAGGAGGACCCTTACGCAAATGCTTGAGTTCCTTCAATATCCATTTCAACGCCATAAGATGATCATCTGATGATATGACATAACTTTGGAGGAAAAAAATTGGTCATCTCCTAATAAAACTACTGTGTCATGCCTAAAACAGTTTATGCTTACATCAGTTTCCTACAAATTATAAAACTATTAGAAAACTATTATGCATAAATTTTGCTATTGAATGGAAAATTTTCATCAGAAGTGTCTTTTTCTGTGTGTGTGTGTGTGTGTGTGACAGAGAGAGAGAGAGAGAGAGAGAGAGAGAGAGAGAGAGAGAGAGAGAGAGAGAGAGAGAGAGAGAGAGAGAGAGAGAAATCAGTTAAGAGTCCCTCCTCATCAAATAAATAATGCATTAAAGAAAAGAGCACCTAATCATTTTCAATTGTTGATAATGACAAGTATGTGCAAATTCGAGAAGTCCAAAATTACCTCGCCAATGTTGCATATAAAAGATAAGACTGCAATTTCGAAAAATTCGTCTCCGCATCCGTTATCAATTAAATCTCATCCTTCAGCAGTTGAACGGTCTCCTATATGTATGAATTCATAATACAACAAAAACTATATGTAACTTCTAAGGTTCACCAACCAATGCAAATAACAAAATCAAATGCTCAGCCAAGTGCTGTGAATAATCACTTTGATTTGATAAGCCTCTTTGTCACATGAACAACATCTCAAGAAAGGGATAAAAATACAATTACAAAAGCTCAAAGCAATCTATAACTCGCTGAAAAACTCCAATCTGTCCAATATCTCAGCTCAATACGTGAACAAAAAAATAAAGAAACATCCACATACTATAATGTAGAAAAGGTTTTTCATGAAAATATAACTTACAATATAATGCAAAACAAGATAGAAAAGAAAGCTCTTACTTCTACAAAGTTCTCCCCTAATCTAGCAAAGATGCAAGTGATCCTCCATCACTCACCAATAAGCTTGGTTAGGTCTTCGAGAGGAAGAGATCTCAGATGTTAACCATTAATCCACCTTTGATGTGAAGAAAATATGTTCAATGCAGGAATACGATTGGTCAAGGCTGAAGCAAAAGTTGCAGAATTCATTGCCTCCTCTACAATAGAAAAATTGTACTAATTATTACTCTAAACTATTAAATTAAGTCCACAATCAAGGTCCAAAATTTAATTTCGTAACAATTATCTTCCCACACAAGAATTGTATTATCTATTACATTACCTCATAATCTTAAAATATCAATATCAAATAATTGAATTCCTCCATATGCATCATTCTCGAATAATTACTACTATCAATGATTTGCTGGTTTGATGACCATGGATCAATCTTCAAGTCTAGACACCCAATAATCTATACCAAATTATTCTCCCCACCTCTACAACATTCAAGAAATGTTCGAACCAATTTAACCAATTACTGGAACAGGACCCAAGAATTCTAAAGAAAAACACGAGTCCTTGTTGTGCCTCGAACTTCAAATTATTAATGGTAATTAAGCGAAATATGATAAATAAATTTTAACTGAGCAACGAAAATTGATATGATACAAATGGGTTACATTAAAAACAAATGGATATACCTTGGCAGCCACTTCTAGGGATTTTTTGTAAAGTTCATTTTGTGGATCCTGCACCCAAAAGAACAACATTGAAGCAATATTACAAAAATAAAATTGCAAATTTTAACAGGAAGAATAATTAAATTTACCCCTTCAACAGCTTGCTCAAAGTACTAGGCAGCCTTTTCAAAATAAACCTTAGCCTCATCTTGATCAAGAATCAAGAATGCATGGGATCTATGTGCATTTCCCAAGCACCAAAGAGTATCCATGCTTACTCGGACTAACCTCTAGCGCCTCCTCCAATTTTGATATAGCATCTACAGAAATTTAAAGCAACAATTTTGGTTAGTGATGCTAATATTTTACCTCTCTTTTTCCCCTAATAACTGGTAACGAAAGTCACCTACCAAATACCACAAGATTATATCATTTTCCTTTATTTTTCCCAAACCCGTAGATAATATTTATAACTAAACTCTTTTTTTATTACATTTTTTCTACCAGCTAAGACAAAAATAGCATATTTTAAGAATGTCGGAAATCAGAAAGTTTCTTCTCAAACGAAAGTACTTTTTTTCTTAAGAGTAGGGGGAAAAAAAGGATATTCTAGCGTTTTGAGGATTAAACTTAAAAGTAACTTAAATTTCTTAAGGCTTAACCAAACGTGCTCTTTAGCGACAATAAAACAATAAGCCGAAAATAAATGAAGGAAAGGCAGTGAACCTAGAATCATCTTCTTCGAATCCGGTTCGTTCTGGAACTGAGACAACTCCAATAACGCACCTCCCCATCTCATCAAGTTCTCTATCAAACAATGCAAATAGATAGTATTTTCAACAGGGAAGGGGAAAAAATGTTGGGAATCAATGTCCCAAAACAGATTTTCGCCTAAGTGGCTAAATATTTTCAACAACTATAATGAACGAAAATACTCAATCGAATAGCCCGAAAATCACGCATCACAAACAGTAAATAAATCGCAGAAAATAAAGAACACAACACCAAAATTTGGTAACCCAGTTCACCCAAATAAGGGCTAATATGGGGGGCTCAGGGGCTAGCCCGTTCACTGGGTGCAAATCAACCTTTCAAGAGACAGTAATGACAACAGATTACAATCTGATCATCGATCCAACAAGGATCTCACAGATAACACCTAAATCAGCCACAAAGCCAAGAACCCAATTGCCTTACACAACAGCACAACTCAGACCTCACAAAGTTGGCCAAAATATTGTAGCAACAACCACTACATAGGGTTCTACTAAAAATAATTTAGGATCTGTTGAAAGATCACAAAGTAGTAGAGAGAAGAAGAAAAATCTCATAGAAAAGAAGAAGCCAGAGAGAGTGTTTCCCCCAAACAAAGAAGCCTATTTTCTCTCAAAGTAAAAGTCTAACCGTCCAAATGAGTAGTCTCCCAATTACTAGACTTTTTCACCAATTAATGCCAGCCTTTGATTAAAATGGATGATCAAGATGAAGTCTCAAGAACACAACTCCAGTGAATCTTCATCTGCCACTTGGGGGTTGCCACTTGGGCCTTCCACATCCAAAAGATAGAAATGCCCTTACTTAGTTGTTACTTTGAGAACCACGTTTTTTACAAAAAATGAATGACAAAAATTCCACACATACCGGCAACTGCAAGATGTATGCACACAATTTACTAAACCAAAACATATATACACATATATCTATACAGAAATAAGTATGAGAAGAGATTGTACGAACATCGGTGTCTATGGGGTTTTTGGCATAGGCAGCTTCGGCTGTTTTGCGAGCATGCTCGAAGAAAAGGATCCGATCAAACTCACTTTCCATATCCATGCAGACTGTTAAAAGATTTTTTTCTTTTTTCTATGACTCTTTCAAAATGTAGCCAGTTTATAAACAATATTGACTCCAGCAAATATTGTTTGCCCCATCACCATCAATAATGTTGGCTTCAACCCTTGTAACGAGTTGCAAATCTTCATATTTTCAATCAAACTCCCACCCACAAAACTAAATAAATCTACCAACAAGGAACTTAAAAACCTTGAGAGATATAGGAATTTCAATCAAAACTCCCAACCCACAAAAGCAAAATTTAAATCTACTAAGAAGAACTTAAAAACCTAGACAGATGGAGAATTTTCAATCAAACTCCCAACCCACCATAGCAAATAAGTCTATCAATAACAACAAGACAAAATGACAATTCAGTTTTTTCGAGTTCTTGATTAAAAAGAGGAGAAGAACTGAATAGGAAATAGAAGGAAAAATATATCTTAGCTTTGGCCATATCCTTCTCTGTAAATATATCTTATCTTTGACCATGTCCTTCTCTGTAACACCTACTACAACGAATAGAAAATAGAGAAATAGAAAGGAGAAATCTTGATTGCGTGGGGAAGTAGAGTAAAGAGCATGGGTAGTTGTGCGGAAAAATAGAAAAAAACAGATAGAAGAAAGAGAAATGAAAATGATGGTTGCGTGTGAAAGTCAATAAAGTAGTATAGTGTAAAAAAATGGAAAAAAAAAAAAAAAAAAAAAAAAAAAAAAAAAAAAAAAAAAAATTGGAGGGCACGCTTCCATAGAAATAGTATCCTCAAAACTGGCTCTTTTAGTTTATTAGGATTAGGAAATGCTACTAAATGCCTAGGATTCACATTTATATGTTGACTTTGAGGATTTTGAATTTAGACATTTTTACGAGTGATACATGACTATACAAAAAGTATTTGGCAGGGTTTTCATTTGTGACAGTACAACTATAATGACCAACTTGCATCGCACTGTACCCACCACAACTCCAACGCCACTTGATTAAATCAAGTATGCCTTTTATCTACTCCAGAAACAGCATTTAGCGCCCTTGCTCTGCACTTTTCACTTTCTCTCTATGTATCTATCCTCTTATAACTACAGATTTCTATCATAAATTCAAATCGTTTTTAGAAAGGTGATGCACTCTCAATCTTACTGTCTGAGTTAAATTTTTCAATTTGCAAAATGGAGAAAATACGGTTAAAGTCTGTGGAGTGTGGACAGTTCGTAATCAAAGGTGATGATGGCGTCTACGTCACGGCCCAATTACCATCTGCCTAGTTCCCAACTACATTTTTCTACTACAATCTCCACTCTCATAACAGTCGGGGTTTCGAGTCTATGAGCATGCAGAAAATTCTCAAGAATATTTAATCTGATTCGGAGTGTTTTGCTTTCGAAATTAATAGGGTTTCTGGTTTTCGTGTTGGTGCCAGAAGAGAATTGAAAACGATGAGTAATAGGGTGGACTACAAGAAAAATCAAAAACCAAATCAATCTGCCTAAATACTTCAATTTTGTAACTTTAGCAAGAGGGAAAGTTTTATTAGAAAAGTTTTCAACTAGATCATTCCAGTGATTTTGTTCGGAGTCCAGCCATTCTCTTTGATTCCAGTCAGATTTTCAAAAAATATTAAAAAAAAAAAAAAAAAATAGAAAAGAGACAAAAACAGAACCCCATCCATGGGTCAGGCATACATCGTGCATGTATTGTGCGTCCATTGTTCAAGAGGAAACAAGCTATATAGAGTATATTCATGAAAAATCAAAGTTGTTGAAAGAAATGACCCTTGTTTTCCCTCTCACGGTTCTATCCCTGTGATCCCATTTTGCATTGTTAAAAATGATTCGAAGTATTCTTGATACTTTGTCACATTTCTTTTCTTTCCCATATGAGAAAATTACATTCAATGTTCTGAAAATTTACAAAAAAAAAAAAAAAAAAATTGGATTTCCTTTTGAATTGAAATCTGAATTTCTAAGACTATATTATTTCTTCGATAATCTCTGTTTCCAACAACTCTCATATCATCAGTGTACATGGTTTACATGATACAGTATTCCCGTGTTTCTGTTACGTGCTTCAATGTCTATTTTGTACCTTGTACATTGTGCAATGACATACACTACTTAAACAGATATATTACCAATCAAGGAAAGGGTGATCAAACAATCATTGTTAGATTTGGTTCTTTAATTTAGTTTTTTACTTCGGTTTGTTACTTCCTGTATTATGTGGTTCGTACAACTGCCTTCTTTTCAATCTTGACGTTGAGTAATATGGTTTATTTATGATTTCTAGGGAGAATTTTCCAAGGCTTCAGGTAGATATGTTAATAAAATATTGGAAGCTAACTTGTCATGTACCTTCCTGTGATCTGAAGCACGGCAATCACCAACAAGCTCCTTATGCGTGGCAAGTTCTAGATACTTTCTCCTTTTTAGGTTTGCAGCGTGCAAAATTTTAATCTACCTATGTTGTCGCCTGAAGGATATATAGATGAGATTTTTCAGGAAATAGCCGATGGACAAATATTCTGGAAGCTCTTAATGAGCAGAATTAAGAGGGTGTTTGGGAGTGATTTTTTGGGGGTAAGAATTGATTTTTGAATAGTGATATGATGAGAAATGTGTGGTTGAAAAAGGAGGAAAAGTTATTGATGTAATGAAAAATATTATTTTATTGAAAAATGTGTGGTTGAAAATGAAAATTGATTCTCAAAATCAATACCAAACAAGCTCTAAGTAGGCGTAGAGAAAAGGGAACCCACATAGCAGGGGATAAAATGAAATGATGATTCTAGACTAGATCATTCCAGTGATGCTTCTTGAAGGATGAGTCCTGCCATTTTCTTTGATTCAGGTCTGGTTTTCAAAAAATTAGGAACATCACTGGAATGATCTATTCTAGAATCATGCATGGGTTGTGCATATGTCGTGCACGTGCACGCAAGGGCGGACCCACTTTGGGATCATGTGGGGTCAAGTGACCCACAATTTTTTAAGCTGTAGCTTTTTTTCCCAAAACATTTGTAGTTGCCCTAACTCTATCTTTACCCCTACAAGTTCTGCCTGTCTACTCACAGTTACTCTCTTTTAATCATCTTTAGAATACACAACTCAAATAAACCATCCTCCAATCTCCAATTTCAATCTCTATTCTTCAATCCAAATAAACCCTTCTTCTCCAATACTAGTGAAGGCGCGTGCGATGCACGTGCATGCGTTCTTCTCATTGTGCATATTAGTGTTGGAATTGCATATGTATACTACAATAAATAGATGAAAATAAAGTCGTGAATGACATGTAAGTGAAGAAAAACTATGACTGCTAACTTACCATCAATATTGACAAAATAGAGAATAGCAAGTGTCATTAAATAAGAACGACATAGTCAGCAGATGCCTTTACTTAGATAATGAAGCGGAAAAGGGGACTCATGCAACCAACCTCATAGTAACAAGAAACCCACTATGAAGCTGTACATAATTTTATTGGGAAAAGAAAATCGTAATTGAGTTTCACTAACAAAATTTGATGAGGTCGACAAAGTAACAGAAGTGCATAAAGAATCCGGTTTCTCTTTGGAAGCCCCAAAAGAATTATAGAGCTACTATGTAAACATATCTTTAATGGTTATGTAGTTGCCACTTATCTTGCCTCAAGCAAGCCAAATCTAAAAATGTCAAATTTAACCACCAGAAGACATTCTAATTAGTAATTTCTATATACAGAAAAATAAAAAAAATTAATGATACAAGGGAATAGAAATCCAGTTTCAGTGGATGAAGATTTTTCACGTCAAAACGCAACAGACAGGCAGCATTCAGCACTGGCCCACAAATAAGCTCAGTCCTCTGTCAAGAGATAAAACTTAGTGCGCCCCCCCTCCCCCCGACGGCAAAAGAAGAAAAGAAGAACGGAGAGACCATGTCACCCGTTTTTCCATCTAACAAGCCCTTAGAAAAGGTCACCTTAGAAAAAACCTATAAAAACCTCTGCGATAGAAACGAAAAAACCTTTGTGAAAAAACCTTTGTGATTTAAAACCTATTTTTCAATCTGAAAGGGGAAAATGGGTATGGGTCTACTTCACCTGCTCTCTGAACTGATCTATTGTTCGAGCAAATGGAAAGGAAGGAGAAGCAATGGGAGGTTGCGTGGGAAAATGGAGGAGGAGTGGGCGGTTGCGTGAGATAATGGAGAAGGAGGAATGGCCGTGGGGAAATTTTTGACGAATTTCAGGGATTTTTTTTTTTTACCTCTTTTATTTGGTAGTTTCTACAGTGATAATATATTCACTCTTTTTATATGTGTAGGAAAATGAGTGCATCCACAACATTCTCTTGAACTCACCTCACCTCCTATTTTATATTTTCTTATGTATTTCCTCCTTTGTGTTGTACTGCGAGAAAAATATTCGAGGAAGAGGAGAGAAAATCATGGGAGAAAAAGAAATACAAAAGAGTATGCAAAAATTGAGGGTTGCAGGAGAAATATGTATGTATAATTTGTGCGTCAAATATGATTTGCAAGAAATGGGTGATTGGGTGGATGAATGGAGGAGAAGTACAGAGGTAGGTAGAGGTATGGTTGATAGTCAAATATGATTTGCAGGAAATGGGGTGATTGGGTGGGAGAAATGGAGGAGAAGTACATAAGAAAGTGAAGAAATAATGAAATAAAATGAGAAAAAATAATAATAATAATAAGTTTGCATTAAAGTCTTCCATGAATATTTCTGACCTAGATTTATTACCACTCGAATGTGTTTTTCATATTGACAAGAAATATAGTTGTACTATTTCATGCTTGTTTTCTAACATCACATAGACACAGTCACAAATTCACAAGGATTATGATAAAAGATTTATAACTCCTGTAGTAAACAGAGAAATTCTTTGTTTTTCAAGCAGAGAAAAAAGAATCAATTCACAAAGATAGTGGGAAGGACAATTAGTATCAATATATAACTTTCTATGATTACCAATTTATATAACAGTGGAGTTACTGATAAAGTTCTAATGCAATTTTAGACATTGAATTATGTGACCTTCGCTTTCATGAGATATCAATTTTTAATCTTTTAACATTTATATTGCAAAGATGTGACACATTTGTAACCTCATTTTAACAAATTTTTAATCATTTATAAATAGGAATAGTATTGAATCCCCAATGAAATGTATGTATAAATGAGTAATTATTATAATATATAATTGAATAATTGAATTTAATGTATATATAATCTATAAACTGATAGCCAAACATTTGAGTTAGTTAGTTGACTGATGATGTTTTTACTTTTTATTTTCAAGAACACCAATTAAAAAGTATAAACAACCCATGTTTGACTACAATAAAAAGTTGTTTTCTTTTTCATAAAAAAAAAAAAAATGTTAAAAAATTACTTTGTCAGGAAGCAGTTCTACTCAAGTTTGGGAAGTGTTAATGAACGATTTTTAATTCTAAATTATAGAAATAAATAATTGATAAGTAGCTGATAAGTGAGCAGTACCAATAAATTCTCTGAAACGTGTAGATAGAAAATAACTTTGAATTTTATAAACATTTATTCACATGAATAAAACATAGAATATTTATCAAAATAAGTAATTTAAAAGGAATTTTACCTTACTTTTAAACCCAACGGAACGTATTTTACCAATGACATAAAATATTAATATAGAATAAGTAAAAGTCTCGTGGTGTTCTGCCCACAAAAAACTTTGCTTGAAAAAACAGATTGTGTTTGTGTCTTCATTCTGAAAAATAATTAAACTAAACAAGAAGCATTATACCTTCACTTTAAATTTCTCAACTTCATGCCACAATATGCCATATTCTCAACTGTGGATATAACTTTTAAGAGAGAAGAATTGTGCAGTAACATATATAAAAATGTGTTACCTAAAAAGTGTCATAAAATTATAGTGATCTCAAATCCGTCATCTTTTCAATAGTAGATTGTATGCCGGCAAGTCTTTTATACTGTAGATATCATCAAGTGCAAGCTCGCACTCTAGCTGCACTCTTGTGGACTTGAGAACTTCCTGCAAAGAAAAATAGACGAATGACGTGCTAAATCAGTAATCTAATTAATTTATCTGACTCAATACAGAGGAAAACAGAAAATGAAGGGATAGTGTTTCTTTTACGTTGAATTGCATATAAGAGGCATGCTTCGCAAGCCACTGTGCGTCCAACATTTCAAAGGCAACGCAGAAAAGGTTGTCAAAGGCCATTTCATCTTCACTTAATATTTCCAGAAATCGAACTCCAGCTATCGTATTTGGCTTTCCTGTGAGAATAATGCATATTATTCAATAAATACCAGAATTATCATTGCCAATGAATTTTGAACTTTGAAGTAGCTATTCATATTTTATACTAAGAGGGCCCAATTGTGGAAAAACGAAAAAAAAAAAAACATGTCTACTTGCTTCATTTCCAAAATTGCTACAAATGCTGTCTTAGTTATCTTTTTTCAACGGAAACACAGAAATCAGCAAATGAATTTATTTTCTATACATAACATTATCGTTTCAAGAATAAGTTGACACATTTTGTTCAATTTAATATTATGGGTGAAATATAAACATACACTTCTCAAACAAAAGGAGAAGATTTACAACCTGCTCGATAAAGACTTCTCAGGTAAAATCAGACATAAAACTCTTGCCACACAATTCACATGAATAACAGCCATTAACTCTAAAATTTCATACCTGCTTGAAGATCCAACATTTGCACCAGCATAAAATAATATTGATGCCAGCTACAGCAAAAGGATACTCCCATTCTGACATGTTTCCATCTCTCTTGTGCAACAAATTTTGAAACACTTCCTGTCAAAAAGAGAAGTAGATAAAACTACTTTCACATTTTCAAATGACCAAATGGAGAAATAAACAGAACGCACTTGTCAAAATCTCAATTATCTCAAAAGCAGGTTCTTCTATCCCCCTCTAAAAATAATAGATGCCATTAAACACTTGGAAAACACAAGCATAACGCCAAAATTAATTAAAGAAGATTTTCCAGGCTACATGATCCCTCCCTTTTACAGGAAGGATTGCCCCTCTGTTTGTATATATACTTGGGGACGGTGATCCTTATGTTGTGTCCCAGTTTCATGATCAAAAAACGCTTAGCTACAGAAGGAAAGGATATGAAATTGTATGGTAAGCATCAAGCAAAAATAACAGTCAAAAGAATTTAAAGTTCCGATCCCAATTGAACTATCCAGAATAGTTATAGCTCCTCCACACACACTAAGATTTTTCATTTTTCTTGATACAATATGAAGTAAGACTGTCCACAGTGCCAATTCCAACAAGCTTTCAGCTCGGTGCTAGAGTTCGTCGTTAAGAAACAATCTGATCAAGAATCATTCAAAATGAACAAAAGTATTCTCATCTTTTTAATTTCAACATCAACAAAAGACCGTATAGACGAACACTAATAATATTTTTTTCACTTAAAAGGTATAATTTACATTCGTAACTCATCAAACAACCAATAACAATCCATTCATTACGTAATATAATCATAGAGAAACCTCAGTACAAATCTCATACAGAAACAAATTTTAGAGATTAGATAAAATTAAAATCTTAAATTTTGATTGAGAATAAAAAAAAGTTGTAGAGTAGAAGTACCTACAACCCACCAGCTAAAGGGGGAGAAATCTATTTCGAACCTGTGATTTTGTTTCAAGAAATCAATCAAGATAGAGAAGCTGACAAAGGGAAAGTGTTTATACATTGCCACTTGCACTATTTGCTCAAAATACAAGCATTAGGACAATAAGTAAAATAATGCAGAATAAACTGGGTATACCCTTTTTGCTATCTTGAAAGCGTTTAAGAAGACTCCTTCAGTTTCTGGATGCTTTTTGATTTCTTCAAGATCAATAGAAGCTCTAGATGACTATTGAGACTTTGTAAGTCTTGAGAATACCAAATCCCCAACAACTACAAACATAAACCAAACGAAACCGTCAAAAAAAAAATTACACACCAAGTATTACATACATAAATATAATCTTTAATTGTAAAAAAAAAAAAAAAAAAAAATTGTTTTTAAGGCTTAACAATACCAAATTCACAAAACCCACAAACATGAGCTAACCCAAGCCATCCAAAATCATTCCAAACCAATCATAACACATGAATAAATATATGTGAGCACAAGCACAAACATAAAAGTGAAGGAAATGGAACTGGGCTTGTTTAAGCGATGACATAGCTTCCGGCAGGCCAGCCCTGAGAATTTGGAGCCTAAGCGATAAATTATTTTGAGGCCCCATACTTTCTTTCTTTTTTCACACGTGTAACAATATTTAAAAAATATATATACATCTCTATATTTAAATAACCAAATAACATTTAGAATATATTTGAGCAATACCAACATAATGACATAAATGATGAACTTGAGCAAGAAAATCAAACAAAACATTCAGACGGCAATAGACATCCAATTTAAGGCCATTTCCCCACTATGTCGTATTCAAAAAGGCATCCAATTTCTACAATTAATAAGTTAATCTTTTAGCAATGACATCCATTTATGTTTCAGTTTATAAGATCACTGTGTTTCTTGTACACAAATTGAGGTTTCAGTATAAACTTTTAAGAACACTTTTCACTCAATCCATAGAGAAAATCGACCCAACAATGTGTAATTATGTAATTAACCATACTTATTTTCTTGTTTCGCTTAATCATTTTGGGTTCTCAATATTAAAAGAACTAATCTCAATGAGATTGTCAAACAATAACAAAAATAGCCCACAGTGTTGCTAAACCACACACACACACACACAGAGTGAAATGAAGCTAAAACAATAACACGTAACATCAGCTACACAAAGAAGAAATCAGTTGCATCCAAAAAAAAAAAAAGCTGAATAACATCTTGATGTAAAGTTAAATTTCACCTTGCAGCTAGTAACTAAATCCATTTTTTTACCCTCCTCCAGTTACCCTGCCGACACACCTTGATAAAAAAAAATATAAAAAATATAAGGCAAACAGTCTTCAATCAGCACAGGCATACACCTCTCCAATTAACGATCAATCTGCTAATCGAGAAATCAAAAATTAGCAATCAAAAGCCTGACCCACTCACGTCATCAACAAAATAACTAAAGTTACCAACATTCGTAGGAAAAAAAATCGAAAAAGAGATGTAAGGCAATCGAGACTTTTACACTGCTTAGGCGAATAAATCAACAATAACTAAATTAAACCACATTTCCAGATTCATCAGACGCATTTTGGAAGGGAGATTTGGGAAATCTGAATTGAAGAAGAAGAGTAGAAAACTTACCCTTTGGTGATTTGGTTGAATCGGTCCCTTCAATTCCTTCACGCAGCGTCCCTTCAATTACTTCACACAGACACAGCATCCCTTCAATTTCCTTCAAGAACAATATTTATAGAAAGCACAAAAATTTAATTCAGAATTAATACTCATATAAAAAGTCATAAAAATCAGAGGTATAAACCAGTATAAAAATGAATTAAAACCAGTATAGAAAGCTTTATTCATTGCAGAAGAAAGTTTTGGTGTGTATAATATACGTAATGAGAGCAATTAAAATCACCATTTATGGTTTAACTGGACTTTTTTTTTTAACTGTTGCATTCTCGCACGGTGCAAGATTTGCACAGGCAGATCTCGCACCGTGCGAGAACCGTGCGCGCCGTGCCCGTGCGCCGTGCCAGTGAAGATCTCGCACCGTGCGAGATTCGTGCGTGCGCGAGTAGAAAATTTCGACTTGTACTGCTTCTATCTCTGCTGAAATGAATACAAACTGCATGGTAATTTTTACACACACATTTGACTACAGCACTTTGAGGTCATATTTCTCGTACCTTGGCCAACATGCACCAGGATAGAGGAGTAACTGTGTAAGGAACATATTCTTCTTTTTTAAAGAAGTCCATAAATATAATTCTTACTTCGAAATTGAACCCTTAAACTCCAGTAGAGCAGATCCTCTCGAATCAGAACCCCAAACAGTGTGTTGTTGAAACTAAAACAATACCCAAACGAAAATTAAAATCTTCAACATCTTGTGCAAACGGAATTAAAAGGCTTACCGAAATATGTGAGAGAATCGTAGTAGAGAAGGAAATAGAAAAGAGGGAAGAAGAAGTGATGGGTGGTTATGTGGTGGAAATGGAGAAGGGTGAAAGAGGCAGGGCGGTAGAGTGGAAAAATGGAGAAAAAATACAGATGGATGGAGTGGTGTATGTCTGAAAATTGCGTGAATTGAGGAAGACTAATGCCAAAGACCAAAACGACACCCGTGCCTTATTTAGTAGTTGCTACAGTGAATAATATATTCACTCTTTTTATATGTGTAGGATTCAATCTCTATTATCTATTCTTTTATCAGGTATGGAATTTCACAGTTTCAATTTTTATGTTTGATGTACTGGTTTTATGCTTGATTTTCTCTCAATTTACTTTTCTATGTTATTATTCATGATTGAGGGTTTGACATTTAGACGTTGCAATTGATTTTGGAGGAATGTTTGAAATTATGGGATTTAATTTTCATGTTTGATTTCCTCTCCTTTTGTGCTTTAAACAATTTCCACCCAAATCTGTGCTTCAATTGAAAATATGTACTATGAATTTAAAAGTGCAAAGGATTATGATTCGGTTATAATTGATGGCACTTTATTTCCGTTGGACACTTGAAAGAAAAAATATTTGAATCAAAGCATTTGGGCGAGGGTACAGATATTGACCTCCTTATCACTAACGCCAGACTAATGAAGGTTAGTTTAATTCTATAAGAATTTTTTTCGACTTAAATCCTTAAAACAAATTCTGGGCGTGTTTATTGTTATGGTTTCTCTGAGTGTCATCACCTTTCTCAGTTTTATTGTATTTTAAATAAAATTATGAACCATTTAAGTTATGATCATTGAACTTTCTTTTATGTAGTTTTGAATACAAACGGTTTCTCTATCACCTCTTGTATTCTATTTTTCGATTTTAAAATGGATCTTTCAAATAATCTTAATGACAATTTGGATGTTTTTAACAAACTTGTTTAAGATATTGTTAATTGTGATGAGAATGTGTCTGAAATGTATCAGGCCATTATTTTGGTTAATTATATGCTTGATTTATATAGGGAGGTTAAGAATGTAATAAGTGTGGTAGGGACACCTTAATATGTGAGGTTGTCATAGATTTCCTTAGGAGTAAGGAGATGGAAATTAAGGGTGGAAGAGATGATAAAAGGAGTGGTGAGATACATACGATGAGGAGTAAAATGAAGTTGAAGCAATTGAGTTTGGGTAGAGCTCAAGATAGTAGTGACTCGAATGATGAGAGTGATAAGATCAAGGGCAAGAGTTGGAACAAGTCTAATGGTAAACATCGTTACAGTTGCGGCAAAATTGGATACATTATGAGGAACTGTCCTAAGAAGAATGATAAGCAGAAGGGTAAGGTGAAAGGTGGGGCGTATGTTGCTGTTGGATCTAGTCATGACCCTTGGAGGTTTATTGAAAGTAAATATAGTTCCTGCATGTGCATCTGTGTGTAATCTTTTATATATACATGTGTGTGATTGTTTAATTATGTTGTGTGGTTTTATGTTACATTTCAATATGTTTAATAAATGCATTCGCATGAATTTGAGAGCAATCTGGTTACTTTGTGTAATGTGTTTACATGTATAGTAGGTTAGGATACATTTGCAGTAAGTGTGCAGCGTGTCTATTGGCAATTCGGAGTATAGATGTCTAAGGGTGCATTGATGATATGTACTGGGAAATGTGGAGAGTGGCATTTGGATCAAGACAGGTGAGGTAATTAAATATTGGAATTGTCCATCTATGAAGACTTTGATCAAGTGGAATGTGAGAATGACACTTTTATCACTTCTTCTATTAGGTGGAGACACATTATCCACTTAAGTTGAGATAAGTGAGGTAGTGATAAAGGATTATCTCATGGACTTATAATCTATTGTCATTTGCCAATTAGACAAGTGTTAGTGACTAATCTAGTAAATATGGTGGACGATGATAAAATATATGTATTCTCGAGGTACGAGCTACACGAATGGGATCGAATAAGTGTCGTGAGATATATTCTTAGGTCATTTATATATTTGTTGAACATGTATTGGCTATTTGATCGATTAACTTAGTGTTAGTCTAAAGTTCTTTGTGGACATGTTTGAAAATATCTTTGTCATCCTATGTTATATCTTTATTGCATGTTTATATGCTCTTTATTGATTATTATGATCATTTGCTTCTACTTGTGTGTTTTATGACCTCAGCTCTGGTGAATACATAGAGTAGGTATGGTGTGTGTTTCAAGTCCAAAACACGAGGTAAGGTTTGTTATTCCAATTTTATTTGGTTTCCTTAATTATGTAAGTATAAACTTTGTGTTTTGGTTGATTGCAGGTTGATTGGATATTAAGGAGGAGATTTATTGACATTGACCGAATGACTGAATTAAGTATCGACACATCAATGAAATGGCTCAACCTAACTTAGGACCACTAAAAGTGGCCAAATTTAATTAGAGATACTCATGGCCATTTACTTCTAGGATGGCTCTCTTTAATGTTCTAGCACGTTACGGTTTTCTGGTCCAATAGCACATTATTAGAGACCACTTAAAGTAAAATTATTCTAATAAAGATAAATAAATTATTCTATTATTGAAAACGATAAATGATTCTTTAATGTTGCAAAAACTGGAACCATAACATAGAATACACTTTTGTATCATCTAGAAGTAATTTTGAAACCCTTTCAGAGCATGCATATAAACAAAATTTGGTTTCAACCCAATGATCATCTAGAAAACTGAATTTCTTTAGGGTTTCAAAATTGGAGGAATCTTGTGTATTCAATTTTTTTACCTATCCTCCAAGCCACATATACAGGCATTAAAACAAGCCATGCACATGAGGTTGAAGTTTTCATGAAAGGAGGCATTAGCTCATTTGAAAAATTCAATTTCCCACATGTTAATTTGCAGACTGCGGACAGAGATTGATTCCAGCAGCTTTATAGCTCCACTCGAGCAAGTAAAAATCAAGACAGAAGAGTCTCCCTGCTTTTTCGTTCATGGTCTGCTCTTAATTTACACCATTTCCGAGTTGTTAAATAATGTCACCCAGAGTTCTTCTCTCATTAGAATTTGAACAAAATTGACAACAATGATCCGGTAATTGGGGTACTGAGACATGAGTTCGCCTCCTGAAGGTTGGCCAATAGGATGAGAATATATACGAGGATATTAGATGTCATGGAAAGATTCGTGTTGCTATTCGGTAAATGTGATATTTGATACTTCTTCAAGATGGTACTCTCTCCTTTTTATGGTTCTTTCGTCAAGGTTAAGTCATGATAATGAGTTTGTCAAATTACATTGTGAATCCAAGAAAGTATGCATTGTAGGAATTGGAATTTAATTAACAAAAGCCATTATGAGATTCAAATTCTATTGCAAGTATCCATATAGCGACAATATTCTAGCCACATGAAAACTAGTAAAAATACGTAATTTATGTACTCCAAGATGTATGGAGAAACCAATATACATAATAAACAATTGTAGAATTTTTAAATAATTATCTATACAAGTAATGCTATTTAGCATTAGTGGTATGAAAATATTAGGTTAGGTGACATAAGTGATACTAAATAATAGGCATCAATAATAAATAATATAATTGTACATTTAATTGGGTATATATATATATCATCCAACTAAACTAGTGGTGTAGTACTACTAGTGTTAAATAGCATTATTCATACTATACCCTGTAATAAGATTTTATGTGTCTAAATTTGAAATGGATTCTTACAATTTTCTATAAATAACCTGTGTATCAACATAACATCATTCATGGAGACTGATTGGCAAAAAGAAAGATATTTCTTTTTGTTTGTGACTAGGTTGTCAATTTGTGGGCTGTGGCTTTTCATGGAGACTGATTGGCAAAGATAAAGATAGTTCTTTTTGTTTGTGACTAGGTTTTCTTGTTAACTTTAGTCGTTCATATAAGATTCAAGAAAGAGAAACAAATATGAGAATGCAGCTTGATGATACTGCTGTTGTATTGATCAATATATATAGAGTTACATGATAACAAATTACGGTTACATGAAATCTTATCTATACAATTCAAATGTAGATAATAACAAGATGAACAAAAGAGGATCTGTTGGAATTAATCTGTCTTATCCTCTTTAACAGATGTTTGAATTTGAATGCCATCTCTATCCTTAACATCCCCCTTCAAGCTGATAGGGAGTAGACGAACTGAAAGCTTGTCTCGAAGGTAATTGAAACGTGAAGAGGCGAGGCCCTTGGTGAATATGTCAGTCAGCTGAACATAGGTGGACAGATATCGAAGAATTAAATTTTTTTGAGCAACCTTCTCATGTATGAAGTGATAATCAACTTCAATACGTTTAGTTCTGACATGCAATATTGGATTAATAGCAAGTGACAGAGCTCCAATGTTATCATACCAAAGAGTAGGGGGAGCAGAGAGTGAAACTTGTAAATCGGTAAAAAGCATTAGAAGCCAAGATAATTCTGCAATGGCAAAGGCCATGGCTCTGTATTCTGATTCTGTACTGTACCTAGAGACAACTGGTTGTTTTTTGGCACTCCATGAAATCAAACAGGGACCAAGGAACACGGCATAGCCAGTTGTGGATCGACGATCCATGACATCACCTGCCCAATCAGAGTCACTAAATGCTTGAAGTTGCAAGGGACCTTTGGTGAAGTAGAGACTGTGATGAAGTGTCCCTTTTAGATATCTCAGTACACGCTTAGCTGCAGACCAATGTAGGGAAGTAGGTGCATGCACAAATTGACAAAGTTGGTTGACCACAAAGGCAAGTTCAGGTCTGGTTAGAGTGCAATATTGGAGAGCGTCAACCACTTGTGTGTAAGTGGTAACATCTTTAATTGGATCACCATCATTTCGGGACAGCTTTGTACCTGCAACTAAGGGTGTGGAACAAGGTTTGGCTCCTGCCATGTGTGCTCAGTGGAGCATATTTGTAATATATTTTGATTGAGAGAAATAGAGTCCAGACTCATGTCTAACAACTTGAATGCCGAGAAAGTAGTTTAAGGGACCTAAATCCTTCATTGCAAAATTCTTCTTCAAATTGGTAATGACATTCATGATGAGTGATAGATGAGTGCCTGTAACAATGAGATCATCGACATATACAAGGATAAAGATATGAACACCAGATCTGTGATAGGTAAATAGTGACTAATCAACATGTGATTCAGAAAATCCAAACTGAAGTAAGGTTTGAGAGAGGCGATGGAACCAGGCTCTAGGTGCCTATTTTAGGCCATAAAGTGACTTATGTAATCTGCATACATGATTGGGAAATGATGCATCAATGAAGCCAGGTGGTTGCTCCATAAAGACTTCCTCCTCAAGGTGACCATGTAAGAAAGCATTGGAAACATCCAATTGTCTGAAAGGCCAATTGAAGTGAACTGCAATTGTCAAAATAATTCGGATCATAGATGGTTTAATGACAGGACTGGAAGTTTCAGAGTAGTCCAATCCATCCAACTGTTGAAATCCTTTTGCTACCAATCGGGCTTTAAACCTGTCAATTGAGCCATCAGCCTTTTGTTTGACCTTATAAACCCATTTATTTCTAATGACATTACTATGAGTTGGTCTGGGACATAAGGACCAGGTGACATTAACTTGTAATGCTCGAAATTCTTCCTACATTGCTGCACACCAGGTAAGATCCTTGGCAGCTTGGTGAAATGTGGAAGGAGCAGTAGGAATGACCTGTGAGGTAAGTACACATAAAGGGTATTTGGTGGAGTAATAGAGGTGGTAGTCAGGGAAGGTTTTGGATTGAGAGGAACCTGTTTTGGATCGAGTGAACATGGGATGATTGTTCAATGGTTCCTCTATGGGTGGTGGGGAGGGGCTGTCATCAGGCATAGTAGATTCTGGATTGTGAGGTTCAGAGATAAGTGAGCTAGTGCTGAGTGATGAGATATCAGGTTCTGGATTTGGATTTGGAGATTCAAAGATAGGTGTGCGAGTGGTGATGGGTGAGATATCAGTTTCTAGTGTTGAAGAGTCATGGGTCGATGATGCAGGGGGTGTATAGGGAAGTAAATGTGAAGAAGAAAGGGAAGAAAAAGTGGTTACCTGGACAACTGATGATGACTTGTGTGAAGAAGGTTCCTGCATCGAGCCATGATTCTTTGCTTGAGGCTGAGTCGAAGATATATCCGAGGGGTGTGCTGGAAATTGATCTTATCAAAAACAACTTGTCGGCTGAGATAGACACGATTGGTGGCTGGATCAAGACACCTATATCCTTTGTGATTTGAACTATATCCTAGCAAAATGCATTTTTTGGATCGATAGAGGAGTTTGTGGGAATTGTATGGTCTGAGTAATGGGTAACAGGTGCAGCCAAAGACTTTAAGGAATGAGTAGTCTGGATTTTTGTTAAGTAGGAGTTGAAATGGAGTCATGTAGTTTAGGACAGCGGTTGGGAGCCTATTAATGAGAAAAATGGCTGTATTGAAAGCTTCTACCCAATAGTTGAGAGGCATATGAGCATGGGCCAGCATGGCTAATCCAGTTTCAGTCACATGTCTATGTTTCCTCTCGACAACCCCATTTTGTTGGAGAGTGTGAGGGCATGACATGTGATGAAGGATACCATTAGATTGAAGAAAATCCTTAAACTTGTGTGATGTGAATTCACCACCTCCATCAGATTGTAAGCATTTGATTTTTGTGTTAAGGAAATTTCAGCATATCCTTTAAATTTAAGGAAACAATTGAAGGCCTCTGATTTAGTATGTAATGGATATAGCCAAGAAAAGCGAGAGAAATCATCAATGAAAATTATATAATATTGACAGCCACTTATTGAAGAAATAGGAGAACACCACAAATCAGTGTGTATTATTTCAAGAGGACACTTGGACACTCGACTAGAAATAGGAAAAACTAATTTTTTGCTTTTAGCCAATTGACAAGGTTCACAAAATGAGCCACTGTGTGCATGGCCTTTTACAGAGATATCACTCTTAGACTCTAAGAGTTTGACAACTTTAGAAGTTGGATGTCCCAAACGTAGATGCCAAGTTGATAGGTATGCTGCAACTCCAAGTTTGGCAGTGAAGACAGAGACTTTATTGTGCAAGGAATTATTGAGAGAGGTGGCAAGGGAAATTGGATAGAGTCCATTTCTACTTGGCCCTTGTAAAAGAATCTGGCCCGTGAGGTTGTCCTTCACAACAAATGAATCAGCAATTAGTTTAAACCAACAATTGTTATATTTACAAAAATTTTGAATAGAAACTAAGTTAGTGGCAGCGGTAGGACAGTGTAAAACATTCTTTAAACAAAGAGGCATGGAGGAGGTTTGAAGTTTGGTAAAACCAGTATGGGCAATGTGCAAACCTGAGCCATTACCTACTGCTACTTCAGTTTCACCTTGATAAGGTTCACTGATGTGCAGGTTGTTGAGATCAGAAGTTATGTGACTGTTGGCACCACTATCAGCTAGCCATGTCTGATTTTCAGGGCTAAAATTGTTGGTTGATGCAGCCATGGCAGCAAGTTGAGCTGGAGGATGACGTCCCTTGTATGCAAAGTCCATTCGATGATAGCAATCAATAGCCAAGTGGCCAAGTTTGCCACAAATTTGACACTGAGATCGAGTAGAATTTGTTACAGAAGAAGCATCAGATCGAGAGTCCTTTGCTATCTCCGATTTCTTGGAATAAAAATTCTGGTTGGGCTTAAAATGACCTCCAGTAAACTGTTTCTTGTGAGGGTTAGGATTGTATTTCTTCTGTTGAGAGAACAAAGCAAATCCTCCTGACTCTGTAGAGGAATTATGACTCTGGACCATGAGTTCATAGTTGAGCAGTTCTGTCTGAAATTCATCAAATGAAAGTGATGTTTGTCGTGTTGCAAAAGAATAGGAAGTAACAAATGCATGAAATGAGGGGTTTAAACCACTGATCAAGTAGGATATCAGATCATCATCATCAACAGGCTTTCCAACAATAGCCAATTGATCAGATAATGATTTAAGAGTCTGAAGGAAATCGCTGCAGGTTTTGGAACCTTGGCGCAGAGATTGTAGTTACCTTTTGAGATGAGCTATTCGTGACTTTGATTGAGAAGCAAAACGTGAGGCAAGCTGAGTCCAGACCTGTTTAGAAGTAGAGAGACCATAGATAGAGGACAAGACTGTCTCGGATAAGGTTGCATTCAACCAACTGAGAAGATATTGGTCCTTCCTTTGCCAGAGAGCAAAAGCTGGATCAAGATTAGTAGTTTCCTTGCCCTCAGAGTCAAGTAAATACTTGGGAGGACAGGATTCCGAGCCATCAATAATACCAAACAAATCAAGGCTACGGAGAATGGGTGTTAATTTGGATACTGTAAAGTGTAACTCAAAAATCAGCCAACATACAACTCAAGAAAACCGAAACTAAATGCAAGAATAACACAAGATTCAACAACAAAAAATGTAAAGAACACGAGATATTTCGCCATAAGGCAAGAGGTTCGGGATAAATCCCTAATCCCCTTTTGAGCTTCCGCCAACGGGAAGAGATCACTATATTAACCAAAGATCGCAGCCACAAACAAGATTACAACACAGTTCTGGACAAATCACTCAAGATAAGACCGAAAACCACCTCCTCTAAAATCGGCCAAAGAATCCACACAAGGACACAAATAAGGCACTCTACAATTCACACAAGAGTAGTATAAGGCCTGCACTACAACCGATTTACAAGGAGAAACAATTTCAGAGATGTAAACTTGAAGTCGGCTGAGAGAAATCGAAGAGAGAGAGAGAGCAACGTGTGAGAGAAGAGAGAATGAGAGATTATTCAAAAATATCTCAAACCCTAGACAATTAATAGAAGTCTCTCGACTTTCTTTAATCCAACGGTAGATCTGTAGCTTGGGTATTTCATCTCGACCGTCCATAAGAAGAAGAAGGCGTGTTACTGAAAAACACGAGTTTTGCAGCTTAAACAAGAAACCGGGTCAGACTTCCTTTTTAATTTACTTCAGCCCACTTGCAGCCAACAGGCCCAACTTCCAGCAGAGGCCCAGCTTCATTGTAACATTTCCCCACAATCTCCACCTTGGTACAATGATCCTGGTTTCATTTATAGTGATCTTTCCATAGTTTGGCATCATTTGCTTGGTACCTGATACACAAATCAGCAAGTATCAATATTCAGCATCTTTAAACAGTCTAAAAACTTATTTAAAGGTAGAATTTTAGTTCCAACATCAGCAGGGTTAAAATAAGTAGAAATTTTCTCAAGTTTCACAACACCTTGTGAGATAACATCTCTAATGAAATGGAATTTAACATCTACATGTTTAGATCTATTATGCAAAACAGGATTTCTACTCAGATAAATGGCAGATTGGCTATCTGAAAATAAAACCACATCTTTCACAAAACCAATTTCATTCAACAAACCCTTCAGCTAAATACCCTCTTTTATAGCATCAGTTGTAGCAATATATTTAGCCTCGGTTGAAGATAAAGCAACAATTTTTTGTAGTTGTGATTTCCAACTAATACAAGAATTACATAAAGTATAAACATAAGAAGAAGTAGACTTCCTATTATCTCTATCTCCTGCATAGTCAGAATCAGTGTAACCCCTCAAGATAACACCATCAGATTGTTTTCTATAATGAATTCCCAAGTCACAAGTTCCCTTAATGTATCTAAGAAGCCACTTCATCGCTTCCCAATGTGTTTCACCTGGATTTGACATAAATCTGCTCAACACACTTATGGAGAAGGCTAAATCAGGTCTGGAACAGACCATTAGATACATGACAGACCCAACTGCATTAGAATAAGGCACTTTTGACATTCTTTTTAATTCAGTTTCAGATTTGGGAGATTGATCACTTGAAAGTTTGAAGTGATTTGCTAAAGGTAAGCTCACACTTTTAGCATCAATCATAGAAAACTTTTCAACCAATTTCAAAACATAAGATTTTTGACTTAGACTAAGTATGCCTTCTTTTCTATTCCTTTTAATTTCAATACCCAGAATTTTTCTGACAGAACCTAAATCCTTCATTTCAAATTCAGATTTCAGTTTGTTTTTAATGAACTCTATTTCTTTTATGTCGTGACTAGCTAAAATCATGTCATCTACATAAAGGAGAAGATAGAGTGCATTTTCACCACCATTTCCTCTACAATATAAACAGGTATCGAAATTACTTCTTTTAAACCCAAGTCCAAGCACAAAGGTATCAAATCTCTTGTACCATTGTCTTGGAGCTTGTTTTAAACCATATAAGGATTTTTTAAGAAGGCATACAAGGTCAAAATTTTTATTTATTTCAAAACCTTTTGGTTGTTCCATGTAAATAGTTTCATCAAGATCACCATTTAAAAAAGCAGTTTTGACATCCAATTGATCCAATTCCCAATCAAACTGAGCAGTTAAGGCTAATATCACTCTAACAGTAGTAAATTTCACAACTGGAGAAAAAATTTCATTAAAATCTATCCCCTCCTTTTGAGTGAAGCCCTTAGCCACTAGTCTAGCCTTGTATCTAATGTCATTTTCATTTTGTTCACCTCTTTTTATTTTGAAGATCCATTTACAATCAACAACCCGTTTCCCCTTAGGTCTTTCAGTCAAAATCCAAGTTTTATTTTTCTTAAGAGATTCCATCTCATCTTGCATTGCATCACGCCAATGCTTGGAATCTTGACTACTCATAGCCTCATTATAAGAACTAGGCTCATTTTCAATAAAACTTTGAACGGTAAGCAAAGACACTTCATCATCAAACCTCACGGGTGGTCTAATCTGTCTTCTTTGCCTATCACGAGCTAGTTGATAATCATCTAAAGTCTGATTTGTCTCTAAATCAGTTTCAGATTGCTCAATCTCATTATTACTATGTGTTTCAACATCAGTTTCAGTTTCTAGCTCTCCAATCTGAATATTAGGCATATGATTATCATTTTCAACTTGCTCCACCTCAATTTCAGCCTCTCTCTCTATGCTATCAGTCTGATTTATAGGATCAGAGTTGCTGTTCACTTTTAAACAAAGCAGATCAGATTCATTAAAGACCACATTTCTACTTATTATGATCCTATAACCCTTGGTTTCCCTTACCCATAGTCTATACCCTTTTACCCCTTCACCATAACCTAAGAAGACACACTTAAGAGCTCTAGATTCAAGTTTCCCCTCATATTGATGTGCAAAGGCTGCACATCCAAATACTCTTAAGTTGCTAAGATCAATAGGCTTATTTCTCCACTTTTCTTCAGGGGTTTTAAATTGTATAGCACTAGCGGGGCTTCTATTAATAAGATAACTAGCAGTTTTTGTAGCTTCCCCCCAAAATAGCTTAGGAAGACCAGAACTTAAAAGCATGCATATAACCTTTTCAAGCAAAGTTCTATTCATTCTTTCAGCTAAGCGATTTTGTTGTGGAGTGTGTGTAACAATTCGGTGTCTTAAAATACCATGCATTTTACACAACTCATCAAACTCATAATTGCAGAATTCAAGCCCATTATCTGTTCTTAAAACTTTTATCCTTTTATCTGTCTGATTTTCAATCAGATTTTTTCATTCTTTAAAGGCAATAAAAGTTTCAGATTTTGTTTTCAACAGAAATACCCAATTCTTTCTTGAAAAATCATCAATGATTAACAAGAAATATTTAAAACCAGTATGAGTAGGCACATTGGCTGGTCCCCAAAGATCAGCATGCAAGTATTCAAGAATAGACACAGATTTATGCATTCCAGGCAGAAATGGTAGTCTATTATGCTTTCCTAGAATGCAATAGTCACAAAAACTGAGTTTTTCAATGTTATCTTTACCAAAGGCACCTTGTTTTTTCAAAATCTGCAATCCTTTATCACTAATATGATCCAATCTCTTGTGCTATATTTGTGATTTATCATTAGAAACAGTAAGTGCTGCTGAAGTGGAATTAAAAGTGTTTTTAGTTTGCAAAATGTAAAGTCCATGTCTCTTGGGAGCTTCCACAATTAAGTGTGAATTCCTCAAGATTTTAATGTATCCCGAATTAATCATAATGTCATAGTTTAGGTCATCTAACACACCTAAAGAGATCAGATTTCTTTGAAGGTCAGGTACAAATCTGGTCTTTTCTAGGACAAGGACACTATTGTCATTTACTCTTAAAGTGATAGTTCATATGCCCTTAACTTGACATGCCATATGATTACCCATTAAAACTTGACCACCATTTACATTTTCAAAATCAGCAAACCACTCTTTATTAGGACACATGTGAAAAGTACAACCTGAGTCTAAAATCCACTCTTGACATGGCTGGTGAGTAACAGCAACATAGACTTCATCTATATCGGTTTCATTATTGCAGGCCAGAGCTGCATCACCATCAAATTTAGACCTATTCCTATTGTCACTAAGCCTCTTAGGACAATCTTTGATAAAATGACCTTCCTCTTGACAGTAAAAACATTTTTTGCCTTTGATTTTCACTTTATCCTTTTGAAAAACCTTTTTTCTTTTGACCAAACTTCTTATTGGGGTGATTAGTCTTAGGAGTAAACCTAGACTTTACCATCAGATTAACACCACTAACAGATTCTTTCCTATCATATTTTAACTCTAACTCCTTATTTCTTAAGGCATTTATTATCACCTCGGTGGTTAGAGTTTCCCTACCATATTCAATAGCATGCTTGACATCCTTATATTTGTCACCAATTGAATTTAATAAAACCACAGCCAACTGATCTTTTGAGAGTTTCTCATCACAGTTGGCAAGGTCACGGGATAATCTATTGAATCTGTCAAAGTTTGCATCAAGATCAAGAGAAGAATCAATTTTAAAACCAAAAAACTGTTTTAGAAGATACACTTTATTTGGAATAGTTTTTGTCAGATTTGTATCTTCAAGTTTTTTCCACAATTCAGCAGCAATTTTTGTTTCACCAATTTCTCTCAAAACGTTATCAGACAAATGCAAGAAAATAGAACTCCAGGCAGTTTCATCAAGTTCTGTTTTCTTGTTTTCATCTAGACCCTCAGGCCATGACTCATCAAGTGCTTTTGCACATTTTTGTTGCATTAAAAGTGCTCTCATTTTCTGGCGCCAGAGACTGAAGTCTCATTTGCCATTAAAAACTTCCATTTCAAATTTTGAAGCAGGCATGATTAAAAAAAAATATTTGAGTGAATAAGTGTTGTGTGCTCGGACAGTCAGACCTTACCAAAACAGTGTACAACAAGTAATAACCTAGTTATCAACACTCAAGAGATAATAACAGAACTATTCTATTATCACTAGGTTGTAAACAATGTTCAGAACTTCACAGAGTTCTTTTAGGCAAGATAGTCACTTAAATCACGTTTTTCACATAACAAGAACTAGTACACTTATCGCAATTGCATTATACTTTATTAAAGAGCACATGCAGAGTTTTTATATCAAGGTTCTTGACTCGAAATCAAGACAACCCTCAGATTCCAGACAACTCACGGTTTCTGGACAAAGGAATTGCCAAGAAGAGTCTCAAACCAAGTTTTCAAAACACTAACAAAAATTAACTCTAATGTATAAGCAATATATGCACTAAATCTTTATAACAAACTCGAAAATGGAAAGATCTCACCAAAACCCCCCTTGATGGGTTACAGAACAAAAATTTCGAGTACTGTGAATCACGAGAAACAGTGATGACCGAACGGACTGCACGACTTCAGAGCCTTGAACCTTCGCCTGAGCTCTGATACCACTGTAAAGTGTAACTCAAAAATCAGCCAACATACAACTCAAGAAAACGGAAACTAAATGCAAGAATAACACAAGATTCAACAACAAAAAATGTAAAGAACACGAGATATTTCGCCCTAAGGCAAGAGGTTCGGGATAAATCCCTAATCCCCTTTTGAGCTTCCGCCAACGGGAAGAGATCACTATATTAACCAAAGATCGCAGCCACAAACAAGATTACAACACAGTTTCTGGACAAATCACTCAAGATAAGACCGAAAACCGCCTCCTCTAAAACCGGCCAAAGAATCCACACAAGGACACAAATAAGGCACTCTACAATTCACACAAGAGTAGTATAAGGCCTGCACTACAACCGATTTACAAGGAGAAACAATTTCAGAGATGTAAACTTGAAGTCGGGTGAGAGAAATCGAAGAGAGAGAGAGAGCAGCGTGTGAGAGAAGAGAGAATGAGAGATTATTCAAATATATCTCAAACCCTAGACAATTAATAGAAGTCTCTCGACTTTCTTTAATCCAACGGTAGATCTATAGCTTGGGTATTTCATCTCAACCGTCCATAAGAAGAAGAAGGCGTGTTACTGAAAAACACGAGTTTTGCAGCTTAAACAAGAAACTGGGTCAGACTTCCTTTTTAATTTACTTCAGCCCACTTGCAGCCAACAGGCCCAACTTCCAGCAGAGGCCCAGCTTCATTGTAACATTTCCCCATAGATACCCAAAGGAGATAATTGGTGTGATCCAATTTGATGGAAATAAGTGGGGCTAAGTTCTGTGCAGTGAATGGAGTGGTAGTAGGAACATTGGTTGCGGAAGACATGGTTGAATCGAGGAAGGTGTGTACCCAAGAATGGCTCTAATACCATATAAGATTCAAGAAAGAGAGATAAATATGAGAATGCAGCTTGATGATACTGCTGTTGTATTGATCAATATATATAGAGTTACATGATAACAAATTATGGTTACATGAAATCTTATCTATACAATTCAAATGTAGATAATAACAAGATGAACAAAAGAGGATCTGTTGGAATTAATCAGTCTTATCCTCTTTAACAGATGTTTGAATTTGAATGCCATCTTTATCCTAAACAATTCATAGCACCACCATCTGCTGGAAGATGAGATTCACCTTGGAGAATTTTCAGAAGCTTGTTAGAGAGCTGTTAAAGATGATATCTGCTCGAATGCTCCTACAACGTTCTTTAGCTTGGTCAATTAGTTGGTTGGCAAGAATGTTGCCCTATATTTGATTGAAAATCCTCCATTAAAAATAAAATAAAGTGACGAACAGTATCCAAACTATGAACTTAAAGTACAAAAACTAAACCAAAAAATTAATTATCATTGATGCATAATGCATTTATTGAATGACACATTAAAATTTCCTACTGCCAATCATATATTTTGGTCTCATCACCCAAAAAGGCATGAAGATAGATGCCATCACCCTTTGCTGTCCAAAAGCAAGAATCAAATTTGCATTTTTTCTGTCCCCATTTTGACTTAAAAACATCGAAAGTTCGCTTCTTTGAACCCCATCCAAGAGTGCAGAAAAACAATGTATTTTGAAAGAAGCTATCACAAAACATCCACTGAAATTCTTGATTATTAGTAAGAGTATGATGCCCGAGGTCATCATTTTTAGATGCACAATGCAACGACAATGCAGACCCCGGCGGTAGTTGATTGATGATATGTATATGATATTTTGTAGTGAAATAACAATGGGCGGCGTGAGAAAGGCTGCTGCAACTCAATAAAAAGAGAAATAAAAAGAGACTTTTCATCGTGATACAATATTTGAGAAGGCTTGTTACTGTGACAATTCTTTAAAATGATAGTATAATGTTTATAGTTGTTTTTTATGATGAATCCAACACGTAATATTGTAGCAATTGGAATTTAATTATCAAAAGAGATTAAGAGTTTCACAGTTGGATTGCAAGTATATGGTATTAGTATGTATTCGAATATTATGATATAAAATTATGTCAATAATATACACTATAAAATCAGATTTATGATTTTAGATGACTCTTATAGTGGCAATTCATAAGAAGGTAGTATCCTTTTTATAATTGTTTTTCTTAGGATGAATCCAACATGTAAGTATTGTAGCAATTGGAATTAATTATCAAAAGGGATTATGAGCTTCAAATCGGATTGCAAGTATATGGTATCAGTATAGCGATAATCTACCAATATGATAGGGTGTTCGATTGTATAAATCTGAAATAATTATATAATTATGTCAATTATATAAACTATAAAATTTTGTCTGTAAATCGCCTACGTAACCTGTTAGCACCAGCAACTCCATTTCACTCATCAAATTGACTGGTTTTTGGTGGAAATTAAGAGGGGTATCCTCAATTGAGATTGTGATCAATTTTAAAAATTCTTCTAAATTTAGATGTCCTCAATTGAGATTTTAATGGATTTTAAGTAATGTCACCCCGAGTTCTTCTCTCATTAGAATTTGAACAAAATTGACAACAAAGATCCGGTAATTGGGGTACCGAGACATGAGTTCGCCTCCTGAAGGTTGGCCAATAGGATGAGAATATATACGAGGATATTAGATGTCATGGAAAGATTCGTGTTGCTATTCGGTAAATGTGATATTTGATACTTCTTCAAGATGGTACTCTCTCCTTTTTATAGATCTTTCGTTAAGGTTAAGTTATGATAATGAGTTTGTCAAATTACATTGTGAATCCAAGAAAGTATGCATTGTAGGAATTGGAATTTAATTAACAAAAACCATTATGAGATTCAAAATTCTACTGCAAGTATAATGTATCCATATAGTGACAATATTCTAGCCACATGAAAACTAGTAAAAATACGTAATTTATGTAGTCCAAGATCTATGGAGAAATTACTAATATATATATATAATTGTAGAATTTCTAAATAATTATATGTAGATTATGTCAATACTATTTAGCATTAGTGGTATTAAAACATTAATTTAGGTGACATAAGTGTTACTAAATAATAGGCATCATTAATAAATTCGATAATTATTAATTGTACATTTAATTGGGTATATCATCCAACTAGATTAGTAATGTAGTACTACTAATGTTAAATAGCATTATTCATTCTACACGTGATAATAGGATTTTATGTGTCTAAATTTGAAATGGATTCTTACAATTTTCTATAAATTATACATTCCATTTATTTGAATTGAGAAAATTTATTATATTTTAGAATCTGTTAACCATTCATAACTCTCAATATTAGGAAGTCTTTTTAGGAATATAATCTATTGATAAGAAGTCACTTAAAATTGTTCCAATAAAATGGTATCTGAGGGAATTCAAGAAATTTGGATCCGAGGATGTTTTTTAGGAATACAGTTAATACTCATTGATTATATTCATAAAAGCTCTTTTTAGGAAAATATTTTAATATTCATTC
Organism: Osmanthus fragrans; assembly: GCA_019395295.1. Classification (NCBI taxonomy): domain Eukaryota; kingdom Viridiplantae; phylum Streptophyta; class Magnoliopsida; order Lamiales; family Oleaceae; genus Osmanthus; species Osmanthus fragrans. The sequence continues at coordinate 725,938 of JAEDXY010000039.1, read as the reverse complement.
ACCCATCTTTCTATATAGACTAAAAAAGAAAAGCCTGTATTATTATTATTTTGCAAATAAAAAACTTGTATTCTGTAACTGATGAACAGATATAACTTCCCTCTAAACCTAGCCGCTATGTAAGCGTAATCATGATTGAAGTTTAATTAGTATTAGGTAAATGTGGTTAGGGTCCTTAGAATTCGCAAGGAGTAGGTTACCGATAAATCCAATAATAAGGGTATATCGCTGAGCAACATCCCAAAGCATACTGATCTCCATTTGCAAATTCTCATCCTGCTGGACTGCTTTGCATTAATATTAAAGGAAAGATTGGCTAATTAAATCTAGTCTTGAGGATTCCAACCTTAACAAGAAGTTTAGGCATTTGGATCGATGGCGTCCTCATACCCACAATTTTTCATTTGTATAAATTTTATATGATATGTACTAAGCTACATAGGGAAAGATCGAACATCGTAAAAGTTCTTTAGTGTAATGGAGTGTCAATTGTGGGCTGTGGCTTTGATTGGCAAAAAGAAAGATAGTTCTTTTTGTTTGTGACTAGGTTGTCAATTTGTGGGCTGTGGCTTTTCATGGAGACTGATTGGCAAAGATAAAGACAGTTCTTTTTGTTTGTGACTAGGTTTTCTTGTTAACTTTAGTCATTCATAGCACCACCATCTGCTGGAAGATGAGATTCACCTTGGAGAATTTTGAGAAGCTTGTTAGAGAGCTGTTAAAGATGATATCTGCTCGAATGCTCCTACAACGTTCTTTAGCTTGGTCAATTAGTTGGTTGGCAAGAATGTTGCCCTATATTTGATTGAAAATCCTCCATTAAAAATAAAATAAAGTGACGAACAGTATCCAAACTATGAACTTAAAGTACAAAAACTAAACCAAAAATTAATTATCATTGATGAATAATGCATTTACTGAATGACACATTAAAATTTCCTACAGCCAGTCATATTTTTTGGTCTCATCGCCCAAAAAGGCACGAAGATAGATGCCATCACCCTTTGCTGTCCAAAAGCAAGAATCTAATAATTTGCATTTTCTCTGTCCCCATTTTGACTTAAAAACATCGAAAGTTCGCTTCTTTGAACCCCATCCAAGAGTGCAGAAAAACAATGTATTTTGAAAGAAGCTATCACAAAACATCCACTGAAATTCTTGATTATTAGTAAGGGTATGATGCCCGAGGTCATCATTTTTAGATGCACAATGCAACGACAATACAGACCCCGGCGGTAGTTGATTGATGATATGTATATGATATTTTGTACTGAAATAACAATGGGCGGCGTGAGAAAGGCTGCTGCAACTCAATAAAATGAGAAATAAAAAGAGACTTTTCATCATGATACAATATTTGAGAAGGCTTTTTACTGTGACAATTCTTTAAAATGATAGTATAATTTTTATAGTTGTTTTTTATGATGAATCCAACACGTAATATTGTAGCAATTGGAATTTAATTATCAAAAGAGATTAAGAGTTTCACAGTTGGATTGCAAGTATATGGTATTAGTATGTATTCGAATATTATGATATAAAATTATGTCAATAATATACACTATAAAATCAGATTTATGATTTTAGATGACTCTTATAGTGGCAATTCATAAGAAGGTAGTATCATTTTTATAATTGTTTTTCTTAGGATGAATCCAACATGTAAGTATTGTAGCAATTGGAATTAATTATCAAAAGGGATTATGAGCTTCAAATCGGATTGCAAGTATATGGTATCAGTATAGTGACAATCTATCAATATGATAGGGTGTTCGATTGTATAAATCTGAAATAATTATATAATTATGTCAATTATATAAACTATAAAATTTTGTCTGTAAATCGCCCACATATCCTGTTAGCGCCAGCAACTCCATTTCACTCATCAAATTGACTGGTTTTAGGTGGAAATTAAGAGGGGTGTCCTCAATTGAGATTATGATGAATTTTAAAATTCCTTCTAAATTTAGATATCCTCAATTGAGATTATGATGAATTTTAAAAATCCTTCTAAATTTAGATGTCCTCAATTGAGATTTTAATGGATTTTAAGTAATGTCACCCCGAGTTCTTCTCTCATTCGAATTTGCACAAAATTGACAACAAAGACCCGTAATTGGGGTACTGAGACATGAGTTCGCCTCCTGAAGGTTGGCCAATAGGATGAGAATATATACGAGGATATTAGATGTCATGGAAAGATTCGTGTTTGTGAGAAAATCTTCTCCAAATACGTGGTTTTCGAGTTCAGTCACTTACCAATCAATCAACCAACCAATCCAAATCCTACAACCCACAACACCTATTCACCTAGGTTGCTTTCTCCTTCCTTGCCCACAACAAGAACACAAAATGGTGGTAATTTTGCTAGAGCCACAAGAGGCAAAGAGAAGAAACAAGTCGGCAGTCTTTTCTCTCAAAAAGGGGCAAAATAAAACACACTTGAATTACCAAGAAGGAAGAGAAACTTATAGTATAGGTTAGGTTTAACAACTTGGGCCAAAATCCAACAAATGGGTAACACAAAGTAATTGGGCCAAGACACGAGAAAACCCTCCTATAGGTGAATTTGGGCTAAGGCAACATTAATACAATTAAGTTGCAACTAGTGGCCCACGTTGCTTTCGGGTCGACCATATGGATTGATTGATTGATATTTATTTCACTCATCGGCCGAAGCCTATGAAATATATTCCGACACGGTTTAACATCATTGCCCGGGATTATTGGGTATCAAAAACCTAACAATCTCCACCTTGATTCCCAATAAACCTGCAAGCAAACAAAACACACAGTTTATACTTGCACAATCAAGGTAACCAATAAAATTGGTTTCACAGACCTTACATCGTGTTTCCGTCCTGAAACACATACCATACCTGCTCCGTATACTCACCAGGGCTAAGGTCAACAACACCCAAGTAGAAGCAGATAATTACAGTAAACAGTCAAGAGCAAATAAACATGCGATAAAGATATAACATAGGATAATACACATACAGATCTTTTTCAAACACATTCACACAGAACAATAAATTAACACCAAGTTAACCAACACACGGTCAACACATATGCAACAAATGCATAAATGACCCCACGAAAAAGATCTCTCCACACTTATCCTATCCCATTCTGTGTTACTCCTATCTTGAGAACACATATCTCCTCTCATCGCTCCACCATGCTCACTAGACTAATCACTCAACACATGTCTAATTGGTAAGTCACAATAGATCCTAAGTTCTTGGGATAATCCTTTATCACCTCATCACTTCTCCCAAACTACGTAGATAATGGGGCTCCACCTAACAGAAGTGATAGAAGTGTCCTCTCTCACACTCCACCTGATCAGGGTCTCTTTCTGATAAAGGATTCTAGACATTTGATCACATCTCCACTCGTGATCCAAATGTCACACTCCACATCCCCCGGTACAAACAACAATGTACCCCTAGGCATCTATACTCCACCTCACCAATAGACATCCAACACACACACACTGCTAATGCATCTTAACCCTACTATGAATGCAAACACATACACCAAGTATACGAGTCACATTGATTCATGCAATTACATACATCAAACACATTGAAAGCGTAACATACAACATGCAACAGAATCAAGTACTCACACACATGCAAAAAGGATTACACACAGATGCAATGCAGTAACTAGGTTTACACTCAATAAATCTCACTAGGGTCATCATTCGACCCCATAGCCACATTCGCCTCATCTCTCATCCTACCCCTTTGCTTTTCCTTCTTTTTGGGACAATCCCTAATAAAGTGTCCAGACTTATCACAGCTGTAACACTGTCTAACACTAGACTTGTCCCATCATTTGCCCTTCTTTTTACCACCCTCATCACTCGAGTCACTACTCGAATCACTATTGTCTTGAGCTCTACCCAAATTCATTTGCTTAAATTTCATTCTACTCCTCATCACATGTAACTCACCATTCCTATTCTCTTCTTTTTCAGCTTTGATCTCCATCTCCTTACTCCTAAGTGAGTCTATGACAATCTCGGGTGTTAAGGTATCCCTACCATACTTAATAGCATTCTTAACCTCTCTATATGATTCAGGCATAGAATTAAAAAAAATTATAGCTTTATAGGTTTCAGACACCTTTTCATCACTATTAACAATATCTTGCACAAGTTTGTTAAAGACATCCAAATTGTCATCAAGATCCTTTGAAGGATCCATTTTAAAGCTGAAAAACTTTTCAAGCAAGTACAACTTATTAGGAGTAGACTTAAGCAAATATAAACTCTCCAACTTTTTCCAAAGTTCTTTTGTAGAGTCGAGCTTTCCAACTTTTCTCAAAATAGCGTCAGATAAGTGTAAAATAATTGAAGTGTAAGCAAGTTCATCATATTCTTCTTTTTGTGCTTCTGTCAAATTTGTAGGAAATTTGCCGTCTATGGTTTTTGAAACCTTTTGTTGAACTAAAATCCCCTTCATCTTTTGTTGCCAAATCGAAAAATCCCCTTTCCCATTGAAAATTCCAACTTCAAAATGCGAAGTCATTTTTAGAAAATAAGACAACCAAAGTATACAATTAGGTCACACAAAGTAATCCTAAGGTCACAGTATACACCGTTCTAAATTTTCAGGGTTTCGTAAGATTCACGATCTCAGATCAAGGGAATGTTTGAACGGGTCAAGTCCAGATTTTCTAACAAAATAATCAATGCAACACGAAGGTATGATAACACGGATTCAAATTTTCACGCAATACAGTCTCACACAGTGACTATATGACAATTAGAGCACAAAAGTAATAATTAACTTGCAATTAAATTCAACACTTCAAATAGAGCAAATAATTCCTAAATTTCTAACACAAGCAATGTTACCCCTTCACGATAACCACAATCATATTGTCACCCCACACGATGACGCGCTAATACTGAAATTTAACGGGATAAGCCAATTTACCAGAGCGGACCTATCTGAGTCCGTAAATTACGAGAGATGCAAATTTACTACTTTAGGGCCGCAATCTTGGCCTAAAGTAATTCAGTAAATATTCAGAAGTTCCGACCGACGCTCCACCAAGGGCAAAATCGTCCAACTTTTTCTACAGTACCTGAAACAGAAAACTAAAAACACAAATTTGTCAGAAATAACGTTAGCAACAATCTGTTTTCAGACCTCGTCGCCTAAAACGGTGGCACGCGCTCGCACGCGCCTCGCCGGAGTCCCACGCGCCGCCGATCTTCGTCACCGGAATCCAGACGCGCCACCCCCCGAGATAGTACTCCACCTGCACGTTCCAAATCCGGTCTCCGTTTCTCCAAATTCTTTTTGGTTTAGCCGGAAATCGCATTTACAGGTCCGATTTTCGCACAGTTTTCTGGACAGATTCGCGTTTCTGTTTCTGCTCCGTTTCTGGCTGATTTCTGATCGATTTTTGGCCGGAAATCCACTACCAACCTCGCTCTGATACCAATTGTGAGAAAATCTTCTCCAAATACGTGGTTTCCGGGCACAGTCACTTACCAATCAATCAACCAACCAATCCAAATCCTACAACCCACAACACCTATTCACCTAGGTTGCTTTCTCCTTCCTTGCCCACAACAAGAACACAAAATGGTGGTAATTTTGCTAGAGCCACAAGAGGCAAAGAGAAGAAACAAGTCGACAGTCTTTTCTCTCAAAAAGGGGCAAAATAAAACACACTTGAATTACCAAGAAGGAAGAGAAACTTATAGTATAGGTTAGGTTTAACAACTTGGGCCAAAGTCCAACAAATGGGTAACACAAAGTAATTGGGCCAAGACACGAGAAAACCCTCCTATAGGTGAATTTGGGCCAAGGCAACATTAATACAATTAAGTTGCAACTAGTGGCCCACGTTGCTTTCGGGTCGACCATATGGATTGATTGATTGATATTTATTTCACTCATCGGCCGAAGCCTATGAAATATATTCCGACAGGATTTAACATCATTGTCCGAGATTATTGGGTATCAAAAACCCAACAATTTTGCTATTCGGTAAATGTGATATTTGATACTTCTTCAAGAGGATACTCTCTCCTTTTTATAGTTCTTTCGTTAAGGTTAAGTTATGATAATGAGTTTGTCAAACTACATTGTGAATCCAAGAAAATATGCATTGCAGGAATTGGAATTTAATTAACAAAAGCCATTATGAGATTCAAATTCTATTGCAAGTATCCATATAGGGACAATATTCTAGCCACATGAAAACTAGTAAAAATACGTAATTTATGTACTCCAAGATGTATGGAGAAACCAATATACATAATAAACAGTTGTAGAATTTTTAAATAATTATCTATACAAGTAATGCTATTTAGCATTAGTGGTATGAAAATATTAGGTTAGGTGACATAAGTGATACTAAATAATAGGCATCAATAATAAATAATATAATTGTACATTTAATTGGGTATATATATATATATATATATATATATATATATATATATATATATATATATATATATATATATATATATATCATCCAAACTAAACTAGTGGTGTAGTACTACTAGTGTTAAATAGCATTATTCATACTATACCCTGTAATAAGATTTTATGTGTCTAAATTTGAAATGGATTCTTACAATTTTCTATAAATAACCTGTGTATCAACATAACATCATTCATGTTAGGTTTTGATACCCAATAAATTTCGAGCTATGATGTAAACGTCATAATATAATTTGATAGACCTCGACCAATGGTGAATTAATTACCAACAACCAAGTCCAAAGGCCTTACCCGACCCATTTATATTACCCCTTGGATGACTTTTAATCTTGGCACATTTAACCTTCTCATTGGTCCAAATAAAAGCCTAAACTAACCCTACTTATATGTGCCTACCCTAGCCGCGTTTTAGTGTATGATTTGTGTGTGAAATTAGGCGAAAATGTGTGCCTTTGTGGAGAGAAAATCGGCTAACTTTGTGTCCAAAAACCGGTGAATTCATCTTTGTATTTTGGTCTCTTCTCTTGCCTTCTTCCATTGGTTTTTCCCTTGCCTTTGTGGCTACAAATCATCACCGTTATCTTATCCTTTGTGGGTGAGATTGAGAAGCAATTGCAGTGAATATATTGGCTGTAGATTGGAGCCATTTGGATTGGTTGTTTGATAGAGAAAAGTAATGTTAAACTGAGTTCGGAAAACAGCGTTTTGACTATTTTTAAAGCAAACTTTCACGACAATTCAGCTAAACTTTATTGTTCAAATTTACTGGTTTTAAGTGGGGAAAATTGTACATTCCATTTATTTGAATTGAGAAATTTTCTTATCTTTTAGAATCAGTTGACCTGTCCAAACTCTCCATATTAGGAAGTCTTTTTAGGAATATGATCTATTGATAAGAAGTCACGTAATATTGTTCCAATAATATATTTAGTAATATTGTTCAAATATTATCAGTTTTCCTACCCACATTTTTTTTTATTCTGAAAGTAAATTTAGTTTTTTAGGAAAATGAATAATTTTTAAAAAAGCAAAATAGCATAAATTAGCTTGATTTATTGAACATTTCAAGACTAAATTAACGGGCTGTTGAAGGAATTTCAAAATGATTAATTAGTTACAATAAGATATTTTTGGTGTTGATTTATATTATATGTAGTATATATGATATACAGTATATCATAAAATAATTTTAATTTAATGGTTAAATATGATTTTTCCTTCTTCAACACGAAATTTGATTCCCGGACTCGAACGAATCAAATGGTGAGTGAGTACCATAAGTATAATATTCCTCATCATGGAAAACTGTTTGTTTAGACCAAATTTGATGCAAATACGCTTATAAAAAAAAATTATGTGTAAGAGCCTCATTATAATTTTTCGTCTAGGGCCTCAGAATTTCAGAAGTTCTTTATTGTAATGGAGTGTCAATTTGTGGGCTGTGGCTTTTCATGGAGACTGATTGGCAAAGAGAAAGATAGTTCATTTTGTTTGTGACTAGGTTTTCTTGTTAACTTTAGTCATTCATAGCACCAACATCTGGAGCTTGGAGAATTTTGAGAAGTTTGTTAGGGAGCTGTTAAAGACAATATCTGCTCGAGTGCTCCTACAACGTTCTTTAGCTTGGTCAATTAGTTGGTTGGCAAGAATGTTGCCCTATATCCTCCATTTAAAAAAAAAATGAAGAACAGTATCCAAACTTTGAACTTAAAGTACAAAAACTAGACCAAAAATTAATTATCATTGAATCATATTGAATGACACATTAAAATTTCCTATTGCCAGTCATATTTTTTGGTCTCATCGCCCCACAATCCATGAAGATGGATGCCATCAGCCTTTGCTGTCCAAAAGCAAGAATCTAATTTGCATTCGCTCTCTCCCCATTTTGACCTAAAAACATCGAAACTTCGCTTCTTTGAACCCCATCCAAGATTGCAGAAAAACAATGTATTTCCAAAGAAGCTATCACAAAACGTCCAGTGAAATTCTTGATTATTAGTAAGAATATGATACCCAAGGTCATCATCTTTAGATGCACAATGCAACGACAATACAGATCCAGGTGGTAGTTGATTGATGATATGTATATGATATTTTAAAGAGATATAACAACGGGTGGCGTGAGAAAGGCTGCTGCAACCCAATAAAATGAGAAATAGAAAGAGATTTTTCATCATGATACAATATTTTAGGATGTTGTAAAATGATTGGTGCGTTGATTTAAGATTTTAGAAGGCTTTTTACAGTGACAATTCTTTAAAATGATAGTAGCCTTTTTATAGTTTTATTTTCTATGATGAATCCAACACGTAATATAGTAACAATTGGAATTTAATTATCAAATGGGATTATGAGTTTCACAGTTGGATTGTAAGTATATGGTATCAGTATAGCGATAATCTATCAATATGATAGGGTGTTCGATTGTATAAATCTGAAATAATTATATAAATTATGTCAATAATATGAACTATAAAATTTTGTTTGTAAATTGCCTACATATCCTGTTAGCGCCAGCAACTCCATTTCACTTATCAAATTGACTGGTTTTAGGTGGAAATTAAGTAATATGCCTAATTTGGACCATTCAGCCTACAAAGAAATTTGACAAAGAAAACTGAAAAGTAGTTCAAAATAATCTAACGTTCAAGATTTATTCTACTAGTTCTCTTTAAACAGCTTATCCCCACAACCCAACACCCCAAAAGTGATTTAATAATCTCGTTTCTCTGCAATCCATACCCCAGTTTCCTCCTCCTGAGAAATTAATCTCAAACCATTGCCACAGGACATTGGTGGAGTTGGACATTCTTCATTGTAGAGGGAAAAATTAAGTTAAATTTTTTTCAAGAAACCTAACGTTATTGAAAATAATTCAACACATTACTTTAAATATTACATATATGTTTTCGTCATCATATAATTACATCGTTATCAATATTGTTAAATGCATCATTTTTCATATGCACAATCAGACTATCATCCAACTGTCGATTTCCAATCCAATAGCTTAGTTCAAATTTCTACCAACCAAGCTTCTTTTATCCACTCCAGCAAACTACTTTTAGTGCTCTCTTTTCTCTTTTTTCACTTTCTCTTTCTGTATCTATCCTATTTATCTAACATAAATTCAACCTATTTTTACAAGGTTCATGCTCTGTTGGGAAATAAAACAGATCGAGATAATATATATAACACGATATGAAGTATATGATCACAAACAAACAATAAGATAAAAGGCAAAGAATTAATTGACAGAGAAACAGAGTATTTTATTTAATTGATAAATATGGAGAAAACAAATACAGTAACTGTGCCTATATAATTATTCTATATTTCAAAAATACAAAACTTGTGAAAAAGAGTCTAATATTTATAGGGTTGCATGCCAAACACTAAAAATACCATAAATATGGAAACAATATCAAAAATCACATGGAATAAAGGAAATAATATTTTTTTTTTCAATAAAAGCACGTATAACAAAGGAAACAATATTTTCCCAAAACAAAAATCAACCTCATCTGGGTTAAAAATTCTAACAATCTCTACACCTTGATACAAATTCCTGTTCAACGACCGAAGTTTCAAAATTTCTCCACTGAGAAAAATATATCCAACTGGAACGAAAAATTCAAACTCTTGAACAAGAACTAAACTTTCTCCAACACCAAAATATTCATTCTCTTCCATGGTATCCAATACATATACATGAACCCAAATACCGAGTTTTCCAAAATTCACAAAGAATTAGAAATTACTAAACAGTCTCGAAGCATACATTATAGCATAATTAACTCACAATACTTTCATAGAAAGCCACTGTCTAGTCCCAACACTTTCAAAAACACTAAAAGCATGTGCAACCGAATCAGCATCCACATACCTATCTCCAATAGATCTATCCCTATCAACTGAATACGATGGAACTGCAGGTAATGGGGCCAAAGCGGACTTACCTAGATCATCCAAAATCAACAGAGTAGTATTCTTCAATATAGACCCCGAACCAAAGTTCAATGGTACAGTATCAAACTGAATCTCCATCGCGGTACTAAATCTATAATGACTTTTCTTTACAAATTATGTCCAACCTTGCATGATATATAACTATGACCTCTTTCGCCCTTCCAATACAATATGAACACCCTTTTGAACCCTCAAAACTCCACCTCCTTCAGAGAATATGTACCCTTTTGAATCAAGAGTACTCAACGAAATGAGATTCTTCTTTAAATCTAAAATATGTCGAACGTGATCAAGTGTTCTACATATTCCATCCATCAGTTTCAATTTGACTTTATCAATATCAGCTACTTGACAATGTTCGTTGTTACGCATGACAACGACACCTTACGTCACCGTTTCATATATTTTAAATAAATTCCGATTATGACACATATGGAATGTACAAATTGTATCCAAAATTTATTCCTCGTCAGGTTTGGATTCCATGTCAAAAATCGTCAAAATATCTCCATCACTCAAATAGTTCTTGGCTATGTTGGTCTCATATGAAATATTTAATTGCTTCTCATGATTTGCAGTCAAATTACTTTTGTTCTACGATTGTTGCAATCCCTGTTAGTGTTTCATTTCTTCTTGTAATAATAATAAACTTAATTACTGAAATTTGGTATCGACTTGTCCCTTCTTCAATCACCATGGATAACAAGACCTTCTCCATCTCTGGCCTCAGATCCAACCAGATGCTTCATTTTCTCTTTTGAAAATAAGGATCATACGCATCTCCAATGGTGAGAGTATACGACTATACACGATCGTGTTTCTAAATGAAGTAAACGATGCGGGCAACAAATACAAAAGGATTAAAACCAAATCTTCTTCATCGTACTTTAACTTTAAATCTCCAAATCAACGACAATCTCCTTGAACACAACCAAATGATTTTCCAAAGATCCGTCTTCTATCATGCGATAAAAATACAACTTATGTTTCGGATGCAATTTGCTTGTTAGCATTTAGTCAGCACAATTGCTTCAACTTCAACCAAAACACAGCTGTCATTTTCTCCTTCAAAACATCCTGAAGAATATTGTTAGAGAGATGAAAATAAATCTGTGAAAGTACTTTTCGATCCTTCTATTATTTCTTCTTCGTCGTCCAAGTTATGAACATTTTGTCAAATTCGAACAACGCATCATCCAAATCCATATGCGCAAGTTCACTTGCTACAACGAGAATCTTGTATTGCGATCCAAGAGCGAAATTTCATACTTCATGACTGTCATTAATAACCAAAACATCAAACAAACCACAACCAATAACTCTGATACCACTTATTGGGAATTAAAACGAATCGAGGTAATATATATATATATATATATATATATATATATATATATGTATATATATATGAAATATATGATCACAAACAAACAACAAGATAAAAGGCAAACGATTAATTAGCAGATGAACGGAGTACTTTATTCAATTGACGAATATGGGAATAACAAATATAATAATTGTACGTACACAATTATTCTATATTTCAGTAATACAAAACTTGTGATAAAATCTAGTATTTATAGGGATGCATGCCAAACCCTTGAAATACCATAAAGATTGAAACAAGATCAAAAATCACCTAGAATAAATGAAACAATATTTTTCCAATAAAAACACGTGGAATGAAGGAAAACATTTTTTTTCTATAAAAGCACTTATAATAAATGAAACAATATTTTTCTCCAAAAATAAATAAATAAATCTAACCTAATTTGAGTGAAAAAAAAAAAAAAAAAAAAATCCAGCAGCTCTCTCAATCTTACTGTCACAATTAAAATATTACAATTTGCAAAATGGAGAAAATACGGTTGAAGTCCAAAAAAATCAGTGGGCAATTGTACATACATAGTTGTCTTGGTCAAAGTTGATGATGGCATCTGCACCACTTCCCAATCCTGATATGCCAAGTACCCTATTCCATTCTTTTACCAATCTCCACTGTGATCACAGCCGGGCTTTCAAGTCTATGAGCATGGAGAAAATTCTCAAGAATATTTACTCCGACTCGGAGTGTTTTTATTTGGTGAATAATGGGTTGTTGGTTTACGTGTTGGCGCTGGAGGAGTATTTAGGTGGACTGCAAGAAAAATCAAAAACCAAATCAATTTGCCTAAATATGAAGATGGCATACTTTAATTTTGCAACTCTAGCAGGGTGAAAGTATTAATTAGTAAATTTCTGGACTAGATCATTCCAGTGATGCCACTTGAAGGATATGAGTCCAGGCTTTCTATTGGATTCCAGCTTGATTTTCATAAATTTGCAAAAAAAAATTGAAAGAAAAAAAGAACATGCATGAGTCGTAAAAATATCTTGCATATGTTGTGCATTCATTGTTCCATAGGTTTAAGGTTATTGAGAGCGTATAAGTAATAAAAATCAATGTTCTGCAAAATTTCAAATGAGACACAATTCTATAAATGTTACATGACTATTTAAAAAGGATTTTGTTGGTTTCCATTATTGACAGCACAACTGTAATGAACACGCATTTATAAAAGTGTGTTGAATGAGATGCATATTTATGAATGTTAAGTGACTATTTTTAAAGTGTTTGGTTGGTTATTATTCATAGTATATGCAAGACAAAAGAGTTGTCAATAAGTTTTTCCTTTTGATTCAATTTTCAGGTATCCAAACTTCTCGTTGGAATTTACAATTATCTATGGACTCTCAAAGTGAATACGCTTCTTAATGGAAAATTTTACTATTAGTAATATCTATGAACTCTCAAATAGATTACGCTTCTTAATGGGACCATTTTCACTATTTGCTCTCTTTTTTCTTTTGAAAAATTTTATCCTGGAATCCAATGTCACATGCTTCACGTGTACTATAGATTTATAAAATATAATGTTTGTTAATTATCATGCCATGACATCAATTTAAGTTAGAGCGCTTTTAAGGCTAGTATATGGGATATCTTTAATCTCTTTCATCGAAAAATTCATCTAAAGGAATTATCTTTCAAACTTCGTTCAAACTATCTAGTGCTAAGATCTAGGTAATATAATAATGATTCATGGTATTTATTAATTTCATCTCCTTAATTCCTCTTCCAAAATTATTCGTGTATTTTTCATGTACATCAATTGTTAAGTCATGGTGCCTAATTCTTGTAAAGTTCTATCAAGGAGTCAAAGTCCTTGTAAAATTTAGTTTTACCATATTTTATTTTATAAATAGGGAGGCCCCCTTAGGTTTTCGATAACCATCAAATAGAGGGAGAAATAGGGGTTAGAGAAGATAGGTATGAGATTTTCTTTTGTAATTTTTCTTTTTATCACAGTGAATTACGGCAATGACGTGAGAGAAGATATTATAGTGCCCAACATGGAGGATATTTTAGTATTGAGAGTTCGACCTAGACATGGAGCTCAGCAAATAACTTATTATCATCAATTTTATGTTGATTTGTATTACTCTGTGGTAGACTCAATCTTGCAAGAATAGAAAACTAACTGTTTTTCAGAGACAACTATTGAGCTCCTTACTTGCATTTCATGTTTGAGTCCAAAAGCCTCATTTGCAGCTTTTGATAAAGCTAAATTGCTACATCTTGCTTAGTTCTATCCTTCGGGTTTCACTAATGAAGAGCTCATAATACTCAGACTTCAACTTGACATGTTTATTATTGTAACAACCCGAGCCTCGTGCCCAAATCATTATATCATATGTACTATCCATTTTCGATAGACGTCTGCCAACTTATCCACTCACGGCTTTTAATCGCGTCCCCTAAGATTCGAACCCAAAATCTTTGCGTAATGAGAAATTTAAGTTGAACCTTGATACTAATTGGTCAAGTTGCCTTTTTGTTTTATTTAGGGTAATTGTCACAAAATGTCCCTACCTTTCAAGTTTATTGTGGAAAACATCCATACCTTTCATTTTTTGGCACAAAACATTCCTACCTTCCACATTCTTTGCACTGAACGTCCTTTTTACCAATTTTTACCGTAAAATGACCAACATACCCTCCTATTTAAATTTTTTAAAAAAAGAAAAGAAAAATAAAGAACAAATTACTGTCATACTCCCAAACTTTTTAAAAAGTATACAAATCAGTCCAAAAATCTTATTAAAATATTAAAAATGAAAAAAAAAATCTCTCTTTCTCTCTCTCTCTTCTCGCCTCCTCCTCCCGACAGTCGATACTCAACCACCACCCACCGCCGCCTAAATCGCCGGAAAATGCTCCATTCACCGACGTACAATCTCAATGCTTCACGATTTACTTACTTTCTCTTGACCCCAATCTCTTCTGCAACTCACGTCTCCCCCCATACCTCCTTCAACTCAGTCTCAGACCTACAAAAAAAAAAAAAAAACCTCTCAATTTTCGCCTCAAAACCCATTCCACCAAATTTCCAAAAATCCAAAGTAAAATCAAAACTTAAAACAGCTCAATTTAGAATGTTAAGCTTATTGCAAGCAACAAATACAAAACTCTGAAGCATGCATATTTGCACAAAACCTTACCATTGTTGTTGATAACATGAAGGGCAATGACTCAATCACCGGCCTGAGCGATTTTCACAGAAGCCCACGACAGCAATTCCCGGCTCTGAGCATCCAACTTCATCCCCGCCACCACCGTCCGGCCACCAGAGCTATCTTCTCCGGCAACCACCATATGAGTCATTTTCTTGAACTGAAATTCAGATATCAAAATTCATTTTTCTTTTGTACAAATTTTCTTTCCCTTTGGCTGGAATTGTGAGAACCTATTTAGAGAAAAGGGTTATATAAAGGACTGGTTAATTGTGCAGTCATTTAAAGTTAGTTTTTGTTTGCTTTTCAAGTTTTTGCTAGAGCGGTCAGTAGTCGAACCAGAAAATTTGATGGGGTTGGCCCAAGTTATTATGATGAACCATGTTTTTTTAGTTTGAGACTGAGAGAGTGGGATTCACTTCGAGCTTGCAGGTTACTTGTGGGGAAATAGTCTAAGAAATTTGGGTGGGGTTGTTGTGATGGATGGGCGACAAGGAGGAGGCGAGTGGATTACCAAAATCCACGACTGCAAGCAGCGGCGAATCCAGCATAAAAGTTCAGCTAGAGCGAAAGTTGACTTTGACCGTTGACTGTTGACCGTCAACAATCACCCGATTCGGCCGGTCGTTTATGAAAATTCGATTAAATAATATAAAAAATTATTGAATATATATGTAAATGCACTAAACGTAAAAATTATATACATATGAAAATATAGTTCAATACAACCCAAGTCCCAAAATACTAAAAAAAATACAATACAACGTTACTCTGTAATTGTAAGCTTAGACAATTGAATTCTACGAGACCTCATATTTTGAAAATGTTGCAATAATATTGCCTCATTCTCAAACTTTACAAAAAGATCTTTCTCCATGTACACCATCAAACTGTCATTCAACAATTCATCTCCCATTTTATTGCGCAAATCACTCTTGATTAGATTCATAGCAGAGAATACCCTTTTAACACTTGCAATTGCCACAGGTAATATCAAAACCAATGTAATCAGCTTATAGACCAAGGAAAACTAACAAGCACTTTTAGTTTCAACCAACTTCTGAGCTATACAAGATATGCTTTTGAGGTTGAAAAAGCTTCGTCCATTCTCACAAGCATAAGAAACTTGTCAAGTTGAGGTTCAAGTAATAAAAGGTCTTCAGCATTGAAATCCAAAGGATAGAACTCACCAAGACGTACCAATTTACAAATATCAAAAGCTGCAAATAAATCACTTGGATTTAAACACGACGTGCAAATCAAAAGCTCAGTAGTTGTTTCTGGAAAACGATCATTCAACTCTTGCAAGATTGAATCTATCACGTGACAATACAAATCAACATAAAAGCGATGATAATAAGTCACCTGCTGAGCTGCACGCCTAGGTCGACCTTTCAATACTACAATATCCTCAATATTGGGTACTGAAATATGTCTATCAACACAAAATTTATTCATCTTACTGAACAAAGTATCCCAACCACTGTCTCTCATGCGCTGCAATGCGTGCTTGCACAACTTCAATTGCCTCATAGCATTCTGAATATCTTGATCCTTTTTTTGTAAGGCTTGAGAAAGTTCATTTGTAATTGCAAGAATGTGAAACATAAAATGAAGACTGAACACAAACTGAAAATCTTGCATATTGTTCATATGTGTTTCGGTCAATGATTTTTGCTCCAGATTTATGCCATCTTCTGATATATTCTCAAGAACATCTATGATTGCATTAAACATACTAATAAAACGAGTAATTGTCCCTAGATGTGAGCCCCATCTAGTATCACCTGGACGTGCCAAACTCATTTCTTGAAACTAACCAGTTCCATCAGAAACTTCCCCAATATTAATCTTTGCCAGAATTTCAGAATGATAACTTGCTCGAAGAGCATCTACACGTTTACATGATGCACCAACCAAATTTACAATAATCCCAAGCATGTTAAATAATTCACCAAGCATATTATTTGTACGTGCCACATAAACAATTGTCAACTGAAGCTGGTGAGCAAAACAATGAACATACATAGCATATGGGTTCTCTTTTAAAATTAAAGCTTTCAAGCCATTGAACTCACCTGACATATTGCTTGCTCCATCATAACCTTGACCCCTGAGACTAGATATGCTCAATCCATGTGTAGAAAATAGCGCATCAATAGCATTCTTGAGTAATAGAGCACAAGTATCAGGGACATGAAAAATACCCAACAAACGCTCCTTCACTTTCCCACGGTTGTCAACAAACCTCAAAACAACTGTCATTTGTTCTTTTATAGAATTATCCCGAGACTCGTCAACCAAAATTGAAAACAAAGAATTACCCATCTCATTGATAATAAAACTTGTTGTCTCTACAGCACAACAGTTAACCAAATCCTTATGAATAGTTGGTGAAGTCATTTGGTCATTTCCAGGAGCATTACTAAATACTACGTCATTAATTTCCTTACAACGAATTATATACCAGTTTAGTAGCTCAATTAAATTTCCTCTATTAAGAGACTCTTTCGATTCATCATGACCACGCGACGCCAATCCTTGCATCAAGAGCAATCTAGTACAATCTAGGACCGCATTCAACCTTGTCTTATAATTTTTTTGTTGGCTGCTACTTTGGCTAGACATAACGTAGGTGATACTTTGCTTTTGATTCATCAAATTGGTACACTTTATAAGAGCTTGATTATGAGCACTATCAACGAGCCCGACATGATCTCTCAATGTATTTTTGTGCCTCCAATCCCTAAAGCCGGTATTAGTGAATATATGTTCATTCCCTTGACCCCCTAAATCAGGTTTGAACAGATAAAATGCAAACAATAAGCCGCATCAGTTTCTATACTGTACTCCAACCAATGAAATTCAGAAAACCATTCTTTTCGAAAACACCGGTTATCATTTCTCATCCGTCTTCTTGGAAAGTCATGTGGATGAGGTTGACAATGACCTTTTTTCAAGTATGTCATCCTAATATCATCTCTGATATTAGCAGCATATGACTCGATAGGGGGGCGTTTTCCTGGATCAGATACAAGATCATCCACATTAAATTGCAAACGAGCCTTCTTTGTGCTATCTACCAACTCGTGTGCTGGGCTAGAAACAGTAGCGGGACTAGACGCACAACTAGAAATAGGAATACTAGGTATAGATTTTCGTTTCGATTGAAAAAAACGTTCCATATTCTGCAAAATGCCCAATTTAATTTTCAATTAGAATATCCAATTTCAAAATTACAATATCCAATTTCACAATTTCAATATCTAATTTCACAATTACAACATCCAATATATCAATTTCAATATCCAATATCCAAAATGCCCAATTTAATTTTCAATTATAATTGATAAACAATTTCACAATTACAATATACAATTTATCAATTCCAATATCCAATATCACAAAAACAACAAGTAGAGAACCACTGTCTCTCACACATTCACACGGCACTCACGCAGTCACACATTCAGAAATCAGAACTCAGTCTACAAGTAATGAGTCACGAACTCACAAACTGAAACACCGAAATAAGCACAAACACAGTCACAGACTCACAGTCTCCTTCTCAAGATCACGGACTCACACAGTCACACGCACACAATCACACACGCAGTCAGCCACAGCCCACAGCCAGTCACACAGACTCGCACTCACACAACTCCAACAGACAACCAGCGGTGAACAAATCACAGAAAGAAATCGAACTTACCTCCTAAAGGGTTTGGCAATGGCGCCGATTCGCACTCGCACAGTCGCACTCCTCTTCTCTCTAGCTTAGGTTTGCAATTGCGATTGGGAGAAGAAATGAAATTGGATATTGGCGTTTAGGTTGGGTACCGTTTGGGTATGAAATTGGGCCTGGAGCTGGAGCTAGGGCTGAGGCTGAGGCTAGTGTTGGTAGACAGGTGGAGTCAAGTTAGAGGCCCAATTGTTTTTTTTAAAAATCCTAGCCCGCCCAATCTCAACCACGACTTCTTCTTCACCATTCGCCAGAAACCAGAGCTTCTCTTCCATCTCCAGGCAGCTCCTGCTCCGGCCGGTTTCCACAGAAGCCCAAAATTTCGGCGAATCCAACTAGAACGACCGCTCTAGCTAGCCTATAGCTGGATCCGCCCCTGACTGAAAGAGGAGGAAGAGGCGAGAAGAGAGATTTTTTTCATTTTTAATGTTTTAATAAGATTTTTGGACTGACTTGTACTTTTTAAAAGGTTTGGGAGTATGACTGCAACTTATTTTTTATTTTTCTTTTCTTTTTATTTTTTACTTAAATAGGAGGGTATATTTGTCATTTTACGTTAAAAATTGGTGAAAAGAACGTTCAGCGCAAAGAATGTGAAAGGTAGGGACGTTTTGTGCCAAAAATGAAAGGTATGAACGTTTTCCACAATAAACTTGAAATGTATGATGTTTTGTGCCAATTACCATTTTATTTAAATAGGATGGTATATTCGTTATTTCGTAGCTTTTATTGAGAAATTTGATGAAAATAAATAAAAATGATGATTTCAGCAATAAAAAATTTAAATAGGAGTGAAAATGCAAAAAAAAATGCAATGTTAGAATGTTTTTAACAATAAACTACATACGTTGTGATGTTTTGTGCTAATAACCCCTAATAAAACACAAATTTTCAAATATTATTTATTTTGACGATGATATCGTCAAAATAATTAAATTAAATCTATAAAAGACTCGATACCCGTAATAAAAACAAAATTTGAAAGCAATAATGCGATCGATTACAAGTTATATATCGACACTGGAGATGAGCACTAATTCAAGTGACAGTGAACTGCACTACCTTTAATTAGTTAATAATGGTATTTATTGTATTTTACCAACTAGATTAGTTCTTGTCGCGATATTCTTTAGATGTAATAATTGATTAAGCAATCAATTAGGTGGTCACTTAATTGCTTTTGACAACTAAACACTTAATTAGACGTCATTTTATTTATGAATCACTTAACTAAGTGATTGTCATTTTTCATACAATTGGAATGCTTTTGAAATTTGGAACATTAAATAGTTATATTTAATAAATAGCTTTGGACGTCATTTGGATTACATGCATGGATGTATGCCCTCATCCATAGCCATATGGAGTTATTTCATCTTATAATAGAAGAAATAATTTGATTGCTTTCCAAGTCAATAATCAAATTTTAGATGCCTAACTTTAATCTAGACAACTAATTTTTTGGACATACGGAACTCGTATCACTTGAATATAATTTCGGGTAGGTCTTTTGCCTCCCATCGACTCTTTAGAATAGAAAAATCAAAATTTTCGGTTCTTAGGGTCGGTTTGATTGCAAGATGAAATTTGGGTGAAAAAAAAACGAATTATAGGGAATTGAATTGCCTAAAAATTGTTTTATCGAAAATTGTCGATTAATTGTGTTTGATTGATATAATTTTTCACCCAAAATTTTTTTAAAAATTTTGGATCTTTTGGTGTTCGTTTGACTTTATTTTTCATGAAAATTATTCATCAAATGAATAGAATTTGTTACAATTGGAGATAGAATTTGCTTAGATTACCAAATAATAATAATAATATTCTTTTGACTTTTTTTCATAATAATTGTCAAGTAAATTAATAGATTTTTTTACAACTGGAAATAAAATTTGCTTGGATTCTCAAAAATAAATAAATAAAAAACACACACACACACACAAAATGGTGAGAAATGGAATTCATCGAAAATATGGAAATGGTGCATGTGCGAAGCAAAAGTGAAAAATATCTTCCCTAAAAAATTTTGTCTACCAAACACACCAATATTTGAAAAATGATTTTCCATTTTCCATGGAAAACATAATCTATCAAACAGACCCTCAGCGATCAAATCTTTCCGTCAAACATGGCATTTTCTCTATTTGCCTACTCTTTCTCGCGTTCATCGTAAGTTTCAATCTTAACGGTGATTGTCCCTTTGTCTACACGAAGTACCCGTGATTTATTGCACGCAAC
This sequence comes from Osmanthus fragrans, assembly GCA_019395295.1. Lineage (NCBI taxonomy): Eukaryota > Viridiplantae > Streptophyta > Magnoliopsida > Lamiales > Oleaceae > Osmanthus > Osmanthus fragrans. The sequence goes on along the minus strand of JAEDXY010000039.1, from coordinate 704,953 downwards.
ACAAGTTACCATAACCATTTGCAACTAAATCAACTAATTATTTGCTTCATGCACGAACACATAGAACTTTTGTAGGTTCAGGACTGGTGTATGAGCGGAAGTTATGAATACGAACTTCCACGTAGGCACATAGTGATGAATAAGTAAGACGGGTCAAATACTAACAGACATTGTCAATAGCCCGAATCTGGTTAAGAAGAATCTGTACAACGCAAAAAGCAGTGTCCCAAATCATAGTCGAGTTCTACAACATATTTAAAAAGTTATTCGTTTCTAACAATGAAAAGGAGTAGGTAAACAATAGAAATACATGCAATTTTTGTTGAGTAGGACTTGACATTTTGTCTCTATTCACAAGCCAATTTGGTGTCAAAACTGCTTAAGCAGATAGCGAAAGCCTGAAAAGCAGACAGGGGATATCGATAATCCATGGTGAACATATCTTTACTGACCTTGCCAAATTGGAGAATGATTTTATCATGGTCCGACTGCACTGGCTGAGATGTCGTTGGTGCGTTAGCGACCAGTTGTGTAGCAGCAACCAACTGGAAATTCTTGACGGATGCAACAGTCACCCGTCCTCGAAAATTGAGGCACCAGCATTGTAGTTGTTCGTGCCATCTGGGTGCCTTATTCTTCAGAACCAAGGGTTTCATTTTACCATCATCGTCCTCGTTGGATAACCCTACAATATCAGAAAATCGAGAGCTGCTGAACTCGGTTGAGTGATCAAGAGATTTTGAAAAAGAAATGCTCCGAAATGAGTCCTCGAGGACCCTTGGAAGAAGCTCTGGCTGTCCAGGCACTACACCGCCGGGCTCGAGGGCCGAGAAGGGAATCGAATGCATGATGCAGTGCATCCTGCGTGGGCCCCGTGTCCCAAGAACATTCAGCTCATATTTGATTTGAGCTATGTTGTAGTTGCCACTTGGTACCTTTGGAGATACTTTCTTGGAATTGAATCGGCGGCTTGTTCGACCAGGTGGAGAGGCTTGTGAACTAGCATGTGGAGGTTGTGTGTCGTATATTATAAATTTCGTACCGAGGAAATTTGATCTGCAACAAGGAGTAAGCTTTTCTTATTAATAATTGAGAAATCCCACATGATTACTCTACGGCAGTAAATCAAGGATACCCATTGTCAAATGGATGAAGAATATAAAGAAATAAAAGCATGCAAGTTCAGGTCGAGATTAATAAAAAAGGAAAATTTAAAAATGCACCATTCTCAGGAAAGTCTTTAATCCACTATATTCAAGTAAGATATCAATAGCAAAAATATCCCGACCGCAACTGCAAAAATATGATAATGTTTGAATAACTTGTGCACATTCAAATACCAGAAGAAAAGCCCACCATAAAGATTCTGCTAGGAAGTATGCCAGCTTGTAAACTAAACCTTCCACAATAAATTAGGACAGTTCTCAAGAAATAACAATGTAAATTGTGAAAAGAATCACATGAAAAGGTGAGATACACAAGTTTAACGAATTTCCATCAAATATTACCTTAGTTTTCCAATATAGGTGCTACTCGATCTAGAAATGTTGCCTGCATTTATTGAGATCACGTACTCTGTACAAGTAGTCCTACGAGTTCTTTTTGCAGAGAGAAGGAACTTCCCATTTTCGACTAGCAAAGCTGATAAAATTAAATCGCAACATACATGAAAACGGTCACAAACAGCAATAAAGACTAGGATCAATTTGTCATAAGAGAAATCAGCATGTCCTATTTAGAATCCAAACAAGTCTATATATTGTTCATCACAACTGTCTACGCAGCAGTAATATATGCCGTTTATAAAATTACCTACACTGCATAACGAATTACACATGGCACATTATATTCAGGATGCATCAGCATATTTATTTCAGCAATTTTTTTAATGCTTCCATGGAACCACCCATTACCATTTTTGTATAATTAGGATTTTCATATGTAATTCCGTTAACCTTATAAAATGAAAAAGAATTATGTATCTGCAACACGGTAAGAAGAGAAACCTCAACAATAACCAATAAATCATAAGAAACGGATTAAAACCACTCATCACTCAGTCTTACTATGATGCAATGTACAATGTAGATAAAGAACAATATAGGTTGCCAATTACGTACCATAAAAACTCAAAAAGATAAGCCCATAATATAGCTAAGTAGTGTCCAAAAAGGTCTATATAATACTTACCAGGACTAAGACCCAAGAAAAGGCGGTATGTTAAATTAGATTTATCCCTCTTTATGAAGCACTGAATAGTTCCATCACGAGGCCCTGGCTGTAAAAGGCAAATACAATAGATTCAGTGGACGCATTTTGCAAAAAGTATTCACTCTCTCTAGTATCAGTAAAATGTAATCTTGTAAGAAGTGAACGATCTCAAAAGACAGAAATGCAAATAAGTAAATCCAATTACAGGCGATACACATAGGCATGACAGAAGTGGGAAGTTACCTGCTTTAAGGAAACTGGAAATGTGAGTTTCCCACAAAATTCTGGACATTTAACAATATCCTTGCACATGCTCCTCCATGACCTACAAACGGCAGCACATGCAACTACATCCTTCCGAGCAGGCCATTCACTCTCACTCTCTTCCAACCTTCTTATTACATCAAAAAGAAGTTCCGGTGGGAGATTAGCCCATCGACTATTCTGAAGAACCAAAGGCTCATTCAAATCGTGAAATGAGCCGTGTGATTTTCCCCTATGATGACCAGGCAGCCTTACGTTAAAACTCCTCTGGGATAAGTTCCCTATACTATCTTTTATATCTCGAGCTATACTGCGGAATGACATTTAGTCCCCAAGCTGTCAAGTTGCAACTAAAATGGAGTTAAATATAGTTCGTTTTCTTGGTTTTTAATCTAAGCCCTTGTTTGATACCCATCATTTCCAAAATATATTTTTCTCTCTTATTTTAAACCACATATTCTTCAATAAAATAATATTACATGCAAATCCAAAACTTTTTCTTATTTTTTAACCACATATTCTCCCAAAAAAAAAAAACTATTCCAAAATGTATTTTGGACAAAAAAAAATTGGGGATCAAACAAGCGCTAAATAATTTTTTTTCCACTCAATTATAGTCAACTTGACGTGTTAATTTTGGCTGGGAATGAGTAAAATCTAATTAAATTTCAGCAACTACGATATATCCAAAAAGAAAAGAGAAAAGGAATAAAGGAGAAAAAGACATTTACAGGTAAAAGATAAGGAAATAAATGAAAAGAAAAATGAGTGAAGATGTGAATAGAAAAAGACATTTCCATATGGACCTTAAGTAGAGTGAATCACACCACTTTTATTGCTTACTTTTCTAGGTTCCATATATCGCAAAATGCCAACAGCGGATATAACTAAGATGCTGATCTTTGTTTTGTTATATAGGTACCCCTTGTATAATAAGCTAAATCAAAGAAACATGACCATAATGTTTGGAGTTTCGAATTTTATTCAGGAATTATGTTTTTAAGGTGTAAATACAAAGTATACTCTACTGTTCGACCCTAATAAGCAAGAAAAATAAGCTAAAATTTTGTTCATCCGACATCCCCGGTACCATCTAGGTATCAAACATTTATTTATAGTTAACAAATGCTGCAAAATTATAATCATATAGAAAACAATCTTCGATGGTACCACCAAGAAAGCATTATCTAACCTGCTAGAAGAGATTTAAGAAGAGAGAAGCCTTTTATCTTCGTTGGATATCTACAAAAACAGCTAAAATAACATTTATTTTTTTCCTGAAACATCACAAATATGCCCAGAAATCTTCAAGGCCACAAATTTTACTAAAATTTATCTCCAAAATTACCAAAAATGGGTCTTGAGCATATAACCAGAAAACAGAAGAAAAAGTGGATAAAATAACAGCAGGGTGACAATGATAAATACCAGAGACTCGGAGAACTAAATATCAAATGAAATCCACAAGATTTCGAACTTTTTTAAGCAAAAAAAATGCCAAGGAATGTTTGACCTATGACACAGAAACATCCGAATCATGAACAATTACAAGTTGAAAAGGAAATTAAATCAGGGATCTATATCTCAGAAAAGTTAAATCTTGAAGAAGCCAAATCTTGAAGAAGCCCAAGACTACAGCACTTAAATACAAATATATTTTCACAATATCAGACCCAAAAATTAAGAGAACTTTTCAAACAGAAAATAAGCAAATCAAGAAGAAAAAAACACAGAGACATCACCTACTCTTTCACGCACTAACAATCACAGAGGGGGGTCTCTTCCAGACTGAAAGATTGGATTAAATCTAGTACTACGAAACAGAGAGAAGAAAAGGAGTATAGAATAAAAATTTATTGAAAAATGTCTACGATTACTTTATTGCTGCCGGTTACTGGGTAGAATAATGGGGCATAATATATTGGCCACTACATCACCATAAACCAGTCAACGAAGCAATTAACAGAGATGTGATTTTGACGTTTTGAATTTTGATTATTGTGTGCATTTTTTTCTTTTTAATTTTTCTTTTTAATTGTTTATTGAAATTTGATGGCAAAACTTCTTTTTGCATTGGTTTCTGTATTTTAAGTTAATCTTTGAACTTAAACTTGTTTTATGATAAATTTATTAGTAATTTTTTACAAGGTAATAATGTTGAATACCAAGAACTCTATGATTAATAAATGGATAGTTGTGAATATTTGATTAAAATTAATATTTAACTTTGACTTGATAAAGAGAGACTCCATTTCTAGTTGATAATAATCATAATATTGTGTTCAGCTATCGACGTTTCTTTAATTAACGAAAAAGTGATGGGTAATCTGATTATTTGTCGAATAGTGCTATCTCGCACTAGCAATGTTTAAAACGCTTGTTTGAGTAAAATTAATCCTCTATTTGATATAGATAAAAATCATATTTCTAGTAAATTTTGATAAAAGCTGATCTAACTTTGATTAAAAAGTTGTGGATGCAATAAAATATGTATTTAAAATTATTTTTTGAATTTGATTTAAATTTTAATTAGTCTTTTAAACTAAATCAAGCAGGGACAAAATCTCACTTATAAGTTCAACGATCTATTAAAAACAAAATTCTAGTTTAGGAAAAAATAGAAATTTTTTAGGTTTACGGGCGAATTTAAAACGAAATGATGTTTAAAAATCCTCGTTTCAAAGTTTACGCATTTTTTAATTGGGACGTGCTATACATGTGGGCCCCCCTCCAATAAATGACACCCATGGTTAGTCTCGAGATTTAATCCTGGGACAAGGAGTATTTCCCTTTTTAAGTTGAGAACTGTGTACACAATTTATCTCTTAATTTTAAATTTTGATTGAGTTAAACGATGTTAATTAATATAATGGAATTAAATGGAAATTAGTAAAAATCTATTTAAATTTGATCAATATTTTTTTTTTAGAGTATTAATTATTCATTATATTAATCTTTCTTAAGATATGGTTGGTAGTTTTGGGAGAAAGAAAGTGATTAGTAGTTATAAGCCGTGTTTATTACAATTTTTAAAATATGTTCTTGCATTAATATAAATAAATAGTCTAAGGAGACACATACCTAAAACTAACTAGACGGAGTAAATAACTTTCTTTTTATCTTTGGACAATTTTAATCCTTCTATAATTTAATTATTTTAATAATATCTAACTTTTCATTTTTCAATATGTATTTAATTTATTTAACCATTTAGTTACCATCAATGTATATGTACATTTAACATATTCATTTCATCGGTGTGATTTCATTAATGTATGAATTATCTATTATTAATTATCAATTAATTAACACTTACATTCATCTTACATTCATTTAATTAATGAATATCTTCAATTATGCATTTCAGTGTTATTAATTATATTTATAAGTTAATTTCAGTGTTATTAATTCTATATATAAATTAATTAGAATTTCACACTCAATAATATATTTCATTGTTCATGTATGCTAATTAACATTCAGTTTTACTTAATTAAAAATTAAATAAATGATTTAACATTTATTGTTTGGTATTAATTTTAAATTAATTAACATTCACACATATTCAAATATTACTTTTTTAGTATTTATAAAATATTTCATAATAACGTGCAACGTACATTCCACGTTGACTAGTATAAGTTAAATATGAAAAAGCTCTTGTAAGTTATATTTTCATTTTCACAATATTATTATTATTATTATTATTATTATTATTATTATTTTATGAACACAATATTATTATAAAGTAAAATATTTTACAAAATAATTAATTTTTACATTTTAAAAATAAATCAATCGCTATAAGACCAACTGGCCGTAAAGGCTGATGCCTAATAAAGAAAAGAAAGGGATATATTGTGTTTGCAAAACCAGTAAAATTTCAGACAACAAAAAAATTTTTTTTCCACGAAACATGACCTAAGATCTTTATTAATTAATTAGTTCACATGGTAACAAGAACGGATCTAGAAAATAATTCACGACCGGCAAAAAAAAAAAAAATTGCACATAAAAAATTACTTAATTTTTTTTTTTTTATACATAAATGAACATTTGAGTTGGGGACGGGCCGTAGCACGGGCCGACCCGTCCCTAGATCCGCCCCTGCGTGGTAACATAATCAATCACACAAGGTGATTGCAGAAATTACTCTTGCATCGTGATTTTACTTTGAATCTTAAATTCTTTATTCGAAAAGCAACTTGCTTAGATCTTTTTCTTAAATCTTGAATCTAAATTTTCAAACTTTCAACCCTTAAATCTCCTTCAGTATTTTTCCGGAATATGAAGTACAAATGGTGTGTAAACATCTGAAAAACAAATCAAGAATTTCAAGAGTATGAATTTATTAACCTATCGAACAAGGTGAGGAATTTCGAACATGTAGGTGTGCTCACTACTATGATCCATATCGGCTACCAACATATCGAAGTAATGATCATAACTGAATGAATCACTCTCTCATACAAAAAAAAAAAAAAAAAACTTCAAATTCATGAATAGTAATCACTATCTCAGAATAGATTAGGTAATTCATAAGATTGTCACGCACTGTCACTAAAAGTTAATCAATTTTTATTTGGTTAGTCAAATAATACACTTTCAGGTGTATCAATGTTACTACTCCGGGAAGTGCAATAGTCAGGGTCAAGATAAACCACGTACCCCAATTGGACGAGTAATTGATCTCCTTCGATCTAGATAGATTGCCAATATCAATAAGTTGGTCTAGGGCAAAAAATTCTCTATCCAAATGCAAGTTATATCTCATGTACTTTTATATGCAAGTACGTAACTTTTATTTTCATAAAGCTATTGATTGAAGAAATAAGCTCAGAGTTTAGGTCCCGTACGCATAGCATCACTCTGAAGTCTGAAATATAAACTATGACAATTTTTGTGATTATTTAAGATAATTATTTTTTAATATTATATTGATTTTTTGATAGTCTAGAAAAAAAATCAATTTTTTTTATTGTAGTTTAATCAAATATATTAAAGTACGAATCTTATCTTATAACTAATATTCTTACAACATCCCCTCCAGAAACAGTATTATATTAAGTATATGTCACTATTTAATATTTATGGATCTAGTAGGTCAACTACTCTACCCTTGACTTTACAAAAGTGAAATTCGCCAAACTCGATCGATCCCTTTCCAAGGTTTACAGTTTCAACAATGTCAGGTTGTATAGGACTTACAATTTTCTGAATTTAAGGCTAGTCAAGACCTGGAAAGCTCATTTTTTTTGGAATTATGGGTTGAGTCGAGTGGAACTGATGGGAAAAATATCATCTTAAGAAAAGTACAAACACGTGCCTTGAAATTCATTGTGGAAATATTATTTTCAAATCATTGTGAAATATATTCATCAACGAGTTTGGTTTTGTCTTCTACATAGGTTTGTTACAATTTTTTCAACTTATTTTTTCAATTTAAAGTTCAACAACTCCGTCTACTTCTTGCAAATTTAGCCCCAACAATCTTAAGAAAATATTTCAAATTTTCTGATGACGTCGCCGTTGTTATATACTTGCATATGTATAATCCAATTTTGAGATAGAATGTAAAGAAAGAATAATTGAATTGAAACCTACATAAGCTTGACTCGAGAGAGTTTAGACAACTAGATCATAATTATGTATAATTTCTTTTAAGTTACTAGAAAACGGCCTTAATCATGATCTCATATTACCAAGAGACCGACATCAAAACATTGGCAAAAATTTTGAAATGCTTAACATAATTGTCATCTAGAGTAATGAATATGACACGATACTTATGGATAAGTAGATACGACAGTCATGCATCATATGTGTCGGCGTTCCCAAAGGAACCTCTCTCTTTTAAGAGAATTCGCGGCAATGTCAAACCCTGGTAAGATTATTCACTTTGCATCGAATTCAACAGCATGCTCCACCGCTTGTGTGGGCCCCATGTATTGCTTTGAGTTTCATTCTTGTGAATATGAATTAATAAAATCTATGAGTTGTTAGAAAAATCAGATGCCTCCAATCAAGGGAGTAGCTCGAGTTCCTTTTGCCGTAGCGTACATTTAATTTCTGATTTGAGTCCAGCCTTGAATTTTTTTTCAACTTTCTATGGTTTTCTCTTGGGCCCTGTTTGATAGTGTCAAATTTCCATGGAAAAAGGAAAAGCTTTTTTTCAACTTCACCCCATTATTGCTGTTTTATACAAAAACTTTTCTAGGGAACTGGAATTCCACACACACCCCCACGCACCTTTATTCCATGAAAATGAGGAAAAGCTTTTCGCACCATTTTGGTGGGAAAAGTAATTCCAGGTCCCTTTTTTTTTTTTTTTTACAATAAAAAAAAATCTAGACCTAATGGTGGAAAAATGTATCCCTTTAATTCTCAATTTGCATGAAAAAACAAAGTCAAACGAATAATATTCGGTATGGTAATTTTTTATTTATTTTTTTTTTTTTTAGTAATTTGAACAAATTCTAGACCCAATAGTGAAAAAATTTATCACTTTAATAGACAATTTCTATATTAAAAAAAATCAAACGAATACCAAAAGATTCAAATTTCAAAAAAAATTCGATTGAAAAATTATATCAATCAAACACAATTAATTCACAATCCCTAGTAAAACAAATTATAAACAATTCAATTCCCTATAATTCATTTTCTATCCACCCAAATTCCACCTTTGCAATCAAACGGACCCTTAAAAGTGTTTTTTCTCACTTGTAATTATTTTCCTTAAATTGTTGATTTTAAAATTATTTATTTGATACATTAATTTTTTTTTTTTGCGGGGCTAGTGTTTCACTATCAATAGTTTTTCAATAGGAGAATATATCAGCAATTAATAGATGGGAAATAATTGTTTTAGTGCTAGAACCCTCAATATAAGTTTCTATTGACCACAAAAAATAATGTGAGCGCCCACTCATACACACGTGAACAAATCCTGGCACGTTATGATTGGAGTTTGGTCGGAGGGTTGTGGCGACAATGGGCATGGGAGATGCTCTTTGGCACAAGACGAGAACATTCGAGTACCGACGAAATAAAAAGAAATGATTGTGAATAGACAAACAATCACGAATAATTTCACTCAAGTGTCAATCATTCAAGCTCGGGTAATTTTGCATCAAATGAACAAGAAATGAAGCATATATGATTTGTATGTATATATTTGCCCATACTTCACAATGTTATGAGAATTGCTATTTATAGCATTCGGGCCGACCTGATCACCGTTGGATCAGATCCACATGCCTCCATCTAACTAGTCAGTCTCACATTACTTATTCAATACATTCATTACAATGACAACATCTATTGACAAGGGGTAAGTCACCCTACATTCATAGGCTGACAAATCTGACACTTATTAATGCAAACGTCACATCAGTCATTCCTAAAAATACTAATGAGATCTTCCTAAGAGGGAAAGAGCACTTTGGCTACTATAGATGGAGTTTCGAATGTGAAGAGGTTGGGATGAGAGAGGAACGCCTCAACTTAAGGACCCTAATAGAGATTGAGTCTCGGCATGAAGGCAATTCTTGTCTTTTTCTCATTTTGAACAGGGTGGTCGCCAGATGTCTAGACGTGGTGTCTCTACGTGGCCTTTATTGAGAGTTTTATATACGATGAGTAAATGGAAATATTTGTGTATGGGGCACTTTAAAAGCCTTAAACTTTTATTTTCAACCTCAGCATGAAATAATCCCCCTAAAGTCTAATTTGTGAATATTTATATAAAAATTAGAGTTTGTAAATTGAATTTGTTGAAATATTTTGGGTCAGTTTATCTTGAAGCTAAAATGGGGCAGATGTCCATTTTATCGAAGTTGTCATTGTGAGAACCTAGTTATACCAAAGTTGTGTGCGTCGAGACAGAGGTGGTGTACTTTATAAATTTGGGCGAAGTTATAGATAACAAAGCCAGCGAAGCCTACCAGTTCAACATTGATGAGTAAAAGGTATCCTTAATAATTGTACTAAAATGATTAGCTGTCTTCTGCACTTCCCATAAAAGACGGCTGAGGCGGTTCGAGTTCTCATACACGTAACCGTCGCCACATGTAATGCGTAATAATGGTTGTCGTGAGCGTGCAATTTGTGGTTCAAATAAATTGGAGCTTGTGGTCAGACGCTCTGATCTAGGCCATCGAAGATGAAACAGCAGATGTGGCGGGTGGCTCATATTTAATTTGTCATGAACGGCCAGATGGTCCGGATCAACATCCAACGGCTGGGATTGAGAACCTCTGCCTATAATAGTCGTCACTTTAGGGCAAACATCATTTTCGCCTTTCATGTGATCTTGCATTTCAAACTCTCAAGCATTCTCCTTTGCTCTGCCACTCCTTTCGAATTTCAAGTTGTGTTCTTGTGATTTTCAGCCAATTTCTATCAGCGTTCTTTTTTCATTCATTCTTGTAAGTACTCGAAAAAAAAGGTTTTGTGATTGGCAAAGTAATGAACTTACCCTCTTCTCAAAGAGACGTAGATATTAGTGAAATCGCTTATGAACTAGGGATTACAATTACAAATACCGTAGACCTTAAAAAGGCTATTATGGCTGGGGAGAGTTGTTTGCATGCGAGAGGGGGTGAGTCCAGTTAGGAGACTTGGGGCCTCCAAAATTCCAAAAAACAAAAATAAAAAATAAAATTCCTTTCCAATGTTTAAGCTCCCCAGTCCCCACCACAACCAGCTCTATCAGGATTACCACAACCAGCTCTATCAGGATTGCCACAACTAGCACCATCAATATTAAGCTTAATGAACTCCTAAAAATACCACATTTTAAATAATGCAAATTTATCAGCATAAATAAACAATTCATGTGCGATTGATTGTTCCATCTACACCGGTCACTTTGTGTTCTTTAAAAACGGCAATTCATTATCGATGAGCTCAAAAATACATGTATCCTGATGTTGATATTTTTAGCCCGTGCACATTAACTCCATCCAACTGTGAAATAATGCAGCACACCACTGTCTCGTGTATTGGCGAATTTCTGGAAAATGATTGGAAAAATTTAAACGACAGAACTATTTATAAATGCTATTTACTATAAGATGGAAGTATTATCATGATAAATAGATGAAATGATTCAGCAGTTTAACTATAAAATGGAAAGTAATGCAACATATGAGGGAGAAAAAAATAAAAATTATTGTTTTCTTTGATCATGAAGCCCTAGCTTCCAGCTTCGACCAATAAATCGGAAAAATTTGGTCGTCATCACTAAAATATTCATATGTCCTTTCAAGAGTTGATCTATCGAACATCATAACCTCAAAACTTAAATTTTCATTGTACTCAAACAAAAGAAAAAAATCATTCTCAAAAAATGTTCCTGCCCCGAAGAAAAGTATACTTTGTTACAGGAGAGAACTCATTAAGGATCGAGCGGGGTCGGCCGCTCTCATTGAATTTTCAAAACCTTCGATTAGACATTTTTAAATTTAAGTTTTCAAATTTTTTTTGGTTTCTTTTACAATTTATTTTAACTCATTTTCTGTCTCGCCTCACTGAATCATAATTCTGGGTCCGCCCCCTACTTTGTTGTCTACATATTCTAGCTAAATATCTCTTTAACTATTTCTTTAATTTTTTTTTGTTATGTTGAACAGTTGGATAGTAAATAACATTCTCAATTGAATAGTATTTATTTTTATATTATAATTATTATATTTGATATTAGGAAATCTCAATAAAGAATTTCAACAGTGTAACAAATTTTAGTTACGTCAATAAAAGCCAGCCCGCCAAAATCAAGAATTTCAACCAGTACTCTACGTTAATGGCGGCGGCGTCAAGTTTCCGCCACCACTTAACCTCCCTCCTCTTTCTCCTCTTCCTGGCCGCTGCTGTCACCACCGGTGTTGAGGAAGATGAACTGGAGTCAATGCTTGCCATCCTCCGCGTTCGCGGTTACGCTCTCTTCAGCAACGCCATCGCCACCTCCGACATCATCTACGAGATATTCAACAGCAACAGCTCCTTCACATTCTTCGCTCCCACAGATTCCAATCTGTACGCCATAGACATGATCAATACGGCATATGATTACACCTCCGTCCTCCGCTGCCACGTGGTCCCCCTTCGCCTCACTCTCAGTGAGCTCCGCCGCCTACCATCTGGTTATGGTCTCGATACCCTCGTCAAGTACCTTGTGATCACGGTAAGCCACCAGTCTGGTAGCCTGATTTCAGATAATGATGTGATTAATTTGGACGGCGTGGAAGTGGTTTTGCCGGGTTTGTTTTACAGCCGTGATATTGCGGTTCATGGATTGGCAGGAATGTTGAACTGTTTGAAAACGGGTTTTGGATCTGGTCAAGATTCTCCATCTGCGGCACCGTCGGAACCTCCGATTTATTCTCCAGTTATCAATGGAATTGGGGCGGCGCCACAGGGGACGAATTTTGCTGGTTTTCATCAGCCGCCAGATAAGACAATCGAATCTCCGGTGCCTGAACCGGATGTTTTTGGTGGATATTCACCGGCAAATTCGCCGGAATTTTCACTTCCGCCTGCAGATTTCTCGATTAATCACAGAAATTTTACTCCTGTCGGCAATAATACTGCGGAGCCACCCCCACCTATGAATTTTAGGGAACCGCCTAAGTCTGCATGGTTAGAGAACCCCACAATCAAACCTTCGGTGCCAGAACCGGCTGTTTTTGGTGCATATTCACCGGCACAATCGCCTCACTTTTCTCCGGCGAATTTCAGCGATACAGATACTGTCAGGATTTTTTCTCCTGTTGTCGATGGAAATGTTTCGTCACCACAGCCGACAAATGTTACCGGTTTTCTTCAGCCACCAATCTCTGGATCCTTAGATAGTAACACAATCAAATCTCCGGCGCCTGATCCAGTCAATTTCGATGGATATGTACCGGCACATTCGCCGAAAGCATCTCACTTTCCCCGAGCGAATTTTTCCGGTAATCATAGCGTTTTTCCTCTGGCTGTCAATAAAAGTACAGCGCCACCTCCGCCTCTGAATTTTACCCCTAAATTGTTAGATAACAATACAATCAAATCTCCGGTGTCTGAACCAGCTGGTGTTCATGGATATCCACCGATAGATGCCCCAGCGAGCGCTGACAATTCTCCACAGTATTTACCAGATAATTCCATGTCTTTCCCGCCACCCGCATTGGAATCATTGTCGCCGGAGAAAGAAAACGACGAGCTTTCAGTGGTCGGATTAGATGACAAGGAAACAGAAAGGGAGAATCAGCTACTCCATTCTATTCCGCCGGAGTATTTGACCGAGATAATGGAAGGGATGCAGTATGCATCATGATTATGAAAAATTTAGAGTTTGAGATTTGATTTGAAAATTGTTAATATGATTTGGATTACAAAATAAGACTGGCTTTCATTTCCAAATTTTGGTTTCAAATCTTTTTGAGTCTTTGATTTCATAGATCATAGAGTATGTATAGAAATTAACTAATAATTCCAGTGATCATCTCTAAATTCAACTCCACCAAACATTTCCTAATAAAAGCAAGCAACCTCTTGTTGCAATCAGGGGTGCACCCAAACAACTAAACAACTTGAGTTAGGAGGTCACAATCAAAATTTATAAGATATTTTATAATAAAAATAAAAAAATTAAAGCTAAACAAATTTTTATTTTATTTTTAAAAAAAAGTGGGGCGTCAATTGACCCTATAGGACCCCTCCCCCCTAGGTCGCCCCTTGGCTGCAGCATAAAAATAATATATATATATATTTTTTTTTAAGAAATGAAATAGGAATGCAAATAGTGGTCCCATTTTCTCAAATTCATTTTCAATCAAGCATGCTTCTAATAAAATAATTTTATACTTAATTTATAAAAAAATATTCTTATTTTTTAGCCATACATTTTTAAACAAAAACAAAAACAAAAAATAATAATAATAATAATTTTCCACATCTATTCTCAAAAAATATCTACCAAACAGGGTCGTAATAAACCTCACCACATTAAGCCACACCAAAATCAAATATTGTCAAGTTCAACCAACCACATGATAAGAGTTTATTTTCACAAAAAAAAACTCAGGTCCGTTCATGTCCTTGGCCCGTTCACTAATCTTTTGGAGGAGTATGACCCTAAAGAATTGACATGAAAATTCAATTATCAACCCAATACAATACTCCTATTTGTTACTTAGAAAAACTTAGAGCAAACCATGTTTTTAATTTTTCTTTTCACAAATAAGGTTATTCAATCAATTGATCACATTTCCTTGTTTCGGCTCCATTTTTTCCAAACTCATTTTCAATTACACATTTTTCCATAAAATAATACTTACATGTAAACCAAAAACTTTTTCTTATCTTTTAACTATTCATTTTCCCAAAAAATCACTATTCATAAATACATTTTCTCCCAAAATCTCATTTTAATGTTGAGTATCTAAACAAATAAATAATTGTGAAATTTTCGTACGTTGTTTCATCATTTAATGCATCTTTCATTTTCGTTTCAAGTAGTTGTTTGTTACTGTGCTTACGACCTTTTTTATGCCTCAATTATTACATTTTTAAGACTTCACACTAGTGTTTTTTTTTTTTTTTAATAACTATTTTGTTCATGCATATGTTCCAATATTTGTAACCAATAAACACATTATTATCAGATTTTATTATAAATATAATTAATTATGACCTGATTTATACATAGTTTTACAAAGTTTGTTATTTGTATAAACATAATCTTAAACCATGATAGTCATGATTTTTTTTTTTCTCCTACTACTTATCCCCAATTTGGAGAAGTAATACCATGAAATTAAAATGGAACCAGCCAAAAAAAATCATACTGGCCCATTAGTCCAAAAGATTGTGCAAATACAACAAAATTGATGAAATGTGAAATATAAAGACAGCTAAATCACCATAAAGCACACTGGTCGTAGTATAACCCTTAAAGCAAACAGGATCAAATATGGGGGATAATAAGAATTTAAGCTTAGTAGTAAAACATATGGAGTAACGGACTACTCGCCTTTCCTGTCGTCGTCCAGAGGGATACCGTTAACAGTTTCAGCTTTAACAGTTTCATCAACTCTCCTCCCGTTTTCATCAACATCCAGCACATCATCCATCATATCATCCTCACCACCATTAATATCTTCGATATCATCTTCATCATCGTTGTTGCTTCCACCGGGAATTTTTCGAGTCTTAGGGCCGTGCTCAAGCTGATGAGTCTCGAGTTCTTTGTCCATTGTCTCTTGTAAGTTTGCCATGTCATTGTTCACTTTCCGGCCTTTCCTTCCATTCTGCCACCTTTCAAGCTCCTTGTCCACATTTCCCACATACAATTCTGCAATCTGCTTCTGATATTGAGACAATTCCTCTCTTCTACTACCTTTCCATTCTTGAAACATCTGAGATCCAAAAGAGTATCATTGGCAAAAGGCACACGACACTCCTATCGTCTACCATTCCAAGTCTACCAATTTTCTATCAACTACTAATGTTATAATGTTTCATCAACATTTCAAATTTTTTTCCCATTACACTATTGCATCTAACCCTGAATCCAATGACAAGATATAATAAATCAAGTTAACCAACTCTTTCTAATCATACATATTGAGTTGTATTAAAATTCTGTTCCTATTCTACTAACATGTTCTACTGAGATAGCACCCTCCTTATAGATAAAGCATAGTCATATGTGCGCAAAGGAATTTAAAGGAAAAAAAAAAAAAAGGCAAGATATTGCAAACATTTTTTCAAAACATCCCTCCCTCCTTTAGAAAGACAAATTTTTAAAAAAAAAAAAAACATTCTTAAATGGAAAGATACCTAAATCATTCCAAAATGAAGAAAATTGATAGGCTAATATTATTCTCCCAAAATTAGGAGATTGTTTTCCATTTTTTAGTTGTATTATTGTATTATAAAGAGATGTAAAGTGGTATGTATCATTCATAGAAGAAAATAAGAAAAACTAGAATTGTTTGCCTCAGTTTTCATGGTATTAGAGCTACGTTCATCTAACTAGCAATCCATGGCAGAATTTCCTGTCATCAGCATGGGGTCAGTTACCTCAACACCCCTCAAGTTGAAACAAAAAACTCTCCCATAATTGGCTCTAATGGGACTGAAAACTCCTCGTTTCAACTCACAGTTGAGAAGTTGAACGGGAAAAATTATTGTGAGTGGGCCCAATCAATTAAATTGGTGATTGATAGAAAAGGGAAACTTGGTTACTTTATTGACGAAACGAAAAAACCGGCTAAAGCTAACCTCCTGCAGAAGTGGAAATCGGAGAACTCCATGGTCACCGCTTGGCTCATCAATTTATTGAAACCCACCATTGGGAAGACCTACTTGTTCCGTCCAAAAGGATGTTTGGGAAGCCGTGAGAGAGACCTATTCTGACTCTGAAAATGCCTCACATCTTCAAAATTAAGACTCGATTATGGTAGACAAGGCAAGGGATGTGACGGACTACTTCATGGAGATGACATCCCTATGGCAAGAACTTCGCCTTAGCAGCGACGAAGAATGGAGATGCGCCAACGACAGTGCTTCATATAAGAAGAGAAGGGTCTATGAATTCTTGGCCTAACTTAATCGCGAGTTCGACGTTGTCAACGGCCGGATTCTGGGTCAACGGCCGCTTCCATCCACTCGCGAAATTTTCTCAGAGGTCCAACAAGAAGAAACGCGACGGCAAATAATGTTGGATGAAAACTCCTATGGCCCAAATGAAGTGTCGGCCCTATTGTCTTCAAAGAGAAATGGGTCAGCAATAGGGAGGAGGTTTGGGCCAGTAACGGTCCAATTAGTAGAAAGGAAGTTTCTTTTGGGCCAGTGCGTGAGAGAGGTAATGGGCCTGAAACCTTGGTTTTGTCATCTAAGGGAACGATAAATGGGCCTAGTAAAAAATAACAGCGTGATAGGCCCTGGTGTGAACACTGTCACAAAAGGGATACCAAGCAGAGACAAAATAATCCTACTCAAAATGGTGCATTCAACCCTAAACAACTCGAACTCTACAAAAATTTTCTAGCTTCCAAGCATCTAGTCAACCCTCTACCAACGGTCCTTCCAGCTCCCTGAGGTAACTTCTTGAAAGCTTTATGTAACACCTCGAAATTTAAAACCCCCTAGATCATTGACTTAGGTGAGTCCGATCATATGATGGACTCATACCATCTTTTTTCTTCGCCCTGTGCGGGCAATGTTAAGGCAAAAATTGCAGACGATTCACTCTCATCTGTGGCAGGAAAATGGAGTATCAAAATTTCTAAATCTATAATACTAAAATATGTCATGCATGTTCTAAATTTGTCGTGTAATTTGTTATCTATTAGTAAACTAACCAAAGATTTCACTTGCTCTACTAAATTTCTTCTATCTCATTGTGTGTTTCAGGACCTTTCATTGGGAAAGACGATTGGCAGTACTAAAGAGTGTGAGGAACTGTACTACTTTGACGAAGCTAATGTGAGTAAACGTCAAATTGCGATTTGTGATTCTGCATCTGTCTCTAGTGAAATTTTGTTATGGCATTATAGACTAGGCCACCCTAATTTTCATTACGACGTGTAATCCCTTCAATCTTAATTAATAAAACTTCTGCTGATTTTCGGTGTGAAAACTATGAACTTGCAAAGCACCAACGTACCTCTTATTCGAATTCCACATACAAACCATCGAAACTATTCACTATAATTCACAATGAGTTATGAGGACCTTCCCGAATCCCTAATCGCGCACACACTAGATGGTTTATCACATTTATCGACGATCATACTTGAGTCTATTGGGTCTATCTACTAAAAGAAAAATCTGAAGTTCGCTCCTTGTTTATCAATTTTCATTCCATGATTCAAATACAAATTCAAATACTACGCACTGATAACGGCCCAAAATACTTCAATACTACCCTACAAGACTATCTGCGAGAACATAGGATTATTCACAAACCTCTTATGTCACTACTCCTTAACAAAATGGGATTGCATAACGGAAAAATAGGCACCTCCTTGAAGTTGCCCCAACCTTAATGTTTACTACGAATATGCCTAAACTATTCTGGGGAGATGTCATTCTCACAGCCACCTATCTCATCAATAGAATGCTCAATTGTACCTTATCCTTCTACTCACCCCTCCAAAAATTCCAAAAACACTTCCAAGTCTCCCGCTTTAACTCTGATTTGTCCCTGAAAGTGTTTGGTTGCATAGCCTTTGCTCACGTTCACTCTCACCATCGAACTAAGCTAGACTCTCGCGCACTCAAATGCGTATTCATTGGATGCTTTCCTACTCAGAAGAACTATAAATGCTATGATCCGTATACAAAAAGTAATTGTTAGTCTTAATGTCACATTCTTTGAAAATACACCCTACTTCAAAAAATCCTCTTTTCAGGGGGAGAATTTAAGCGAAGATTGATTTTTTTAACAAATTCTTCAACTTTGATCTCTCCCCCCGAGCCAACATACAATAAACTTGTTATGTCTAATATGCCTTGTACAGAAGGAAACTTGAAATCGGGGGGAGATGCAGATAAACAGAGCAATAAGGAGACATGTTTACTCAAGAAGACCAAAATCAAAGTATAAAGAGTACCTCGCACCTGAGGCACTAAAAGAGTCGAAACCGGTGATGGGGCCTAATGAAACTCTTTCTGATAAACCTGGATCTCCAAGTGATAATCTACCTATTGATCTCAGAAAACCAATACAGTCATGTACTCTTCACCCTATCTCAAAATTCATGTCTTATCAAGCTTTTTTCCAATTTTTTGTACATTTACTTTTAATCTTGACAATACAAAAATCCCAACATCCAAGAAGCCTTGAAAATTCCCGAATGGAGAGATGTCGTGATGGAAAAAATGCGGGCTCTAAAAATGGAACTTGGGATCTGGTAAGTTACCACAAGCAAAAAGACTTGTTGACTGCAAGTGGGTCTTTAATGTGAAGTAAAAAGCTGATGGGACAATAGAGCGATATAAAACTCGTCTTGTGGCCAAATGATATACACAGACCTATGGTATAGACTACAAGGAGACATTCGCATCAGTACCAAAATTGAATACAGTAGAATTAAAAGAGGAAGTCTTCATGACAGTGTCACCTGGTTTCAATAAAAGGAATGGAGAAGATTGGGTAAGCAAACTAAAGAAATCGCTATACAGTCTTAAGTAGTCACCAAGAGCCTTGTTTGATAGATTTGTAAGAGTATTGAGGAATCAATGATATCAGCAAAGGCAGTCAGATCACACCATGTTCTTTCAATTATCTGGAGGCAGGAAAATAACAATTCTAATCGTATATGTGGACGATATAATTCTTATTGGAGACAATATAACTGAGATGAACAAACTAAAGAAAAGCTTAACCTTTGAATTTGAAGTAAAAGATTTAGGACCAATGCGATACTGGTCTTTTGACTAAAACTGTCATACTTGGATGCAAACCAAGCGAGACACCTATTGATAGTGGAAAAAAGATAGTGGATACAGGGAACTCAGTTGAAAAAGGCAGGTACCAACAACTAATTGGTAAGTTAATATACCTATCACACACTAGACCCGACATTACATTTGCAGTTAGAGTAGTAAGTCAACAAACGCACTTTCCAAATGAAACTCACCTAGAAGCAGTATATAAAATTTTCAGATATCTAAAAGGTACCTCTGGCAAGGGACTATTCTTCAAGAAGAATTAAAGGAAATGAATAGAAATATTCACAGATGCTTATTGGGTTGGATCGGTAGAAGATAGGAGATCAACATCTGGTTGTTGTACCTTCGTATGGGTGAATTTAATAACTTGGAGAAGTAAAAAAGCATAATGTAGTGGCAAGAAGTAGCGCCGAAGCAAAATTCAAAGCAACCACACAGGAAATATGTAAAGGACTATGATTAAAAAAACTGTTGGAGGAATTGAAGATTGATGTGAGATTGTCTATGAAACTCTATTGTGATAACAAAGCAATCATCAGCATTTCACTCAACCCGAATCAACATGAACGCACTAAGCATGTAGAAATTAATAGACACTTCATCAAAGAAAAGGTTGAAAATGGAGTTATCTGCATGGTAATCTACCTACAAATCAGCAAACTGCAGATATCTTTACCAAATGACTGCCTCAACAAAATTTTAGCAACTGTATCAGCAAGTTGGATATGATCAATATCTACTATCCAACTTAAGGGAGAGTGTAGGAAACCAAGAATCTGGTAGGAAAGAGGTATGGAAAGATATCTAAATCTTTCCTTAATGAAGAAAATTGATAGGCTAATACTATTCTCCCAAAATTAGGAGATTGTTTTCCTTTTTCTTGGTTGTATTATTGTATTATAAAGAGATGTAAAGTGCTGTGTATCATTCATAGAAGAAAATAAGAAAACGTGAATTTCTGGTCTCAGTTTTCAATTCTGAAAGAAACAAAGAATATCCTCCTACACAAAAGAAAAACATGATCAGTTGAAGGATGCCCAGTTCAGAAGAGAAATGCAGAACATAATAGAGTGCATAAAATTCTCATCACAAACTAAATATAAATTAATCTCAACTTCACACACTAAGCTGTTTGTCCACCGATGTTTACCTTCTCCAGAAATAAATATTTGTAATGGAAACATTTACACTAGTGGCGTAAGAAGGGGCAGATTATTTTAAACACTAAATGTCATTATGGTGAAACAGCCCCCGTTTGCATTTAATATAATCACAGAAACTCACCTGTTCTTTCTGTTCCTCAAGCAAAGCTGCATTGTCATCCATAGGTTTGGCAAACATATAATATATTGGAGGATCTGCCTTGGTCCTGGAAGAAATGCAAGCAAAAGGGATAGAAGAAATTTGTCATAAACACTTTAAATAGAAATTCACTAGATTCTTTAACCTAAACTCCTTCAATGCACGAAATGGGCATCATTTAGGTACTTCAACATTCTGCACATGAACAGAAACTTATCTTTGTGTCAGTAAAATAGTGAATATGGACACTTGGACCAAAATAAGAAATAACCTGCACCAGAAAGAGAGTAACAGAGTCAGTCATCAGGATCTACTATGCACAAGCAAGAATAGCAGATAAATGTGCCTGTGCAATATACCTTGTGAAATTGCCAAGTTTCCTATGGTGATCACTCCACCAAAGAAACAACAATTCCAACTTCTTTTCTTCGGCTTTCGCAGCAATACGTGCTCTGAGAGTCTGATAAAGAAAAGAGCAATAAACAAAAGAAACAATTTCAGAAAATCAAACTATTTACGCACATAGAGAGCTAGTAACATAAAATGTCATTCTAAAGCGCAGTAAAGATCAATAAAAGGAACAAACCAAATCCCTCTTCCGCTTCTCCACAATCTGTTCACGTTCTTGTTGTCTCAGCCTTTCACTTTCCTCACGTGCCCTTTGCTCTGCCTACATTGGTTTTAAAAGCTCCCAGTTAAATAATTATGAATGTATCATGTATGCAAATCCAAAAATTCAAATGTCCTCACAATTTTTCTAATCCAGTTGCATGCAAGTATTTACATGTATTTTGTATGCAGCTAACATGCAGGGAAGCAAAAGGAGGAAAGAACGGTAACTAATTTAACGAAATTTCAACCCAAAATCATGAACAGAATTTTCCAATTGCAATAATTCTTTATTTGTTCTTCAAGTTTAATAAAAGTTCAATTTTGAGCATAGAGTTTTCATGGACTACCAATGTTAAAATCTAGAATGGATGGTTTCTTTTGGGATTCAAGCTAGTTAATCATCACAAACACCAGATTTTCATAGATTTGAAGGGATGCGGGAGTTCTCTTTTGGAGCTGGGTGGGCGGAGGGAGCATGATTTAAGATAAGAGGAAGTTATATGCAAAAATAATAATAATAATAATAAAATAAAAGGAAGTTGGATAAAAATGCTCACCCTTTTCAAGGAATCAGACCGCCGCATATATGCCTCAGTACCCGATAGCTGCACATCTTCTTTCCTGAACCTCTGGAAGTGCATCAAACAAATAAAATAAAATTAGATATCCCATGCCAGTAATCTTCCTTGTTCCAATCAACCATAAAATGTTCACTTTACTGTCATTCTGGTTTAAAGAGGGTCAACAGCTTGTTACGTAACTCTATTTCCCAGGACCAAGAACATCCAGTATACGTACAGACCATCAGGCAGGAAAAAGATCATTTGGTAGAACATGAAACCACGCCTTCCATTTTCAGTACGCCTCAAGATTGTATTACTCAAGTAACCATATAATTAGAAATTACACATCTCATAACCATAGAACTCCAAGAGAGGCTGAACAGCAGGAAAGTATTTATAATTTCAAAAAAGTAGCACCAGGTCCAGCAACCCCACCCTTACACCAGTGGAGAAAGAAAGAAAATTCATCCACTGAATAATAATCATCTCCAAAACTAAAATGTCAAAATCCTAGTATTCTTCAAGTTTTAAGGGTACAATACAGTGGATGAAATTTCGAGATTCTTCTACTTGCAGCAGGATCCATAGTATCATTCAATATTTGATTATGTATATACCTCTCAACAGTCAAACAATTTAAGGCCGTGCCACAAGGCTTTTCCCTTAAAAGATTATTCACAATCAATGATCTTATATTTTACGATTCATCACATGATGCAGCAACAATCACATATACAATTTATTAGTTTTTCTCTGCAGAAATACAAGGGTTTATCATCAGTATGTAATTGTGTTAGATGGTCAATATTTGCAAAACAATCTACCTTATTTCTTACCTTTTAAAGTGTCATGTGATTCCAAATATGGTGGGTGTATCCATGTCCACAAGTGTAGTGTCGAATACCAACACTTCTCCGACAGTAGTCATTTTTTCTTCTTTGGTAGTCGTAATATATAGTTTTAACTCAAAACTATTATAATATAACAAAAATGCACTATCATTTAAAAGATTTCAACAAGGAAAAATAATCATTAGCATAAAACTAAGATTAGAATATATAAATGAAGAATTTTAAAGAATTTAATCAACGTATCGTTTTGGTAACCATTTTTAAAAAAGTGTCTGCATATCCAACACTGGTTATGTCAGTGCATCATAGGATAATTTTTCTCCAAATAGTTTAATTAAGTAAAGCAATGAATTTAGCATCACAAAAACTATGGACTTACATTGTTCTAGGTTGTGTTCATTTAAGTCATTCATAAACTTATTTCCTAGATGGACTTGCAAAAATTTGTATGATTGTTTTTCCAACTTATTATGTTCTTTATATCCTTGTTAATCTTGATGGATTATGAAATAATTCTTAGTATGTTAGTTCTCCAAGTTTCTTCCATTATTTAAAAAAACTATTTGAGCCTTACTCCTTGGATCCCGCTATCATAAAATGCCTCAAAGCCTGCACCTTAAATTCCATATGTACGACTTAGGCCTCGAGCCAACCTAGGCGTCCACCCATTTCCATTGCACTTTTCAAACATTTTGTAATGGGCCTTGATATTTAGTGTAATTTATTCATAACCTAGAATGTTTTACGTGTTATTTTCATTTTTCTACCAACAAAGAAGGGGAAAGATAATATACAACTGCAATCAAAGAAAGATAACAAAGAATGAAAAGACTTGTATAAAGATAACCACCAGAAAAGCCTGTTAGATTAAGTGGAGAAGAAAGATCTACAAAGATTCTTATATCATTCCATTCTAGTGGCTCAACCAGTAAGGAATGGCGAAAACAAAAAAATCTAAGGCTTCCCGATAGACCCTATTTCGCCCAAGTTGTTTGGAACCGAAAACAAGGAGCAATTTTCTGCAAAACTTGCTCATAATGCAGGTCCCACTTATATTTTGTATTTGGCCGAAGATATTTTTTATTCCGTAAAAATCATATTAGTGAACATATAAGAGATCTAGATTTGTACCATTTATTAATAGAATCTAATATTGTAGCATAAATATTAATTTGAGAATTTATTATTACCAACTTAGTTTTGTTATGGATTTTTTTTAAATGGTATGTGGTATATTACGAGCATATTTTTCTATTTTTATGTTCTCTTGAATTCTTTAATCTTTTTATCTTGACGCTTACGCCTCAATGTAATCACAAAGGGAATGCATTATCAGCCATTTGGAAAATAACAAAGCCTGCTTGAATCTTCAAAAAGAAAAAAAAATTACAAGTTGATGTACCTCTAAAGTCCCAAGAAGCTGCCCTAACATCCTTTTATTCCGACTAACCAAACTAGGGTCTTCATTTTTAGGCAACACCCTAGGAATGTGTTCAGCTGAAGGAACTTCAAAGTCCTGGTAGCATAAAAAAAATACACCAAACATTAAAAAAAGGAAAATATTAAGTTCACTTTTCTTGTACTGTATCCAACATATTATTCATTTCATTCGAAATTGAAGCCAAGCATAACATACCAAGAGATCCCAAGAAAAACATTAAAGGACATACATAATATTTTCCCTTTTTGATGGCCTCTGGCTACCAACTCCTTGTGACCAATTGAACAGCATAACATACCAAAAGATCTCAAGAAAAACATTAAAGGATATACATAATATTTACCATTTTGGATGGTCTCTGGCTACCAATACCATGAGACGAATCTGACGACTTTTTCTCAGCCAGACTTGAACTAGCATTCTCTCCACTACCACTTCCTTCAACAGCTAAATCTTTCTTTCTTATGTCTTTCATGGCTTCAGAACCCTCCCTAGTTATTTCCCCATCCTCAACCTTCAACCCGCAAAAAATAAAAATTCAACTTTTACAGAAAAAGAATCCCAATTAACTTAATGGCATCGACGATAAGGATTTTCCCACACACCTTCACAACAGCTGAAGACAGTCTCCTTTTTGCCGGTGGATGGTCCTCAGAATCATTTCTCTCCGCCTATACATCCAATTAAAAAAACTAATAAACAAAACAAAGAACTCCAAACATTTAAATTATTGAGTTTGAGAGGAAACACTCACAGGTCGAACAAAACCACGCTGGCGACCACCGTTGGCGGAAAAATTCCTCGGTCCGGCGCCCAATAAACCACCTCGACGAATTCCCCTGGGATCGCGAAGCCGCTCTGTAATCTGTGCACATAGAAATTAAAAAAAAAAAAGAAATTACACCAAAAAGGGAGAAAAAGAACTCAAAAATATAAGTTGTAATACACGCATTTAAATGCATAAAAAGAAAGCAATACCTCACGCCTTTGACGGTGGAGTTCATCGATCTCTTTGCGAAGCTCTTCCTCTGTCTTCTCTGCTACTTCTGTGCTGCCCATTGTGCAGATGTGTGCGTGCACTTGCAAAACCCTTGCGATTAATTTTTAAAAACAGTAACTTGAATTACGTTCAGCTTGAAATGACTTTTAAGTGAAAAGGGCTCTTAGACAGGTTATTGTTGGAAGGGTTTTTCCATTCGTACAGCAAAATGTATAGCCCCAGACTTTGTTGTACACAAAATCATAACTCTTCGTTTAGCAAATTTTACATTCTTCTAAAAAAAAAAAAAATTCAAAACTGTTATAAAATATAGAAAAAGTAGAAGAGGGAATTGAAGTCAATATTTTGTGTGTGTATTTTATTAATGGCCAAAGTTCTATATTTATAAGTAAGAATCAGGGCTACAATGATAATAATTTCTAGGATTACAGGGTATAATTGTCATTCGCTACAAATTCTAATAAACTTTCCTTTTACAACACTCTCTCTTGAATGACACATTACAAAATATCTATTTCATTAAAATCTAATAGGACAAAAAAATCAAACGAAGAAAAAAGAATACAGTTATTTTGGAGTATTAAAAATAAATGCTGTCTCATTAAAACCTTACTAGGAAAATCCAGTGGGATAAAATATATGCGAAGGAAAAAGAGTACAGGTACTCCTCTGATATTGATCACTAAAAATCTTTGAGTCGACGCATTCCAATCCCATGGACTAACTTCTTGAATATAAATGTTGGCAGTGCTTTTGTGAATAAATCGGTCAAATTGTCACTTGAGCGAATTTGTTGAACATCGATGTCGCCATTCTTCTGAAACTCGTGTGTATGAAAGAATTTCGGAGAAATATACTTCGTCCTGTCGCCTTTAATATAGCCTCATTTGAGTTGTGCAATACAAGCTACATTATTTTCATACAAAATTGTTGGACTATCTTTTGTTGAAGTTAACTCGCATGATGTTTGAATATGATGGGTCATATTCCTCAACCATAGATATTCTCGCCCTACTTCATGGATTGTAATAATTTCAGAATGATTTGAGGATGTTGCTGTCAATGATTGATTCACAGATCTCCATGATATAGTTGTTCCACCACGTGTAAACACATATCCTATTTGTGATTTAGCTTTATGTGGGTCCGAAAAATAACATGCATCTGCATATCCCACTAAAGTAGATCCCAACTTTTGAGAGTAAAATAATCACAAATCAATCGTACCCTTTAGGTAACGAAATATGTGTTTAATACCATTCCAATATTTTTGACTTGGTGTAGAGCTATATCTTGCAAAGAGATTTACAGAAAAAGTTATATCGGATCGAGTACAATTTGCAAGATATGTTAATACTTCAATTGCACTAAGATATGGTACTTCAGGACCAAGAACATTTTCTCCATCTTCAAGTGGACGAAATGGGTCCTTTTTCACATCAAGTGATCGAACAATCATAAGTGATGCCAATAGATGTGCATTATCCATATAAAATCGTTTTAAAATTTTTTCTGTATATGTAGATTGATGAACAAACAATCCTTTTGGGAAGTGTTCGATTTGCAACCCGAGACAAAATTTGATTTTTCCTAAATCCTTCATCTCAAATTCATTTTTCAAATAATTAGCAGTTTTGTTGAGCTCTTCAGGAGATGTAACTAAGTTTAGATCATCAACATAAACTGCAACAATTGCAAATCCAATATTTGTTTTCTTTATGAAAACACATGGGCAGACATCCGCTAAGACGATTATACCACATGCATCCAAATTATTTTAGTCCATATAATGATCTTTGCAATTTAATTGAGAACATGATTCTCGGGTATGTATCGTTTGCTCTGGGCACTTTAAGTCCTTCTGGGACTTTCATAAATATGTCACTATCAAGTGAACCATATAAGTATGCAGTTACTACATCCATAAGGCGCATATCAAATTTTTGTGACACAGTCAAATTAATCAAAAATCTAAAAGTGACGGTGTCCATTACAGGAGAATATGTTTCATCATAATCAATACCTGGTCTTTGTGAGAAACCTTAAGCTACTAGTCGGGCTTTGTATCTTGTAATTTCATTATTTTCATTTCTCTTTCATACAAAAACTCATTTGTATCCTACAGGGATTATATTTTCAGGTGTTTGAACTACAGATTCAAACACTTTTCGTTTCTCTAAGGAATTCAATTCTGCATGTATGGCTTCTTTCCATTTTGGTCAATCATTTCTATTTTGATAGTCTTTGACTGACTGTGGTTCATGATCCTCATTTTTCATAATATCAAGAGCCACATTAAAGGCGAAAATATTGTCTATAACAACATTATTTCGTTCCCATAATTTATGAGATAACATATAATTTATTGAAAGTTCATTATTTTCAGAAACTTGTGGTTCTTCATGAACCATATTTTCAATATTTGATTGATCAATCTTTTCTAATGTTACTTATTCCGAAGTTTTTGGTTGGTTTTTTTTCTTGTACTTTTCTTTTTCGAGGTACAGAGTCTTTTGAACCAACTAGTCGACCACGCTTCTGGTGTATGTTAGATATCCTGCAGCGACATCAATTTTTGTTGGAATATTTTCTGCTGATATATATGATTTTGTCACTTTTTTCGTGTCAACAAATACATCGGGTAACTAATTTGCAAATCTTTGCAAATGAATTATTTTTTCAATCTCTTGCTCACATTGATTACTGCGGAGATCAAAATGAGATAGAGTTATTTCATTCCAAGAAATTTTACCTTGTTTTTCAGAATGTAGCTTTTCTCCTCCCAAAGTTGGGAAAGTCATTTCATCAAAATGACAGTCTGCAAAACGTGCAGTAAATAAATCACCTGTTAAAGGTTCCAGATACCTAATAATGGATGGTGAATCAAAACCCACATAAATCTCAAGTCTTCGTTGGGGACCCATTTTAGTACGTTGTGGGGGTAAAATAAGGACTTGGACAGTACAACCAAAAAAATCTTTAGGTGAGAAATATCATATTCATGACCAAATGGAAGTTACAAGGGTGAATATTGATAATAGGCAGTTGGTCTAATACGAACCAATGATGCAGCATGTAATATGGCATGTCCCCAAACAGAAGTTGGTAACTTTGTTTTCATAAGTAATGGTCTAGCTATAAGTTGTAGATATTTAATAAACGACTCTGCTAAATCATTTTGTGAATGAACGTGCGCAACCGAATGTTCAATAGTAATCTCAATTGACATACAATAATCATTGAATACTTGTGATCTGAATTCACCAGCATTGTCAAGAATAATAGTCTTGATTGAGTAATCGAGGAATTGTGCTCGCAATTTTATGATCTGAGCAAGTAGTCTAGCAAATATTACATTCCTAGTAGAAAGTAGGCAAACATGTGACCATTTAGTAAAAGAATCAATTAATACCATAAAATAACAAAATGATCCACATGATGGGTGTATTGACCCACATATATCTCCATGAATTCTTTTCAAGAAAGTTGGAGATTCAACATTGACCTTTGTAGTCGAAGGTCTAATAACTAACTTGCCTTGTGAACAAGCTACACATGGATAATCATTAGGTAAAAGAATCTTCTGATTCTTTAAAGGATGTCCATGTGAGTTGTTTATTATTCGACGCATCATTATAGCTCCTGGATGTCTAAATCTATCATGTCAAAGTATAAAATTTTTTGGGTCGACGAACTTCTAGTTCGTGACATTATTTGATTCAACCATTTTTATAAATGTATAGTACATGCCAAATGGGAGTGCATGAAATTTTTATTTTATCTGCTTTTTGCCAGATACAAAGAAAGTTATGCAAAGATATTCAACACTATTTTCTTGCATCGTCTCAATGTGATATCCATTGCAGCGGATATCTTTAAAACTAAGCAAATTTCTTCTGGATTTGCTTGAGTAAAGTGCATCGTCAATATATAATTTGGTATTATTTGGTAAAATAATACAAGCTCTTTTGGAGTCTTCAACGATATTCGATGTACCAGATATTGTATTAACATTATTTTTTGCTAATATTAAGTCCAACAAATATTTTTTTTCTTGAAAATGCACTATCTATCAAACAAGTATCTTGACAATTCATCATCAATCTATAAATACAACAAAATAAATATGTTTTAATAAAAATTTGAATTTATGAATTTAAAGAAGTAAACATGATTCAATAATATGAAATTGAAGATACATAATAAATTTTTCCCTTTTTTTATGAAAAGAAAAAAATATATTTCTAACTAAATTTATAAAATAAAGTGAAATATTAGAAGTATAGAAAATAAATTAATCTATATCTTTCATCACACCACCCCCCATCAAGTGGTCAATATTTTCATTTAGATCGACAAAGAAATCAGAGACATCGAAATGAGTCACATCAATCGGACCATCATAATTAGCGAAATTTGTCTCAACTTTTCCTTTTCTCTTGATTGATTTTTGATAAAGATCCACAAGGTGTTTTGTCGTACGACAGGTACGTGTCCAATGCCCTTTCATTCCACATCTAAAACAATTTTCTTCATACACTTTTTTGGATATGCTACTTTCGTTTGTTTTGTGCCTTTTGAAATTGTTGTCTTACTGATGATAACTTTGTTTATTATTTCGTCCATGATTTATTCCACGTGCACGTGCACGTCCACGTCCAAATTCGTGTCCACGTCCACGTCCTCCTCTTGATATTGCATTTGCTTCAGGAAATGCAGTACCATTTGTTTCAGACAATGGTACAGAACCAGTTGGACGTAACCCATGATTTTTCATTAGAAGTTCATTATTTTGTTCAGCAATAAGCAAACAAAATATAAGTTCTGAGTACTTTTTGAAACTAAGCTCACAATATTGCTGCTGTAGGAGCACATTTGAGGCGTGAAAGGTAGAAAAAGTTTTCTCCAACATATCTTCATCAGTGATTTTTTTCTCCACACAAGATCAATTTTGAAGATATTCTAAAGAGTTCAGAATTGTACTCACTTACAGTTTTGAAATCTTGCAAATGAAGGTGCATCCACTCATAGCGGGCTTTGGGGAAGACTATAGTCCTCTGATGATCAAATCTTTCAGTCAATTTTTTCCCAAGAGCATGTGGATCTTTCTCAATGAGATATTCAATTTTCAACCCATCGTGAAGATGATGGCGAAAGAAGATGAGTGATTTTGCACAATCCTGCAGGGATTCTTTGTTTCCTTCTTTTATTATCTCTCCCAAACCCTTTAAGACAAGGTGGATATCAGCAACGAATACCAATGACAAATAATTTTTGGCAGATATGTCAAGTGCAGCAAACTCAAGTTTTGTGATATTTTCCATTTGATTAATTACACAATAAAAAAAATACAGTTAGTTTCGAAGAATACGGAATAATTGATTAAGTAGTCAAAATTAACATGACATAAGTTATGTGTTTTCTTTCAGGGATAAACACTAATATAAAATAATATGTTCTTCGAAACCTGTGCTACTTCGGGAGCACATTGTATTTTATTATTGTTCTTCCAGAGCAATATATCAATATTCTTCTGAAATATTGAAAATTATAATTTATGTTCTTCAGGAGCAAATAATATTTTTCTAAAATATTAATTATAAAGTTTGGTTACTTCAGAAGCAACTACATGATAGAATATCAATTTATAATAGAATATTTAAAGTTACCTAATTAGGTTGAAAATATTAATTACATACAAACATGAATATAAATTACCAAAAATGCACTAGGAAAAAAAAAATCTTCATATATAGAAGTTAACAAAATTGACTAAATCTTTTACCAACATGTATTAGTAAAAATAGAAAGATGTCAAATATGCACGTGAATCAATCACCAAACATAGGATTTTTTTATGAAATCACTAGTCTTTTTTTTTTTTTTTATGTAAACGTAAATCAATTACCAAACATACACTTGAATACCATAATGAAGGCAGAATTGACTTCAGACATAAAATAATGAGAAAAAACAAATTCATTATACCCAAAAAAAAAATTAATTATGCATGCACATTTATGGATGCAATTATACTTGACTTGAAGGGGAGTTAATAGATTTATAGGTACAAAAGCAAATTGGTTTTTGTAATCATTGTGGCTGCAAATTCATTACAGTGGCCATATGAATGTTAACTAAGTTGGAACTAAATTCTTTACATGACAGATTTAATGCATGTGCAGGAAAGTTACAAAATCGATACAAGTTCAATAGACCAACTTTATGTTCGGCGGCGGCGGATTGATAAGAAAGAATTTATGTTTAAAAAAAAAATTCACATTGATAGATGAGCAAGAATTGATAAACATAAATTGGTAAACGTGTTTTCTGCATATGTATATATATATATAATATTCACATGTTATCAAATTAATTTTGGTACATGTGATAAATAATTATGCTTAAAAAATTACTACATTCACTAAATTTGAAAATTAAGTTTTCGTGTTGATAACGTGTTATAAAATAGAGAAAAAGTAGAAGAGAGAATTGAAGTCAATACCTTGTGTGTATTTTATTAATGACCAAAACCCTATATTTATAGGTAAGAATCAGGAATACAATAGTAATAATTTATAAAACTATAGGGGTATAATTGTCATTCACTACAAACCCTAATAAACTTTCTTTTTACAACAAAAACTCATTTTTAACCACACATTCTTCAATAAAATATTATTACACGTAAATCTAAATTTTTTTCTTAATTTTTAACCACACATTCTTCATCAATCACTATTTCAAAATACATTATTTCATTCAAAATGGGGCTCAAACAAAAGCTAAAGTGCTTCTTTTAATTTTAAATGAAAATTACACAACACATCTATTTAGAATAAAATATTTAATTTTTACTAGTCATTAAATTTATTTTTACAATACCACAAAATGGTGCTCAAATTAATTATTTACAAATAACTAAACTTCTCAATCTATTTCAATTTGCACCCTTAATCACTCCACTCCACTCCAATTCCCATAGCCTACAATCTTGGCACATTTCCACATTTAACGCACAAAATATGTTGCTCTAATTTCCTCCCCAAATTCAAACCCTAAAATTTCTTCAACCATCCTTCAACAATATTATCAAAATCATAACCCTTCGGCCCCTAGGGGCACATCCTAGTTGATTGGGATGGCAAGAATACATGCTAGAGGAGGGGAGTTCGATTCTCTCATGACGCTAGTTGAAACAAAGGCTATTCCTGGTCAACTATGAGCATATCCCTCAATTTACCCTCACACAAAAACTTAGGGGCAAGCAGGTGTTGGCGTCAGTAATGTGGCGTAATAATAAAAAAAAAATCATAACCCTTTGTGATATAAGTGGTTTTTAATTGTGTTGCAAAGTGATTTGTGAAAAAATCATTTTTAAACAATGACACATGACGATATTTAAACTAGATATGTGTTGCTGATA
This sequence comes from Osmanthus fragrans, assembly GCA_019395295.1. Classification (NCBI taxonomy): domain Eukaryota; kingdom Viridiplantae; phylum Streptophyta; class Magnoliopsida; order Lamiales; family Oleaceae; genus Osmanthus; species Osmanthus fragrans. Next base: position 671,835 of record JAEDXY010000039.1, on the reverse strand, counting down.
TTTGACAAGGTTTTCAATGTATGCACTATCTCGAAACGATGCCTTATTTTCGTGCAGATGGTGTTGTCTTCTCCAATTATGTTCAATCATATATGCATTATCGATACACTGACATGTTGTCAAATTGGGTTGTTCTCTTGCACATGCTAAGAACTCATAGCTCTTAGAATGATAGATGGTTGGTTCCCAAATGTGTTGTCAGCTTGAATTGATTTTTCTCGACTTTTAAGCATACAAATGACAATATAATGTGTCCATGTTGGTGCTGGTAATTAACGTATTATATGTTGGAAAATGCTTTATTATTAGGGAAATTGGTCAACTTTGAGTCCCAATTTCAATGGGACCCGTACTTTAATTTTAACGGCACCAAGTATATTCACGTATTACTCCGCGAGGTGATTAACGTGATATATTTATTTATTGAAAATCATTTAGAATTGAATGAAATATTTGATTTCAAAGTAATATACTTGAAACTATAAACTAGTGAAGAATTTGATTGATTTTAGAAAATTGTTTCAAACGTTTATCCCACATAAAAAAGTTACGAAACTTTGGTGTGACTTATATAGTAGAAGTTTGGGAATTAGATTTTGGCCACAAGGGGTACCAATAGACTTTGGAATGGAGAGACTCATATCCTATTGGATTCGGTCCTACGTGCCATCGCCACAGTCCGGCTAGCTCTGTACAGAGCATGTGCCCATGTCCGAGTTCGATTCGTGTTCGGGTGTGGGTGGTTCCTTGTAATATATTAACTTCTTGGACAATATTTATTTAATTTTTTTGGGCCAAATTGTATTTAATCAAATTATTCTGTACTTAATGAAATTAATTTTGATTAGCTTATTTACGATAATTTTTTTTAATCTGGATGGTCTGTTAACTGACAAAACAGTCGTTTGTTAACCAACTTAACAGACAAAGTGCTGAACAATGCTATCTGTTCAAGTTTTGAGGCTATCTAAACAATGACGACTGTTCTGAAAGGGTTTGAATGATGTTCGAATGGCCACGAACGAGTCTATAAATAGCATGCCCCGCTGCTAGAATAATTACACCATATTTATTGAAAACGTTCTCTACTTTGAATCTCATTATCCGTCTTCCTCTTCCTTTCCCTCTCTCGTTCTAATATTGTTCTCGAGGTGAAAATATTTCATTGAGTTCGTTGGAACTCCTACAAATTGATGTACTGCTTCTGTAGGAGACGAAATTCATTTTATCCTAGAAAACGATTGTTGAACACTTTTACCACCTATGAAGGCAGAAAATTTGTTTAGGAAATATCGTGAAATCGGTGGGCTCGAATTAATATTCTGATCATATTGATCATCTCGTTACATTGTGCAAGTTACAAGACGGCAATTCTTTTAGTGTATTATTTTCAGATTGTTCGAAGGATAAACTTATACTCCAGAAACAACATTATAGGCCTATAATGACAGAAACATACATTTGATTCCATGATTAGATGTAGCATAACAAAGGTAAGAGATTGTGGGCATTTTTTATTTAAGTTTGAGATCAACTTACAATGAGTCTTTGGCCTATCTCTTGGACGTAATTAAAATTACTGGTAATTGCTAGATCATATGCGTAACATTTAGGGGTCAAGTTAGGGTACTATTTTTTCAATTACAGTTTTAAAAGAAAACATGGTGCTCATAATCCGTCAGGTGGCAGCACCTTGGTATATCAGTGTATTCTTAATTTGAAATAGTCTGAGTCTTTCCTTGTTGTTGTTCTCTAAGATTTTAAGGCTCCTACTTTGTGTTAGGGATAATACAATTTCATTTATGGATTGACTACTACATAACAAATATACTCTGGAAATTGTGAATCATCACATTGATAACAGGATTGCAAGGAGTTTTTTTCGACAAATCTACATAAGTATTGTGATATCGCACATTGTTTAGGCCATTGTTTTATTTGCCTTCTGTTTTTCCCCCCAAGATGATGATATCAGTAATATACTCAAACTTGTTATGGTAATAAATCCAAATGACACCATGTTTTCAAATGATTCAATTTTTCAAACTCTTCATTCGATTCAGTTGGGGGTTTAGTCCGTCAATATAAGAATGCCATTAACTGTTCCATCTAACACTACATATCTTATTATTGCAACCACGACTATAGTATTTTTATGATAATATATATGTGGAGTTCATAATTAACCAGAAGATTCATGATATGCCAGAAAACTTCGAGTCTAATATCACGAGACAGACTTGGCTTCTGAACTATATACAAGTATGGAAACGAATAACGCATCATTCAATAGTAAACCGAATTTGATCTAATTTCTAAGATAGGGAGAAAGGTGTGCAAGTCGATGAAGGCCTAGAAGATATTAAAAAACTACTTCATTTTGTTGAATTCTGTTAATTATTTATGTTAAGTATATATACCATCTAAATGTATTTCCTCATACCTCTATTGTACAGAACAAAATCGTTTTTCTTTCACATTTTTGAAATGGTTGTTACTTGCATTTAACTTGAACTATTCATTGGATCATTAATCTCGTCTTCACATGCAATTGTTTCTATTCTTTTTTTTATTAATTTATGTTATTATCCTACTGGATTCCTTTAAGATGTTCTCAAATGAAATGGATATTTTGATCGATTATGCACATTTACAGGTTGGTATATATTGTGGAAAGCAATATTACACGTTATATATTGTGGCAATATAAGTAGGTTCTCATTAAATGGATATAATTAGTTTGGTGTTTCACATTACACTTTTAGCCAGCAATTGTGATGAATGCTCTATATTTGTTATCAATCAATATTTCGAAAGAAAAATTTTGCCACTCTTCTAAAATGAATTAAACAACCAAATGAAAATAAAACAAAAAATTATGACTTACAGGTTTTTTTTCTCATAAAGCCAATCAACCCTGATATGATCCGGATTACATTACAAAACATTGAAAACTTGACAATCGTTGGAGGAAGTTTAAAGCCAGGATTGGATCTTCAAGGGATTGTTAAGACCGCACACTTAATGATTTGAGCAATGGAGCACAACCTGTTGAAGAAAACACATCAAAGACCAAGTTTCATGTTGGGGCCGAGGGAGGGATCGGATCGGACGAGCTTGATTCGAGCAACGAAAGATTGAGTGAAATTTCGGCCCAACCGGGCGCAAAGCTACCAATCGGACAAGTCCTACCGGACATTTGGTTGAAATCTTTGTCCATCCGGACGCGCTGTACTGGACGTCCGGAATGTCGTCTAGTTTAAATCTCTGTCCATCCGGACGTGTAGTACTGGACGTCTGGAAGGTCATCCGGTTGAACATGTTTTTGCGCATTTCTTTGTATTTTACTAGGATTCATTATTTTTGGCAAGTTTTATTATTTTTGGACTCTAAAATTCATATTTTACAATATTTTATTAGTTTAGTATAAATAAAACTTTATTATTGATTGTAAAGAATTTTGGATATTATTTTGAGAGATTTTTATACTATTTGAGAGTTTTAATTCCTCCATATTCTTGGTGGTTTAAAGTTCTAACTTGAACTTATCAAAACGAGATCGCAATCCTTTTTTTCGGCGTTCTCACTTTACGGTTCTTGTTCCAGGTAATCAACGGGTCGAATTTCTTGCGTGGAATCTCGGTTCTTGGTACGGGTCGAACAACGGATTTGGTTGATCTTTGCGCGGCGTGATTTCTAGTTTTTTTTGGTTGGATTCATCTTATTCGTAAGTTCCCAAATTTGTTCTTGATCGGGTTCACATCAGGTGGGATCAAAGCACAATTATAAAATGCAGGTCATCTGTATTTTTATTTCTTTTGAGTCTTTATGTTTTTCGTGTTCTTGTATCCAGTAATTTTTTTGAGTCTTTGATCCAAAAAATTTCAAAAAAAACAACAAGTTTTTTTTGGGCTAATCTAGCATCCAAATCAACTTCCGTTTGTTTTGTTGTTCTCGTAGTCAATTTTCGAGTTTACAAAAAAAAAAAAAAAAATTCGTGTTATTGTTCACCGTGAATTAAAAAAAAAAATCAGTTTTATTTTCTTAAGTTAGATTCATAAATCTAGTATCATTGTAATTGTTTAATTGCCTCTAACTTCTTTTTTTAACTGGTTTATTGATTTTCATTTAAAAAAAAAAAAAAGACAAAAAAAGATCTCTATACTTCTTGAGCGTCTAGAGGCAACCAAAACAAACAAAAAATAATAAGAATTTGAGTCAATTTGCTTTTCCTCTTAAATTGATTTCATTATTTTGGTCCGTGCAATTGTTTGATTATCCGAGACTTGTGCTTGTGGTGGTGATTGCGACGAAAATTGTGTTCCAATTGATTGAAATCAGTTATTTCTCGAGATATTGAGAAAGGAGGACGAGCGATAAAAGGCAAGAGTGGTGAGCTTATTATCGGGGTAAAAGTCAACTACGAGTGATACACGAGTGCAAACACGTGAGGTAAATTATGTTACTTCTTGTTCTTCATTTTATTTAATTTCTGGATTTTTTTTTTTTTGTGGTTGCAAATATATTTATATACATAAATGGAAATATGAATAAATGTGAGGAAGAAGCAGTGCCTAAGGAGTTTTATATGGAGCTTATGGATAGTATGCGGGCTATAAATCTTAGGTTTGATCATTGGATGCGGCAGTTGAACGTATTAGTGGCGATGTAGCTAAGCATGAAACTTTGATTAATAGTCAACAGCGAGGGATACCTCGAAGGGTTTCTCGTGGGGGTAGAGGAGATGGAGAGGACGAAATCTTATGACTGAACTTGATGAGAAATACGAGGCGATGAGTGCAAGGAGTGATGATTATTATCTGGAAGGTAATATAGGTCAAATGAGGAATAGGGGAGATAGTTTGATCGAGGGGTTGATAGGAATCTAGGAAGCAATAAACTGAATACTCCAGCTTTCCAAGGTAAGAGTGAACCTGAAACTTATTTGGATTGGGAAAAGAAGGTGGAATTAGTGATTGATTGCCATAATTATTTGGAGAAGAAGAAGTTGAAGTTAGGTGTAGTGGAGTTCACTGATTACGCTATTATTTGGTGGGATCAGTTGATGACTAGCCGTAGGAGGAACTTGGAAAGACCGCTTGAGACGTGGGGAGAGTTGAAGGCTTGTATGAGAAAGCGATTTGTACCGGGACCTTCATAAAAAAATTACAAACTCTTTCTCATGGGTCTAGGAATGTGGAGGATTACTATAAGGAACTTGAGGTGACAATGATTAGAGCGAACATAGAGAAGGATCGGGAGGCTACAATAGCTAGGTTTCTAAATGGGTTGAATAGGGACATCGCCAACGTAGTGGAGTTGTAACACTATGTTGAATTGGATGACTTAGTACATGTAGCTATGAAGGTGGAGAGACAACTTAGGAGAAAATGGGTAGTTAGGCTTACTAGACAACCCAAGTGGAGTGATGATGATAAGAATGATCGGGTGATGACTAGGGAAAAGGTTGAAGTGTCTAAGGTTAAGGAGAAGGTGAATAAAAATAAAACAAACATTGAGTCTCAAACTGGTAGGTCGAGGGATATTAGATGTTTTAAGTGTTTGGGTGCATGGCATATTGCTTCACAATATCCAAATCAACGGGTAATGACCCTTAGGGATAATGGAGAGATTGAGTCGAATGATGGGAGTGATAGTGACAGTATGCATGGGTTGGAGGATACTAAGGGTGAAATTTGTATAGAGTACCCAGTTGGGGAATCATTGGTAGTGATACGTGCTCTTACTACACAAATGAAGGTAAATGGTGAAGAGCAGCAGCAACGAGAGAATTTATTTCACACTAGGTGTCATGTTAAGGATAATGTGTGTAGTTTGATTATAGATGGAGGGGGTTGTACAAATGTAGTTAGCATGACCCTTGTAGGAGAGTTGGGATTACCTCTCATGGGGCATCCACAACCCTATAAACTAGAATGACTGAATAGTTGTGGAGAGGTTTAGATTACCAGGAAGGCATTGGTGAACTTTAGCATTGGGCGGTATAGTGATGAGGTGTTATGTGATATGATTCCTATGCATGCGGGGCATCTCTTGTTGGGTAGGCCATGGCAATATGATAGGAGGGTGGAACATGATAGATTTTCGAATAGGTACAACTTTGTGAAGGGTGAAAAAATTATTACACTTGTCCCTTTAACACCACGGCAGGTCCATGAGGATCAATTAAAATTGAAAATGGAGCGAGAGAGCAAACAAAGGATAGCATGAGAGAAGAAAGTAGGGTGGCTAGGAGTGAGATAAAAGGAGCAGAGCTACAAAAGGGAGAAGTGAGAGACAATTCATAAAGGAGAGAAAATTTTAATGTGAGCTTGTATGCGAGAAAATTCGAGTGTGAGAGGGTTTTAGTGAGAATTAATAGTCTTCCCCCAATTTGGAAATTTCTCCTTTGCAAGAATTCAAGAAGGTGATACATGGCGAGATAATTCGCGGGACGCCATACATTGACTATCCATTTGAAACGGGACACATGGAGAAATTGGTGAGTAACGATGAAGAAGGTTGTGACCAGGCCAAGGTAACCTATCAAAATCTTGCACCTAGGCTAGAATTTGGAATAAATCATAGGATTAGCCTTGTACATCGGTTATACACTCTTAAAAGTGATAATGCATTTGATATTTTTATGAGTAGGGTCAGTCGCATTTATGGAGAATTTCTTACTTGTCTATGATATACACTTGTTATATTACGAAATTCTAGCGTGCTACACCAAGTTAATCACATCTGCTAGGCAATTAGGTTGCATTTTTGGGAGTTGTATACAAGTGTATTGGAATTCCTATCTTGATGCCATTACTTGTTCTAGGTTGGATTTAGGGAACGTGTTAGGAATAAGTTTAATATCTTCTATTTTCATTCCACGTGTCCATTTAATGAGTGATTTTTATCTACTAACCTTGTTCAATTTCATGGCTTTATGTATTGGAATTAGTAGTAGCTTTGGTGAAAGGCAGGTGGTCATGATGCTATCGAGTGGAGTCTTATTTGATCCAGGCGACGATAGTTGGGTGAACATACCAACTATGCGAATGCGAATTCAAAGGAGATTCAGTCTACATCCTAGGGGAGGAGGACCCATCCATATCATTGTTATGCGCGAAATCGATGGATACGACTTGATTCTTTTGGGTAAGCTTGTGATCATTGATATTTTCGACGTTGCTAATCTTGCTTCGTTTAGTGCAGGATTGGATTCGAGGTCGAATCCTTTCGAAAGGAAAGGGGATGATATGATCCGGATTGCATTACAAAACATCGAAAACTTGACAATTGTTGGAGGAAGTTTAAAACTGGGATTTGATCTTCAAGGGATTGTTAAAGGCCGCACACTTAATGGTTTGAGTGATGGAACACAACCTGTTGAAGAAAACACACCAAAGACCAAGTTTTATGTTAAGGCCGGAGGAGGGATCGGATCGGACGAGCTTGATTCGAGCAAAAAAAACGGAGTGAAATTTCTGCTCAACCGGACGTGAAGCTACCAATAGGACGAGTCCTACCGGACGTCCGATTGAAATCTCTGTCCATCTAGACGAGCTCTACCGGACATCCGAAAGGTCGTCCGGTTGAATCTATTTTTGCGCGATTTCTTTCTATTTTACTAGGATTCATTATTTTTGGACTCTAAAATTCGTATTTTACCATATTTTCTTATATTAGTATAAATAGGACTTTATTATTGATTGTAAAGAACTTTGGATATTATTTTGAGAGATTTTTATACAATTTGAGAGTTTTAATTCCTCCATGTTTTTAGTGGTGGTTTAATGTTCTAACTTGAACTTATCAAAAGGAGATCGCAATTCTTTTGTGGCGTTCCCACTTCACGGTTCTTGTTCCGGATAATCAACGGGTCGAATTTCTTGCGTGGAATCTCGGTTCTTGGTACGGGTTGGGTTGATCTTTGCGCAGCGTGATTTCTAACTTTTTTGGGTTGGATTCATCTTGTTCGTAAGTTCTCAAGCTTGTTCTTGGTCGGGTTCACATCAAACACGCTGCAATACAGATAATCAGCAATTACTTGACGTTTGCAGCACGTTACAGATTGAAAAATTACATAGATTTGTGAAAAACCATAATACATTTAGAAACCAGGAATCCAGAATACTAGAGAATTAGGCAATCAATATTTCTAAAATCGTATTAAGTCATCCACACAAATGAAAACTTGCAATTAATTCTACTTTTGCTATTTGTAGGAACTGGTTATACAGAATCTTCAATTTGTAGGATAATTAATGCAGGCAAATTATGTACCCACATTCAATTTTTAGTTCCAAAATGTCTAATTGAGAGAATTGATAGGTAAATATAATTTTTTTTTTTTCCTTTAGTTAAGAGGACTTTTAAAGAAAACTTATTCAATGTGGTTTTCTCTTGAAACATTTTTGGAATAAGAATTCTTTTAAAAAAATTAGTTTCCAAACAAAATCTAAGATAGCTCCCTTCAAGAGTTGTTCTGTAAGAAGTAAAAGTTATGTCAAATGGGTCTTACATATTTACTATAGTAGAATTTACACTCACACATTTTTTAACTTCCCAATTCAAATATAAGATTTGAAATTTTTTTTTTTTTTTTAAATCAGTTGATAATTCAAAATTTTAAAATTAATAATAATATTATTAAATTAAATTAATTTGTATAACCCTCACATACCACCCTACTGATTTTCACTCCAAACCCTAATCAGTCTCATCTTCTTCTCTATATCTTTACATTTTTCTTCTCTCCACTCTCTCTTTACCTCCATTATATCCTCTCTCTCTCTCTCTCTCTCTCTCTCTCTCTCTCTCTCCATTGACGCTACACCACGGTGGCAGGAATGCCGCTAAAACAACAGCGATTATGCTACTGCTATATACCTTGCTCATCATTGTTGCAACGATAATGCCATGCAGTTGTTGCTCACACCAATGACGTCGTGCACCTACTTTGATTTTGTCATTCGATTTTTTGGTAGACAAATGCGTTCACGTGTGACCAGGAAATGGTTGTAGGGGCTTCGCAGGTGCCATCATCGAAGTTCTTAACGATGGTGGCTTTATAGCTGATGAACTGACCTTGCAGAAAGACCACCGCCTTATTCGATTTCAAAACTTCACCATTTTTTTTAGCTTTGCGTTTGTAGCTGCTGGCCATTTATGTTGAGTTATGTGTTTCTAGCAACGCAACTTTTGTCGTTACACGTTGCTATTTGGGATGAAGGGAGTTGGAATTAAGGTTTGAGGATTAGGGGTGGAGACTTCTAATGTAATTATAGGTCCCTACTTGCAATTTGGTGGTGGTGGTGGTGGTGGTGAGATGGTGCCGACGACAGTCAAGTTGGGGAGATGAGTGGAAATGTGATTAGTTAAATTGGGTAATTGTGACCAATTAATCTGTTAATTTGTGATCGAAAAACAAAACTATAACCAATTAATTCAAAAATTTGTGACTGGTAAATAATGTGTAACCAATTGATTTGTTAATTTGTGATTGAAAAAAACTTATACCAATTAATTTGATAATTTATGATCGTGAAATAAATTGTGATTCATAATTTTTTTTGATTTGTGATAAAAAAAAAATAATACATGATCTGGAGCGTAACTTTCGACACATTACTTGTACAGGTGCACAAAAGGTACTATGCCCGGAGTTTATGTTTGCTGGCTAATGGGTGTCTGTCTTACATACTAGGATTGAAGACAAGCAGCATAACCTGACTTGGGAGCAGTTTAAGGATGAAGTGATGGTAAAGTACTTTCCATGGGCTCTAAAAGATTTTAAGGAATCAGAGTTTCTACAACTATATAGGGAAACATCTCACGTACTGATTACGAGAGGCAGTTTGATCAGCTCTCAAGATATGCCCGATATGCCCCGTACTTGGTAGATACGAAAGTTTAGATGATTAGGATGTTCAAAAATGGATTACGCCTAGAGATCGACATGATCATTATGTCTCATCGTTTCACTTCATATTGTGAAATGTTGGAGAGGACACATGCTATTTTATACCAGAGGACTACATTTGAGTAGTATGTCCAGCAGAGCAAGGAGTCATTGGGAAAAAGTGGAATGATCAAAGCAAGAATAGACGTAACTGGCCGAATAAAAGACCAAGCATAAGAGTTCATATCAGTGGAACGAGTGGGAGTATTACACCTTGTCCTAAGTGTAATAAACTCCACATGGGTGAATGCTTACTAGGGAAGAACATGTGTTTTTGGTGTGGTAAGTCAGGACACATTGATTTCAACTGTACAGAGCCTCCAAATAAGAAGGATGATGATTAGAACAAGAACAAGAAAGGGAAGGCCCGAGTTTTTGCACTGAATTAGCGTGAGGCGGAGCAGGATCTGAATATCATAGCGGGTATTCTATTATTATCTGATGTACTTGCTTATATACTTTTTGACTCTAGGGCTACAAATTCTTTTATCTCTGCATCCTTCGTTGCTAAGTCAAATATTGCATGTGTGAAAACTGATAATACATTAGAGGTTAGCATCCCTTCAGGAAGAACTCTTTGCACAAATCAGATGACTAAGACTATGAAGTTAGAGATTGACTTAAACCTTTTAGAGATGAAAGATTTCGATGTTATTTTAGGCATGGACTAGCTAGGACACATTCATGCAACCATTCGATACCACGAGAAATAAGTGTTATTTCATCGGCCAGGCGAGAAAGAATTTCATTTCTTTGTGGCAAGGTTCAAGTCTCTACCTTGCCTTGTATCAACGTTACATGTGGAGAAGATGTAGATAAATGAGTCATATCAGGGATTCTTAGTCAATATCATTGGGTCTAAACATACAAAAACAACCATTAATAATATTAACGTTGTGTGAGACTTTGCAGACGTATTTCCAAAAGATCTACCAGGCATTCCTCAAGATAGACATGTGGAGTTTGCGATCGATTTGATCCCCAGAGTAGCACCAGTTTCTAAGGCCCTGTACAGAATGACACTAAAAGAATTTCAGGAATTGAAGTTGCAGTTGGAAGAGTTGCTAGAAAGAGGTTTCATTCGACCAAGTGTGTCTCCTCGGGGCGCTCCAATGATTTTTGCAAAGAAGAATGATAGGAGTATGAGGACGTACATTGACTATCGAGAATTGAACTATCTCACTATCAAAAATAGATACCCACTACCAAGAATAGAAGATTTATTCGACAAATTAAAGAGTACAACGATGTTTTCAAGGATTGACTTGAGGTCGAGATATCATTAGATGAAGGTCAAGGCAAGCGATATACCGAAAACTACTTTCAAGACTCGTTATGGACATTATGAATTCATCGTCATGCCTTTAGTTTGACCATTGCTCCAGCTATATCTACAAATCAAATGAACAAAGTGTTCCATCAATGCTTAAACCAGTTCGTCATAGTATTTATTGATAACATACTTGTGTACTCCAAAAATAAGAGGCAACATGAGGAACAATTCTAAGTAGTACTTGAAACTTTGAGGAAAGAGGAATTATATGTCAAATTTAAAAACTACGAATTTTAGCTATATCGAGTGGGTTTTCTTGGTCATGTGGTTACTACTCAGGGTGTTGATGTAGACCTAGTTAAACTAGAAGCAGTAACGAATTGGCCTAGACCAATTAGTGGGGGTAAAGTTCATAGTTTCTTAGGGTTGGCTGGCTATTATAGAGATTTATTAAGGGATGGGTTTCTCAAAAATAGCAGGGTCGATGAATCAATTGACTAGAAATGGTGTAATGTTTCAGTGGACTCAAAAGTGTGAAAAACGTTTTCAGGAACTCAAATAGAGATTAGTCTCGACCTCTGTATTGACGATACCTGAATGTTCGAATAGGTTTATAATTTATAGCGACGCATCCAAAAAGGGATTGGGTTGTGTTCTATTGCAACATGGAAAAGTAGTTGTTTATGCTTCGAGACAGTTGAAGCAATATGAACAGAACTATCCAACGCGCAACTTGGAGCTTGCAGCAGAACTTTACGCCTTAAAGATATGACGTCATTTTCTCTATGGTGAAAATTGTGAAATCTATACAGATTACAAAAGTTTCAAATACTTCTTCACACAGAAGGAACTGAATATGAGAAAGATTATGATTGTACAATTCTTTACCATCCGAGTAAGGCTAACATAGTCATAGATGCCTTAAGTAGGAAGACATGATCTCCGTTAGCAATTTTACTCACGATACAGGAACACTTGATAAATGACTTTGAGAAACTGAGATTGGAAGTCATCACGCCATCGACGTAGACTACAGCAGGAATAAAAAGGTTTATGATTCAAACTACTTTTCGAGAACAAATCAAGGAAAAATGGGTTAAGGATCTATTTCTGCAGAAGATTAAGCTTGAGGTTGATACAAATAAACGTATAGGATTTGAAGTATCTGCAGATAAAACACTATTTTTAAAGGAAGATTGTATGTACCTAAGGGTGAAAGTATAAGAAATAAAATATTGGAAGAGGCTCACTTCACTTCGTATGCTACTCATTCATGCGGTACGAAAATGTATTGAGATCACCGAGATATATTTTAGTGGGGAAACATGAAGAAAAGAATGGTTTGTTCGTGGAGAAATGTATTGTTTGTCAGCGGGTCAAAGCAGAACATCAAAGACTATCAGGACTACTGAAATTGTTGAATATTCCAGAATGAAAATAGGAACACGTAGTGATGGACTTTGTGGTAGGCCTCTCGAGATCAGCAAAAGGTCATAATACTATTTGGGTAGTACTTGATCATTTGACGGAGTCAGCCCATTTTCATTTCTGCCAATCAAAATAAATTTCAATATAGAGAAACTTGCACAATTATATGTCAAAGAGATAGTCAAATTGCATGGAGTTCCAATCACCATTGTTTCAGATAGAGTCTCGAGGTTCACATCAAAGTTTTGGAGAAGCTTGTTGGTAGTCATGTGGACAAAACTGAAGTTTATTGTTGTTTATTATCCACAGACGGATGGACAGTCGGAAAGAACCATTCAAACTCTTGAAAATATGCTGTTGACATGTGTTTTAGATCTTGACGGTAGTAAAGAGACACATCTACCGTTGGTTGAATTTGCTTACAACAATAGCTTTCAGACCACTATAGGCATGGTTCCCTGATAAGTGTGTTTTTGCACACTTATTTAATATCTAAATAAACTTAAATATTGATTAAATGAGCGAATTTCTACTCATAATTATGTAATTATGACTTTTATATGTCAAAATCCCAAAACAAAATAGAACAAGACAAAATGAGAAAAAACAAATACCAAAAGTGTACAAAAAACGTGAAGTTGGGGACCAAAGTGAACAAGGACAGAAAGTTGAGGACTTTTGGATTATGGAGGGCAAAAATGAAATGAAAGTCAAAATTGAGGACCAAAATGTACAAGATAAAATTTGAGGGCATATCGTGCAATTATATTAGGGACTAAGCTGCAAAATGGCCAAAAATACAAATTTTGGCTAGGCTGGGTGCCGCGGCGCAACTTCAAAATTTTGGGTCAATTTGTTTATTTTCCAAAACTTCAGGGGCCAAAGTTGCAATATTTTCTAGGTTCTCTATAAAACCTTCATTTGAGCTCTTCTGCTGGACGATTCGTCTGTTGGGTCTCTGCTTCTTCTTCCATTTTCATTTTCCTTTCTTTTCTTTTCTTTTCCCTTCCATTTTATCTTGGTATTTTGGGAGTACAATCAATAGCACACAATGGGGAATACATCAAAGAAAAGATGGAGAAGTATTTGGGGAAATCAAAGCCAAGCTCAAAATAGGGTTTTATCTATAACTTTGATTTTTCTCAATTATTTTGTCAAATTTGTAATGAATGTTATGAATATTCTCCTTTGTTATCATATTTATAAAATGAGCTAATTTATTGTGTTGAGATTTTTGGTATTAGTTTAACCTAGTCTTGATTAATTTATATATTTGCTCTTTAGTGTTAAGTTATTTATTTTCATGTGTTTTTACTAATGTGATTATCGCATTTTCATTATGTGGCCAATGAATGAATGTGTTTAGTTATTTGTACATCGTTTGAGAGAAGGTTGTGCATTTTAGACCAAATGGTAGAAACTCTAGGTTGTATAGTGGATAGAGATATACCCCTAACCCTAGGTGACCCATTGAGCCATTTTCACAAATATTGAATGTGATTGTTTGTTTTAATCGACATAAAGATATATTAGGTTAAACCAATCAATTATGGTTAATTTCGCTCGAGAGAGGTAATTAACTAAAATTGAAAAATCGGGTCTAATATCATAAATGAGTAATTTGTTAATTGGCTTGTGGAGAAATTAATTAGGCGACGGTTAAGTTAAACCATGAATCTCAACCACGCTTTTCTCCAAAATTTTCAAGTGTTTGTGTTTTTCTTATTTTGTAGATTTTTAGTTAATTTTCCTTATTTTTCAAATCTTAATTTTTATTGTATGTTTCTTTTTATTGTTAGAATTAAATTAATTAGAGTTAGTAATCTAAAATAACATTTCTCGAGTGATTGATAATCCAGACTCTAAAGGTCCACTTTATTACTTGAATGCGACCCGTGCACTTGCGGTTTGTAATTTTAACGAACACTCCCTATGAAGTTCTTTATGATAGGAAGTGCAACTCCCCTATCCATTGGGAGGAAGTCGGAGAGAACGAAATTTTTGGTCCTAAAATCATTGAACAAACAATTGAAGCGATTGGTAAGATTATAGTAAGAATAAAGACAACACAAGACCAACAGAAAAGTTATGTTGATAGTAGAAGAAATGATTTGAAATTTCAAGTGGGTAACAAAATTCTTCTAAAAGTAGTACAAATGAAGGGTGTATTGAGATTTGGTAAAAAATGGAAGTTGAGACCAAGGATCATTAGAGCTTTCAAAATTTTGGAAAGGATTGATATTGTGGCTTATGGAATTACCTTTCCACTTAAACTCACATTAGTGCATAATTTATTCTATATTTTGATATTTAGAAAATATGTTCATGATCTCAATCATATGGTGGGTTATTAGACATTGAAGGTACAAAAAGACTTCGTTCCTGTTTGATATTCATTTTTCCTAAAATGCATTTTTCTCTTCTTCTTTTTTCAACCACATATTCTTCGATAAAATAATATTACACGTAAATCCAAAACTTTTTCTTAATTTTTAACCACACATTTTCCATCAATCAACTATTCAAAAATGCATTTTCTCCCCAAAAATGGTTACCAAATAGGGGCTTATCATATGAAGAAATTACAATGATTTTGAATAGAAAATGCACTAATTAAGAGACAGAGAGGTTTCGCTGGTCAAAGTTCAATAGCGAAATCATGGACATGATAGTCAACTTGGAAGAAGGTGAAGGAGCTTAAAGTCAAGTATCCAAAAGTTTCCAATTAGACAATGTAAATTTTCAAGGACAAAAATATTTTAAGGAGGCGAGATTATGAATGCCCAAAAAAATTACAGAATATAATTTAATTATTCTAGATATTATATTTTATATTTTTTGAGAATTTTGGGGGACTAAAGTGATATATGTGTTAATTCAATTTTATTTGGGTCAAATATTTAATTATTGATAGAGTAATAATGGGTATATTAATATGAGGCTCGTTGGATAACTCTTATTTAATTATCTATTTTATGCTACAAGAAAAAGTTGATTCGAATATGTCAACCCCTAAATATTGTAGTTCGAAGAAATTGTTAAAAAGTTAATTTTTCATTTAAATTAAAATTTTGAATTTAAAAGGGATTGCTACCACTAGGGATGGTTTACCGTTTTAGTTAGTTTTGATTTTGAGTTGTATAGGTGTCCCTGACTTGTGTTGGGTTTGTTGGAGATAAAGTAATTTCTTTTTTTATGGGATATGATTCTAGTACTTTTGTACGGTGAAACACGGCATTGTATGTCTTAATTTTTTTTTTGTCAGGAAAATTTCATTTGTACACCATGATATATATTATAGTGTATAGCTCTCTCATATGTTGAAGGGGTCTACATGAATAAAAAATTTGTGAGCCCCAGTGTACAATAATTTTTGCTGTACACTAAACAAAGTTCTTTTTACCATAACTCTAACTTTCATTTTAGCCTTAAATATTATACAAGAAGTTTCATTATTTACACCCTAAAATATATAGATACACATATATACGACAGATAGTAGCAAAATAGATTTAGAATGTGCTCTCTCTTTCTTTCAAAATTTGATTGATCAAGCCAAGTAGGATAATAGGGTGTCATTGATTTTTATCCCATTTAAATAATTTATTTCATGTCGTTAAATTATTATGCTAATAAAAGTTAAAAATATGATATGATATGTATGTATGTTTTGATCATCTAACATCAAAGTTATGACATTTATCGAGCACTTATCGGTTTCTAAAAATATGATAACGGTATGATATTTTTGACACATGTTTTAAATTTTTTATTCGAATTTGCATTATTATTCGTGACATATTTAGTATTCCCATGTACTCCTCCTTTTCCCCTACTCCTTATAGATTAGAATGGGTCGTTGGTTGCGGACGATAAGATGCACTCATGATGTTAGGACATTTTGTAAATCAAATCCAGTGTAACGTGACAGAATATTTTAAACTTCATCACTTTCTTGTCTTTATTATCACACAGAC
The DNA here is from genome assembly GCA_019395295.1 of Osmanthus fragrans. Taxonomy (NCBI): domain Eukaryota; kingdom Viridiplantae; phylum Streptophyta; class Magnoliopsida; order Lamiales; family Oleaceae; genus Osmanthus; species Osmanthus fragrans. The sequence goes on along the minus strand of JAEDXY010000039.1, from coordinate 655,199 downwards.
TTCTATTTAGAAATTTAAGATATGATTCATGTGGTAATAAATTACAATCTGGGTTAAGCTATGTTAGTGGAATCAACATTTTATTATTTATCTAATAAACGTGATATGCATGGTTTTTAGCATTTATTTGGAATTTTATGAGGAAAGAATTCATATATCAGGTGTTAAGTTTAATACAATTCAATTTTTAGATATCAAGTTTCAAAATGTAAAACTCAGGTATTAGCTAATTAATTAAAGGTCACATATACATAATTATTGGTTACAATAATGTATTATCAATTTAATTGATCACAGATTATTTTGAGGTCACAAATCATAAATTTTGTATCACGGATTATTTCGATATCACAAATCCAAAAAATTTTAGGTCACAGCTTATTTCGTTGGTCACAAATCAAAAAAATTTAGAGGTCACAGTTTATCTATTGATCACAAATTATATTTAAGTCACAGGTTATCAAATTTTAACGTCACGGATTAATACTTGATCACAGGTAACCAAATAATTGGTCACAGATAGTATGACACATCACACCACCAACACTACTGCCACCATCACTCCTGACCACCCTCCCCCTCACCCTGCGATTGTCCACACCACCACCACCTCGATCATCACGTCAACACCACCAACAACACATGCTACCACAACCAATCACCACCGACACATTCTACCACAACCACCACCACAAACCAATACACACTACTACCTATTTGCAAAAACCACCAACAAGACCATCTAATGGGCTAGCACTTCACAAGCAGAAGCGTCGTCGTTGCCCCGCCGTCGTTGCCACCACCACATCAAATCCAACATCATAACCCCCATCACCAAACCACAACGACCAACAATACTACACCACAACATCACACTGTTGCACCTCCAACCACGATCGCCAGATCTGAAGTCGGCCAAACGTTTCAAAGCTTCAATGTTTATAGCGCCGCTTGTGAGCACCGTTGGCTTCTGAGATGGAGAAGTGAGCATCGTTTGTTAAGGGCCTATTTATACAATACTAGTGCAAAGATCGACGTGCATAGCGTCGTCGCAATGGCGGCGACTGGAGAGTGAGAGGTGAGATTCAGGTAGATCCGGCAAGAGGGAGAATGAGAGGGCGAGAGAGAATGGATTAGAAACGGAGAGGGAAAGTGTGAGAGAGAATGGATTTGATTAGATTCAGGGTTTGAGTGTTTTTATAATACTTGATTTTTAATTAAAAAACCTTAGCACCTGATTTTTGCTTTGTGAATTTGAAATACCTGGAACCGTGTAATTTCCTCTTTTCATGGACTATAAGCCCCTGTTTGAGCCCCTATATTTTCTCTTTCAAATCCTTTTTTTGTCAAATTTTTCAAAAACATGTGGGCCCCATGTGTCGTTCCAACTGATATGATTCTTGGCCGATCAATAAATTTTTGGTAGCTATGATTAAAATACTATAATAGCTCTACAAATATAATTTTATCAAAACATGGGCTATGCATTGAGGGCATTATTGTAATTTAATAATTAAAAATGGAGGGGTCAGTTTCCAACGGTAATATTGCCTGTCAATGAGTCCTTTTTTCAAAGACTGGTCCAGTTTGGTAAAAAAAAAAAAAAAGACTGAAAAACGAAAGAAAATGAAAATAAAGGGCTCAAACAGGGGCTAAATTAATTATGGGTAAGCTGTGTCAAAATCAGTTTTTTATAAATTTACTTTATATAAACTATTGGTAGCGATTTAAATTATTAAATTTAGAACGTTACATCATGATCTGAATGGAAGTAATTATTTTGCACCCAATGCTCTTATTTTCTCTAATATTATGACATTACTCCATACGACGGGTTGCGGTTCTTATCGTATGCTCCTAGACATAAGAATTCGACAGCCGACAATTTTGCCTTTTATACTTTTTAAGGTTTGTTCGTGTCAACTTTATTTTTAAAAGTTTTACAAACCGAATTGAAAGTCCTGATCGAAAACTTTTGTCCATTTTAGATTATACCTTAGAAGGATTGTAGCTTATATACTTAAGAATTAAGATACCGGAACAATTATCCATTTAGTACATTTAGCTCCTGCATCTTAAAACTCACAAAACATCCTCTCAAAAAAAAAAAAAGCAGTTTCAATTGCTCATTTTCGAATTCTTTGGACTTACAAGACTGACTGAGATAAAGCGTGTAAAAACTTTACATGAGCCCAAAATAAATTAAATGGCAGTCTTAGAATAAGAAAAATTGGGGAGAAATAATTACAAAAATCAAGAAAATTATAAGGAAGACGAGAATCAAAGAGGAGATTTATTTTTCTTTTCTATTGTTAAGAAACCAGAACTGTTTGAAAGATTCCACTATTCAAAATCCTATATAACTGTTAAAAGCCTAGAACTTGCACAAAAGCAATGACTTCGATTAGCTTGATAAAAACCCCTAGTCTATTCTCTATTTCTCCACGTCTGAACTATAGAAAATTCTTGAATCGATTTAGCTGGCATCGATGATCAAATTTGATATCGGGACTGGAACCATCAGTTACTTACTCCTATTCCACTTTCATGACACCAGCAAAAGCATCAACTCCAGCCATCAAGATTCCAGCACGTCCAGCAAAATCAAGATTCCAGATTAGTGTCAGACAAACTCAATCCAGAAGAAATGTCATCACCAGTCCCAATTTGCGAGTTGAGAGGCAATAAAAACTTCGGTTGTACTCCTAATATTTTCAGTGACGACCTTGGATTTATGTACTGCAGTTTACATGACCAACAGAAGTCATTAATTAAAAATGCATCAGTATTTACCAAGATATATAAAGAGGAAACATAATTTCAACAATATCGATTACCTTAGGAGTTATATCTCTGTGAAAAGCGCTAATTTCCTCTTCAGTAAGACCACCCTCATCAGCATTTTCCTCCCAGCCCATAGAGCGTAAAAGGGCAACTTCTTCCTCTTCTGGAAATACAGGATCCACTCTTAAACTTAAATTTTTATTGTTAACATATTTCTGCCCATTACAGGCATCACTATTGCAGGTCAAGTCACATCTCTCCACGAACAAATGTCCCTCACTCAGGCTGACAGATGACGAGGCATGACCTGGAAGAGCATTAGAAGCCACTACCTCCTCCCGGAGTTCACCAAGCTTATCCGAAACAGATGGTGATGCGAGAGAATCGTGATCGAGAACCTTCGAGGAGTTTGCTATAGATGGATCATGAGCAGCTGATGGATTTGCCATGGCTGGATCGAGAACGGGAGCCGAGTTTGCCAAAGATTTCTTCCTCACGAGGTTGAAAAATTCATTTCGACTTTGAGCATGAGAAGTTGATTTCTTCTCCAACACAGTCAATACAGGATTGTGATTGGCACGGGCAGGGAAGGGGTTCTGTTGTGGGCCCCTACTCACTGCAGATCCAGAAGATGGAGTGACAAGAGTAGAATTCAAGATTTTGCTACCACTTGTTGGGCTCAACTTATCCTTAGCATGAGAGACACCATTTCTCTCTCGCACTGGCTTCAGAACATGGAGCTTTCCCACATTAGATGTCTTTGAAAGGTCAGATTTCTCGGGAACAACGCGTGGAGAGTGACTAACGGGAAGTGAAGATGCCAGTGTATGCTGATTGCCAACCTTAGTTTTCTGTTTATCTGAAGAATGCAAGACCTGAAGCAGAAGTTCAACTTTATTAACGATATTAATAACACATCTACAGATGAATGGTGCCAAACAACCGAAAGTTGTCCAACAAGGATTATTAAATTCGTCATAGTCAAAAACTGCTTAAGCTATCTTACTTATTAAAGAGAAAAATACACATCTCATGCACAAACCATTGAGCACAGGGTAAGAAAATATTGCACACTCCCTCAATTTAACTCATAGTAAATATTGTAACCTCATATCATAAGCACATAAAGCAAAAAAAAATTTCATTCATGTCCTCGCAGGTAACGTAAAAATGTCATTGCATTGTTAGCTACTGGGCAGTCCCCAAAAAAATGCTTCAAGACCTGAGATTTTTCCGTTTTCAGAAAACTGCCATTTCCAGGAATATCAGCAACTCACCCCCACACCTTTTTCTTTTCTCAAATAAACAAATTAATCATTATTTTTCTCTTTCCTTCACCTAACAGCTAAAGTGTTTCTACAAGTTCTGGTAAGTAAATAAGTTTCGACCCCTACTCTCATAGAAATGTTTACATTCAAGTATCGATGTACAAAAGGCCTATACTCTTATCACATACGAACCTCTTATCTCAAACCTATGTCAATCAGGTTTAGGTTACAACTAAGAATAAGTTATTTGTACCTCATAAAACCTACCTTAAGGGTACTTCAGATAAACCCTCCATAGGAACAAAACTCAATTTGACTATCTGTCATAACAAATCCAAAAGTCCTAATGTTTTATCACCACTAAAACAAAGTGAACTACTAATAACTCATTGCTACCATGCACACACAAACGCACAGGAAGTATAAGTACTCCATAGTCCACAAAACATATAGAATACCTCTAACAACAAACAAAGGAAAATACCCATGACAAATTTTCTTCACACAAAACATAACAAATTCGACAAAAATATCCACACATATATTCAAAATCTCTCTCTACTTATGCACACTCACCAAAATGTACACAAAGAGGCCTGGGATTGAAAGAATAGGACATTTGACGTTTCTCTCTAGAAAATTTGACACGAACAAGAACCATAACTACCTGCAATCCGGTGATGGAAGGAACTATGATTTTCACTAGTAGAAAAAAAAAATTCTCAGTGTATTTTTTTCTCTTGTATTAATCCGAAAATTGAGGGCCAATCAATCAGTTAATATTTAACATATACATATATTTTCCAGTATTTTTTTCGTGCTACTCACTGTTCATATCTTAGGATTTTTCAGAAATTTTTGGAATTCTTTTGTTATTTTGGTTGGTTTGGGGGTATAAGGTTTGATTACCTCTCCGCTTTTCACCTGGGATTGTTTTTCTTAAATAAACACAAAGTTCTGGGATTTTTACAGCACAGATTAGGATAATTAATTTGTGGGCTGTTTATAAAAAGTTTTGTTTATTGTGATATGGCATTCTTCTAGCGGTTTTCTTAAACATGGAGGCCTCAAGAAGCCCTTGTTAATTTTGCCTCTGGACCAAAGAGATTACAGAAGTTTGTCTTTTAAATTACTTGAGAAGAACCACTCTTATTGACTTTATATTATAGATAAATTGTAAGGCGAGAATGCAGATTTTTACATAGGGAGGCTTGTTCGATGGAGGAGCTATTGGGAGGATTTGTCGATTTTGATTAATACAATACCAGCTAGTGATTTCTCAAGAGTAACCATACAACCAACTGTAACATGTTCACTTGTTCAAGATAGGCTAAAAGGGCAAATGAACCACAAGTCTGGTGAAGATAAAAAAGGAAAAGTTGTGAGACAGTAAGTTGTACGAGTAAAAGTCAGTTCTGAGGATGACCATTATCATCCATTGACTGTGAGCACTCAAAATCTCATGTCGGTAATTCTCACATTCATTCATCATTCATATTAGTAAAAATCATCATTGATAGGAACTTAAGAAAGCAATGATGATAAAATAAAAAGTGAAGATGTTGGATCGACATAAATGCTGCTAAAAAATAACAATTTAGAAGAGACTCTTAAGACCTCATCAACACTAAACCAAATAACTTTGACTATACCCAAAAACGTAGAGAAAGATGTAAAATAATGCTTATTCAGTAAATGCTGAACAATCTTATTCTCCTTTTACAATCAGGTTGGAAGTTTGTATGACGATATATATTCCCAATTTAGAAGACCAGAATATCAATAGCATTTTTTGTTTAACTAGAAGTAGATAAGCTATTTCTAGATTTGACATAAGAGAGAGTATATTTTCATTGCTTGTGCAACAGAGTAAGTTTCTTGTCAGCTGTGGCCTCTAAGCCATGTGCTGGTTTTGTTTTATCCATTATGCACCATGTTAATAAGATTTATCTCACAGATAATTTTCCTTCTGTTTTGTAGCATTCAAATGTACCATATCACTCGTCCTCTACTTCTGTAACTCTTTCTGTATATTAACAAATTTCTTTATCTTAGATAACTTTCTGTTTTTCTCCTTCCGTTTTCAGTTAATAGGAATACTAAGAACCTAATGTCCAACTACCACACTGATGGCACCGATTGAAAAAATATATACTTCTCACATGAAGATGAAACAGACTGCATGTTAATTATTTGTGGAAAAAAGTTGTGTTTTTGTCATTTGTGTTAAAGCTTCAAGCATATGTTCCATTTTAGCTCTACATTATTTGCGATGTGCTTAGAAAGATTCACTGATTTCATAATATGTTCCTGTCATTGTGTTTAAATGTACCCGAGGACTCCTCATTCTACAATTCCGTAATTTTTTCTCTATCTTAATAGTCTTTTCTTATCTTGGGGATCCTTCCTTTTTTCTCCTTCTGTTATTAACCAATTGGAATACTTTGAAACCCTTGTGCCTAAATGTCACCCCAACAAAATATGATAGCAGATTAGTAGATCATAGCTGATAAACTAATTATCAAAAACTTTAAAGCAAATGTAGTATTGGTCATACCAAGGTTTTCGGCTTGGAAATGGTGTCACGGGAATAAGCTGCCTAGATTGTTTGCTTGCAATTTCTTCATGTCTCAGAGCTCCAGATGACTTCAACAGAACATAAAAAACGTGATATAAGCATCATAACTTTCTAATTCATTTCCCGAAAACATAGGGAGAACTGAAACTACCTGAGTAGTAGTCTGAGTATGAGTAGGACTCTGAGCCACAGTTTTAGCCATGTTGAGACCAGAGCTTGTCCCCAAAGTGCTAGAGGAAGATTTTGAAGAAGTGGATTGAAGCAAAGACGAGATGCCAATCCCATCAGTACCGACTAACACAGGCACCTCTGCTAATGCTGATGTCCACTTTTCACCACCTATCACAGTTGAGGAGGGAATGGGCAAGCTCTGAATGGCAGTACTCAAGACAGGAGATGGAACTCTTCCAACCTCAGGAGTGGCTGGTCTTTCTTCTGCTCCCAAGCATGGAAAATCTCTCTCAAAAGCTGATTTATTTGCAATGCCAACAGGACTGCCCTCAGTAAGCAAACCACTGTTGTTTCTACTGGCACTACTCAAGTCTGTTATAATTTTCTTTGGCCATGTCTCCCCACGTTTCCCAGAAATCATGGACTGTGAACGATTCAACTTATCCCTCTCAAATTTACTTGGCAAAGTGTTCCCAAACACATCTGAAAAGTCTCGGTGCTTATGGTCCCCCAAAAGTGGGTTTTCTCTGTCACGAGAATCATATATATATATCCCTATCCCGGTCCCTTTCCCTTTGATTTCTACCAAAAAACTACTGAATGACCTCAAATGACCAGAACCATTACTATTAGAACTTCGTTGGAAATATGACGAAGTGGTTCTATCAGAACCAGAAGATCGCCTTGAATCATGACCATTACTATGCACGAATGACTTATTTCTTGCAAGATTTGATGCAGTATGACCCACTGACAAAAAAGAGATGCATTTAGAAACTAGAATAAGCCAACTAAGCAGAACATACTAAATAAAAGGTATTGCTTCAGAATTATGATAAAGATAAACCTGAATGTGAGGTAGTGCTACCACCAGTCAGATTTCCACCATTTTTCAACCATTCTGGAACCAATGTAGGCTCACTTCTTTCCATAACCAGTACCAAACATTATCATAGAAAGGAATAAAAGGAAAGGAAACTGACTTGTCTTCCTCGAATTAATGACCACGCATCCACTGAGCGTGCTGATGATTGATAAATGCGGCGCCTACGCACCCCAACAAAATTAAATGTGATCTGGAAAAATTTAATCCAAAATTTATACTTTCTTCAAAATTTCCTATAAATTAATCCCGCTTTTTCTAAGCCAAAACCCTTATATCTTCCAAAGAAAGAATCTGAATTCTTTCTATACAATAAATGCTGTCATGTCAACAAGAAAACTTTAATTGTGCGAATGAAAAACTAGACTCTGTAAGTTCTTTAGTGCCCGGAAGCCATATTAAGGCTTGTCAAGGCCGTAATGTTCGAGAAACCCACGCGAAGAAGAATGACAAATATCAGTAACCAGAAAATTCAATAAACCACCAAATTTAATCCTAATCCTTGCAGAAAATATCCCGAAACAGGGTAATTCTTCAACAAATCAATAGTGCCAGATGAAGAGCAGGGAGGTAATCAAACCCTAGAGTCCCAAACTATCCAACAATAACAAAGAAGCCCAAAATCCCAGAAAAGCCTAAGATTTGACCCTTAGTAGCACGGAAAATTCTCAGAAAACGAAAGGAAACAGTCCGTATATATCAAGTATCAATAAATAGACTGGCCTTCAATCTTCAAATCAATAATAACGAAATAAATATACCCTGAAAATCTTCTGTATAACAGAATAACCCTAGTTCCTTTAGTCGCCGACTTTAACTGACGTTGTTTCAAAATCTGTGTAATTTTTGTTGACAAAAAAATTTATTCTCAATTTTAGGCCTCTTTCTGTACTTCGTGGAGAGATTTTTTTCTATCTGTAGGTATAGAACGGAGATTTTCTGAAGAAATTTGGGTTTATATGAGTGGCTTTTCTGAAGAAAAATTGGTTGTTATTACTCATTAGTATTCCTATATAGAATGTGTACCTTAATAATCAGGACACTAATTCTACACTAATCCTAATTTGCATCTACAGCCCACCAATAATAAGGTTTCTTTTAGTACGTTGGCATTTTTTCCCCTTCTTTGAAAATTCTAAGGACACTTCAAGCACATTTATGTTTGGCCCTGTTATTTCAAAAATTCATTTTTTTAAAAACTCATTTTTAATCACATATTTTCCTATAAAATAATATTATACGTAAATCGAAAAAAAAATCTTACTTTTTAATCATACAATCTCCAACAAAATACTATTTAAAAATACATTTTTTGTCCAAAAATGAGACTCAAACAAGGGTACATGTCGCGGGTATCAAAATCGGTAGAGTCGATTGTCTAATAAAGGTTTTTTGGAACCCAACTCAATCTAAATTTTCTCATGAGACCAACATGGGTCCGTCTTATCTAATTCGCTTTATGTCATACATGTATGGATTTAGGAAAGAATTGTGAAGCTAGTTATGGGATGGACGGCTAAGGATCAAGGACCAAAAAAGGATTTTATCGGTGTCTGAAACAATTTTGTGTTTTTCATATTACTATATGTAGAGTTAATAATTTTTATGAACTACTGAACTCAATCGCTTGTTGTTGTTACTTTTTAATTTTTTTTATTGAGGTCAAATCAAAACTTCAGGATTACGCCTTGCATTTTGGGGTGACGAAGGGAAAGATCTAATGATCTTGATGTAACTCTAGTAAATTTGAATATGAAGGAAAGAACTCGAAGTAAAAGGACCAGACTTGCTAATGAAATCGGGAATGGGCTCATATTGAGTGACATCATGATTTTAGGAATTTAATGATCATTCCTATTAAAAAAAATCCTCCAAAAAAATACTTATATATTTAGGTTTACTTTTAAAAGGGTCTTGTAAAATTGGAGGTATGAATGTCTACAGAATTTAGGTTTACCATTATTATGTATTTTCTTTACATTTATAGCTTATTTAAGGAATTTAGTTTAGTAGTAAAATTTGGAAGATTACGTTTCATTTTATCCAACTTTTAATAAATTAATTTATTATTTTGACATCACTTACATAATCTAATTAATGAATTTATTTATTCCCTATTTAATCTAATTTTCTCTTTCCAAAATTTGGACATGAGATTTTAAATGTTTATATAGAGTGACTTTCCTTATTTTTTTTTTCTAATCATATAGTCTTGTTTATTTATTGAAAATGTTTTATTTTGTTTACTTACTAATATACTCTTATTTAATTTATCTAGCTATAGGTTTAGTATGCAGCGTATGCTCGACTAGATAACGAATAACTTAAAAAATCAAAATTAAAATTTAATATATTGGTCCACATAATACAGTACAGTACTACACATAGTAATGCTAGAAGTACATTATGGCATCCATAATGGGTGCCATAATGCACAAGTAGAACCTATATAGTTTGGATTAAAATTTGCTTAGTAAAATTGGATAAATACCAAAATCTCACAATAACATTTTATTATGTTAGAGAATAAGGTTTTGCTATGTGCACATAACATTTTACATAAGGGATGATATAATGTGAGTGGGGTGGGGTTCATGCTACAGTATCGCGGACCTCACCCCACTCACATTACGCCAACCCCTATGTAAAATGCTTTGTCCACATAACATTTTTCTAGAGAATAATGTATCGGAATCCAACTTTCTCATTTTAGTAAAATTGCTCTCTCAGAAGGCATTCTACTTTCTCATGGATTGCGAGTTTTACATAGCCATGTTTGGTTCACTTAAAAAGCTAAATAAAATTTATTTCAAAGTTAATAATTCATTTTAATCATATATTTTATAGAATTTACCATTTTTTAATCATACATTCATCAATTTTTATAAAAAATTACTAAAAATTTGAATTTTATTTTAAAACATAATATCTTTGACATCGTAAAATAAGAAATGTGTAATTCAATCTAAACATCTAAAGATTTTTCCATAGATTTAAAAGTTCTGAATTTATTTAATATAGAGTTTTTAAAACTTCATAAAATTTTAGAATGATATAAGCTTTCTAAGATCTTGTTTGAGCCATATTTTTATCAAAAAAAATCATTTTCAACTATACATTTTTCAATAAAATAATTTTACACGTAAATTTTTTCTCATTTTTTAACCACACATTCTCTAAAAATTACTATCTAAAAATATACTTTTCCTCAAAACAAGGCTTAAACAAGGACTAAGGGTCTGTTTGATTGCAAGGGTGGAAAACGGGTGGAAATAAAATGAATGGCATGGAATTGAATTGCCTAGAAAACGTTTTACAGGGAATTGTAATTAATGGTGTTTGATTGATATAATTTTCCATCCGGAAATTTTTTTGTTTTGTTTTTTTTTATGCAAATTGTCAATTAAATGAATAAATTTTTTTACCATTGACTTTGGAATGTATTCCAATTGCTATAAAAAAAATTGTCAAAAAGTTGGAAAACGTTTTCCCACCACTATGGTGAAAAAACGTTTTCTAACTTTTGTGCATCAATCGCTTGTACCTTGAAAAACGCTGGAAAACGTTTTCTCTGAAAAATTAGTGCAATCAAACAGGTAAATAGTAAAAAGTAGGAAAACATTTCCAATCTTTCACGAAAAATTTCGGCAATCAAACAGGCCTGAATGTTTTTACAATTGTGTATTCAAAATGTCAATTCTCTAGGTGCTAACTTTTTAAAAAGTATAAAATCAAAATATCACAATTTATTTCTCATTAACCCCTAATATGTATTTTTATCATTTCAATATTTTTCTTTCTTTTTCCCCCGTATACGAACCCTAGAGTAATTGATTAAAAAACTTTAATATTTTTCTTTTTCTTCTAACGATTATATTTGTTCCTTTTTACCATTTTTTCTAGAAGGTGGAAAATGTTTTCCTTTTTTTTACTATTCACCTGTTTGATTGCATTAATTTTCTAGGAAAAACGTTTTTCAAGTTTTTCAAGGTACAAGTTGTTGATGAAAAGCTAGAAAATGTTATTCCACCATATTTGTGGGAAAACGTTTTCAAACTTTTTGACCTTTTTTTTTTAGCAATTGGAACACATTCCAAAGTCAATAGTAAAAAAAAATATCTATTTAATTGATAATTTACGTAAAAAAAAATAAAGCCAAACGAACAAAAAAATATTTCAAATATTTTTTTATTTTTTTTTACTTTTTTGCAATTCAAACAAATTTTAATACAGATTGTAAAAAAAATTATCCCAAAAGGTAACAATTTGCATGAAAAATAAAGTCAAACGGATTAGGTGAAAAATTATATCAATCAAACACCATTAATTACAATTCACTCTAAAACAAATTCTATTCAATTCAATTCCTTGTCATTCATTTTTTTTTTCATACCATTTTTCACCCGTAGGGGTCCGTTTGATTGTGAGGGTGAAAAATGGGTGGAAAGAAAATGAATGGCAGAGAATTGAATTGAATTGAATTTGTTTTAGAGGGAATTGTAATTAATGATGTTTGATTGATATAATTTTTCACTTAATCCGTTTGACTTTATTTTTCATGCAAATTGTTATCTTTTGGGATAATTTTTTTTACAATCTATATTAAAATTTGTTTGGATTGCAAAAAAGTAAAAGAAAAAAAAATTAAAAATTTTTGAAATTTTTTTGTATTCGTTTGGCTTTATTTTTTACGTAAATTGTCAATTAAATGGATACAAAAATTTTACCATAAGATTTAGAATATGTTTCCATTGTCAAAAAGTTAAAAAAAAAAAAAGACGGAAAACATTTTCCCACCATACCCATAGGAAAATAAAAGATAAAAAATGTGCTTTAAATTGTTGTACCTAGAAAAATGGTGAAAATGAATTTCATGGAAAAGTTATGCAATTAAACACCAAATTTAAGGGTGGAAAAAGAAAATATTTTCCTTCTCCACCCAATTTCACCCCAATCAAATGGGACCTAAGTTTTTTTTTTTTGGTTGGGTATTTTGGTCATTTAGCTATTATTTGATCTCCATTATTTTCAAAATACATTTTTTTTTCAATCAGACATCCTTTAATAAAATAATATTATAAAAAATTCAGAACTTTTTCTTATTTTTTAACCACACATTCTCAATCAACTTGCTATTTTAAAATGCATTTTTAACCACAATTTAGGCTCAAATAGGCATTTATTTAATAAAGGAGGCTTAGATTTTTTAAATTCTTTTAAAAATATTATTTTATTAAAGGACTGTTATACTCATCACATTCTTTTATAAATATACATCACATTTAAATTATATTAAAGATCATTAACCTTTTATGCATTATCACACTTATATTCATAACTTTTTTTCATCATATTCTTTTTTTTTTTTTTTTTAACATTTAATTGATCAAAAAATTTTATCCTTAATCATGATTTTCGTCCAAAAATATAGTTATGGTGCTTTAAAATTATGGTCAAATATTTAATCATATTTTTGCTTTATTATATATTTTTCTTATTTATAAATACAATGGACAAATGAATCTTTGATTCCATCTTACAAAAAATTTTGGAGAGAAATTATAATCAAGAACAATTTATATTAATTGGAGAATACAAATAATATATAAAAAAAATTTGAGACATAAATATAATAATGTTGTTATAAAAGAGGGAAAAAGTAGAAGAGATAGTTAAAATCAATACTTTGTGTGTGTTTTATTAATGATCAAAACTCTATATTTATAGGTAAGAATTAAGGATACAATGGTAATAATTTCTAGGGCTACAAGAGTATAATTGTCATTCACTACAAACCCTAATAAACGTTCTTTTTACAACACTCACCTTGAATGACACATTACAAAATATCTGCCTCGTTAAAACCTTGTTTGATAAAAATTCAATGGGACAAAAAAATCAAACGAAGGAAAAAGAGTACAGTTATTTTGGAGTATTAAAAATAAATGCTGCCTCATTAAAACTTTGTTAGGAAAATCCAGTGGAATAAAACCTACACGAAGGAAAAAGAGTACAACTACTCCCCCTGATGTTGATCACTAAAAATCTTTGAGTCGACGCATTCCAATCTCATGGACTAATTTCTTGAATGTAAATGTTGGTAGTGCTTTTGTAAATAAATCAGCCAAATTGTCACTTGAGAGAATTTGTTGAACATCGATGTCTCCATTCTTCTGAAACTAGTGTGTATGAAAGAATTTTGGAGAAATATATTTCGTCCTGTCGCCTTTGATATAGCCTCATTTGAGTTGTGCAATAGAAGTTGCATTGTCTTCATACAAAATTGTTGGACTATCTTTTGTTATCTTTTGTTGAAGTTAACCCGCATGAAGTTTGGATATGATGGATCATGTTCATCAACCATATACATTTTCGCCCTGCTTCATGGATTGCAATAATTTCAGAATGACTTGAGGATGTTGCTGTTAAGGATTGCTTCACAAATCTCCAAGATGTAGTTGTCCTCCACGTGTAAACACATATCCTGTTTGTGATTTTACTTTGTGTAGGTTAGAGAGATAACCTGCATCTTCAAATCCCACTAAAATACATCCCGACATTTGGGAATAAAATAATCTCAAATCAATCGTACCTTTTAGGTAATGAAAAATATGTCTAACACCATTCCAACGTCTTTGAGTTGGTGTAGAGCTATATCTTGCAAGGAGATTTACAGAAAAAGTTATGTCGTGTTGAGTGATATCTGCAAGATAAGTTAATGCTCTAATTACACTAAGATATGGTACTTTAGGACCAAGAATTTTTCTCAATCTTCAAGTGAACAAAATGGATCTTTTTTTCACATCAAGTGATTGAACAATCATAGGCGATGCCAATGGATGTGCATTATCCATATAAACCCGTTTTAGAACTTTTTCTGTATATGTAGATTGATGAACAAATAATCTTTTTGGAAAATGTTCAATCTGCAATCCGAGACAAAATTTAATTTTTTCAAAATCATTCATCTCAAATACATGTTTAAATAATTAGCAGTTTCGTTGAACTCTTCAAGAGTTCAAATTAAATTTAAATCATCCACATAAACTGCTATAATTGTAAATTCAATATTTATTTTCTTTATGAAAACACATAGATAGACATCGTCATTCTTATAGCCCTTATTCAACAAATATTCGTTAAGGCGATTATACTACATGCGTCCAGATTGTTTTAATCCATATAATGATCTTTGCAATTTTATTTGAAACATGGTTCTCGAACATGCATCATTTGAGTTATGTTTCAGGCATATTAAATATTTCAGAGATAACATTAATAGTCATGTCAGATGAGTTGACTATCACGTATTTCAAATTTCATATATTGTCAAGATAACATGATATAAATTCGTGATTTTATCAACGACGATCTTTACGAAATTCACTATGTTGAGAATCGTACATTACACATTATGACTTCATTTTTCTCATTTTCTTTTCGCATAAGTATATATCTTTATATGATTGGACTATAGGTCCAAAAACATCACATTTCTCTAGTAAAAACAAAATCCTATATTTATAGGTAAGAATAAGGGATATAATAGTAATAATTTCTAGGGTTATAGGGGTATAATTGTCATTCATTACAAGCCCTAATAAACGTTCATTTTACAATAAATGTGTAAATTTTATGAATTTTTCATGCAATTAAAATGTAGTCAGATTAATAAAAACGATAATGTGAATATATTTAGTCTTTATTAAAGATAAAGATGATGGGTATCGAACATACACAACACAGCCTAAGTGCAAATTTCTCATCGATGTATCTAAATTCAAGTGAAATCTATTTTAAATGAAAGTTTTCAAAAACAAATGAATTTTATAAAAGTCCGTGCTTTCCATTAATTTCATAAGTCATATCCATAAGAATCAACGTATTTCACAATAGTCCATCACTTTAAAAAAATTCTATAAAAGTTTTGACCATATACAATTTATAAATTTTACTGTCTTTCCTATATACCAAATGTTACCAAACCCTTATTTGGCGTAGCTAAAAAATCTAGATTTTGATATATATATATATATATATATTTTTTTTTTTTAAATTAATGTATGTTGACAACCAAGGTTGTTTTTTTTTTTTTTACACGAATTAAGAAAATGTTCTTACATTTTTTCTAATATACATCCTAGTATACCATATATTAAATAATGATTTAAATAAGAGTATTTCATGTTTGTTGACAACAAGATACATTAAATACGTGTATATTAAAAATTAAGATATCAATTATATACTTAACAAGGAAAGTGACTTATAATTTGGAATGAACGAAAAAAGAAAGTTTGGGATACCCAAGTATATTTCCCTAGTATGGTTTGAGACACCCTAGTAATTTTTTATGAAGTTTGGGATACCCTTGTATATTTCCCATTTCCATCAAGTTGGACTAACATTTTGGTCTCGTGAGAACCTCACTTACATATTTGGCTCATGTTAGGTGTGGTTTAAAAAGTTGAAAAAATATTAAGTTATAGTCCTTAATTAATTTTATCTACACATTTTATAGTAATCACAATTTTTTATAATCACACATTTTCTTAATCCGTATAAAAATGAAAACAAATATATCGTTGTGGTACTAAGGAAGTATTAGTAAGATCAGAAAATATCTCACACGCGAAAGCAACTAACACCAAGGAACAAGTTTCTTAAGACATAACCATAAAACAAGAGATGGATATCAGTAGAAGAGCATATCATACAGAAAGGTAGCTTCACTGCTGTAGCAAAGTACACACTACGAGAAGTTGCCGCAGTCTCTTTGGTAGTGCATATTTAAACTGTTAACTTTTCTATCATTACCTTTTCAGGATGTACCTTCATACAGATGAGGCATAATGTCAGTTGCTTGAATCTGTAGAGATACATGTTTGCAATGGACGATATCCTTTACAAATATCAGCCACAGAACCAGCCGTCTGTAGAAGATCGTTCTTCATCTCTGAAATTTTTGATCCCATGTACTCTTTATATGTTGAAACTGAATCGATCAGACCAAAGAGTTCCTGAGCACACATTTGAACTTCCCTCTCAATTTGCATAATCGTTTCCTGCAACTTTGCCTTGGACGTCTTCACCAGACGATATCAAATAAAGCGCATAGCATAAAAAAGAGAAGGTCACTTGACGGAAAATTCAAAAGCATAAAAGGAAATTCTACACTTATTTATGAATAAGTTCCTCTACAAAGCACTATTAAACACACTATAAAGTGACTGATTTAGTGGTTGATGAGCGAGCATGAACAAATGAGAATGGGCTTACCTTCAAAAATTCTGAAGCTTCATTTTCAACAACATCCATGTTGCGAGCCTCTGTTTCAACTTCCTCCACCATTTTTCTAGCTTCTGCCGCACATCTAGAAGTGTATTCCTGTATTTCCTTCTTTGTTAAGTTAACCTGAGCTCCAACCTACAAACTTTTGGATATCAGTTGCTCCCAAAGATCACATTATAGAATTCTCCTGTGAGGCAACAGTAGTACAGTCTCCAGATAATGAAATGAACAAGATTTAAAGCTCCATGGCCCAAGCTCCGAAGCCTTGTGTTCATCCCTTTTTTGGCATAAAAGAAGGCCAAAGCCTAGTCCCTTAATGTTGTAGAACTAAACAGATAACTCTGAATGCTGGAGGCCATTGAATCTGCACAGTTAAAGGATGGAGAACCTAGAAGTTCCCTTTTTATTCATTTTTCTTACCCAAATTCTCTTTTCAAATGTTGCACACAAGGACATAATTTTAATGTAACTCCATAAGGAAATAATAACAATAGCAAAGCTTCAAGTGCAAGCTTTAGGAGGATGCTGAGTCATGGAAAAAGGAAGAGCAAAACATCCTCAAAGTTCAAATATACTAAAATAAATAAAATATACCCCTATCTGTTTATTTCAGCCAGTGCCAAAACAAATATTAATCCAATTAGCTGGTAACAATGTAGGATGACATTCTTTGCATACACAACCAACAACACTGAAAGCAACATTTAATCAGATCTGAGGAGATATTGCAACTTTTAGGTCATATTGAACATAGAGTTAAAAACCAAACCAGACCAGCCCGTTCACCAGGAAAATCGGTCCTTAGACTAATCCCGGTGGTGTTCAAGGACTGATGTACAGTCAAACTGGTGAAAACCCACAAAGAACCGAACCGAATATAATCTGCTGAGCTTACTAAAACACACATTGGACCGGGTTTTAGAAACATTCAACGCCATCACCACAAAGTCAAAAATTGAACCTGAGACCTCCAACATAAAGATGGAGACTTTTAAAACTGGGTAATTCAGGCTTTAGTGTAAAACAATAACTAAACTTTTATATAAAACTTATCTACGTGGTATTTTATTTTCTTGTATAAACATTATAGACAAGCATAAATTTTTAAAAACCTGAGATATCTGGAAAAAAAATGAAAAATATCATATTATATAATTTTAATAATTGTAAGTAGTGTATTTTTAGCATTTGGCATGCTTTAATTTTTGAACATATAGTCATTTTATGTGTTATATATTTTTTATTATAGTTTATATAAATTGGCAGTTAGCATTTAGCAATAACCCAGAGGTTTAACCATTGACCCAATTACCTAGTGGTATGGCCAGGTCAGTTTTTAAAATATGATTACGAATGTTCATGTGCACCCAAAACAACAAAATAGACAAACAATAAATCTAAATTGTACATGTTATCCAATTCCAGACTAGGCCAAGCCTTTCATTTATGACCATCAACACTCCTCGCAGTAAATGTTAAATTCTAGGACCCAAAAAAGGTAGATCTACAAACCAACAGATGGTGTGGAATGAGAAATAAGTATGCTTCTAAACAAATTAGACAGTTTAAGCTATCTGTGATTAACTAGCAGAAACCACATCATATCTAAGGACATACCAGGCAATCAAGATTTGATGCTAGGTTTCAATAAGTAATAATACTAGAAACAGGGGAATTAGTTGTACTAAACCAAATTTTAAAGATCTTTAGTAGTCCTTAGCCTATGCTTGGGAAATACTTGAAGTTACTTATAATTTCTAGCCAAACTTTAATAGTAAACCTAGACAAAAAGGTTGACCTAAAATCACATAGCATTGTAATTGAAATGAATTTGGTCCTACTGTATTTTGCAAAGTGGAAAAAGAGAATTCATGAATGAGGCTTCATCAGCTGAGTATCAAGGGCAGAACAGAGGAGGGCCACGCATTTGCTTTTATATTTGAGACAAACTCAATTATCTCCATGGAATGATGTGGCAAAGGATAATGGGGCACATCAGTCGACTATTTGATTCTTTCAATACATATATTGGCAGCCTTTTAATAAAGGATGTAATCTGGTGAGTTTAAAGCAGAATGTCAGGTGGGTGATCATTTCACAACTTGTGATTTTTAATGAATTTAAGTGAGGATGCAAAAGAAGCATTTTGCAAATATCTAATGGTTGTGAGCACTTACTTTGTCCATGTTGGATTGAAGGGCAGAGATGTGATTTCTTTTCTCCTCAATCTTAGCAGCATTCTCTCCTGATTGTTGCCGAAGAGATATCAATTTTTCCAATTTCTCAACTGAACTTCTTTTTATGTCCTCAGCAAATGATGCAAGGGCAGGTTTCAGTATTGATTTGTAATCTAATCCCAGTACATCACCAGGTATGGACCCCTTAGCATTTAACTGATATTGAAATCCAATTCCAAGCTTTAACCTAGAAACAAAATTTTAGTAAATATTGCCAGCATAGGGGAAGGGCGAATCATAAATTTTATGGTTGGTGAAGTAAATGGGTACTGAAAATTACACAGTTATCAACGGGCAAATAAACAGACATAGAAAGGAAAGTATTGGCAATTCACCTTCTACGAAGATTTTAAATTAGTTCTATCTAGTTATTCAACAACAATGGAATGTGCTGAGATGTCCATGTGAAAAGCTATGCTTGTGTCTACAACATTCCGATCAAAACAATGAAGAGAGTCAATTTCCTATCCCTTCCTCTTCAACTTAACAAAAAAGCAAATTGTAATAATTAAAATTTATTATAATACATTCAGTTCAAGAGAATCATAAAATAACAAAGAAAGTCCTCTGCCTTGAACCTAGTGAATAAGTTTGCATCAAGTCCGAATTATTAGCTTAGTTCTCTGAACCTAAATCATTAACACTACTAGAAACTGTATGCTAAGGATAATTTCTTCTTATCTAAAACCACAATTATAAACGCAAATCATAACTACAAAAAAGAAACTAAAACTCCAATAGTAATTTTTCATTAAATTCACATCAAAAACTAACAACAGGGCAAGGAGATCAGGTAAAAACCTCCGGAGAGCTTGGTTGCACTCAATTGTTAACCACTCAAGCTCCTTCAACTTATGCCCGATTTCAGAATCAAGCTCCCAAATCTTCTCCTCCCAACCATTCCTAGAAGCATCTGCTTCCTCTATTTCCCTCTCCACAGCCTGCAATTCCCTCTTCATCCTTTCTGCATCCCTTGAATTAATACCCTGTTCCTCGATAGTTCTCTTCAACTCCTCATTCTCCTCGCAGATCCTTTTCCTCTCAGCCACCTTTACCTCCAATTCCTTCTCCTTCTCCTCAAATTTCTTTTGCACCTCCAGCGTATGCCCATCCAACTGCTCAATAATCATATGGAACTTAGTCACGTCCTTCTCCAATAAAGCCTTCTCCTGCTCCAATACCTCCTTCTGGCTCGGTCCCTTCTTCAAACTTTCCAATTTTGCCTCCAATTCATTCACATTTCCTTCAACAGCTTTCACATTCTCCTCTATTTTATCCCTTTCCTCCCTCAACTCTCTCATAAACTCTTCGTCCAAAGCATCCACAGAATGATCATCACCCCTAATATAACTCAAGTAACTATTTGCCGTGTACTTGAACATGCTATTATCCTCAAAACTCGACGGGGAGTTCAGCAAATGATCGTTATACTTAACTATCTGAACAACCCAGAGAATGACCGCAAGCAAATTAGGCCAGGCATGAGGGGTACCCGGGGCTTTGAGAGCGGATTTGTTTAATTTCAAGGGGCATTTCAGTACTTTCAATACTTTCAGGACGAGGTCTTCATCTAACTTCTGCGTTGAGAAGCCAAGGCGGTGAAGGAGGAATTTGAGGGTTTCAGTGATGTCTTTGGCGGAGGGAAGAGGGGGGTTTGAGAGAGAATGGGAGGGAGAGGGAGGCAAGATAAGCATTGATGGTGCGGATAGAAGCAAGTTGGTAAGATTTGTCGGAGACGGCGGTTGACGGGCGTCCGATGGAGGCGATTGAGGGCTGGCTGCTGCAGAAACTGGCGTCGGATTCGCGGCCAGGGACTGGGGTGGAAATGTATTGCCATGGGTCTGCTGCGTTTGTGGGTGTCGGTGTGGGTGGTGGAGGACGGCGGTCTGAGGCTAAGGATTCCGTTGCACGGCGGCGACCGGCTCCTCTCATAGTCGAGATTGGTTGGGGTTTATTCGTTTCTCTCTCTTCTTTTGGTTTTCCTTTTGTTCAGATTTTTCCCGCCTACTGCTTATAGAGCGCAAAGTAATTAAGAGAGAATTTGGGGATAAGATTGGTAATTTAAATTTTATATTTGTTGGGTTTGAACTTTAGCCCCTGTTTGTTCCCCATTTTGTACAAAAATGAATTCTTCATTTCACATCAACTAGGGACCCACACATTTGTATATTAATTTATGCACAATAAAGTTATGCAAACTTTACCAATTTAACCCTGTTGTCATTTGGTAAAAACGGCTACTTTTTTTTTTCAAATTCACATGTTCCTGTTGAAGCCATAAGTGTTGACTATTCCACACAATATTGGGGCCCCACCATTCTCAAAAAAAACATTGTCTTCACTTGTGGACAAAACCCACGTTAAGGCACGGTAAAAACATCCTAAAAAATGCGAACCCAAATTACGTTCAAATTTCTCCTTGTCCCCGGACCACGCACATTTGCGTACGATGCAATACGTCGCGCTCTAATTCATTAGAATTAGAGCGCGAAACAAACAAAATTGTACCAGACGGAACCACCGTGTTAAAAAAATTGAAAAACTCTTACAAAAATAATGTCGTCGACACTTGTAACAACACAGAACCGAAGTATGTTCCTTCCGTAACCGTGAACTTATTCGTGCACAATTACACCACGTCGACTTCAAAAGACATGTAACAGTATTTAATAATTATTAAACCATGCATACGTTAACATTACTACACAATTACAGAAAATACGAAACACAAGGAATTCAAGAAAAAAACAACAGTCGGCACACGTACTTCCTATTACAAAGACAATAACTGTCCCACCAAACCAATTCTTCACGGTTGCTGTGCTAGGTAATCTCGAAATCTGTCCCACTCACTTCGTTGTACTTCCGGTGCATTCAGTTCGGCTTGCATCTCATCCATTGCGTTCGGTAGCTCCACCTCTGCTACATCTGCATCCTCCTCCGCTCTCGTGAAGGCTTCGTCCACCACTCCTGATAGTCGCAAAAAATTATGTATCCCCATCGTTGCTACAACAACGGCTACCTGTGTCGGGAATGAATAGCTTGGCATGCGGTCCAATATTTGCCATCTCTCTTTCAACACACCGAACGCGCGTTCCACGACGTTCCTGCATGATGAGTGTCGAAAGTTGAACTTTTCCCGAGCATTACGAAATGCACGACGACGTCCCGTTCGTTCGTTGTGAAACTGTTGAAAATGATACAGTATATCCGAGCCTTTGTATGGAGCCATATACCCAGGGCGATGAGCAAATCCAGAGTCCACCAAATAGTACTTTCCCGGGCCAGGCAAGGGAAAATGTATGTCAGGACTGTGGATAGCACGTGCAAGTAGTCGCGCATCGTGTGAAGGGCCGTGCGTCCCCGCCAACACGAACGTGAAACACAGATTGAAATCAACTGCTGCCAAGACGTTTTGGGTAGGCACTCCTTTTCGGCCTATGAAATTTACACGCTCGTGCCGTGGCAGCACTGCTTTCACATGCGTCCCGTCAATCGCCCCAAAGCAATCGCCAAACAGTGCATGCTTGCTCATATCCGGCCTGTGGGGCTCTACCCCGTCGTTGTAGTTTGGGCTCGGCCGAATCATGCGCCTGGATAACGCGACAACAGCACGTAACACCTCTTTCATGTAGTGACAGACGGTCTGTAGTGAATGATTGAATATCGTGGTCACTTGACGGTAACCCTTCCTGTGCGCTAGAACGCATAGGAACATGCCAACTTGCTCGTATATGTCGACCTGCTGGTTGCTGCATAGACCGTGCTCGTCTTGCAAAACATGAGCAAAATGTCGCAGCATCCCGGGATACATGCAAAATTCTTGATAGCACATCTGCCCATTATCACCCATTGCCTCAAGCATGAACATATGACCGTTTCTATTGAATGGGAAACGTTTGATACGCCGCCGCTGCCTGCGATAGTACTCGGATGCATCTCGTTCTGCGATTCGACAGTACGTTACCCAAGCATCCACATCAGTCGCCAAATGGTTCAGGAACTCATCGTCATCGGAATTGTCCTCCACGTCGGAGCCTGGTAGTAGCTCGCAGTTGAAGTTATGCTCCTCCATGCATCGTCTGCACACAGTACAACGTAAATTTGACACACTACTACGGCTAGGCGTTACAGAATTAAAGGATTTTTTGTTAAAAACAATACTGACTTCACTAGTTTCTTTGTCAGTTCGCCCTCGTTACATGCTATTTATAGAGCTTGTGCGGTTGATCCCTTAATTAATGCACTCAAATTATTTTCACTAACTTGGCGACTGCAAAGTGCACCAGGATTCCCGCAATAATTGTGCATCACGCCAGAGAGTGATATGACATGGATCAGGAAAAAATTAGGAACCTCATTATTAGCC
Organism: Osmanthus fragrans; assembly: GCA_019395295.1. Classification (NCBI taxonomy): domain Eukaryota; kingdom Viridiplantae; phylum Streptophyta; class Magnoliopsida; order Lamiales; family Oleaceae; genus Osmanthus; species Osmanthus fragrans. Next base: position 631,618 of record JAEDXY010000039.1, on the reverse strand, counting down.
TTCACTATACAGTTGGTGTTAAAGTCTAAAGGTCCTGACACAAATCTGAATCTGAATCTGACTCTGCTTTCACATTTATACACTATTTCATAAATCATTTCTTTATTGCTGTGTACACGCACATAAAGTAATCAGTAACTGTTTTCACCTACGACACAGACTGTGAAAGTCCTATGGACATGCACATAGAAACGTGACTACACAATTATCTAGCTGCTTCAGTAACGTACCTACGTCATCGATAATTTTCAGGTTCTGGCCCCGTTTGGTTCCCATTGTCTCACCATACAATATAAAAGTATTACTGTTATCCATCACATCCAACCACCATCAATAGAAAATACATGATGAGTACGGGACCCATAACGGTTATATTTTTCATTATCAGTTTCTTCAATTACTCACATAGATAGTACCGTCAGAGCCTGTATGTTTAGTATTATTATTTTTTTATAGTGTTATGTTTGTTGTAATTTGTTACACCTACTACGACAAAACAACCATGTCATTGTTAAACATAATGCAACTGTAGTTAAAAAGTACAGACCGAGTATAATACGAAACGAAAGAGTACTACATGGGCTGATAACGATAGTACATTTAAATAAACGTTTTCACGAATAGGAAAACTAAAATTTTTTGTCGCGCTCAGAATAATACCACTGAAGCCAATTCATTTTCTCATCTGCGTCTTTCATGACGCGGAGCATGTCTCGATACTGTTTTTGTGCGAAAATGGTGCACGCGAAAAAGTAGAGTGGCGTATTACGCTCCAGGCGGCCTGTCGCCAGCAACTCTTCCACACATTCTGCACAACCATTGTCATTTGCAGTCATCATGGTATTCATCCTTGCCGCTACCTCCTCCGCCGCAGTTGTGGCCCGGTCTACCGAGAATGAAAGCTCGCGGGCAGTTAATTTTTTCTTCTTGCCCCGACGTGGACCACTGGAGGACTTTCTTTTGCCACCACGTGAGCTGCCGGAAGCCTGCATTCCCGAACTACCACCCACTTCTTCTGCTTCATCACTTGAACCACTACTTTCAACTTCAACTGGGATTGAATCACGGTGGTCTTCGAGCGCACTATCCTCGAACAAATCGAAGCTTGTTCTGCACAACTTTGTTGGCGTCATAGCGTACTTGTCCCCATCAAAACTGTCGCCAAAGAGCTGACGGTATTTGATGTATATTTCGCTAACGTCCTTGTCCTTGAAGTCCTTGTACTCCTTGTTTTCCTGCGACGAGGGGATCGAAAAGCGTAACGCAGTGAAAGCGAGGCATATGTGTAATTAAAAAAGGTTACATATGTAAACGCTGGAGTGGAAAACGTCACCTTCAACTTCCGACTCCACCATTCCTCTGATGCAACGATGCGTCCGGTGGAGGGGTTGTACTCAATACCGCTGCAGTTTAACAGCTCAAAGAAACGCCTCCAGGTTCGCCGCATTGTGTCCCAGTGGTTGCGAAGCTGTTGCTTCTGCCAGTTGTGACCTGTGAGTGAGTTGAACAGAGCTGAAACACGTTCCCAGCCATGTTTGGTTAAACACCGGCCATTGCGAAGGCCCTCGGAAATAGCGGTGTCACAGGCCACAATAAAAGCTCGCGTATCTTCGAGGCTCCAACGAGCATAAGATTTTGTCCCCGAGCCTTGTCCCCTTTCAGGAACAGCATTATAGTCGGTCATCTGAAATAATTCGGCTGCAAAAAAACAAGCAAACAATGTAGACCAGTTGGAAAAGATTATCAAACCCAATAAACAAAACCAAATAAAAAAACAATGTAGCCCACCATGAATTATTTGCTAACTAGTAGTAAAGAAACCGAAACAGAAATAGAAGCGTAGAACAGTTGGAAAAGATTATCAAACAATCAGAGAAAATCCAGAAACGCAAGATAACAAATAGGAAAAACTCTCGTGATTTAGAAGTTTTCTTCTTACAATTATGTTTTTTAAGGGTTATATGCAGGAGTTCAACTACTATATTGTTTTGTGTCAATGAGCAATGTATTGGCTCGTGATTACTAACATTACTTTTTTGTTTGATGAGATTCAAGAAGTCTACACTGGAGGTCCTCTTAACCGATTATGCAAGTCAGAGGGGTACAATTACAGAGATTGTTATTCTGTTATTTTTAATAAATATAGAATAAAGTAGATTTAGAAGTGTTAAGTAAGCCAGATTCTGTAGGGAAGATAAGTAACTGTTGTCATCTGTAAGCTTGCCAGACTTGATAAAATGATGAGTTATCTTTTCTCTGGCCAATATATCCCATATTGGCCAGCAGTACGTTTCCCATGGAAGTTCGTACATTCCAGTATGTTTCTACCTTTGTGATTGTTATTACATATCTTAGTGGCTGTACAAATTAGGAAACAATGTTAGAATAGGATGTATGCAATTATGAAGAAGCTACTACCACAAAAAACACGTATTTAGGTTATACATGTTTCAGTAATCATTGTCTAGAGAAATAATGTTGAATGATTGATATTTACCACATCGAGTAACTGATGGAAATTGTAACATGCACATAGGCATTTCGTTATCTAAGTGTGCAACTGCAACACTTAGATAAAGAAATGGGTATTTGTCAAGAAATACGAGTTCACAAACCATAGAATATCATATTGATTTCTTGTGGCAAATGGTACAAAACCAAAACAGGCAACGCCATGGTTAACACTTGGTTGTTAGTAGCACATCTACTAAGGAAGCTAACAACAATTTAAGGCATGAACTAAGCTATTTGCTAACTTTTTGTACTCAAAAAAGTGGCATATTCCTATGTCGAAACTCTGTCAATTTGCGATTTATTATGAATTAAAGGCTTTAAAAATGTTTCAAACAACAGGATTAGAAATCTGTTTTGCTCGATAAACTTCTTCATCTAATTTTATAGCTAGTTCTGTGGAGCCAATTCAATGTATACTTTCGTCATGCTTTGAAGTTCCATCTAACATGGCTTATGAAATTATATTTGCCGTTAAACGATAGAAGTATCCATCAGACTACTGTGACGTTGGGGACTTGATGCGAACTTCATAAAATAGGCCCCCAAAAGTTCTAGTATGCATGCAAAATGCATTTTAAACAAAAAAAAATAGGGTTCAAACAAACTCATACTAACAATTATTATTATTATAATCAAATAACAATGCAAACAATGTTCCAAATGATCCTGAAATAAAAAATTTAACAACCACCACAACCACAACAACCAATTAATTGTTGAAGATAAATTTAATAGCAACCATGTTTTCAATTGGGCACTTGTAATTGTAAATTATGTCTAGCACCTTTAAATTGTACCACTACAATATCAAAAATTCCTGAAATTCCTACAATTGATGTTTAAATTTCTATCAAGTATTCTACCATGGTTTTTGTCAAACTTACATGAGAAAATTCAAGTACTCTAAAACAATTTGTTCATTACATGGAAATTCAAGTGTAAAAACCCAATTAATCAATCTGAGACAAAACCTAAATGGAAATTCAAGTTTGAAAACCTAATGAATCAATATGAGACCAAACGTAATTAATCAATCTGAGACATTGACTACGAAAATACAAGATATACGGCCATTCCCTTTTAATAATTCGAACTTAATTCTATTATATTACCTAAGTGGCTGACTAACAGCCTAACAGGGACTGAGGAAGACTGGAACAGTTACGTTGCTTGCACAGAATCTGAATCTGTATGCGAAGTTGCGAATCTGTTGAAGAAAGTAATTTGACATGATTATTACATAGTACGTGAATAATATTAGAAAAATAAAGATAAAGCTCAATAAATTGAATGATTGTATATCCCGGGTTTCCGCATTTCGGATTTCTCGTGTTCTTCTCTCGCACACACTGGCAACAACAAAGATGAGAGGGAGACGGGTATGAACTAGGAATGAGGTATTTAAAAAAAATTAAAATTGAGGCCCTTTTTTTATTTGGCCCTGAGGCATGGGCCTCATCTGCCTCTGCCCAAAACCGGCAAGCAGTAACAGTTAGCATGTTGGGGATTGCTGAGTCCCCAAAAAATGAAAAAATAAACCATTCGTAAGAATTACTGGTCAGTCCCCTCAACAAAGTCTAGTATGGCAATAGATGCATCAAGTCCCTTTATTAAGTACAGTCAAGCAACCAGGAAGAGAAATGTATAGGCCCAATGCAGTAAACCACAATTCAACAAATTACGGTAATTCCTCATTCTGCCTTCAAGATTCATACAAGCAGTACCAAGAAAATGAAAGATCCAGTGTGGTAATAAGTGTAGGAGCTTGAAAACCGACCAATCCAAAAACGCAAAAACAAAAACATTCTGTAATGTGAACCAATGACAGGGGAGGTGGTGATGGAATCAAATAACCAACAAAGGCAGGAATGAAATGCACAATTCAGAAAGCACAGACGTTGGTGGAATTGATAGGCTCCATAGATAGTGTAACAAAAACAAACGTTTGTGAAACACATTTCAACATAAAAGGTGAACCGAAATGTTCCCCATTTTCATAGTTGTGAATCACAGGGGCAGCCATCAAAGGAGCACTGAACAACCACTATAAATTCAACACAAAACACCTTAATGTCGTTGTAAGAGTCACTCGAAAGTTGTATGGTAGTTTCGTGAAAAAACAGAATGTAAAATGTGATGAGAACATGACAGGAAAAAACAGGAACATGAAGAAATCATCAATGCAATCGTTCTCTGTCCACATGAAATCCACACAGCTCGTGCACAGATTTCATACATGAAAGAGTATGGAATCAAATTGGTATAAGGCTACAGAAGTAAGACGGGTCGAGACAGAGGCTTGCACTTACTGTTATGAGGAGTGAGGCTGCTGCGTGATTTCAGATGTGCGGGTTGAAGTGCGAATCCGGTGGGGGAGGTCGCGAGGAAGCTGGAAATGGGCAGAAGTTGTTGCAACAGCGGCAGATGAAAAAACCCGGCCTTGCTATGTCGCGACGGGAAAGGTATGCAGGGATACAAATATTTACCCAGACGGAGAAGCGATCGGCGAACTGGGTGCGCAGTGGTGGCGGTGAACTAGGTGAATGGTTGGCCAGAGTGCTGATGGGGTCCTTCCGGTGCCGGAGAAAATTGGGGATTCGTAGTTAGCTAGAATTTTGGGAGGCGTCGAAAGGGAAAGTGAAGAAGGGCAACGAAAGGGAAAGTGAAAGTGTAGAAAAATAAATGCCCACATGGGCTGTCAGCGTAGTAGGGGCCAACGGTCTAAAAATTGATTTTGGGGGTGGAAATAATGGGTAACAAACAAGCCCTTAGAGTCCATTTGGTATAAATTAAAATCTAATTAAAATTAAAAATATGATCGTTATTGGGTCTCACTCGTCTAATAAAAATCAACAATAACTACTAACTTTTCAATTTTAATATCTACCAAACACGTCCTTAATTGAAATAATGGATAAGGGTCAAGTCTTTGGGAAAATTTCATTTCTACCGAACACTTCCTTAATTTTAATCTCTTGTTTGGATTCCATTTCTAAAAAAATGCATTTTTCTTTTTCGTATATTTCAATCACACATTTTTTAATAAAATAATATTATGCGTAAATTTAGAACTTTTTCTTATTTTTTTAACTACATATTCTCTAAAAAATTACTGTTCCAAAACACATATTCCCCCAAAATTTATTTTTAATGGAGCGTAATTTTAGGAACTTAAGATGTTCAAGTATTATGATGGTAAATGGGATGAATGGAGGAATTATGTTCTTCCCATTATAGAATAATGAGTAATCTTCAGTTAAGAATCTCTTGAGCTTTTTTCTTCGAATTTCCATTACTGGGACTTTAATTTTTGTGATGGGTTGACCGGATAACAAGTTTATGAAGAGATTAACGGCTTGTTTGGAAGTTTTGGATTCTATTTGGAGTTTTTTAAAGTATCAATTTTGAAAGTTTATAATGGTCTGATTTTGTGTTTTTTTAATAGGGATTTTTAAAATGATCCAACCTATGCTCAGGAGTTTAATATTCAGTGGTTCTAAAAGTTATTTTAAAATAATAAAATTATACACATTCACATATAAATAAATAAATAAAAATTGTGTGTAATCAATATGGAGCAAATGTACATTTCACTCCTTACAATTCATTATGGTGTTACATAAGTTTACATAATTAATTTCTATTGTGTATGAACTAACTGTTGGAGTGTAACATCTCATATTGAAAATATGGAGCTACAACGGAAAGAAGAAAATCTCAAATTAGAAGAAAGAAGAATTAATTAGACAAGTTAGTTAGTGAGTCGTTATTTCTGTTTTGCTGTTGATAGTTAGTTCAATTCTTCTGTTTCACTTTCTTTCTGGTAACTTTCTGTTGATATAATGTATTATAAATACCGCTCAGACTGATGTACAAAATTCATTCAATACACTTTGGTAATTCTTGCCATTCTCGTTTCCTTCATTCTGTTTATCAACATGGTATCAGAGCTAATAGATTCTGCAATCTAAATCAGTTCATCTCTCTATTTCTGTCTTGCAGAATTCTGCTCTGGAATTCTTGCATTAAATACCTTTGGAATTCTTTCTTGCATTTTCTCGAACAATATCTTGAAAATGAGTTCAGAAAATCCTCTTCTTAATCCAGCTAATCCTCCTGAATCCAACCAAATTTCTGTTAATCCTTCCGACGACTCATCTAGCCCGTATTACCTGCATCCAAGTGACAATCCTGGTGCTCTTCTAATATCAAAAATCTTTAATGGAGAAAACTACATTGCGTGGAGTCGCTCTATAATCATTACACTGACAGTCAAGTGTTCGCTGAAAACTGTACCGCAAGCGCACGGATCGTGAACAAGTAATATAGTGGACTTTTTGAGTCCGAATATCGATCCCACGAGGAATGTTACTTAGAAGTTACGTACTCTAATCGATTTTAGTTCTAACAACGACCGACGCACACACACAATTAATAATGAAATTAAATTAGAAACTAATAACTAAAAATTAAACTAACAAACTAAAAAGACATAACTGCATCTTTGATTTGAAAAGTGGTTGAAATTTATGATTTCACTTAACCTTTATTTTATTAACATCAATTCAATAACGTGAATGCAAATTATCAAAATAAATGATTAGACCCGATTCTCCAATTTTAGTCAATAACCTCTTTCGAGTGATATCAACCCTATTGATTTAGTTACCCACAAATCTATATGCAGATAAAAACTTAACCAAAGCATTAAATTATTGTGAGAATACTCAACGGGTCACATAAGGTAGATGTCTATTTCTAGATCAGCTAAACGCGTATAGTCGGAACCATACAAACCTATGGTATCAATTATTTCGGTCTAGCAAGTGCATCTATTTTTCAATAATTGCCCAAACCACCTAACCACAACATCTAATGATCAAGTAAATGAAGTGATTTTAAACTAATAATCAATACACCATTATTTTGATAACAAATGTATTTCCAACAACATATATCGATATTAATGAAATTAAAGTTAAGATACTACATAAATTCCAACACAAATTTATTTAACTCATTTTATAAAAGTGATAACAAAAAGATTCTTAATTCAATACATATCAAACTTGGTAAATAATGAAAATAAACAAAGATAAAGATAAAACCCTTGTAATTTGGCTTTGTTTTCTCCACTTTCACCAAGATTTCTTCTTGTTATCTCCTTGCTCTATTTAATTTCTTCTAAACATGAGCTAATTAAACAAAGAAACAACTACAAAATAAAAAGAAAAGAAAAGAAAAACAAAAACTAAAGAAAAGAAAAGAAAAAAAGGAAAGAAACGTGAGAGAGAGAGAAAAGGAGAGAGATTTGGATTGGAAATATATGTAGGGAGCCTCTTTTGATTGGAGAGGATAGGATATATATATATAGGCTAAAACTTGGGGGTTAAGTTACATAAAATAATATAAAAATAGGATATTTATATAGTTTAATAATATAATTAAGATATTATAAGATATTTTATAATTATATATATATTATAAATTAGATAATACTAGAGAAATAGATAAATATCTAGTAATAAACAAAGCAAAAATAATCAAAACTTTGACCAAAGACTCGAGAAAAAGATTTTAAACTGCCATTGATTTTTTAACTCTATGCGGCTTCATAGTTCAATCTTATGCGGTCGCATAGAAGAGAAATTTAATCCATTTGACGTCTCGACTTTATCCATGCGGCCGCAACGCTTTTATTCATGCGGTCGCATGGTTCTTCCAAAGTTTGCAGCTCAGGTCCTTGAATATTTGCACGCCAGGTCCCTCATTTTTGAACTCGTACAATTTGGTCCTCAAATTTTGATCTTCATTATTGCACTTCAAGTCCTTCATCTTTCAGGGTTGTGCAAGTTAGTCCCCAAATTCACAAAAGTGTGCAATTTAAGTCCCTTTTCCTCGTTTTCGCTCCGTTTCATTCCAATTCAGGGTTCTGGCCTATAAATACAAAAAGTACACAATTATGGGTAGAAATATACTCAAATTTATCACAATTAAATCCCCAAAAAGTGTTTAATAAGTGTGCTAAAGCGCACTTATCATCAAGAACAAGGTACAATTTATAGATGGCTAAATCATTTTTCCTTCTGCTGATCAACCTATCAAGTACACAGCATGGTTAAGAGCAAATAATTTAGTTCTCTCATGGTTACTGAATTCCATTTCCAAAGAGATACATAATAGCTTGCTATTTGTAGTGTCTGCGGCTGAATTCTGGAATGAACTCAAGATCAGATATCTGAGAAGTGATGGACCAAGAGTCTTCTATCTTGAGAAATCCTTAAGCTGCATCAATCAAGGTGCTCTTTCTGTGACTGAATATTTCAGCACTTTTAAGACTCTTTGGGACGAGTACATTAGTTATAGGCCATTTCCAACATGCACGTGTGGTGTGATGGCAACATGTTCTTGTGAACTTTTTAAATATCTTCAAGTAAGACAACAATCTGATTATGTGCTCAAGTTCTTGGTTGGATTGAATGATTCCTATGCTTCTATCAGAAGCCAATTACTGCTAATGGTTCCATTGCTGGGAATGTCAAAGGTTTGTTTCTCTATTGTTGCAAGAGGAAAGCCAGAGACAACTTACGAACACTGATTCACACAATGAAACTCATGCTTTGATGGCAAAGCAATTCAGCCAACAGAATTATTAGCCCATATTTGTCAAAGACAAAGCAAAGAAATTTGCACCACAATGTACTTATTGTGGATATAATGGTCATACAGTGGAAAAATGTTTTCAACTTCATGGTTACCCTCCTGGCTGGAATGGACCAAAAGGGAAAAGGAATATTGCTTCTGCTCATGCTGTCACTACAACCCCAAAAGTTCACAAACAGGAAAGCACCGAGCAACCAAAGATTTATTTTACTCCAGAGGAATTTAACAAAATAATGGCTCTTGCAAATTCATCACAACCTAATTCTTCTTTCCAAAATAATGTCCAACCAGCAGTTAATCACGCCACCTCATCTTATTTTTCTGGTAAGGTGCAATCTACTCTTAAACCAACTTTATCTTCTTTCAATTCGACTGTTTCTAATCCAAATTCCGATCTATATTGGATTCTTGACACAGGTGCAACAGATCGTATGATCTGCTCACCACACTTATACCATTTTACACCTAAGCAAATTAATGCATCTATAAATCTTCCTAATGGTACCACAGTTCCAGCCACTCACATTGGCACTACACACCTCACAAATTCCATATTTTTGCATAATGTCTTGTGTGTTCCCCATTTTTCCTTTGATCTGTTATCCATCTCTAAACTTACTAAACAATCTAATCTTTCCCTCACTTTTTCTGCTTCTTACTGCCTTTTACAGGACCAATCAATGAAGAAGATGATTGGGATTGCTCTTGAAAAGGAAGGACTTTACCATCTAACTCAAGATCTACCAAAAACCAGATCCTGCACACCAATTCAGACTTCTCCTGTACCTTTAACGTATGTAACTGGTATTATAAAACTCGGGAGAAGAGAAACACCTTCTTTTCTTCCAATTTGTTAGGGCAAAAAACGAAGTCAGAGAGTTGGAGAGGCCGACGTTAGGGCTCGCCAGCGGCAGCATCAATCATTTATCTCTTAACACTTAATTTATGACAATCATTCATTAAAAAAGAAATATTTCTTGAGAAAATGTTTGAAATTACATTGCATTTATTTCTTTTTCATCTTCTCATTGAAATACTTTGATTGATTGAATCTAATTTTAAATTATCATATTCATCAAAGTTTTTCATCTAACACTTGAGTTATCATTTATTACTATCTATTGAAGTGTTAGCATCTCTTAGTACTTAATTTGTTTTGTATTATTTATCAAGAGATGATTTCATTGTAAAATCATTTCAATAAAGTGTGAGTCTTGTTGAAATTCCGTAAATGTCAACATTGTATAAAGATCGGTACTCCTTGTTGTAAGTCATCGTGTGAGTCATATTGAAGTTCCATAAAGTTCAATAGTTTGGGTCGTGTTGAAATCCCGTAAAACTCAATATTGTATAATGATTGATGCTCATTGTTTATATGTCATTGGAAACGCTGTAATGGGTTGGATTGCATCATAAGTCAATCAACATAAAGAAAAGGCATTGCTCGCGTCGGAAAACTTAGTAACAGAGGACGTAGATCATTGGTTTTGATTGAACCTCCACGATTATATCATTTGTATCATCTCTCCCTTTTACTTATCGCTTTTATATTGTGCTTATTATATGAATTTATTTTTTTAGCCTTTATTTGCTTTTGTATTTGTGCATATTTGTTAAATAGTCTTATTTGCTATCATATTGGTAAAAAATCTATAATTAATTTTCGAAATAGTTTTAAAAATCAATTCACCCTCCTCTTGGTTAATCATTCTTGGGTTTTCAATTGGTATTAGAGCAATGTGCTCATTTTGAAATTGAGGCTATGTTTGATAGCCTAGAAAGTGGCAGGAAAAAAATTCCAATTTCGTGCAAAAATCATTGTTTGATTGCACAAAAATTGACTGAAAAAAAAATTCCCCCCGCCCCCCTAAGCGCGAGTGTTTCAGCTTTTCCTTAAAATGTTTTCCCACCAAAGTCCTTTTTTTTTTTTTTTTTTTTTTGGAAACAAATTCTATTCACAATGGTAAAAAAAAGTATCCATTTAATTGACAATTTGAATGAAAAATGAAGTCAAACGAAGACACAAAAATTTCAAATTTTTTTTTAAAAATTTTTTTTAAAACTTTTTGACAATCCAAATAAATTTTAATACAGATTGTAAAAAAAAAAAAAATTTATCCCAAAAAGTAACAATTTGCATGAAAAACAAAACCAAATGGATTAGGTGAAAAATTATACCAATCAAACACCATTAATTACAATTCCCTCTAAAATAAATTCTAGACAATTCAATTTCCTGAAATTCGTTTTCTTTCCACCCAAATTCCACCATTACATTCAAACGGACCCAAAGATTCTACAATATTGAGCAATGATTAATCACATTTTTCAAAATTTTAAGGGGCATTCTACAAATCGTCCCCCTTTCTTTAATAGTACTCATTATATAACTATTGGAAGGTTAGAATGGCGATATTTATTCAATTAATAAATTATAATATTTGGGAAGTGATTGAATTTAGTCCTTATGTACCCACAAAAGTTATTAAAGTTGATGATAAGTTGGATCGAATTATCTCAAAATCTAGAGAGGAGTACGATGAAGTAGATAAACAAAAATTATCTTTAAATGCTAGAACCAAAAATATACTTTAATATTTAGGACCAAGAAGGTTATGATCCGATTTTTCATTTTCCTTTTAACTTTGAAAATTTATTTTCTTGAAAATATGTCTTTAACTCACTCAGCGTTTAAAAAAAGTTAAACATGATGTGATTATGCTCGATAATTCATAAAAGAAATTACTCTGCGACTCGAGACCTTGGTCCTAAAAATTGGTCCTTATAGAAAAAAGTATAAGTGAATTGCCCAAATAGTCATTGAACTTTACATCATGCTTCCACAAGGTCACTGAACTTTAAAAATCACCCAACTCATCACTGAACTTTTCAAAAGGTTTACACGAGGTCACTGAACTTTAAAAACCAATTCATTCATCACTAAACTTTGTAAAAAAATTCTCACGGGATCACTGAATTTTGCAAAAGGTTTCCTAGGAATCACTAATTTAATGATCCCTGATAAACTTTTTACAAAATTTAGTGATGAATGAGAAGATTTTTTAAGTTCAGTGATTTCGTGGAAACCTTTTGGAAAGTTTAGTGATGAGTTAGATGATTTTTAAAGTTAAGCGACTTTATGGAAGCACGGTGTAAAATTCATTGACTATTTGGACAATTCACTCAAAAAAGTATGCACAAACACGTTTATTGTATGTGCAAGTAACATGTTTTGACCCAACACATCAATCTACCGTAATGTCTTCAGAAATTTTTTTCATCTCGTGCATGTCAATTGAGGCTGCTGCTGCAAAAGGAAACGGGGTTCTATAGATTGGTGTTGGGTTTATTTTTACTTTTTATAGCACAATTTGGTCTTTATTTTTAGTAGTAGGAATCGGTCGTCTTGTAATACAAATTTGGACGTATACCAACCTGGAAACATAGAGGACAAGATGTTAGACGTTTACATATAATACTAGTCATTGTCACGTGCGTTGCACGGGTTTGGTATTTATTGTATTTTTATTAGCGTAGAAATTGTAGATTTTTCAAAACTTGTTGAAAATTCAACGTGTTTGGCAGTGTTTGAAGATGATTATGTGTAGTCTATTTGTCTCCTTCAATGAGAGTTTTGAAAATGCCTACTTCTATTGTTACGAGTAATTCATCTAACAAGCATAACCAACTTTACATGGAAGCTAGATCTTTGCTAGTAAATTTTTGAATAAATTGCTTAGCCATTTAATCTAAATATGATTCAGGTATTTGTAATTGCGTTTTATAATAATACTATGTGTTTAAATTGATGATTGTATACTATATGTTAATCCTATTTTGGTTAGTTTTTTTTTTTTTAACTAAATATAAGCAATGGTGTAATGATTTTCTTTTATGTTAGATAGTAAATGGTATAGGAGATTAAATGAAAAGTTACTCACTCATTGCTCGGCACATTTTAGATAGTTATTTTTTAGATTAAAATTGTTTGTGTTAGGAAGCTAAGAGCATCTTTAAAAAACTTTTTAAAGAGATACTTTCTATTTTAAAGATATAACCTTTAAAATCATGCTCCAAGAGACTATTTAAATTAACATTTTAATTTAGAGAGTGAATTTGACTTCCCAAATTTGGAGAGTCAAACTTACTCTTATAATTAAATACGCTCAAAGTATTTTGATTTTCAATCTAGGAAAATAATATAATAATCTAGAGAAGAGTTAGTTAAAATAGAAGATCGAGAAAAATAATAAATATTTAGTAAAATTAAGTATTAAATATAAAGAGTCTGTTGGAGTATTTCAAAATTTTCACTCAAAATTTATAAATGCTCTCTAAATTTATCCAACTGATTCTTAGTTATTTTAAGCCAAGTTTTGAATTTCTGAAAAGTTTCAAATTTGGTACTCAAAGGAAAAACCCAGACTCTCCTAGAATAGTCATCAATGATAGATAGAAAGTATATGTTCCCTCCGAAGGTAGGGTGACTTTCTGGTCCCCACAAGTCAAAATGAACATAATTCAAAGATCTGTTTGTGGTATGAGATCCTATATTAAAACTTACTTTATGGGATTTACCTAATACACAATTCACAAAAAATTGAAGGGGCTCTATTATATTTTTCCCAAGTAACTTTTAATCACTTAGATATGTTAGGCCCTTATTGCCAATGTGTCTTATTCTACCGTACCAAAGTTCATACCTATTTTTAGTTACAATCAAAGAACTATTATTTTGAGTGGTTATGGTTTCTCCTACAAGATAATACAGTCCATTCTTCTTGGGCTCTTTCAAAACAAGTGATCCCTTCACCACTTTTAGTATGTTATTATCAGATTAAATGTGTACCCTTCATCTTAAAGAATCTCTAAAGAAATGAGGTTTCTTTTTAAATTTGGGACATGCCTAACATTCTTGATTTGTCTCACAATGCCATCATGCATTTTAATGGCAATGTCACCAATTCCCTATACAGTTTGGAAATTGTTATCTCCCATGTACACTTTCCTAGGTTCAACTAATTTGTAATTGTAAAACCAAAATCTATTAGGACTTAGGTGATATATGTATCCTGAATCTAAGATCCAATCCCTATCACTATCATTACTGGACACAGTCATAACAAGAAAACTATCCAAATCATGACTAGCAGCATCGTTGTTTAGGTAAACAGTACTTTGATCTTTATGTTTCCTCTTTAGTTCAAAGCACTCTCTTAAAGTACCCTAGTTTCCCACAAGGATAGCATTTTTTTATTGCTCATATCCTTAGATTTGGATCTACCTTCGGATTTAGATTTTAATCTTCCGTTCTAGGAATTTTTTTTTCCGTTCTCCCTCTCACAAACATGCTCTCTTCTCTTGAGTTAGATTATTTTATTTCTTGACCTCTAATTCTCTAGCTCTTAAAGTATTGGTTACTATAGTATGAGTTAGAGCATCTCTTGAGTATTTTATAACATTTCTTATATCCCTATAAGATTCAGGCAATGAGTTAAGCAGTATTATAGCAAGATCCTCATCATCGAATTTCTTATCGTTGTGTGCAAGACTCTTAACTAAGATTAGAGCTGTCAATGGATTGGAATCCGATCCGAATCCGATGAAAATAATGGGAAATGGATTTAGAATCTCAATCCGATAACCCGATCAAAATCTGAATCCGATAATCCGTTAACTAAATGGATCAAATATGGATATAGGTCAATCCGATCTGATTTTTTATAATAATATAATATATTTTATAAAAACATGCTTATTTATTTTTTACTTTTTTTAATTGCTAAATGATTTTTTTTAAAAAAAAATACAAAGAGGCGCTTTGAAAATAGTATAATATTATTAATTGGGATATTTATAGAGTTTTTGATTTTTTATTAATTAAAATAAGTTAGAAAAATAATTATTCTAATTAATAAAGTAAATAAAAAATCAAGGAATAAGGGAATTATAATTTGACTAAACCAAATAAGCTTTTTTAGTTTTATTTTGTCCCACATCGGATGTTTACTACAAACACATGGGAATTGTAGTGTATAAATAAGTAAGTCATTAGTTATTAGGTAGTTCAACCTTTTGGGCCTTTTAATTTATAACAAGTCAAAAGGGTTTAAAATGTTTATTAGTTTCTAATATTAAAATTTTAAAATTTAATCGGAAAATCTGGTTTCGGGTCATCCGATTTTTGGACAAATCGGTCATTTGGCTGATTTTTTTACCGATTTTTGTTTAAATGGGTTTTTAGTATTAATCAAACCAAATTTTGGTTTGGATCGGATTTTCGGATCGGATATTCGATAATATAGCAAATCGAATATGAATTTAATAATCAAATATCCGTCGAATTATCGGATCGGATCGGATCCGTGAATCATTCTTATCGGATCAGATATGGGTAAATTCGGTCCATATCCGATCCATTCACAGCCCTAACTAAGATACTAAAATAACTCAAGTTTGCTTTTAAGTCTTTCCCAATGTCCATTTTAATACTGAACAATTTCTCTAGTAAGTAGATTTTATTTGGTAATGTCTTAGTCAAGAAAAATGCATCAAGTGCAATCTACAGGGCTGTAGGGGTTTTGGCATATTCAACTTGTCTCACAATGTTGTCAAATAAATGCAAAATAATTGAACAATTAGCAACTTCATTCATATTTAAAATTTCATCAGGTTTAGCTTTCAATTCAGTAGAAAAAGTTGCAGGATCATCTAGGGCTTTAAGCAACCCTTTGTTAGTCCAATATGACCCTCATTTTCTACTTTCATATCGAGTAATCCACATTTCTATCAAATTGAGACAATTCGACCTTCGAACTCACCGTAGGTTCTGTAAAAGGATGGTGCTTACTCATGGGCAGAAGTGATTCTTCAATGATTGATCACTTAAGTGCGGAAAAAGTTTTGGAATTTTTTTTGTAGTAATAAAAGATAAACTAACTAACGAATGACAATGTTGTATCAACTAGAATATGCAACAAGTATCTAATCTCAAGATCACATAATACAGTATATTGAGATTATCAACTTAATACATGCTTTAATACCATCTCATACATATATCATATACAAGAATAAGATTGTTCTTAAAATTTATCAACTAGTATCACCCAATCTTAAGAACAACTGACACATGCTTCTCAGTTATTACAAGTAAAGGCAGAATTAGAACAGTCTCACCCACTGCACGATTGACTTAGTCAAAATTCAAGAACTCAGACCACCTTTCTGGAGACCCATTCAAGCCCGAGAAGACAAGATCATCAATTATGGCTTTCAGCCACTGCATTAACAAAAACGTTCAGTAATTATTTCAAAACTAATTAAAATTTAATAAGAACCAAACAAATCAGCGAGTTCTAGTTCGATTGTATTGACTTTGATTTTTTGCCAATCCTAATATAAGGTAACTCATGGGAAATGGATAAAAAAAAAAAACTGAGTTATTATGCATTCCTCAAAATGTATTAATAAAATATAATATGACGAACTAAACATTTTGCCCTAGTTTGATAGATATTTTTTGAGTTTATAATTTATGAAAAGTGGTTTTTTTTTTAAGATCGTATGATTAGAAAGTTGATTTTTTTTTTTTTGAATTTACGCACAAAATTATTTTATAAAATAACGCGTTTTAAAAATTAAGGGTCAAACAATGCCTCGCTTTCTCTAATAATGTTACAGGTGTTAATAATTGTTAAATTTTATTGGCAATGCACATTTCGTTTAAGAGCATCTCCAATACAACAACGTTAAGTGTTTTATATGTGACAAACAAAATGATAGTGGAGAGAAGTGCATCTCCAATAGAGTTGTGGATTTTACTGATTGTGGACTACATGAACAAGAAAGATGATGTAGATAAAAATGAAGATAAATTATAAAAATTAAATGAATTCTTCTGATGAAGATAAATTATAAAAAAATTAAGCTTCTGTTTCATATCCAATAAAATGACCTTTTTTTTTTTTTTTTTTTTTTTTTTTGGAGAAAATGAATGTTTTGAAATAATGATATTTTGGAGAATATGTGGTTAAAAAATAGCAAAATTTTTTGAGTTTACGTGTAAAATATTTTATGTGTGAATGTATGATTGAAAATAAATTTGAGTAAAAAAGAGTTTTGATATAATGATAGCAAACAGGAGAAAAAAATTTAATAAGACGGTCATTGAACCTCAAATGTCGTGGTGTAATGATTTGAATGGTTCAAATACGACATCATGATGGTTATTCCATGTGTCATGTGTACATATAACATTGTCCTACCGAAATCTTCTAGTACATTTTCGATTTTCGAAACTTGAATGATGTGTTAGGCATTGTTCACTTTTTCTTACCATATAAACTTCTGCTTAAGCCTCATTTTTAAAAATTCATTTTTAACTAAATATTCATTTTTCTATTCTTCAACTATATTCTTAAAAAAATCATTTTCAATATTTAGAAAAAATGGGTTGGTGGGGGTGAAGTGGCTTTTTCTTATGCAAGCCATAGCCAATTGGGATGCTCTTGGAGGTCAAAATCGTCTGAATTTATCTGGATCTGACACGTCTCGTGGTACTGTTTGACCCAAATAAAACCTCTGAAAAATCTTAATTCCCTCCAATTCTCCAGCTCCAACCGGAACCCCACTCGCATTCAAACTCCAGAAACAAAGAACCCTAATAAAATTCACTCAATAGAAAAATCTTAATCTAAATCAGAGGCAATAGAAGTAAAGGAATGGGGAAAGACGAGGAAGAGACGCGTGGTGAAATCGAGGAGCGGTTGGTAAACGAAGAGTACAAGATTTGGAAGAAGAACACCCCATTCCTCTACGATCTGGCGATTACCCACGCTCTTGAGTGGCCTTCGCTCACGGTAGAGTGGCTGCCGGACCTGGAGGAGCCGCCGGGAAAGGATTACTCGGTTCAGAAGTTGATACTGGGGACCCATACATCGGATGATGAGCCTAATCACCTTATGCTGGCCGAGGTCAAGCTCCCCCTTGAGGATGCTGAAAATGATGCCCGTCAATACGATGATGACCGGTCGGAATTTGGGGGATTAGGATGCACCAACGGCAAGGTAGTTTTTTTTTTTTTCCCGTTAAGTTACTTTATCCCATTTTTCTAAATTTTTTGTGTGTGGTTTGTTTCGTACTTTGTGCTTTAAAGGTTGTACCTTGGCTTGGCAGCTTCAATATTGTTGTGCTTCTATGTTATTGGGGTTTAGCAGTCACGGAATAAGACTTGTATGTTAAACTTAATTTTACCGCATGGTTGTAGGGCCTTGATTTTAAATTAGAAATTACTGTTCAATTTTGAAAAGGTAGTTTGGCGACCAGACTAAATGTATCAACTTCATGCCACCACTCATCACCAGCTAATGCCTGTAATTGATCTTTCAGTGATAAAGGATTTAGGGATGCAGAGTGCATAAATAGCTCACTGATGGAGATCTTTTGCACAGAAGATGAACGGGGCTAAGCAAAAACATTTTTTCAGTCACTAGTAAAGTCCATCTGCATAAATAGCTTATGCTAGATGCAGCAGTAGTTAATGCCGAAGTAGCATCTGATAAATTCCTAATTAACTTTTTCTTCTAATTTAATTTGTCATTCACGCGAAACATTTCATGGCACACTTTCTTCACATGAATAATCGGCCTTTTTCATTCTGTGCAATTTGAGGCTTGTGGTTACACACAATGGTGTAATGAGTATTTATGTTGCAGGTGCAAATTATACAGCAGATATATCATGAAGGGGAAGTCAACAGGGCTCGTTACATGCCCCAAAATCCTTTCATTATTGCCACTAAGACAGTTAGTGCAGAAGTGTATGTTTTTGATTATAGCAAACATCCTTCTAAGCCTCCTTTAGATGGTCCATGCAGCCCTGATTTGAGGCTGAGGGGCCACATTTCTGAAGGGTATGGTTTATCGTGGAGTCCGTTCAAGCAAGGTCATTTGTTGAGTGGTTCTGACGATCACCAAATATGCTTGTGGGACATTAGTGCAACTCCAAAGAACAACACTCTAGATGCTATGCAAATTTTTAAGGTATGTCTACATTGAAAGCACCTTATAAATGAGATACATTGAATGGGAAATTTGTCCTATAGGTCGTTAATTCTAACTTTTCTTACTTCGAAATGCATGGTTTTATTGAAAACTATCTAATATTTGCTGAGAATAGATCCACGAAGGTGTTGTAGAAGATGTTGCATGGCATCTCAGGCATGAATACTTGTTTGGTTCAGTCGGGGATGACCAGTATCTGCACATATGGGATCTCCGCACTCCATCAGTCAGCAAACCTATTCAATCTGTAGTTGCTCATCAAAGTGAGGTGAGTATAAGTTCTTTTCAATGACCCTTAAAGTGGAACCACAGTATGGAAATATTATTAGATCTAGTTTTTCCTTTTTCGAGTAATTCTTGGTGGTAGCTCATGTAGAATAATAGAAGTTTGTTTTTTTCCTAGCATTATTGACACTTTCTTGTTGAATTTTGTCTATCATATACCTGTATACTGACATTTATTGCAATTTATAGTCTAGACCTGGAATACACAAAAACTTATGCTCACATTTACTGCCCTGGAACTATTTTAAATGAAGTCTATGCATGCAATGGTCTAGATTGTCTGTCCTTCTTAAAGGTAATTCTATTAGTGCCTTTTTGGTTAAATTGCTTGCTTTCTTTTCATGTGTAGGCTTGGAAGCCTATAAATGTCAACTTATCTAATGATGTGCTTCACTGCTTACAGTGTTTATGAACAAAATAAACCTTTGGTTTATATTATTCCTCGGGGAACATTGAGTTTAGCTAAAATAAGCTCATTTTAAGTGTTTTTTTCCCAGATAAGCCAAGGCTTCAACACGAATGAAAGGAAACCTTCTAATTAGAAGGTTTTAGATTGTCAAGATACTGAATTTTCTCCATCTTTGAATTTTTTTCAACACTTCTAGCTAATCTATTAATACCCTTAGGCCTTAACCATCCTTACCTGCACAGAAAGGATAAAAATGCTTCTTTTCTGTTTGATCCATCCTTGTCCTTTTAATTATGCACGGTTGATTTTTCCTATACACGCCAGATTTTTTATTTTGTATAATTATGTTGACCAATGTTCAGATGAATGGATTTGTATACTTGTCAGTGACTTTTTTCCATTCAATCATTGATAGGTAAACTGTTTAGCTTTCAATGCATTAAACGAGTGGGTTTTAGCAACAGGCTCTACTGACAAGACTGTTAAATTATTTGATCTTCGAAAGATTTCTTCTGCTCTCCATACCTTTGACTGTCACAAGTAAGAGGGTTTCTTGCATTTTGTTTTCAAGGAAGTTCCTTAAATTCATGTTAGTCCTTTAGCATGGATCTCATCCCCGCATAGATCTGTATGCATTGGTAGATTAATATTTACTAACAATGCTGTTGTTGTTTAATGGCAGAGAGGCAATTTTCCAGGTTGGATGGCATCCAAAGAATGAGACTATCTTAGCTTCTTGTTGTCTTGGTAGGAGGCTCATGGTGTGGGATCTTAGCAGGTAATTTCTTTTTTTTTTTTTTGTAAGATAACGCGGTGAAATATACTGTTTTTGGCATCCAATTACCCTGTTTTTGTTATTTTATGTTAATTAGTTTTTCGTTTTTGGGCATAAACAAGAACATGTTTGCTAATTGATTGTTCTCGCTCCGACGAAAATATTTATTGATGAAAACCATGTTTCAAATACCTGCTTTACTACAATTTTCACCGATCACATTACAGTTTGAACTATTTTCTTCACCAACTGTTGATTTATTAAACTCTTTTTTATTTTTAAATTTTTGGGTTTCTTAAGTATTTTGTCCACACAACTTGATTCATCTATTACTTAAGAGGAAGAAAAGCAAGTAGGCAATTCCACAGACTTGCAGATTCACTTATCGTTTGGGTTAATCTATTATAAGTGTCTCCTGTTTTGAGACACTAGTTTGATCGATTAACTTGAGAGACATGGACATCAATATCACACTTGACAATTAATTTCATTTTTCTTCTCCATAGGATTGATGAAAAACAAACACCAGAGGATTCTGAAGAAGGGCCACCAGAGTTGCTTTTTATTCACGGTGGTCACACGAGCAAAGTTTCAGACTTCTCGTGGAACCCATGTGAAGATTGGGTTGTTGCTAGTGTAGCTGAGGATAACGTACTACAAATATGGAAGATGGCGGAGAACATCTACCTCGACGAAGATGATGTACCTGGAGATGACTTAAGTAAAGGTTCATAGTTTAGGGTTGTCGTAGGAGCCAAAATATGATAAGAGCGTGGAGCATTCTACTGTTCAAAACTAACTTTTTTTATTATAATTTATGGAAATTGCATCCAAAAATTAGCATTCGAGTCCCTTAAAATGCACATTCCATTTTTATAAAGCAATTGAGTTCCCACTAATGGGTTTTGTTCAAATTTTCGTTAAAAAAACACGTGTTGCACATGATTTATAGATTTTTCGGGAAGATACCTTTCATTTCCTTTTTTTTTTCTTGATTTTTCAAGTTCGGTATGCAAACATAAAAAAGATTCAATCTTGTTATGTGTACAGAAAAATGATACAGATAGGTTGTCAGATAGTTAAAGAGTTCATTGGACGTTGAACAAAAAATAGTTTTAAACTAGTCAATGTAGTGTTATCTTCTGTTTATCTAACTATCTGTCATCTCTTTTGTCAAAAGCTTGTGTACAAGAAGTTTTATTCTAAAAGATTTACACATACATCGTGAAGGATGCAATTATTACAAAAAATAATACCGAGGGATTCCAAATATCAAAAAAATTAATTGTGGACCTAAGTACTCATTTGTATAAATGTTGGAGGTGGCCAAGCAGATTTCATGTTCATAATTTTTGTTCTTGTTGCTATTTAACATTAATGAACGTGCCTGTGTGCTATTCATTGTTAGAAGTAATTGAAAATATAAAGGCAAATAGGGTGAGATGTTGAGAAAAGGTTTTGTATTGTAATCATAAATGTATACAATAATAAGCTATACTGTAAACAAATTTTCTTTCTATAATCTAAACTAGTATCCGCGTATAAATGTGTACATTTTCTACGATTTAACCCCTAGAGCAAATTTAGAAGGAAAAAATAGAAAAGAAAATTGGTTTGTGTTGGGTCCATCAAATAGGAAATTGTATCACAAAAATGCACGTCTTTACTAACATATCATGGAAATATAGAAAGTATCCTTTGCAAAACTTCAGGAAATCTCAAACAAAGGCCTTTCCATCTTTCGAAGAACTTTGAGTATATTATTCTATTGAAAATTTGTGTTTTCAAACTTGCAAAATATATATATGCAATTTAAGCTCTATCAAACATTTTTAATAAGGCCAATTAATGCTATTTTTGTCAATTAATTATCAGACAATCTGGACCTGGAAACACTCCATCATTGGGTTAACAAACTAACCAAAAAGTGGGCTTTACCCAAAGCGGCCCAAATTAAATTGCCAGAGCGGTTTCTGATGGGGGCTTAATTAGGGTTTTTGTGATTTGTAGAGCCAAACAGCACGGAGGACAAATTCTCCAATTCCTCTCTCTCTCTCTCTCTCTCTCTCTCCAGGGTTCTAAAACTATGCCGAAATCAAAGCGTAATAGGCCAGGTACGATGTTTTTCTACCCTCTATTTGCTTGAGTATATCAAAGATTGAAGCATTCATAATGAATTTCGCGTTTTTTTAGTGAGTTGATTTTTTGAATAATTGTTTTGTTATGGTAATTTCTGTGCAGTGACTTTATCCAAGACGAAGAAGAAAGGGAGGGAACATAAAGAAAATGTAGTGAGTGCGATACGAGAATCGGTTGAGAAATACGATTCAGTTTATGTTTTTACTTTTGAGAACATGAGGAATCTCAAGTTTAAAGAGTTTAGAGACCAGCTCAAGTCTTCAAGCAGGTAGGAAAATATACCAATACTTTTCTGATATATATATATATATATATATATATATTTATTTATATATAAGAATTATTGTGTTGCTGTGGTATGAGAAGAAATGTGTGCTTATTATATTTGTGTTATTACTTATCGTAATTACATTATTGCTGAAGAGCTCCGTGTCTTAAGCGGGATGCTGGAATTGATAGCATAATAGCTTGAGTATCTTGAACTTCAACTGTATTTTTGGAGTATTGGTTGAATAGGATTTTTGCGAATATTGGCGGTAAAGATTCCCTTTCAAGCAAATATCCCGTTAGATGCACGTGCCCTGTTATTTCACAATTCAATCAAATTAAAAGAACCTAAGTAGCAAGTACTGTTGTGGATTTTTTGTTTAGGACATATAATTGATTACTTTGATCATAAGCTAACAAAAAGTAGACATTTATTTACTTTTCTCTTCTTTGCATCAGATTTTTTCTAGGATCAAATAAAGTCATGCAAGTTGCCCTAGGTAGGTCTGTTGCTGATGAGATCCGACCAGGCCTTCACAAGATTTCTAAGGTAGGATGAACATTTCTACTCGGTAAATTATTTTTCATCAACTTCTATTATTTCCTTTTTGTTTGTTTTAGTATGTGATTGAAATATTATTTTCTTTCAGCTTTTACGTGGTGATTCTGGGCTTTGTTTTACTAGTCTGCCAAAGGAAGAAGTTGAAAGGTATGTCTTTGAACCATTGTTATAAAACATATGGAGCGTGGCATGTGAAGTTTAATACTATTTGAAGTATTCACGTGATATTTTGTATTCTGAATACAAAAATTCGATGCATGTTATCAATCTTCAAAATCTTGAAGTTTAGGTTTGAGGAATCTAATTGGCTCATCACTTTGATAATTCCATTTCTTGATTCATAGTCTATCTTTTACCTTGCAATTACTTTATTATGATTCCTTCGCTGAAAATGGCTTACAGCGCGGGCAATGAATTGGCCAAACATTTTACTTGGACATATAGTTGTATCTTGTTTTTGTATTCAGTTATGATATTTATGAAAAACTGGCTACAGACACTTTTTGTTCCTCTTTACATATTTTGATCTATCAAATATTGAGGCAGTTCTCAACTTCAAAATTTAATTTCAAGAGACAGCTGTCTTCTGCTAAAATTCAATGCAAGTTGTACTATTCTGCATTCTGCAAATATAGAAACTTGAAAATATTTGAACTGCCATTGTGTTGGCTTGTCGTTGGTTTATTTATCCCCTGCTTGAGCCTCATTATCTGAAAATTCATTTTTTTTTAAAATTTTATTTTCAACCACACATTCTCCTAATAAAATCACTTGCACGTAGATTTAAAAAATTTCCTACTTTTTAATCGCACATTCCCCAAAAAATATCACTATTAGAAAAACCTTTTTTGTGAAAAATGGAGCTCAAACAGGTGCTTAATTTTTAATTAAAAAAGGAAATGGAAGTCCGCATTCTTTTCTTTCTTATCCTTTGTTCATTGTAGTCTGTATTTACCTTTTATTATTTACACGTATTAATAAGTTTTTCATCCTTTTTGAAATTTCTGTCAGATTATTTAATGAATATGAAGACTATGACTTTGCAAGAACTGGAAGTATCACAACCGAGAAGGTATGCTAGATGGTTTTGCACGATTAATCTTCGGTGCTTGACATATGGGTTGAATGGTTGAGTTTGCTTTGGCACAATGCTATAGAAATGGAAAAAAACCACCCCACCCCAGAAAATAAAAAATAAAAAAGGACCTTTTAGCTGGATAAACTATAAATAGCTTTTTGGCAGAATCTTTTTTCGTTAGAGACAATATGACTGTCCGTGGAGAAAATGCCTGTGTTATGTCTCTTTGCTCTTTTACCAAGTTCTACATGAATTTTCAGCCAAGTTATTTTTTCTTTGATACCTTCTTGTATGTTACTCTTTTACCGTGCCCATGTAATTTCTCACCTACGTTTTCTTATTTGAAATTAACCTGTTTCTGGACCATCTTTTGTTGATATTTGATTCAATTTTTTAGGTGGAGCTTAATGAAGGTCCTTTGGATCAGTTTACACATGAGATGGAGCCCTTCTTGCGTAAGCAGGGGATGCCTGTTAGGTTAAACAAAGGTGCGCCTCCTTGACTTTTCTTGCCTTTTGATATTATTACGAGTCGAGGTAGGTTTCTTCATTGTCTTGCATAATGTGACATGTCATTCACATAAAATTTGTGGTGGACAGGTGTCGTGGAGCTTGTATCAGACTTCATTGTATGTGAAGAAGGGAAGCCACTATCACCCGAGGCCGCACGCATATTGGTATGTATAAAATGTCAAAATTTAATCTTGACTTGCATTGTAATTTGTGGTGATACCCTAAATTTTTGAAACCTGAAGTCGTGTCTCTAACAGTGCAATCTGGATGGTTTTCCTCCAGTTTCAAATCTTTTTTAATCATTTGTTTTTATCAGCTTATTTTTGCCAATGACTAGCAAGCTTTTACTCTAATAGAATAGAATTCCTAACTTTGGAGTTGATGACTTGTTGAGCAGCGTCTACTGGGTATAAAGATGGCCACCTTCAAACTCCACTTAACGTGTAGATGGAGCTCCGAGGACTTTGAGATTTATAGAGAAGGATTGGAAGATTCAGATGTTGAGTCCTCGTAGGATTTGCAGAACTCCTATGAAGAATGATGTTATCTGGGCTTGACCTTGTCCAGTCGAAGTTAACGTTAGGCGTGTTCTCTATCCAGTCTTTTGGCTTGTTCCACCTAGTTATTTTTGAAATTTTGTGCTAGTTTGACTTTTTAATCGACGATTTGTTTTTGCATTACATTTTCTGTAAAATCTTCGAGAAATGCAATGGAATGCTTTGCTGCCTGCTGCTTTTGTAACACATAATATCTAAAGCACGTGGATCATTGTATTAATAGTGCTATTCATTGTTAGTGACCGCAATAATGCCGTTCGTGGTGGTGCTTATTTTTCTTTCCTTTTACTTTTTTTTTTCCGTCATATTTTACTTGTAGTCCATTTTCATTAACAAAAAATCCTGTTTGACAATCATTATTTTTAAAATCTGTTTTTAATTACTTATTTTTTATTACATATTTATACAACAAAATATTTTGTACATAAATTCAAATATTTTTTTTTAACCACGCATTTTTCTAAATATTATTATTGAAAACTCTATTTTTCTTGAATAATGGTTGTCAAACAAGGGTTTAATCTTGATTAATTTTAAAATATATATTTTTCTCTTTTTGTAATCGAGGAAATACCCCTAAATAGTCATTTCAAATAGGTGATTTGTGAAAATATGCATCAAAAAGTGAGAAATTTGAAAAATAGCATTTGAACAACAATCTTTCCAAAAATACCCTCTCATATAAAAATTGCAACAAAAGTCATTATAATGTATAAAATACTTCAATTCGGTCCCCAAGAAAATATAAATTTAAACCCGAATATTATAAAAAATTTTATTGACCTAAAAATTGCAATAAAAAGAGAATTAAATTATTTAAAGAAGATTTAAAAAGTTTCTTTTTAGATTATTTAGATCCAAAATTAAGATATAAGAATACTTATATAGATAGCCAAGCAATTAGATTTGAAAATAATATACATAAAGAAATTATCAATCTAGAAAGAAGAATTGAAAAATTAAATATAATCATTGAAGAAAATGTCATAACAAAAGATAGTGAATTTTATAAATTTTATTGCGATTTATTAAATATTTATGAAAATAATAAATTTTGAGATTTTGAAGACGGTCTTAGTACCCCCCATTTTAATTGGTATCAGAGCCATAAATCATAACATGATAATAGAAGATTTAGGAAATAGATATAAAATTAAAAAAGATAGATTTGCGATAATAATAAGAAAACCTATAATAGAGAAAGAAATTTTAAAAATCATACTTATAAAATTAAAAGATCTACCTTTAGATATTAGAAAGGAGATAATAGAAAAAACAGAAATTAGTATAATAAGAGACCTTATGATATGGGAAACTATTATAGAAACTATAGATCAAGAAGAAATGACTGCTATAATAGAAAATAATATAAGTAATTATGGGAATTAAAATTAAAAAGATAGATAACTATTATAAATTAGAAGAAGAAAAAGGATATAAAATATTTTATGAACCTATTCCTAATAAATCAAAAATATTAACATTAAATATAATTAAAAAATTACCTAGAAAAATAAAAGAACAAATACTACATAAATTAAGTATAAGATCTATAAAAGATAGATATGTATATGAAATGATTAATAAAGAATTTGAAAGTATTTTATATTATAGAGAAATATATGAATCATCATAAGTTATAAATGAGTAATGATAAAGTAGCTAGAAAGCTTAATAATATTGTTAAAAATCTAAACAAAATACAAGAAAAAACCTCAAATATACTAGAAACACCAGGAGAGATAAATAAATCACAAGAAAAAATGTTAGGAAAACTAAAAATCGAAAAACTAGAATTAAAAGCAAAATATTTTGAAACCGTAAGAGATGATCAATTATCTGATAATAGAATAGCAATAGAAAGTCTTAATAAAATCACCAATGAATATAAAGATAAAAAGTGCAGATTATCATATTTATTAGAAGTAAAAAGTGGAAAAATATAATGATTTTTTCAGAATCATTTGATGAATTAAGGAAATTAATAAAAGAATTAATAAATGAAACTAAAGAATTAAAAGATGAAGTAGGAATGTTAAAAATAGAAATTAGAGAAATGAAACAAAATATGAAATCAACAGATAAAAAAGTAGATAAAGATCGAATAAAAGGAGAAATGACAAGAATATGAAAGAAACATGTAGAAACAGAAGGATACTATGAACCAGGAAGTATGGATGATAGATTTAGAAAAGAAATATTACCAATAATCCTAGAACAAGAGAAAGAATTTGAAAAATATACAGAAGAAAGAGGAAAAAATAAAAAAGATGATGAATGAAGAAATAGATAATCTAATAGAAAACTTTGACCAATTAAGTATAGAAGAATTAGAAAATTATGAAATATTAATGAATACTGGTGGAGGACCAACACCAGCACCAGGAAGTACAAGTAATAATTCAAAATTAGAATTTCCTGAATTAGAAGGACGATATGCACCAATGCCACATAGACCTTATAGGCAGTACTATGATAGAATTATACTACAACATAGAATAGAAAAATATAAAGATCAATTTACCCCAAACTCAGACTACAATAAACCAATAAATCATGGAGGAGCAAAACTAGATTTAGATTGTAAAATAGATATTAAGAAAGCCTTGTTACAATGGACAGATGCAATGATATTATTCTTTTTATATAATCAAGACGATACATGGGAACCTACGGATAGAAGAATTGACTATTTAATAGCATCATTTGAAGGAGATGTAAGAAATTGGTGGGAAGGAGTAACTGAAGATACTAAATTATTAATGAGAAGAAATATACAAACAGAAATGTAAAAAACATCACAAGAGGGAATAAAAAAGTTAGTAGAATATATATCAGATGAATTCCTAGGAGAAAATTGGATAAACAATTCAGAAGAAGAAGCTAGAAGAGAAAAATTAAAAGCAAGATTAGGATTAATAAATATTATGATATGTGATATGTGCAAAATAAAAGAATATACATGTCAATTTAAAAATTTCTATTATACTCAATTTTATAGTAATGAAAATCAAGGGCCATACTTAGAAATGTATTTTGCTAAATTACCAGGAACATGGAATATATATTTTAAAATAGAATATGAAAGATATATAAAGGATAATCCTGTACCAGATACATTAGGAAGTAGAATAAAATTCCTATTTGAAAGATTAGCAGAGATATGTAAAAATAGACAACTAATGAAAAAATCTAGAAAATTAACAAGAATCTGTTGCGAAGAAATAGAGAGACCTATTAATTGGGGATGTGGACCGGAAAGAAAATATAAAAGAAAATTCAAACCAAAAAAGTATAAAAAAATATAGACAATTCAAAAAGAAATATCAAAAACCAAATAGGAGATATTATAAAAGAAAATATCAACCAAAAAGAAAAGAGTTTAAAAAGACAAAAAAATAATGCAAATGCTGGAATTGTGGATAAATAGGACATATAAGCCCTGATTGTACTAAAAAGAAAGTTAGAATTTTACAACAAGAATATGAAGAAATAGAAAGTGAATTAGAAGAAATAATAGATATTAATAATTATGAAGGAGAAAAGATTTACATATCAGAATCAGAATGAGTCACGAAATAGAAGAAGCTGGAATCATAGAAGAAAAACAAGAAATAGAACATTTTGAAGGATATGGATTAAAAGTAACATTTGATAATAATACATTTAGAAAAATAGAAAAATTATCATTAGATTTAAAATTAGGAGAATGGAAAATATTTGATAAAATATTTAGAAGAGAAATAGTATCTATAAGTGAATATCATAAGATAGAAAAATCAATAGATATAAGAACAGCTTCAGGAAGTCATAAATTAGCATTACTAACAAAATCCACAGTTGATCAATTAATGGCAAAAGTAAAAGGAAGACAAAAAGAAAAGATACAATACGTTTATCTAGCAGAAATACAATTAATGTTCAAATCCCTATTTAGAGAAGGAATATATTCACCAATAACAGTAAGTTTACATGATGGAAGAATACTAAATACTAATGATAGTCACTTAGGAACTATAGAAGGAAATTTAGCATATAAAAAATTAATATTCACATGTTATCCAAAATATTGTGTATCAATAAAAGATAAAGATTTTAATGAAGTATTAAGATTACATTTTAAAATACATAGAAAAGATATTATGGAAGAATGAAATCATATCATGACCATAGAATATAGAGCATTATATACATTTACTAACTCAAACTATGGAAACATTTATTTTAAAAAATCCTATATAGAAATTCACAAAGAATGTAAAGACATATTGAATATTGTAGAACCAAACAAACAACTAAACCTATTACCAGAAATATATGAATTAGAAATATCTAAAACAAAACCAGATGTAACAAAAAAAAATAGAAAATAATTCTTTAATAGAATTTAAAGATAAAAAATTAAAAAGAAATAATAGTACATCTATAATACCAAGAAAGAACATAAATCGAGAAATAATGGTAAAAAGGAATATAGGAAGTATGCAAATATATGGAGAATATTATAATGGAATAGAATATATAAAAGGAAAAAATATCATAATTGATACAGGAGCAGCAAACTGCCATATATCAGGAAATAGAGATAAATGATTAATAAAAAGAAGGGTAGAACCTTATAAATATATCAATTTTGATGGAAAAACACATACTAGTGAATTAGAAGTAAAAATACCAATAGTTTTAGATGGAGAAGAAATGATAATACCATGTTATGTAGATAATAGTTTGGGAGATCATTACCATATATTATTAGGAATGAGTTTTTTACAAGCATTAAATCATTATAATATTAATAAAGAAGGAATCTATATAACACATAATAATAAGACATTATTTTGTCCAAAAGAATGAATAATGTAATAACATTTCCATTAGCAGTATATATACAAATTACCATTGTAGAAACTAATATAACAACTGTGCTTTAATAGATACAGGAAGTGATATAACTATTATCAAGACATTTTTGTTAAAAAACTGGAACAATGATAATACTATAAAAATAACAGGTGTCACAGGAATATCGACACCCATTACTAAAAATAAAGAAAAGGTAGAAATCCTATTAGGAAGTAAACAAATAACTATAAACAAAGTATATGCATATGATGTACTAGAATGTGATATATTATTAGGAAATGATTTTGTTCAACAATTCCAATATTACCAACAAAATAACTATATGATTATGTTAAAAACACCATGTGGACATCTACTAAAAATTTCAAGAGAATTTAAACCATACAGAGTTCAGCCAGCCCAGCGTGGTGAAAGGACAATAAAAACCAATAAAAACAACTATTAAAATACAAAAAATACAAACAACAGAAAAAGCAGAATTAATAGAAGAAATAATAAAAAAGATAGGAAATGTCTATAATGAAAATCCATTAGCTTATTGGAAACTTGAACATCCAAGGGCAAAAATAGAATTAACTGAAAATGTAATAATAAGAGTAAAACCAATGATGTACACTATACAAGATACTCAAGAATTTAGAAAACAAATTGAAGAGTTAAAAAATATAAAATTAATCAGAGCTAGTAATGGACCACATAGTAGTCCAGCCTTTATGGTAATGAAACACTCTGAACAAGTACGAGGAAAACCAAGAATGGTAATAAATTATAAAGAATTAAATAAATATACAAAATTTGATGGATATTTCTTACCAAATAAAGATGTTTTAATAAACCTTGCAAAAGGAAAAGAATATTATTCAAAATTTGATTGTAAGTCAGGATTTTGGCAAATCAAAATGGAAGAACAATCAATACCATATACGGCATTTAGTACGCCTCAAGGTAAATACGAATGGATAGTTATGCCATTTGGATTAAAAAATGCACCTCAAATATTTCAAAGAAGAATGGATAACATTTTTAGAAAATATAATGATTTCTTATTGGTATATGTTGATGATATACTAATATGTTCAGAAAACAAAAATGATCATAAAAATCATATTATTAAATTCCTAAAAGAATGTCAAAAAGAAGGAATAGTCTTATCTGAAAAGAAAGCTATTATAAAAAAACTTGAGATAGATTTTTTTGGATTAATTATAGATAAAAATGGAATAAAATTACGGTCTCATATATCTAAAAAGATAGAAAGTTTTCCTGATAAATTAGAATCTAAGGAACAAATACAAAAATTCTTAGGATGTTTAAATTATGCAGAAGGATTTATTAAAAATCTTTCAAAGAAGAGACATAAAATACAAATTTTACTTAGAAAAACTAATACTAAAGGATGGAACGAAGAACATACAGAAATAGTTAGACTACTTAAAGAAGAATGCAAAAATTTACCAAAATTAAGATTACCAAATGAAAATGATAATTTGATAGTTAATACTGATGCCTCAGATAAATATTGGGCAGCAATATTAAAAACAGATTTAAATGAAATATGTAGATATTCAAGTGGAACTTTTAATCAAGCAGAAATAAATTATACTACTCATGAAAAAGAATTATTAGCAATTATTAGAGGAATAAAGAAATTTTCATTATTTTTATTATCTAAAAAATTTATTGTTGAAACTGACAATTCTCAAGTTGCAGGACTTGTTAGAAATAAATTACCAATGGAACCCCAATATAGAAGGTTACATAGATGGCAAGCATATTTATCATTCTATAATTTTGATATTATTCATATTAAAGGTACAAATAATTATCTTGCTGATTTTTTAAGCAGGAACATTGAATTTGGAGATGGATAATATTAAACAGATGATATCAGAAATGAAATCTGCGGCAGCCTATGCCAAAGAAGAAGCAGATGATATTAAAATTGGGATGGAGACATTAGCTGAGCTCTTAAGTCATAATATTAAGTTATTACTTGAGATCAGTGAATCCCATGCCAAGGTTACAAACGAAATGAAAGACAAAATTGATGCTCTTGAAGCACAATTAATGTCTACTGATACAAATAATAGAAGGATTGATGTCTTGACACAATTCTATGATACCAAACAGGGATACCAACAGGTACCAAGGAGTGATCCACAATGCGAAAGCAGTAGTGGACCCAGCACTATCAAAAGGGATACACAAAGTCCTAGAAAGTTGACCATAAAATCCAATGATGAACATACAAGGGTTATTAGAATCAGAACCGATGAAGATGATGATACCCCTTTATCAGCAAAAGAAGAAGAATATAGATCTTTTGCCAAAATTGTTTATGAATTACAAGAAAATGACTCCTATTTCATATCTTCAGGAGATCATGTTTATCCAAGGTTACTAATTACCAATGATGCAGACCCTGTCATGGTCAAAATGGCAGCAGACTATGGATTTTTAGATCTTATCTACCCTGGAAACGATCTAAAAGAAATTGAAAGATTCGATGAAATTTTTAAATCTGAAGTATCCAAATTTGCCAAAGGAAGGTCCATATACATAAAATTTTATTCAATCAGTCCAGAAATTGATGGAATGATATTTTATCCTGCTGAACATATTATAACAATCGGATATGTTAGTAGAGAGTTTCAGATTGATGTCGATCACAATAAAAAGCCATTACCAAAAATCACCAGATCATGGATAAAGTCCCGAAGAGTTTTAGGGATGAAAGTCTTATATAAAATGGCAAAAAGCTTGTATGACAAAAAATTCAAATGCTTGTGTCAATATGAAGGATGGACTCTTCTCACCAATAATGGAGGAGAAAAATCAACAATTCTGAAAGAATACATTGAGAAATTTGATACTCATCGAATCAATGGACTTATCACAACCATACAAGAGGCATGCAGAATAAGAGAATGCCCCACTTGCCGACAGAATCAAGGATAAGAAGACAAAAATGATAAACACATGGAGGAAAGGTGTCCAAACTGCTACAGGAGAATCTTTCCAACTGTATGTAAAAACAAGATCTGAAGGACAATTATAGAAGGACTGTGTCCTTTATCAAAGAAAATGTAACAAAACAACAAAAATGGAGGGGCCATGAGGCTCTTGATGAAAAGCACGAGGCAATAAAATATTATTAGTATGATGTAAGCAATGATGTAATTTATCTTCAGATTTGTGTATAAATAGAGGCCTTTGGGCTAATGAAAGAGGCAGAGTTGGTTGAGCACTCAAATTGTGAGATAGCCAAACAATCTTCTGTCTTCCATTGTAATCATATTTCAGCCTTTAGATATCAATAAAATTCCAAGTTATTTCATATCCAAATTATCTTCAAAAAATATCATGAGTTTCTAAACACCTCATCCCATAGATTCTTGAAAGATTG
Organism: Osmanthus fragrans; assembly: GCA_019395295.1. Lineage (NCBI taxonomy): Eukaryota > Viridiplantae > Streptophyta > Magnoliopsida > Lamiales > Oleaceae > Osmanthus > Osmanthus fragrans. The sequence goes on along the minus strand of JAEDXY010000039.1, from coordinate 597,524 downwards.
AAGGAAAATTCCTTTCTTACTTTAACAGAAAGAGAGTTTTCTTTAGTTAATATCTATAATCCGAATTCAAAGGACTGACACAGTGAAGGTGGAAAGCTGGAATAGCAATTATCCCGTAGAGGCAGGAGGCCATTGAAGGGAGCCATTTGCAGATCCAGAACCTGAAGGTTACTCGGTTCTAAAAATAAAGATTTGAGATCAAAACTAAGGTAAAACTATTATTTTTGTTAAATTTAGAAAGATATTTTCTGAAATCTTAAAGAATCGTTGGGATTACTTATCTGAATATTTGCATGGCTAAATTATCTAAATGTTTGTATTTATTAGCATTGTTTATCATGATAAGATTTATATAATATGCCAGGATATACAATTGAAGGATTAGATAACTTATTAGAAATTTTATTAGGAAAAATAAATAATATCATCTCTCAAATGGAAAGAATAGATCAATCATTGTCTGAAGAATATTATATACTTGGAGAAAATTTTGATAGATATATGGAAGATTATGTCAATCTATTAGATCAAAGGATGAATTTATATGCTAGAATCCGAGATAAAAATAATACAAGACAAAATTGAAAAACTATTCTAAAAGATAAGGATATATCCTACAATATAAAAACACATTTCATTAAGGGTAAAATAGTATTTTTAACAATTAAGACCATTGTGAAAAATAGCAATAGTAAACTGGCCATTTAAAAAATTACCCCTTTTGTAATCACATTCTTTAATAAAAAAATTAAAATTACACGTATATTAATTTTTTTCTTATTTTTTAACTAAACATTTTTTTATCAATCTACTATTTTAAAATACATTTTTATAATAATATTGAGCTCAAACATGCTATTAATACGTTTTAAAGATAATTTGATAGGAGCCTATTGAACCGAAATGCTTAATCTTAAACACATCAATTTTAAAAATTATATGTTGTCGTTTTGCATTACATATACTGTAAAATCTTCGAAAATGCTGCTTTTGTAACATATAATATCTAAAGCACGCGGATCATTGTACTAATAGTAATACTAATAGTTATAGTTAGCGACTTGTTCGTGGATGTGCTTATTTTTCTCTCCTTTTACTTTTTTTCCCTATCTTATTTTACTTGTAGTCCATTTTCATTAGCAAAATACTTTATTTATTTACTTATGTGTAAACTTGGGCATAAGTAAATTCTTTTAAGCCTAAAGATCCACAATCAGAATTAGTCTCTGTTTGACAACCATTATTTTCTTACAATGAAAGAGGAAAGCTCTTTATATATAACAGAGATCACACAATAATACAACTGACATACAAGTACAATAATGTTATAACAGGACAAATGACTCATCACTACTTTTGATAAAGTAGGATAACACAATTGACACAAAGGCAATAATTATAAAATACGACAAACACCTTTAAAAAGCAACGAATCTACTTTTAAAAGGGTATTTATTACAAACGACAAAGGGTTTTATATCTAGTAAGATAAAACTGACTTCTCAATGCCATGCTTGACCACCAGAATTTCTTTGAATGTGGAATGATAATGTTTTTCCGCTTCTGAGAATGATCTAGTTTTGTATCCACATATGTATCTCTTTTGATCTTTTTCCTCCAAGATAGCTGCTGCCCAGTACATATCACTTGCATCAGTTTTTAAAATTCTCTTCCTAATAGTAGGAATAGACAGAGCTGGGAGTTCTTTTACCCTTTGCTTAATATTCCAAACTGCTTCTTTTTGTTCCAAGGACCATGGTGGAGCATTTTTCTTCAGCATGTTCTGCAATGGTCTGATAATAGGAGATAGATGATCAACAAAGTTTGCCATATAGTTTACAATTTCAAGGAACTATTGAACTTCTTTTTTAGAGAGATCTGTATCTGCGAATTTTAACAATTCTTGACCAACATGTGGCAGCAAAGAATACTTACCATCTTTAATATGCATTCCTAAGTAATCAATTTCAGAAACTCCAATAACCATTTTCTTCTGGAAAAGCAAAACTCCAAATTGTTTTGTTAGATCAGCAAACTGTAACAACAACTGATGATGTACATCTGCATCTTTTGAGAACAAGAGGATATAATCAATATAGATTAATGCTGACTCCAATATTGGATGATAAATTCAATGAAGGGGTAGTTTTAAGACCAAACGACATAACCATACACTAGTTATGGTTTGGGATACTGAATCATGTCTTGTACCTTTCTTTTTTCTTAATTTCCAATTGCCAAAATCCTGCTTTTAGATCAAACTTTCAAAATATTTTTTCTTTAGATAAGCTAGCAAATAAACTCCTTTTGTTTGGAGGAGGAAATTTGTCTTCAGCAAGGAAGTGATTTAGCATTTTATAATCAATCACAAGTCTCATTTTTCCATGAATTTGTTAACTTCTTTTATAGAAATAAAAGGCTTGACACGCCTATTGGGAAATAGTTGGTTCAATGGACCTTCATTTTGCAATTGGCTTAATTCTTTGGTGGCTAACTGGAGATAATCTGGGCTTATTCCAATATAGCTAGCTTTGGTAGGGTTGATGTCTTCATTTCTTTTGAAAGGTAGGGTTATGAATAAATCTGGGTTTTTCCATAAAGGATGAGTGCATTTAGTGAGGAAGTCTGTTTGAGAATCTGTACAACATTCTCGGATTAATATGTTTGTTATATCTTCAAGGTTGGTTATAGAGAATATGTAGTTGGTTGAATGTATGATACAAAGTAGGATTTGTATCTGAAGTCAGTTGGAATGGGGATAATACGTTTTGTCCACAATTGCTGAATGATGTCAAAACCAATTACAATGTCCTTTCCTGGTAAAGATGAGCCAAGTAACTTATGTGAGACATTGCATTCTGGAAAGAACTGAAGTGTCACTGGTTTACTAATCAACTCCGTTGAAAAATATTCATTATTAGTCGCTTGGAAAATATGTTGATGTGTCTTCCACATGACTTTGGGGAAGAATGGTTAGATTCAAAATTGAACAAGCTGCCCCGATATCAAACAATCCTACAACTGTGATTGGCCTTTCATAATTTCTTGGAAATATTTTGACTTCATTCATTGGAACTGGTAGACTAAGATCAATGACTTGTCTTCCATAGCATTCCTCTATACTATCATAGTCATTAATGCTTTCGTCATCAGAATCAAATTCTAGCACAAAGAAAGTTTCAGGGAATTGCTCATCTTCTTCAATAAATACCAATTTGAGATTTGCTTCGTCTTCAATTCTTGATGCAGTATTTTCCCCTTCTTTTGGTGTGTACAATTTTTGGCAAAGTAGTCATTTTTTCCACAAATGAAACATCTATCTCCTTTCTTCTTTGTGAACTTTTTCTTGTAATATAGTTTCATTCAAGGAAAAGATTTGGAAAATCTTATATTGTGGAACTTGAACTTCCATCCGTGGTACTTCTTCTTTCCTGGACAATCACGACTCTTGTTGTCATGTTAGCATTTGATTTTCAAATCTAGTTGATCATAAGCCTTTTAAAGCTTGTGACCCGTTGTACTAATATCCTTTAAAATCTCTCTTTGAATACAGAGTTTTTTTCAAGGTTCTTTTAACCTAATTATGGAGTTCTCCAAATGAAGTAGTTGCCAATAATTGTCCTTTTAGTTCAATCATTATGAGTTTCTCTTGACCAAGAGGTAGTGGTACGGATTCCAGGTAAGCTTGCTTTATGTTGGTATAATCCATTCCACCAATAAGATAGTACCACCTGACAGCATTGTGAAAGTGTTTGTCCAAATTTTTAGGATTGTAAGAACAACACTTTAGCTAGAAGAATTCTTCTCTTACAACATCCTTCAAATGATCAATTTTTCACAAAATTCCCAATACAATGATTCTATAAAAGCATCAATTGTTGGGGAATTTGAATAGTGGATCCGGCGATATTCACCAAGAGCATCATACCAGTTTTTAAGGAAATCGATAATTCTTACCAACAAGGATTTTATGACCGCAGAATGAGTCATATTTGGCCTCTGCAATTCTGCTGAACACCATGCTTTTATTTTTTTGGAACCTTGCCTTCCACATAATTGGAGGAATATCGTCAAAAGTGAATTTGGTTGTGGAAGTGTTGCTTTGCAAATAATAATTATTTACAACATGAATGTCAAAATTATCAGCAATTTTTTCATCAATTATTTCTTGTTCATCAACGACGGGATTTCCTTGTTGAGTTTGACTTGCTTGTGGTCTGTCAACCATATATAAAGGAGGGTGATCTTCTACAGAATCATCTGAGGACTCTTCAAGTTCAAAACTTGTTTCATTCGTAATGGTTAAGACATGAGGTCCATAAGGGGAATGATTTAGAGCCTTTTGTAGTAAGGTGGTAATGGTTTTTTTATTTTTATTTTTTATTTTTATCATCATTTGTGGTTGTTTTTTTGGATTTGGTGGAGGTAAAACTTGTGGATTATATGGAGGCAAAGTTTGTGGTTTTTTTTGTGAAGGTAGCTGTTTGGTTTTCTTTATACTAGAAAAAGGAAGAGGTTTTAACTTCTTTTCCCATTCGTCACGAGTAAAAAGTTGACAGCAGATCCAAAAGCTCCAGTTGAATACACAAGCCCTGAAGTTTGTGAGATATGAGAATATGAAGTTGGATGTTATGCAGTGGAAGGTGGGATCATAGAATTGTTTTCAAGAGAAACAAGTTGACTTTTGAGATTCGTTATTTCTCTTTCTTGGTCTGCTATGGGTAAACGATTTTGTAAAAGATTCATGATTTCAGCATGGAGGGTCTCAATTTTTTGTTTAGAGCCTTGGAGAGGATTAACATGGTTTGTGCTTCTTGTTGTAGGGTCCTTTCAATTATTTCCTGACTTTTGGTCAATTTTTCTCAATGGGGAATTTTTGTTGAATTACATTTTCTAACTGCCAATTCAAAGCTGCTTTTGCTGTTGAAACATGATCAACTAAACTTTCTAATTTCCTAGATGTAGGATTTATGATTTTCTAAGCATGAGTAGACTGCTCTTTCCAGGCAAGAGAAACAAGTTGACTTTTGAGATTCGTTATTTCTCTTTCTTGGTCTGCTATGGCTAAACGATTTTGTAAAAGATTCATGATTTCAGCATGGAGGGTCTCAATTTTTTGTTTAGAGCCTTGGAAAGGATTAACATGGTTTGTGCTTCTTGTTGTAGGGTCCTTTCAATTATTTCCTGACTTTTGGTCAATTTTTCTCAACGGGGAGTTTTGTTGAATTACATTTTCTGACTGTCAATTCAAAATTGCTTTTGCTGTTGAAACATGATCAACTAAACTTTCTAATTTCCTAGTTGTAGGATTTATGATTTTCCAGGCATGAGTAGACTGCTCTTTGTTAAAAGAGGTTAATGGAGGAAAATCTTCTCGTTGAGGTGGATGGAATACAGCTATAGGCATAGCTGTTTGTGGAGACGGAGGTGGACTATTATCCTAGACTAGGGGTGACAATTAAACCCGAAAGGTCGGGCGGCCTGGGCTTGGCTCGGGCTCAGTTGCACCGAGCCTCATTTTGGGGGCGTCAGCCCGAATCCGGGCCGGCCAGTGAAAAAATGTAAATTTTACCAAAAAAAAAAAGGGAAAGAAACAATGCAAAACCCGAGGCCTGGCCCGAGCCGAGTTTTTTTGGCCGAGTTTTGCCCGGCTCGGCTCGGGACCAAAAAAGCCCGAGCCGAGCCCAAGCTTTTTTTCCTCGGCTCGGTCCGGCTCATTGTCATAGCTATCCTAGACCCATTTCTAATGCATTTACATTTGATTGCAATCATCATCATCATCTCATCCTGTAGGAATGATGGATTCATCGTTTGTTGGGGGTGGAGTATGTTTGACATAATATTCAAATTTTTCAGAAGGTTTCCCTAACAAATCAACTCTTGTAGATTTGTTTTCATAAGCTTCATGCAACTTTTCCCGGCTTCTCTTCTAAAAGCCTGAATCATCAGATCTACAATAAAAAGGTCTATCATTTGCATCAAACCCATAAATAGGAATTTCTCCGTTTGAGAAGGCAAATTGTGTAGGAAAACACAGACGCTTTTTGGTTGGGGATTCCTTTTGAAACATAATTTCGGCTTCACTATTTAACTTTCTTCTAAAATGATGAGTTGATGACTGGATTGGCAAAGAATCCTTTGACGCCTAGTGATGCTGCTCATAACTAGTAATCCACGTTTGTGGAATTAACTTAATGAGCTCTGATATGGGAATTTGTCTAGGAACATATGTACAACTTGGCTGGTTTGTTTCCATTTGGATAAATAAAGCATCATTTGTACCATGAGGAGTAGCAAAATCAAGAGAATGATTTTGAATTTTGTAGGCTATCTGGTAGTGAAGAGTTGTTCCATATGTGACTGCTGTTACAACTACAACAACAATTAATCCTTGATCTTCAAGGCTGATAATAACAGTAGACCTACTATGGCATGTTGAAGTTTGGAAACATAGTAAAAAGTATTGTTCCCGCATTAAGTATAGTTTCAACAGTGTCAATACATGCTTGTTGATAATCAGCAAAATGTGTTTTAGTAGAGCAATTCTAGAAATCCCTGGAAGTCTCTTGCTTCCATGGAGAGTAAGTGCAATTCTTACAGCTCTAAAATGAATATGGGTAAAACTTTTTGATAACTATGTTTTTGGAAGATGGGATGGTAGGTCCAAAGTGACAAATTGTTTTTTTTTTCAGTGACGGGTAAAATATGTTGATCAAACTTTGATTCTTGGACATACTCTTTGATTTGTGATTTTGATGGTGAGATAAAGTTTTGGACAGTTTTAGTGAAAGAATGACGTGGTTTATTATAAGGGATAAGGATTTACAAGAGGTAGATTTGTGACTGGAGGTAGGATATTTCATAAAGAGAGTCGATTTTAGAGGAATTAGTTTTTCTAAGGGAGGTAGAAAGAGATAATATGGACGAACTAGAAGATTCAGAAGACATGTTTAACAGAGTGATCTTCCTAGCTAGTTTCTTCAAACTAAATAATCCCAATTAGAAATAGTAAGATCAAGATAACAGTCGGGCTCTGATACCAATAGAGTGGGGATATGACAACCTTATGTAATACATGGTATTTTAGCCCACAACAAATCATCATGGGCAACAACACAGGGTCTGACTTTTGATATTACAAAGATTAATTATCAAACCTCCATATATGATCTTAAGGTAAGGTGTCAAAATGTAAATAAGAAAGCTATTTGATTAATGAAATTTTAATCCAATTAAATCTCATCAAATTGTTTTTTAATAATTTATTATATAAATAGTTATGTATATGTAACACAACCCTTTAAAAAATTATATGTTGTCGTTTTGGGGGTTAGAGTTGTGATGTTGAGTGGACATGAGAAATAATTGAGCCATTTGTGCATCATATCAGAGTTTCACTTACTGGTTAACTTTTTTTGTATAAGTAACTTTATTTATAAGTATACAAGTAAGTTTTAAATAACCTATTTATCAAATTACTTATTTTAATTGAAATATGAGAATCACTTTTTGATAAAGTAATATTTTACTTAAAAGTGATTTTACTTTTGGGTAAGTAATTAAATTATTTATTAATAAAAGTTTAAAAAGAAAGTTATTATTTTAGTGGTAACCTAAGTGAGTTACCTAAATGTATTTGTTTGCAAAAACTAAATTTATTAATAAAAAATAAATAAATAGTAAGTTTAAAATAAATACATGATTTTTTGGTCGAAGTAAAAGTAAGTTGCTTATTTTGATAGAAATATAAAATTTATTTTTTAAAATAAATTTTTACTTATAAGTAAAACAAAAATAATTGTCTAAACTAATTATACTTTTGATTAAATCCAATTTAGGTTGGTGATTAAAACTAAATAAGCGATATCGATATCGTTTGTAGTGATCGATACAATGCCATCAGCGATTACTGATGAAAATACATCGAGATGTTGTTGAGAACAACTAAGAATGCTTCAACATTGACGGAAGCTGTCATTGTTATTCATAAAATTTTACTCTCTATATTTTTATAAAATAATGTCAAATAAAAAATATCTTTTTCTTTTTTTCATTATAATATTATTGACTTATAAGTGATTTTTGTTTATGAAAGAAATTTTTCGTAAGTGTTTAATTTTATATTTTCATGAATATATTCATTGACACTTTTTGTTAAATTATTTAAGTTTTTAATGTTACTAACTAAAAAGCCGTTAAGTTCAAACTAACATTTGCAAAAAATGAGTAATATGGAAAGTTCTTGAAGGACACACAAAAGTTTATCAAACTTGTAATAAATGTATATTCATTGACATTGTGTTTAAAATTACTAATGGTCACGTTCCTAAAAAGGAAGAAATAGAAATAGAAATAGTATGATGTTCGTGAGAAAGAGCTAGTCACACTACCATTGATATGAAACTTGATGACTTAGATGTAAACTGAAGATATTATTCAAGAAATGGAAATTGAGGATGGCAATGAATAGGCGAATTCCCTCTTCATATACCCTTGAAAAGGTTAGTGGACTAACGAAAGATCTCGTAGTGCAAACATGAAATAGTCTAACGTTTTTTCCAATAACTTGTTATATATATATATATATATATATATATATATTGATATACAGTTTAGACTTGTAAATGAAATGATTCAATATTTATATACATGTATTGATATCTAGAGGTCTACAGCAACGTGAGTTCCTGCCATTGTGATTGAAGAATATCAGCGTTGTCAGCCATGACTACGACAATGGCGATACCGATTACAAGTGAACGTGAGTGCTCATTGGTTCGAGATTCAATGTCATGGCTATTTCAAATTAAGGTAACATATAAGTATTGATAAAGGAACAAATTGCAAAAAAAAAAAAAAAAAAAAAAATATAGATTTACAGTGAAAATTAAGGGTGTAAACGGTCCGATTTTACCGATTTTTGACAAATTTTCAAACCAAACCATTTTGATATTACAGAATTCAAACCTTGAGAGTAGTCACGGGAGGAGGAAGCGTCGGGACTGGGTGGACGAAGGCAAAGCGGAGGCGACGAAGGCGAGGTCGCGTCTCATGGAAATGAGAGTCACGTCGCGTATGAGAAAGAGACGCTGGTGAAAGTCTGGAACCGTGAAAACTGGAACGGAATGATAGGAAGGGAATTGTTAGGTTTTGTGCTTGATAATTGATACTTTGATTTGCAATTGAAATAAGAAATGTATAAGTTATGAGTTATGTCGTTATGAGTTGGGGTCATTGGGCTGACAGTTGGGTTAGAAAATTATCTATTTCAATTGGGCTGAAAAACATAAAATTGAGATTATTATAATTTATATATAAAATATAAATTAGGATTATTGAGTAATAATAATAATAATATATATGTAGTAGAAAATTAAAATTTGAAGAAAATACCTACAAATGATAAAACTATTGAATTTTATATATTTGAACTTTTGGATGAATTTTCAAAAAATTTCATTTTTTATTTTTATATATTTTTTGGCCGGTCCGGTTTGGTTTTAAATCGTAATTAAAATTCTCAAACCTAAACAAAACCCTTTTTGACCGGTTTGGTTTGGTTCAAAATCATTTCGTTGACGGGTTCACGTGACACCAAACCAACGATTTCTAAATTACGATTTTAATTTGATTTTTCGATTTGACGATTGTTGCTTGCGACTGTAACCTTAGTGAAAATCAAGAATAGGGAATTAGGGTTTAGGCCGTCAGTAGTCACAGAGTGGGGATCAAGTTCTCTCTCTTTCTCTGTAGAAATATAAAATATAAAATAAATAAAAATGTCAAATGTGTCTTCCAACAATTTGTTTTTAAATGTTATCTAAATATATTGATAGACTGTTGAAATTTTTAGATGAAGTGATTAAATAGCTAGAGTTTTTAAAATCCAACACTTGTTATAAAAAAATAAAAATAAAAAATCGTTATTAATCTTTAATTATCTTTTTAATATAATTAATTATAAAAATTCATAAAAATAAAAATAAAAATGTATAAACATTAAGACTCTGTTTGAGCTCCATTATTTCCTCATTAATAGAAATAGAGGAAATTTCAAGAAATGTCCACTTTCACATGTCCATTTGCAAAAATGTCCATCATTGTAAAAATGTTCATTTTGAAATAATTTAGACCAAAATATCATTGTCCACAATTTATAATTCTACACTAATTCCAAAAATGGACATTTTTGCAAAATGTTATTTCTCGACATTTTCAAATGTAGAGAATTGTCATGTTCGAAATGAAATGGCATTCTAGACAAATTAAGTGTCAAGAATGACATTTGAAATACCGAGAATATTATTTTTATGTAGTTTATCATGAAAGTACTTCTCGAAATTCGTGACAAATTGAAAACAAAATCAAATGTCGAGAACAATATTTAAAGTGTCGAGAATATCATTAAGGGTATAATAGACAATTTGGTACATTTTTGAAAAGTGTGGACATTTTTCAACTCACCCCCTTAACTTTAGACATTTTTTAAAATGCTTCAGAAATATTTGGACCCTTTTTTTTTCAAACTTGGTGGGTCCCACAAGACAAAATGGTAAAAAATGACAGACTGGTCATTGTACCAACGGTTCTATTTTTTCTATTAATGTACAACAAACAAACTCTAAGATGGGGACTATTGACAAATCGAAGGCTTGGAGGCCGATCTAAGTTGTCTGATGTTTGAATTGATTGTTTCATTTCTCCTGGGAGGGAGTTAACCTGATGGGTGTGGTAATTTTGTGAAGTAGGTGCACAAAAGTTTGAGAAAATGCTGCTTGTATTATATACAAAGCTTTTTACAACTTGAAACTTGACCAACACAAATGAACTCACTACCTATTTTTATAGTGGTTGCCTCCACAAATAAATGGCAAGGATCATTTTGATCCAGTGGTCAATATTTCATTCTAGACATCTCTATATAAAAAAAATAAAAAAAAATAAAAAAAAATCACATAATTATCTACACAAAAATCAATCCTAGCATTTTCTAGAGAATCCCTAAAAGGACTAGTGCTAGCTGCCTTCCGGCTTGAAATGTACTGTTGCCGGAAGCTATTTTATGCTGGTTGTCTAGAACCTTCCATCATGTATGAAGTACTAGTACGTTTAGAACGTTCTGACTAGCTGAATACATATTCGTTTCTAGACTTTTACATACTTAAATATTTTCGTCCCTTACATACAAGTTGACGTCGGAAAGAATGGTGGGTTGGTAGCTCAAAAATTTAATGACCATTTTCAATGCCTAAGACTTTCAATTCCCTTTTGTGATGACAGAAGTGCATAAGCCATTACGATTTCCACATTTTATCTATTATTGTTTTACAATGAGTTGATCCAATCCCATTTGACTGAAATTTTTAAGAGGGATAATATTGGATCACAAAATGGGTAATTGAAATTGATGTTTTATTTTATCTAGAATAGAAGAAATAAATTTTTATTAACATTTAATGTTTGACGAACATAGACTAAGAAACGATCATTTTTTATATTTTCGCACGTCACATCTTCCAAGCGGGTGGTCATGGCTCATTTTTATGAGTCTCTACGCCACCTTCACCTTCACCTTCGCTTTGTGTTGTAAATATGTCAATAAAAGTTTCACGTCGACTAGTTATTGAGATGATCATGAATTTTATAGCTGAATCGAATACTAACAAGTGTTTGTCAAAGAATGAAGTAAAAAAATGATTTTTATTTTTTATTTTTTTTAAAGAATGTGTGGTTAAAAAGTAGGAAAAAATATATCATTATGCAAAATTATTTTACTGAAAGAATGTGCAGTTAAAAATGAGTTTGAGGAAAAATAAATTTTAAATAAATTGTGCCAAAGCAATCTAAAATTATGCCCAAACTTAGTTATGTGCATTCAAAATGATCGAATGAAAATAATTGAACTAAATGGTGCGTTTGAGTGTGAAATTTGTATGAAAAAAAAATCTAGACAATTGAATTGCCTAAAATTTATTTCTATGGAAATTATTAATTAGATGTGTTTGATTGATTTAGTTTTTAAACTTAGAAACTATTATACTTATCCATTTTTTTATTTGTGGGTAGGTAAAAGAGAAAGGAGATAGATGAGAGAGAAAGAGAGAGTGAATTAACTAGAAAATAAAAATCACCCCTCCCTAAAGAAAATATTTTCCTTGTTTTTGAGAGAAATATGGTTAAGTGACCAAAAGTTGGAAAACATTTTTCATGGAAAAAATTGTCAATCAAACACCCCAAAAATAGGAATTTGGGTAGAAAAATAATGTCAACCAAACACACACTAACTCATCTAATAAACATTCAACCGAATCGAATTTCCAATGCCTAAAACCCCCTCGCCCACGCCCACTCCCACTCGTCTCAATTTCCAATTGATCACATCTTCCAAGCAGTTAGGTCCTGACCCATTTTTATGGGTCTTTACTCCTTACCCCCACCCCACCCCACGCCACCCCACCCACTCCCTCTATAAGTTATTCAATGTTAGAACTGCAAGATGCATCTCATCCCACTCAAAAATACATAAAATTCTCTCTTCAAATTATACAAAATGTCTCAGGGAAGAGGCAGTGCAGTTTTTGCCACAACAATAATGTTGTGTTTGGTATTGCTTTTCCATTTTGAGTTGGCTGAATCTGCCAGCTACGTCGTTGGAGGTGGCGGCGGTTGGACCTTTAACGTGTCTGGTTGGCCCAAAGGCAAGAAGTTTAAAGCCGGCGACACACTCGGTAAGCACAATATTCTTCAACCAACACATCGACCATTCTATTGTCACATGTTTGGTACACAATATTAGATTTAAATTGCTGTGTTTTCACAATCCCCCGCCAATATAAAAGAAAGAAAGTACACAGAAACCACACAAACAACTAACATTTCCATTTCTAGAAATCATAATTAACTTCTTTTTCATATTTCTATTCTATAATTCCTGCCGACAGTACTAGACAATACAATATGCGAACAAAATTTAAGTTTTTCTATAACATAGCTAGTCTAGTGCACTCCAATCTAACAATACAAAATATGCAATTAGTGCGTTGAATTGGACAAGACTTAATATCCACTTGACTTTGAGTGCAGTGTTCAACTATAACTCGGGGATTCACGATGTCGTGGTGGTGAACAAAGGTGGCTATCAAGGTTGCACCACCCCTCCCGGCGCTAAGGTGTACAAGACCGGAAAAGATCAGATCAAACTTGTTAAGGGACAGAATTTCTTCATTTGTAATTTTTCAGGGCACTGTCAATCTGGAATGAAGATAGCCATCACTGCTATGTAATATCCCTTGAGAGTGTTTCAGTGTCTGCTATAGTACTGCTTGTTGAGCCATGTAATAATACAAATATATAAAGAAATAAAATATCTATGCCTATCTCATGATCCAATAAAGAATTTGAACCTGTGTCTGCTCTAGTTTATCATGTTGAACTACTACGATAACTATTTTAAGGCTTCGCTTAGTTCTTCTGGAGATTTTTTTTCTTTTAAAAATATATTCATATTTCCACCTATCCTGTATACTTAGCCTTTATAAACTCATTGTTGAATTCTATTGAAGTCTGAGGATTGAGGAAATCCTTGTGCCAATGATGCTCTTTTAGATTAAGCTTCTCTTTGAACTCCATTCTTTAAAATTCATTTTCAATCGTATATTCTTCCAATTATTATGTCACAGGAGCTTAAGGGTTATGTCACTTTGACAGAAAGTAGTTGACAAATGGAATGACATAATATTAATTGACAAGATGCGATTGGATGAAAAAACTGGCTGTATTTAAAACAATCCAATGATGAAGTGTCATGTGGTATTATGTCAATTACTATGTCACTGTAGCATGATTCTTCTCTTAATCTATGTTCCTTAATTTGTTTACTTATTGAGTCAATATAGTAATAGTAGACGTTGACTTAATTAATTTAGTTTTGGGTATTAATTGCACCAGATTTCCGATATGATTTATTTACACCTTATTAAGTTCAGTAAGGTGTACCAAACGAAATCTAAATATGGTCCGATTCATTTTACTAAATATTCCACATTCTTATGCAATAATTGTCGAAGATCCTAGTATATCTTGGTATGATTCTCGTCAAATGCCAGTTTTCTTTATTAATTACCACATTATGAATGAGATCTAAGTAGCACTAGGTTTATCAAGTATGTTCGATTAGAATATACGATTTTAATTTAATCAAAGTTTGAGTTAAAAAATCGCAATTGAATTTAAATTCGAAGAGGGCATGAGTAAACATGATTAGTTTTGTGTAAACAGAGTTTTCATTGTACATGAATTTGTACATTTTATCGAAGGATGAAGAAAAAAAAGGATATTTTTTGTCCAAAAAAATAAACTTTCATTCCCAAGATTCATTTGTGTTGGTGGTCATTCATAGCATTACTATACATTTCCTATTCATTGCAGGTTGGTTAATCGTCAGTACCGGTTTAGCTTACGATGTATTTGGAAGTCCTCGGCCAAACGAATATTTTACAGAGAGCCGACAACAGTGTATCGAACAAGTATAATTCAGTGAAGTGGATTTATTTATTACCGTACCATAGGTTTGTTTGTTTGTTTGTTTTTTTTATTTTTTTTTATTTTAACTTTACCTTAATACAATTTAAAGGATTTTATAGGTTCATTGATCAGGGTTTGACAGAAGAACTTTATAAGTTTCCAAAAATCTTCCATTTTCACGTGCCTTTGTTCGTGATGATATAGGTTGAAAGATATGGCAATATAGATGATAAACAAAATTGACTATTATATTATACACAAATTTTCTTCTTTTCGAGGCAAATAATCAAACAACTAGAACGAAACCATCTTTCAATCCGTAATCATGATTATTAATTGAAATGAATATTGCGAATATGCTTTAGCGAAGTCTAATCTGCACTCTTGGTCGTCTAGTAATTATTTTGTAGAGCGTATTTGCAAAGGGTTTCTAGTTTTAGCGAGTTAATTAAATGATTAATCACCAATATTTATCTTCGTTTACTATTTGTTCACTCAAAATTAAAAGGTTACTCATTGCTCACCCACATTTAAATAAAGTTATCCATCCATCACACTGTTAAGATTTGGGGGTCCATCTTAAAAGGTCAACCTTGTTAAGAGGAGTAGTCCAAATCCTTATAAGTTAGTCTATGTTTTCATCATTATTCGATGTGGGATCCCTTAATATACCCCCGCAAGAAGGTGGCTCGTTTGAGCAGACCAATCTTAAAATTCATATGCTCATACTTTTGAGTCTTACAAGGATTGAATTGTTCGTTGGAGATTAATGAGCTCTGATACCATGTTAAGATTTGGAGGTCCATCTTAAAAGGTCAACCTTGTTAAGAGGAGTAGTCCAAATCCTTATAAGTTAGTCTATATTTTCATCATTATTCGATGTGAGATTTCATCCTTTAACACACACATAACAATTTCATCAATCTACCTGGGCAAAATAATCTACGTGGCAGATGAAAAACCTATGTGACAACTAACGGTGTTATAAATTGACAAGCTGGAAAATCCTATGTTGGAAAAGCAGCTTATTTTCCAACAAGTAGAAATGAAAAAAGCCCCCAAAACGGGAAATATAATCAGCACATTCAAGTGGCACTAACAACAATGAAGATGAAAACAACATTGGACTTCCCTTCTCAGATTGTGATGAAAACAACTTTGTATCATTACCAATGTCGAAAACATTTTTCGATGTCCTATCGCCGAAGAAAATCGTGCTGAAAAAGCCATTACTAGAAAAAGGCAAAGTCTTGCAAGCAATAATAGAAGTGTTGAAGTTGTTTGCTGATTTGGAGCTCACTTATCAATCCAATTCGTCTGGCCCAAAAATTGACTTTGGCCCAATTAATGGTCCAGCAAGAAGAAGTCTCCAGAAGTTGAAAATTTGAGATAGTGTGAGGGCTCTTTTCTGCAATTAAAGATAAATTTACCTAGATAATGGACAAGTGACATCTTTAGGTCCCTTAGATTACAAGCAAGTGGATGTATCTCTACAAAGCAAAAGTCGTCCCTTATTTTTGTAAAATAATTCATTTTCTGGAGCAACTTTCTTCTTCCTTCTCGTTTCTCTCTATAAAAGTGCATCTCTAATTTCTTGTGTGATTTTGTGAGATAGGAGAGTAGTATAATGATCTTTTGTGTGAGTTCATAATTTTTGTTGAGTGAGGAGGCTGTATAGTTCGAGATTTTCTGCAAATATTGGGGTTGTATGCTTGTAATCTGTTTTTGCCTACTTTGGGTGGTATTAGTGGATTTGAGCGTATTCCGTATGGATGCTCAACGGGGATTAGGTGTTAGAAGCGGTTGCCGAACTTCGGGGCCTTTGAGCCGAAAATTCTTGTATTGATTCTTGTTAATTTTTGTTATTTTCTTTTCTCTTTTTACTTACAAATCAAAACCACAAATCGTTTTGGGACCAACAGTGGTATCAGAGCGTAGGAGAACTCGTGTCTGTTGATTTGTGTTATTGATTCGTTCCTTTTTCAGATCTGTTCTCCGCCTATTTTTTTTTTTCCTTTTTGAAATTTTTTTTGGAACACGAAGTGAAACTGTGTTCTTCGAATTTTTTGGTTGAAACTGTGCTCTTCAAAATTTTTGAGCTGCTCGTGTAAAATTTTTGCGACAACCTCTCTGTGGGCCTTCAATCTGCCTTCAATATGTTTTTGGTCAGTTTATTTTTAATAAAACCGGTCAATCTTGAAAGATATTGAAATTTTTGTTGCAAAATCCTTTAACTCGTTTTTGACTTGTTTGATTTGTTGTTTAAACACCGAGTTTGCCATATTCAGTTTCTGAAATTTCTTTTTGTGTTAAGTATCTCAGTATATATAACTGAAAACCTTTTAAAAAGAATTTGGTATCAACGTTTTTCAAATTAGGGTTTTCTGTGAATCGCTTTATCTCTACCTTTGTATAGGGGTCCCTGTGAGAACCCTAGAAACTGAGGGGACTAGGATTTCGATTCAAGAAACTCGATATTTTCAAAGAAATTTTTTGAAATACATTTTCTGCTATTGTGTAGATTAGTTGATATACCGAGATTTTTTTAATCTTGTTTTAACATGCTGTATATATATATATACTATTTGATCTGTACTGACAGTCGAATTGATCTGTTCTGGGGTTGATATTACTATTTTTGAAATTGTTCTTCGCTGGAGGTACGTCTATCTAATCCCTTGCTGCTTACTGTGTGTGGGCATAACTGTATAGCAACTCCAATTTTATTGATTAATCTGTGGGTTATTCTTGCATATAATTGCCTTATAAAATTGGAATATCTAATACTGCGTGTTGTGATATATTCTGGTTATATCATATGTGAACATTGTACACACAGTAAGTACACCATGACTTCTAAGGTAGATGTTCAAGTCTGGGATGGCAAAGGAGACTTCAGTATTTGGCGTCAGAAAATTAAGGCCCTTATGCTTCAGTTAAAGTGTGCAAAGGTCATTGATAAATCTTGGGTAGAAACCCTATCTGAAGATAGGAAAACTGAACAAGATTAATTGGCCTGGAGCTGATATGAACCCGACCAAGAATAGGTTTGGGAACCCACGAACAAGAAGAACAAACCCAAGAAAGTTAGAAATCACGCCGCGCAAAACGTCAACCCGACCCTTCGTTCGACCCGAACCAAGAACTAAGATTTCACGCGAGGAATTTGACCCGTTAATTACACGGAACTAGAACCGTGGGAACCCCACAAAAGGACTGCGATCTCCTTTTGATAAGTTCAAGATTAAGTTTTTAAGCCACCAAGAAATTGGAGGAGAAAAACTCACAAAGTTTATATAAATCTCAATAATGTCAAAAGGTCCTTAACAATGAAAAAGAACTCCTATTTATACTAAACATAATAAAATCCTAAAAGTCACGAATTTGGGTCCAAAATATGCAAAAATATGGAAATAAAATAGAGTTTTAACCAAATAAGGAAACTTGCGAAAATTAATGATTCTGTCTCGAAAAAGTACTATGCGGCTGCATAGTTCATTTGGATGAACTCCAGCTGCTCTCTGACCTTTCGCATGCAGCCGTATAGTTGGACTGTTGATAAGTGTGCATTTACACACTTATTTAGCACTTATTGGTTTATAATTATGGATGAATTTGAGCATATTCTATGCATAATTGTGTATTATTTGATTTTGTAGGCAAAAACCCCGACCAGACGAAGAAACGAGTTAAAGATGAGAAAAATGACTAAAAATGTACAATTTTATGAAGTTGAGGATTGAATTGCACTTGACCAAAAGATGGAGGACTTTGACTGCAATTTAGTAAGGGCTTAAATGATATGAAGTTTAAAATCTGGGGACTGAAATTGACTAATTCAAAGATGAGGGATCAAAGTGCAAGACGGCCAGAATGATCAAGGACCTGAGCATGTATTTTGCCTGTGCGGTCGCGAAGTGGTCACAGAACACTTAGCACCGTTTTAAGGTTCTTCTATGCGACCGCATAGAAATAGCCTATGCGGTCGCATAGAAGAAATTTTCAGAGGCGGTGGATTTTACATTTTTCTTGAGTTTTGGTTGAAAGTGCTTATTTCTTTTTGCTTTGTTTAATATCTAAACTTATCTAAAACCTATTATAATATATTATACCTATTATAATAGTAGTTAGTGGAGAAAGTTAGTGGAAAATTATGGAATTGAGGATAAGAAGGATAGACTTCATTCATTTGAGAGGAATCACTTATCTTTATCTTCTCATCCTCTCTCTTGCTTCTCTCCCGTAAAAAACTCTCTGCTCTTGAATTCTTTTGCTTGTTTTAATTTGTTTTTATTTTGTTTTGTAGGTAATTGAAGGGTTTGAAGGTGGTGAACAAGGAGAATCCATCAAAGGAGAATTTGGAGAACAAATGGAAGATTTCAAAATTGTTATACAAGGGTTTTATCTATCATTTTGACTTTCTTCCTTTAGTTTTCATGTTTATATTGTAATGGAACAAAATTCTCTTTGTTACACCACTTTTATAATGAGCTAAATAGTTTTATGTTGGAATTTATGTAGTAACTTAACCAAAAATTTCATTAGTATGTTGTTTTGTATGGTAAGATGCATGTGTTATCAAGTTCTAGATGTTTTAATTGTTATGTTTTATTGACTATCATGTACTTGATCAATATGTGATATGGTTAAATGGTTGGTGCAATTATTGAATAATTGTTGTACTAGCTAGATCAAGATAATTAAAACTCTAGGTTTGTATAGTTTCCACTATACTCGTTTAGGTGTTATAGGAATATACATCTACCCTAGGTGACCCTTAGAGTATTCTCACAATAATTTAATGCAATTGGTTAAATTGTATCCACATAGAGATATAGTGGATAGGTTAATCAATTAGGGTTAATTTCGCTCGGAAGAGGTTGTTAACTATAATTGGAGAATCGGGTCTAATCTGACACTTTGGTAACACTGGCATCTTTATTTTATCGATTTTAACACTAATGAAACAATGGTTAAGTGAAAGCATAAATTCCAACATTTTTTCAATTCAAAAACCCTTTTCATCATTTATTTTGTCTTTTTAAAATTTAAATCAAGTCTTTTGTTTTATTTTCTAATTTTTAAAATCAAGTTTTAAATGTGTGTGTCGACATCGTTAATTTGAAATACTTTAACTTGTAATTGGAAAAACACTCCTCGTGGGATCGACTTGGGCTTTAAAAGCTCTATTATACTACTTGATCCGTACGCTTGCGACAATCGTATTCGGCCCGATCAGCTATTTTGCCCCCTTTTTCCCCTTACTCGTTTGACTCGTTTTTCAACGCTTTCCGTCGCTTTGTGACTTCCACCCCCAACATGAAAGCTAGTCTTTGATGTGTTGACTCCAACATGTCGTGCTCCGCTTCTCGAATAAGTGTTTGTATGCCTACTCGATCCCAGCTTAGGCCCCTTTCCAATGTTCGCCCATTTCTTGTTGATTCGTTGTGCATCACGGATCACATCAACTCCTCTCCTTTCGAAAGGATTCGACCTCGAATCCAAACCTACAACATTAGCAACTTTGAAAATATCAACGATCTCAAACTTACCCCAATAACCAAGTCGTATCCATTGACTCTGCACATGGAAATGATATGAAAGTGTCCATCTCCCCGAGGACGTAGCCTGAATCGCCATCGAATTCGTGTCCACTCCACACGCATGATCACCTGTGTCTTACCAAATCCAATACTAACACCAACAGATGAAAAGATTAAAATGAACAAGATCAGTGAATTAGAAGTACTAAAGTGCGGGCTGGGGTTATGAGACATTAAACTTAATCCTGACACATTCCATAAGTCCAGTCCAAAACATGTGATAACATTGTGATTAGAAGAATAGCAAACATGCATCATGTCACCCATAATGCACTCTAGTTGCTTGTTATACGCAATTAAATCCATATAACATGCTCGAATCTCACAACGTAGCAAATGTATATCATAGACAAGTAAGAAACTTTCCATAGGAATATGAGACACCAGACTGACTCTACTCATAAATTTATCAAAAACATCACCACTGGCAAGACCACTTAACTTATGTAAGATACCCATTCCATGAGGTGCTCCAAATTCTAGCTTAGGTGTAAGATTTTAAGAAGTTACCTGAGCGTGACTACATCCAATTGCACTGTTACACACCAAATTTTCCATGTGTCCTGCATCAAGTGGATAGTCAAGGTATGGCGCCTTGCGACTTATACCGCTGTGGATCAAATTCTTGAAGTCCTGTAAAGAAGAAATATCCAAACCGGGGGATGGAATGTTAGCTCTCACTAAAGCCCTTTCACACTCGACTTTTCTCACATATAAGCTCCCCTTGGAATTTTCTCTCCTCTCTGAATTTTCTCTCAAGCTCTCCTTTTTTCGCCCTTTATTTTTGTTCTCTCGCTCACTTTTCATTTTCAATTGATCCTCATGGACCTGCTGTGGTGTCAAAGGGGCAAGTGTAATATGTTTTCCACCCTGTACAAAGTTGTATCTATTTGTAAACCCCTCATACTCCACCTTTCTATCATACTGTCATGGCCTACCTAACAAGAGATGCCCCGCATGCATTGGAACCACATCACATAACACCTCATCACTATACCGCCCAATGCTAAAGTTCACCAATACCCTTCTAGTAACCCGGACCTCTCCACAATTATTTAGCCACTCTAATTTATAGGGTTGTGGATGCCTCATAAGCCCCTACAAGGGTCGAGCTGACCACATTTGTACAACTCCCGCCATCGACTATCAAACTGCACACCTTATCCTTAACATGACACCTAGTGTGAAACAAGTTTTCTCGTTGTTGCTCTTCTTCATCCACCTTCACTCATGTAGTAAGAGCACGCATTACTACTAATGATTCCGCCACCGAGTACTCTACACAAGTCTCATCATTAACATCCTCCAACCCAGGCATACTATCACTCTCACTCCCACCATCCGACTCCAACTTTCCATTCTTCCTAAGGAGCATCACTCGTCGGTTTGGACATTGTGAAGCAATATGCCCCGCACCCAAACACTTAAAACACTTAATATCTCTCGATCTACCAGTTTGAGACTCGCTATTTGGTTTATGTTTATTCACCTCCTCCTTAACCTAAGGCACGTCAACCTTCTCCCTAATCATAGCCCGATCATGCCTATCACCACCAATACATTTAGGTTCCGTAGGAAACCTTGCTACCCCTTTGAGCCCAAGCTGTCTCTCCACTTTCATTGCTACATGCATTAAGTCCTCCAATTCTACATAGTGCTGCAACTCCACTATGTTGGCAATACCCCTATTTAGCCCATTTAAAAACCTAGTCATGGTAGCTTCCCGATCCTCCTCTATGTTTGCTCTAATCATTGATATCTCCATCTCCTTAAAATAGTCCTCCAGACTCCTAGACCCCTGAGAAAGAGTTTGTAATTTTAGATAGAGATCCCGATAATAATGTCCCGGTAAAAACCGCTTTCTCATACAAGCTTTCAACTCTCCCCACGTCTCAATTGGCCAATCTAAATTCCTCCTACGATTAGTCGTCATCTGATCTCACCAAATGATGGCGTAATCAGTGAACTCCACAACCGCTAATTTCAACTTCTCCTCCTCCGAGTAATTATGATAATCAAACACCAATTCCACCATTTTCTCCCAATCTAAATAAGCCTCAGGATCACTCCTATCCTGGAAAGCTGGAATATTCAGTTTGATGCTCCCCAAATTTCTATCAATTCCCCGATCATACCGATCTCCTCTATTCCTCATTCGACCCATATCACCTTCCAAGTAATAATCATCACTCCTTGCACTCACTGCCCCAAACTCCTCATCAAATTCACCCATAAGATTCCTTCCTCTTCTATCTCCTCTACCCCCACGAGGAAGCCTTCGGGGCGTCCCTCGCTGGTGACTGTCAATTAGAGTTTCATGTCTAGCTATATCACCACTAATACGCTCAACCGCCACATTCAATTGATCAAACCTATGATTTATGCTATTCATAAGCTCCATATAAAACCCCTTAGGCATCCCATCTTCCTCACATTTATTTATCCATGTATATAAAGCACTTTGCAACTACTTAAATCACAGAAATTGAGTAAAAAGTGAAGAACAAGAAAGCAAGTAAATTACCTCACGTGTTTGTACTCGTGTATCACTCGAATTGACTTTTACCCGATATGAAACTCACTACTCTTGCCTTTTACCGCTCGTCCTCATTTCTCAATGGCTCGAGAAATAACCGACCTCAATCAATTGGAGTGCAATCCCCGTAGCAATCACCACCACAAGTACAAGTCTCGGATAATCAACCAAATTTGTTCGGACCGAGTGACGGACTCAAGTCAACAAGAAAAGACGACAAGACTAAAATTTTAGTTTTGAATTGCCTCTAAACGTTCACGAATATAGAGACTATATTTTTATTTTTTATTTTTTTGTACTCTTTTTTTTTTTAAATTCAATAAACAACTAGATAACAATTAACTAACAAATCTAGAGGCAATCAAACAATATAATTATAGTAAAGATATAACGATGCTAAAACAAGAACAATAAATAAAAAATTAATTTTTTTTTTAATCCGGGTGTGAACAGTACGGATGAACAGTAAAAAAAATTTTAAGACTCAAATCAACTACGATACCAACAAAACAAATGAAAGTTGATTTGGATGCTAGATTAGCCCAAAAAATAACTTTTAACTCTTTTTTTGGAAATTTGTGGATTGAAATTCAAGAATAATTACTGGACATATGAACACGAAGAACACAAAACAAAATAAGGACTCAAAGAAATTAAAAGGATAGATGAACTAAATTTTAGAACTGTGCTCTGATACTACCTGATGTGAACCCGACCAAGAACATGTTTGGGAACCCACGAACAAGAAGAACAAACCCAAGAAAGTTAGAAATCAGACCGCGCAAAGTTTCAACCCGACCTTTCGTTCGACCCGTACCACGAACCATGATTTCACGCGAGGAATCTGACCCGTTGATTACCCGGAACTAGAACCGTGCAGTGGGAACGCCACAAAAGGACTGCGATCTCCTTTTGATAAGTTCGAAATTAAGTCTTTAAACCACCAAGAAATTGGAGGAGAAAAACTCACAAAGTTTATATAAATCTCAATAATGTCAAAAGGTCCTTAACAATGAAAAATAACTCCTATTTATACTAAACATAATAAAACCCTAAAAGTCACGAATTTGGGTCCAAAATATGCAAAAATATGAAGATAAAATAGAGTTTTAACCAAAAAAGAAACTTGCGAAAATTAATGATTCTGTCTCGGAAAAATATTATGCGGCCGCATTGTACATTTTCATGCGGCCGCATAGTTTATTTGGATGAACTCCAGCCGCTCTTTGACCATTTGCATGCCGCCGCATACGTCCCCAACTATGCGGCCGCATAGTTGGGCTGTTTGACCCCTTTTTTCCCCTTGCTCGTTTGACTTATTTTTCAACGCCTTCCGTCACTTTGTGACTTCCACCCCCAACATGAAAGTTGGTCTTTGATGTGTTGACTCCAACATGCCATGCTCCGCTTCTCGAACAAGTGCTTGTATGCCTTTTATTGATTATTAGAAGACTCGATCCCGGCTTAGGCCCCTTTCCAATGTTCGCCCATTTCTTGTTGATTCGTTGCGCATCCCAGATTACATCAAGAGTACTATTTTTCTACATTTATCTGATTCTGTGATTAGGAAAGTAGGAGAAACTAAGACTGCTGTAGAACTTTGGATTGCCTTAGAAAAATAGTACATCAATAAGTCTCTGCCAAATAAATTTTTCTATGGAGACAATTCTTTAGTTTTAAGTTTGATCCTAGCCTTGATACTGAAGAGAATATGGATAGATTTAATAGGATCACACAAGAATTAACAAACTTTGTTGAAAAAATCTCCGATGGACAAAAAGTAATTGGTCTACTTAATGTTCTAGGAGACAAATATAAGGATATCAGAAATGCTATAGTATGGTAGGAGTGACCTTACTGTTGAAATAATTCACAGTTCCCGTCTAAACAGAGAACTTGAATTGAAATCTGAACACAAACAGGTGTTCCATGTTGAGGGTGTGAGAAAAAAAAAATCAGAAATCCTATAATAAGGGTGTGAGTAATTTTAGTCTTTCCAATTTCAACAGGGATAAAAATTTTATCAAAAGAAAAAGAAGTAACACCAAAGGAAAGGACAAGAAACCAAATAGGAAAGGCAAATAACAAGAAATGTTTCTACTGTGGTAGAACTGGGCACTCTATTAAAGATTGTTTTAAAAGGGCTAATAATCAAAAGAATGGATCTAATTCTAAAAATGCTTCTTTAGCCACTGCTGCTAGCTATAATGAAGCAAGAGTCAATATTGGGGTTGCCGTGTCTTTATAAAAAAATACTGAACAGGACTGGGTCTTAGACTCAGGTTACTCCTTTCATATGACACCCAACATTAACTACCTATATGACTATTCTGACCTTGATGAAGGATTAGTAAAACTTAGAAATGATGAGGTGTGTCAAGTTAAAGGAATTGACAATGTGTTACTAAAATTCAAAAATGGTCATCACCTACTATTGAAACATACAAGATATGTCCTAACTCTAAGAAAAAATCTCATATCACTGGGTGTTCTTGATGATGAAAAATATCGAATTGAAATTAAGAATGATTCTACTAATATAATAAAAAATCAAAAACTTATTGTCAGTTCACCTAAATTCAACGGAATTTATGTTATAGGTGCTAAAATCACTTCACCTAATAATGCTGTGAATTTTGTCACACATCCCGATAAATCAGATTTGTGGCATAAAAGACTTGGTCACTTGAGTGAAAAAGGTTAAAAAAAAATTGTCTTGTCAAGGGATTTTTGGAAAGGACAATGTTCATAAATTAACTTTCTGTAAACACTGTATAATGAAAAAACAAGTCAGACTGCCTTTTAAGGCAGTGCTGCACAAATCCCAAAATGTCATTGAATACATACATTATGATTTATGGGGACCTGCCCCTGTGCCTACAATATCTGGTTACATATATTATCTTCTTGTTATTGGTGATTTTTCTAGAAAAACATGGATTTTCTAACTAAAAACTAAATCTGATACGTTTTCAACTTTCAAAGAATGGAATGTATTAATTGAAAATTAGACTAACAAGAAGATAAAAATTTTAAGAATTGATAATGAGCTTGAATTTTGTATTTTAGAATTTGATCAATATTGCACTAAACAAGGGATAATGAGTTAAAATAGTTGTTTATATTACTCAACAAAATGGAGTTGTTGAGAGATTAAATAGAACCATTCTTGAGAGGACTAGATGTATGTTGATCAGTTCTGGTCTCCCAAAATTTTTTTGGGTAGAGGCTGTAAAAACAGCTTGTTTTCTAATAAATAGACGTCCTTCTAGCTCTCTGAACAATAGAATTTATGAACAAATTTGGTCTGGTACATTACCAGAGACTACTCCTATCTCAGAACCTTTGGAAAGTTGTTTCTAACACAAAAGTCATATGTTGAAAAGGTAGTTAAAAGATTTTTTCTTTATGATGCTAAGCTTGTTAGCCTGCCTTTGTGTGGTAGTATGAAACTATCTGTTGATCAATTACCTAAATCTGAAGATGAACATAAAAGAATGATGAATGTACCATATTCTAATGCTTTTGGATCTGTAATGTACGTGATGGTATGCTTTAGACCTGATATTGCTTATGCTGTGAGTGTGCTAAGTAAATTTATGAGTAACTCTGGTGAATTACATTGACAATGCATGAAAATTTTGATTAAATATCTGAAAGGAACTAGTCACTTAGGATTTATGTTCAAAACTGATAAAAATGGACTTAAACTAAAATGTTACATAGA
Source organism: Osmanthus fragrans (assembly GCA_019395295.1). Lineage (NCBI taxonomy): Eukaryota > Viridiplantae > Streptophyta > Magnoliopsida > Lamiales > Oleaceae > Osmanthus > Osmanthus fragrans. Next base: position 571,135 of record JAEDXY010000039.1, on the reverse strand, counting down.
TTCTGATTATGTTGGAAATCCAGATAATATAAAGTCCACCACTGCATATTTTTATGTCATGAATGATACATGAATTATCTGGAAATCACAATTACAAAAGGTGGTTGCATTGTCTTCAACCGAAACTGAATACATTACTGCCACCAAGGTTGTAAATGAGGGGTTATGGTTGAAGGTTTTACTAGGTGAATTTGGACTTGTGGAAAATCAGGTGGAGCTATGTTCTGATAACCAAAGTACTATATTTCTGAGTAAAAACCCAGTTTTTCATGATATGTCCAAGCATATAGATGTTAAGTTACATTTTATTAGAGATATAATTGAAAGGGGTGATATTAAGTTGATTAAAATTCCTACCAAGGTAAATCCAGTTGATGCTGGAACAAAGGTAATACTTATTAGTAAATTTACTGATTCTTTAATATTGGTTAACCTTGAAGAATACTAATTTTCTGTTATTGTACAGATAATAAGAGCAAATGAAGTTTGGTCTAAGTTTAAATCCATACAAGTACTGTCTCAACATGCAACAAAAGGTGAAGATTGTTGAAGTTGTTTGCCAATTTGAAGCCCACTTATCAATCCAATTCGTATGGCCCAAAAATTGACTTTGGCCCAATTAATGGTCCAGCAAGAAGAAGTCTCAAGAAGTTGAAAATTTGAGATAGTGCGAGGACTCTTTTCTGCAATTAAACATAAACTACCTAGATAATGGACAAGTGACATCTTTAGGTCCCTTAGATTACAAGCAAGTGGATGTATATCTACAAAGCAAAAGTCGTCCCTTATTTTTGTAAAATAATTCATTTTCTGGAGCAGCTTTTTTCTTCCTTCTCGTTTCTCTTTGTAAAAGTGTATCTCTAATTTCTTGTGTGATTTTGTGAGATAAGAGAGTAGCATAATGATCTCTTGTGTAAATTCATAATTTTTGTTGAGTAAAGAGGCTGTATAGTTCGAGATTTTCTGCAAATATTGGGGATGTATGCTTTTAATCTGTTTTTGCCTATTTTGGGTGGTATTAGTGAATTTGAGCGTATTCCTTACGGATGCTCAACGGGGATTAGGCATTAGAAGCAATCGTCGAACCTCGGGACCTTTAGGCCGAAAATTCTTGTGTTGGCTAGACCCATACCTAATGGCAACACCCACCACACAACTTAACTCCATTGATATTCCATCAGTCATCATTTCTTCTCCAAGAAATATTACTGGATTATTAAGTAATAAGATGGCTTTGATGAATAGTGAATTAGGTTTCATGTGAATTTGGGGATTTTTTCAATTTCGGGTTTGGTTTGCAATAGTCTTAATTTGGGATTCCATTGATGAGAAACTTATTTGGGGGGAAAAATGGATTTTGGTTTGACTGCGAAGAATGGGGGAAGTTTAATATTGGATGAAGATAGGGAAAAAAGAATGATTCTAACCTACTAAAGAAAAAGGAAAACTCTGCAAGTGTAATTTTTTTTAGAGAGATGCTTGGAGTACAGAGAATTTTTCTCACAAGGGATTACAGGCAAGACACATGGTGGGGTCCGCATAATTTTTTTTAATACACTTGGGGCTCGTCCTCTTGTGAGGGACCTTAAAAACACCCCCTGTACGTGGGGAATTACCCAAATTGGTATAGGAAGACATGTATCTTTCAGTAATTGATTGTTACCAAAAACTATCTTCTTGTACAAAATTTGTAGGACAAATATGTACTTTTAACATTTTTCAAGCTGTCAAATTTTAACAAAGTTAGATGCCACACAAGATTTTTATTTGCCATGTTGATTTTTTTGTCCGGGTAGATGGATGGAATTGATATGGATGATGGATGGCTATCCTTGTTTAAATATGGACAAGCAATGAGTAATTAAATGAGCAAGTAGTAACTGAATTCTGAAAGTAAATATTGATAATTGATTATTTATTAACTCTGTTTTGGATGCTCTTATCATATTTTAAAATGTTTTTAGAAAATAAAAATGAATGTCTACAAATTACATTCTCTTTCATTTTTCATTTGATTATCTTCTACATTACTATTTTTTCTATATTTAAATGCATTTAAATAAATATTTTCTCTCATATTCTTGTCCAGAATTACCTGAAATATTAACGGACAAAACCTAACATTTAAAATTAAACAATCATTATTCAAATGGCTGCTCTTTCTTTCTCTGCATCTCCTACCCTATTACACAATTGCACTTCTTGTACTCCATCGACTGCTAAAATCACTCCAAAATCCATTCCTTATTTACCCAGCACATTCAAAAACAGCAATTTATTTGATACTTACAAAATCATTGAAACCCAATCGAGGAAATGGAGAATAGGGTTTTCTTTATTTCCATATCTCTTGATCAAAGACAGAGAGAGCCTGAAGAAGGAGCTTCTTGAGGCTATTGCTACAGTCGACCGCGGTGCAGCGGCTTCTCCTGAGGACCAGCAGCGTATTGATCAGGTGGGTTTCTTATATTTGCTTATTGGATTATCATTTTATTAATATAAGAAGCGTGATTGTATGAACTAAGCGCAATTGTGTTAGAATAATACTTTGATTAATTTATGGTTCTCTAGTAATATTGGAATTGATTGAATTTGATAGATATTCTGGGCATTTTTGTGATAACTTGGAATGTTGGATACAAGGGTGTTGGGATTAAAGAATTAGTAAAGAAGAGGGGGAATTTCTTTCTGACCTCTAGACCTAGTAACTGTGTCTGTAGCAATATCATGCTAGTACAATTTTTTGTCTGACCTTATGATTCCATTTGGTAGGCACGTGTTTGGCTAAGCTTAAAAGATTACTTATAAGTAAATAAGTAAATTTAAGATATCAAAGACTCAAAGTTAGTTATGGGAAGTGTTGCTTTCAAAATAACATTTTATACTTCGAAACTAAAGAAAAACTTATCCAAATAAGTTTGGAATAAACATATATACTTAGGGTCCGTTTGATTGTAAGGGTGAAAAATGGATGGAAAGAAAATGAATGGCAGGGAATTGAATTGAATAGAATTTGTTTTAGATAGAATTGTAATTAATAGTGTTTGATTGGTATAATTTTCCACATAATCTGTTTGACTTTATTTTTCATGCAAATTGTTACCTTTTGGGATAAATTTTTTCACAATCTGTATTAAAATTTGTTTGGATTGCAAAAAATTTAAAAAAATTAAAAAAAAAAAATTTTGAAATTTTTTTGTGTTCGTTTGACTTTATTTTTCATGCAAATTGTCAATTAAATGGATAAAAATTTTTACCTTTGATTTAGAATATGTTTCCATTGCCAAAAAGTTTAAAAAAAAAAAATGAAAACATTTTCCCACTATACCCATAGGAAAATAAAATATGAAAAATTTGCTTTAAATGGTTATACCTAGAAAAGGGGTGAAAATGAATTCCATGGAAAAGTTATGCAATCAAACACCAAATTTAAGGGTGGAAAAGGAAAATATTTTCCTTTTCCAGCCAAATTCCTTGCAATCAAACACTGCCTTAGGGTGCGTTTGATTGCGAGTATGAAAATTGGATGGAATTGTATGAAAATTATTAATTAAATATGTTGGATTGATTTAATTTTCAACTTAGAAAATACTACTGAGAGAGAGGGGATAGATGAAAGAGAGAAAGAGTGATTGAATTACTTAGAATAAAAAAATTATCGTTCTCTAAAGAAAATATTTTCTTTATTTTTGAGGAAAATATGGTCACATGACCAAAAGTTGGAAAATATTTTTCATGGAAAAAATTATCAATCAAACACCCAAAAATTAGCAATTTTGGTGGAAAAATAACATTTTTCATGAAAAATAAAGTCAATCAAACACACTCTTAAAGTAACTTTCATACTTTTAAGTTTAGCCCCTTGCTGGAACCTTTTGTAATATATAGAGCCACAATTTAAGCTGAACATTTGTAAAATCTGGAAGTGAATTTACTATTCCACCTATTTCTGCATATTTTATGTTTCTTGGATTTTTCATCCACTTGGAATATGCATATATATCCTCTTGTCTCTATGAAATCAAATGAAAAAAGGGAAACTGCTTACTCAAACTGAGGAGGACAAACTCATCATATTTTGATTCCAATTTTGTACCTTGAGTGATACATGTATATTCTTAGATACAGTTACTTTTCAGATTGCACGTGAACTTGAGGCAGTTAACCCAGTGAAGCAACCGCTCAAATCAAGTCTTCTAAATGGGAAATGGGAGCTATTATATACAACTTCTACAGCAATTTTAAAAACAGAGGTTTGTACTAGCCATTTCACTTTTGGAGATATATTTTGCCATAAAAAGTCCTCGTCTTATTAATTTACTTGTGTTCAGAATGATAAACGAATTATTTGAAGTGGAACATAATGGCAATAGATTAAACTAACATTTAAATGTCATTAAGTGAAATTCTGTAATTTGAATGCAGAAGTTCATAGAAACAGGCAGACCATTTAAATGACATTGGGTCATCAGAACGTAATTTGGAAAAAGAAAAAAAAAAGGGCTAACTGTAAGCTAGAAATATCTACCTTAACTTTGATTTTTTCAGTACTACATTTTGCAGAAGAGATGGCATCATGTGCTTTTAAAGGCCTTCATATGATGATTGTATAAACTTTAAGATGCTTTCTTCTTTGTTCGTCATTCTTTAGCTGATTATGAACAAAACAGAAGCTTCTAACTGAATTTGTGTGTACTTCATCTTGATTTCAGTTGGCATTGAAGTGTGTCCCGTGTAGCCATACTCAAATATGCACCTGAAAATAAATTATATATTTTTTCTGTTTTTAAACTGAACAAAACTGAAGAATTATAGGAGGTAGATATGCTGGAGCAGAGTTCATTAATCCTAAACTTATCCTTAATACATACTTTCTTCATATGCAAATAATTTCTTAGGCAAACTGGGAAAGTTTTTAATTTTGTCTATCATCCAAATACTTAACACATTATGGTAGCATCTCTTGAGAAGAGAAATCTAAATTATATAATGGATCTTGACGAATGCAGTCCTGATTGGTTATTTGTGCAACCAATCTGATATTTCAACTCTTTGTTTAAGATTTTGTTAAGTGTTGTGTAATTTCTAACCCTAAACATAAAGCTCACCCTTCAATTAAATTGTTGCAGAGGCCGAAATTTTTAAGGCCAAATGGAAAAATCTACCAGGCAATTAACGTGGATACATTGAGGGCACAAAATTTGGAAACTTGGCCATTTTTCAATCAGGTAACTGCTTATTTCAAGGGAAGGCATATTTTTTCTGTGTAATGTGCTTATCTCTAGATATGCTTGTGTTTCTCTAGTATTCGTGTTCTTGTGCTTGTGATACCCACAGAGCAAACAAAATAGAGCTTCATCTAGGCTGTACATTTATGTTGAGTACATGATTGTGAAATATATGAGTTGTTTCATATTATTTCAATCACAATATTCTGTCAAACTTAATCATATTATTCGACGGAGGCTATATTCACTTTTTTCCCACCTAAAGATGATTCAGCCGTTGGACATATTCACTGTTTCAAGCACAATAATTTTGTTCTGAAAAATTACATGAAACTGTTTGCCACAGAGAAGTTTTTGTGCTAAAATGCACATGTTTTATGGTTTTATCACATTTCAGCATCATAAAGAAAAGTAATAACCATGGTAAGCTCGGCGTGCAAGCCATAAATTAATGCTACTTTTGACCTGACTTTCAGCTACCTGTTTAAATCACGTTTCCGCATCATTAAAGAAAAGAAATAACAATTGGGAAGCTTGGTGAGAAATTCCATATTAATGCTAACTTCCTGACTTCCAGCTACTTGTTTACTTCATGTGTATGGTCAGAAAGTTCCCTTCATGGAACTTTCCTCCTAGACTAAGGAATTGCCCATGATAATCCCAATTTTCACATTGGGTTTTGGGTGCGACCAAGGGCAGAATATCTCAAAAGATAACGAAGTAGTTAATTGTTTAAGCTTATAGCGTTCATTCGAAACAAATTCCTTGATGGGCAAAACGAATGTAGGGTGTGTGTATTTTTTTTTTCTGGTGAAATATATTATCACTTTGCTGGTTTTTTTGTAGGCAACAGCTAATTTGGTTCCTTTAAATGCAAGTAGAGTGGCTGTCAAGTTCGATGCTTTCAAGATTGCAGCTCTGGTAGGTCAAATCCTGCTTCTGAAACTCAACTAATATGCAGCTGTTTTCCCTTTGTATATATCTCTGCAAACAATGTTAAGGGAAGGGATTCATATTTTTGATTGATGACAGCACCAGTATATTAGTTGTTTTGGGCAAGTAGAAAGTTTTCTGTCCCACCATATAGATAAATTAATAAATATGTTCTGTAATTTGGACTTTATAGGGTATGCATAACTCGCATCTTATTATGATTAAGTTGTTAAATATCACCTATTTACGAGAGCGATTAAGTAAACAAAACAAGCAAAGCGCACACAGCTTATCTCATTGCTGCGGTTTTCACTCTGAAGAAGAAGAGTATAACGGTGATCTCATGCACATGTCACATAGAAAACAACCTTCTAAAATTCTAATGTAAGATTCAAGATTATTAGGTCGACCTAATGCAAAAAATGAATACCCAAAAATATGTTGTAGGAATGAGAGGTCGTTCTGCAGTCGAGGAGATAAGTGTGTAGTAGGTTCCACATAGTCCAACATATTTGATGCAAGAAAATGGTTTGGTAGGTATTAAACTTGTGTTATGCAATCTCTCTCTAGACCAATGACACAAAAGAGTAACAAATAATAGCACATTTTCATCAGACCTTTAAGTGTGGGAAGATAGCAAAGTTCTCTCCTTTAACCTTATTAATCTGCGAAGTTATAAGTTAGAACATTCTTGTAAAGATCTTTGTTCTTTGCTGAGGTATATCGAATTGAAATAATTCCTCTTTGTGTTCCCTAGATACCTATCAAGTCTCGTGGAAGTGGTCGAGGTCAACTGGAAATTACATATTTGGATGAAGAGTTACGGTGAGTAAAATGAAACTCAGCTATTCAAACGCGGTTGACATTCATCAAACTTATTTCTTCTTTTGATAACTTTTTCTATTCCTGAACTAGTGTTGAGATTGATCTTTTTATCTAGCTTCTTGTGTGTACATGCTTTTTGTTTTTGCATTAAATTTGAATGGCTTACCCTGTTATCTGCGGCATGTATATACAAGATAAAGGGGAAGCTTGCCCTTCACTTTTCTTGTACTCATTTCTCCTTGTGAACAGCATTATTTCCTAAAAACTGAACTTTAGATAGGTATATGCAGAATCATGAAACTATTTCTTTTCACTGTGCAACTTTTTAAACAAGACAATGGTCCTTTTATGTACCCAGGACCATCAGTCTAATTATCCTTTTCAAAAATGAGTCTTCTTCACCATTTCTCTCTTTCCCACTGCCACTTCCGCCTCTGTCCACTATCCCCACCCACCAGCATGGGGTCACAACATAGTTGGAGGGGAGTGGACAGTAGCACAAATCAGGGTGCGAGGAAGAAGAACGAGACCGTTGAATATTGAGATTTTGACAAAAATGCGGCTTATTCTGAAACTTTTCTAAAAGAGGCCGTTTTTAATTCTCTCTCTGCAACTTGGTCCTTTTCTGAATCGAGGTCCTCAAATAACTTCAGTAATTTCTCCTATTAAAAGAAGTGTTTCCACATATGTCCATTGTCAACCACTAGATTGGCTGTTTGAATTCAGTATCTGCCATTTCTTTTTCCTTTTGACTGGGTCAGGAGCTGTCGAGCTGACCATAACCGTTGTATTTTCATCTTTTGCAGGATATCAAGAGGCAACCAAGGGAACTTGTTTATATTGAAAATGGTTGATCCAACATATAGAGTACCTCTTTAACTGGCATCAATTAATAGTTAAATCAATGTAGAATTGTTTAAATGACAAGTAAAATACTTATATTTCCATATTTGTAAAAGCAGCTGGTTTTTATAAGATTATGCATGTACTTTAACATGTTGCATGTGTAATGTACCCAAAAAAAAAACATCATTCTGCCTTACAAATGTTCAATTTTTTGATGGCTCTGCTAATGGGATCATTGACATCGCCCAAATATGTGAAGATTTTCTATATTAAAGAAGCCTTATTTGGCTATTTAAAGCTTGTATCGAAGTACAATTGAATACAAATTTTAAACAATTGATCAATAATTACAAGAGTAAAAAATGTACATGAAACTTTGATACTATATATTCTTTCTGCAGTCATCACAAGAAATTTAGCGATCAAATTATCTTCGTGTCATGGATTAGGAAGGGATTCGATATGAAGGATCCACCATTTTTAGGATAAACAGGTTCCCCAGATCACCTCTTGACACTCTGCAACAGTGAAAAGGAAAGCATTTAGAGCCTAGCAAGGTCCATGACTTCCATTAGAACTTCAAATTTCAGAAGAAGCAGGTTCATCATCGGATTAAATGTGTAATCAGCAGAAACAATCTGCAAAAACGTCAGTAAGTCTTTGTACTGCAAAACATTATGGGGTATCAATCCATGAACTGCATGAATCCTTTTCCAACATTCTGTACGGTTCACTGCTAGATCTATGTGAAGATCTAAAGCAACCAGGAGCATATTTGGCTAAGCATGGAAAAGGTAAAACTGCTAAGCTAAGCCAAACACGTCTAAGCTTAAAATAACCCTTTATTTGTCTTAAAATATGTAGAAGTTATTTTTAGTTTTAACAATGTCATTTTTTAAAACTAAAGTCTTTTCTTTTCTAAAACGAACTTTTTACATTTTCCCAGGCTTAGCCATACACACTCTAGATCCTTATCTACTATCACGCACCATGTAACTTCAGGTCTACCGCACCCCCTCTTTCTTCCTCTTCTGACATGTTATACAGTGAGTCAAACCTATGTACATGAACAGTATATTGAACATGAAGAAAAGCTGCAACTAATAGAGCATTGGTCGTAAAATCTAATTTGAGACCGGAAAATCCAGTTCATGAAGACATGAACTGACCTTAACTCTTCATCCAAGTAAGTGATTTCCAGCTCGCCTCTAGCTCTTCCTGGAGCTTTCACCGGTATCTGTTCACCACAATTTCATTGGTCAGCATATTATGGAATATACTATCATAATATTTCTACAAGAATGCATAACTTGCTTGAAGGACCAATGTCATCTCTAATTATAAAGGCTATGGTTGTTTGTGTGCATCCAATTCTTTACATCTAAGTGCAAGAAATTTAGATTTAAAGTAGATCAGCTAACAACTAACACATAATAATGTAATTTTCTATCGATTATGCACGAGGCTTAGTTAACAAGGAAACAACACTTACCAGCCCTCCAATTTTGAAATTATCAAATTGTACAGCCACCTTTCTAGGACTCAAAGGTGTTAAATCAGCTGTAACCTACAAAATGACAAGTTAAAAGAAAAAAGTGAGTGAACTAAGCATTTAGAGTGAAATTATAATTTGTCTGAATAATTAGTTAAAGAAAAAGTAGTAAAAGTTAGTCATCTCCTATAATGTAGCATTCAAGAGTTGAAAGGCCAAAGAATCAGTTTATGGGAGAGGCACAAGAACTACTTCCGCACCTTGGATTATTGATAGCAAGGCAGTTCTGAAGGACATGGGAAAAATGTCATTGCTTTAGATTGGACCATACGAAAACACAAAAATATCAATGATGCAGGCTATTCAATGGAAAGATTACTCAAGTGACAATAAGCTATGAAGAGTAGGCCAATTCTGGCAGGTTTGAGAAGATGGAAGCAAGACTTTCCCAGCATGTTTGGAATGCTACACTAGACAATATTGGGCAAGTATTAAGGAAGTTAATATAAGGGTAATGTGTATAAAACGTCCCTATTCTTTGTCACCCTTGCGTAAATCCTTAGCCTGGGATAAAACCCATTTTCTTATCTTCTTTCCTCAGTGCCCTGTGCTATCAAGAAGAAGGAATTTGGGGGCGGGAAGGACCTGGAATGTCGGAATGCCTAAGAATAGAAGTAGTGATATGCCGATTTGCTGCTGTTAAAAAAGCTAGGCACCTCTTTACTCTTATTGCCAACCTCTCTTAGCTCCCAAACAATCATCCATATCGTTTCAAATTTGACATTTACACTCTCAGATCAATATTTACTTGCGGGAGTCGTCCTTGTTGTCTATTTCATCATTTCTCTCCATTAAATAGGCGCGTGCTTTGCCGACGACATAATTTTAAAGGGTAAAAATATTAGTCCACTTAATCTTTATCATTTAATTTTAATAAAAACAATATAAAAAATAAAAGAGGAAAATAAAATTGAGAAAACAATCTTCTTCTCCAAAGCAACCCCCCCAACCCAAACCCCTTCAATGCCCCCACACCCACCACCACCTTTACCACCACAAACCAACCAGTTTGTTACTCAAACTTAAAAGAGGAGGAAAAAATAAAAAGTAACAAGCAAAAAGAAAAGGAGAATATGGCTTCCTAAACTATCCCTGTCAATTCCACCCCTCCTTCAGACACCACCGACACCAATCCAGTAACCATCAAGTGACAAAACCCGATCTCAAATTTCACCATTCCAACACTTAATTATCTCCATACTAATTTCCACCCAAGAAATCAGCATGATTAATGATGCAGCAGACCAACAATTTTATCCTTGAAGATTAAGTCATCTACAGAGCAAACACCTATTTAATAGAAAATGGATAGAACCAGACGGGAAGGACCATTTTCGCAACGAAAGGTTGATTTGAGAGTGCAAATGTCAAATTTGAAATGATAGGGACTATTTGTGCAAGGAGGGCAAAGGATATGTACTTTTTTGCCAATTACCCTTAATATAATGTCCATTATCCTATATTGAACTATCTTATACTTAGTGCCAAACATGTTTTTATTGATTTGAGAAGGTGGACTTTTGTATTGAAACAAACTCTGTAAACTGTTATGCACAAGATTGATTTGACTGTTGAGAGGTATATGCATAATCACCAATATAATGTCCATTATCCTGTATTGATTTTACGTATGCCATATATCCTAGGCTCCTAGGTGCTCACTTTCAGCAAAAATACAGCAACACAAGATCATAATTGAACTGTTAGCCTTATTTGCCAATTATCCTTAATATAATGTCCATTATCCTATATTAAACTATCTAATACTTAGTGCCAAACATGTTTTTATTGATTTGAGAAGGTGGACTTTTGTATTGAAACAAACTCTGAAAGTGTGTGACATGAGAGAGGAAGAGAGCAAGTGTTTATGGAACAAAGTGAAAAGAGAGTGGTGAGTAGACAGTATACATCACAGAGTGGCTAAAAGAACAATTCAGATACCTGATTGAAGAATGGCCACGATTCCATATTCTGAGCTCTAAGTCTATCAGCGTTAATTGCCTGATAATTTGCTCTAGATCTCAAAAGCTTTGGTCTCTGCTCAGTGTGTTAAATTGGTGAGCAATTTCAACAATCACACAGGCATGAAGAAAAATTCAATAGCAATCAATCTCTGGTAACAGCTTCAAAAAATAATCATATCATTTGAGGGGAAAATGCAGTTTACTATCCATATTCCCTTTTTAATGCAGTTTTACCTGTACTTGCAAAATTGATTTCGAAGTCGTGTATATGAGTTCCCATTTCCCATTCAGCAAACTAGACTTCAGTGGCTCCTTCGTTGGGTTGGCTGCCTCAAGCTTGCGAGCTATCTAACTAACAACAAAGTCGAAGGAAAATGAAAAAGGATGAAACTAAACTAAAACTAATGCAGCATTATTCTGGAGACGGTCCATATTCTTAATTACAAGCTATGGCTTAGAATGATTCCATAAACAGTAAAGAAAAGAACACAATTCAGTATCATAACATAGTCGGACACAAATTTTAAATCATTTATATCCTAAATTTATCTTATTTATACTTAAAAAGGTAAAAAAAACCCATAAAAAAATAGTCAACCTAGATTTCCCCAAACTTGCTTTCCTTCAATAGAAAATGATAAGAAATGAAGAAGCTGAAAAGGCAAAAGAAATAAACCTGATCAACTCTTTGCTGGTCTTCCGGAGCGGCTTCAGCACCCCGATCAAGGGGTGCAATTGCTTCAAGAAGCTCTTGTTTGATGGACTCTACGTTCTTGGTTTTGTTGTTGAAGAAAGCAGGGAAGAATGAAACATGGGTTCTCCACTTATTATAATCTGGCGGGGAATTGGTTGTGGTTGAGAGGCCGTCAACGTAAAGAGTGGCTGGAAATGAGAAGTTGGAGGCGGCAGAGTGGAGAATTTTGGGGAGTGAGGAGGCGGAGGAGTGAGTGGTGACAGACGGTGGCAGCGGAGAAAGTGAGGACAAGGCCATGGAATTGGAAGAGTGGTGGTGAACCGGTCGTGTGGTTTTGAGTGTATGGTCGAGTGTGAGACACCTTTTGTAACTTTTTTTGAGTGGATGACATAAGGCGTGCGTGGCTAGCTCCCCAAACGAGTCGAACTGAACGTCGACTGGCTCATAAGTTAGCTCAACTCGAACCAACAAAGGGGCAAGTTGATGGAATTAACCGAGCTCAATGGTAAGCGAGAAGAGTAGCTCAATTGTCCATTTAACCTCCGTCCGGGCTCCATTATAATTAAATTTTGGAGGAAAATGTATTTTGAATTAGTGGTTTTTTGAAGAATGTGAATTTTAAAAATAATGAACAAATTTTTAGATTATATATAATATTATTTTATTAAAGAACGTGTGATTGAAGATAAAAAAGTTAAAATTGTAATTTTACAAAGATGGAGCCCAAATACGGGCTAAACATCGCGTGAGGGATGTAGGGGTTTTACTAGTTATATTACATTTTAATTGCATGAAAGGTTCATAACTTTTGTATATTATCTTAATTATGTCTCAAACTTTTTTCATCGCATTCTTATTCTCAAATTAACATAAATTAATCTTGATTATAATTTCTCTCCATTTTTTTAATAGAGTAAGAAGACTCATTTTTTCATTGCATTTTTAAATCAGCAAAACAAATAATAATGCAAAAATACAATTAAATATTTGACCCTCATTTTAAAGTACGTCAACAATATTTTTGAACAAAAATCATGATTAAGGACAAAATTTTGTGATCAACGAAATGTTAAAAATAAGAACGTGATAATAAAAAAATGTCAAGCATATAAGTGTCATAATGAATAAAGATTAAAAAATTTTAATGTAATTAAAATGTGTTGAATTTATTAAAAATAAAAGAATAATAAGTGATGAGAATAAAACCACCATAATTTATAGGATTTATCTAAGTTTTGTTAGTTTCTTAAAATTTTGATGAAAATTATGATTAATAAGTCAATCATAATGTAATCTTCACTTCTATTTCGTGCCTTAATTTTCTTCCGATTGCTAATTTCTTTTATCATCCAAAAGAGAATTAAATGGAAGGCATATTGCTCTTCTCTAATCTATTTTCTTGCAAAATCGTCATGTTTGTTTGATATTATTTCATTGCACATATGACACTTGTGGACTTATAAGCAAAGGAATCTTGACAACAAATCTTACATTAACTCATTTATGAAAATTATGCACGTATCAAGCTTCAACGACAAGGAATTGCATTTGCTTTCAAGTTGAAAACGAAAAGGGGTTATCTTAAGAATAGACTTGCCACAATTGAAAAGGAAAAGGTATTGCAGAAAATGAGATTTTCCTTCACTTTTCTTCTCACTCATCCTTTCCTTTAGATAGAGGAGACATAAAGATTCAAGAAAACAAACTTTCAATTCTTGAAAAGCCATTCCTTTCTCTCTTCTCTTCACAATTCATCTACATATAAAACCTCACATGATTTGTTCTTTTTCCACCACTACCCGCTAAATTTTGCGTTCAAATCATATCTTACTCTCCTACTAATCGATATGTCAATTATGGTCAATCGTGGTCGAGTTACGGTTAATGGAATCCAGAGACTAAGAACATACCACTACTATTGGTGTCGGCATTGCCAACGAAGTATAAGAACCACCACCACCAACCCAGCTGAAATATTGTGTCCTCGTTGTTTAGGACAGGTTGGTTACGAGCTCGACATGTCAAGACCGAGACTTGGGTTAGACGCCCGGATGGAACCATCCCCGGCAGCCAGGGTACTGGATTCCTTGGCTCAAATGTTCGATCCACCAATCAGGCAACAGCAAAATCTTGATGACGGAAGTCGTGCAAGGCGCCAAGCTTATGTGTTGCTTCAATTTATAGGTCCTGATATACCAAGACCTGTTCCTCCTCATGAAAATATGTAAGTAAAGATCAACTTTATTGTTTGATTCTATTTTATTGAATAATCTATTCTTCATTGGTTGGCAATGGGCTCCGCTACCACCCAGACAGATGACAATATTATCTTATGTCATAAATAAAGTAATAATTTCTACCATGGAAATTCTAGGAACTCGAATGAGCTCATCCAACAACTGACTGAAAATAACATGTCAGTCGGGCGGTCTCCGGCCCCTGAATCGGCGGTGGAGGCCCTGCCGGTGGTAGCACTGACGGCTGACCATTTGGCCGACGATTCACAATGTCCCATTTGCAAGGATGAATTTGAGGTTGGAACAGAAGTGAGACAACTGCCATGCAAACATTTTTATCACTCTGAATGCATTCTGCCATGGCTGCAAAGGCACAATACCTGTCCTGTTTGTCGATTTGAATTGCAAGGATTATCAAATGATAATAGTAATATTTTTGAAGAAAATTATAATGAAAGAAGTGGTGATGAAACGGGGAGTAGTGAAAATTGGATATGGACTCGGTTTTTCTCTCTGAGGCGGCCTTTTGGAATGGTGTTGAATTGGGCCAATCTATGTATCAATTTTCTTGATAATACAATTGGTACCGCAGTTCAAGGAGGTAAGATGCTACAAAGCAACTCATTTCAAAGATTAAAATGTTTTTAAGAACAATTTATTAAATCACGCTAAAGTTTGATTGTCTAGTTGACAGATAACTTCACGTGGCGCTCTTGGCTCATCCCCTAGAGGATGCTCGCTCTCTCTATATGTGTATGATGTCTTAATAGTTAGACAAACATTATATGGCATTTTTAGCAGGTAAGTTTTCTTATACTCTTCTATGGATTACACTCACTGCATGAATTTCACGGTAGAAGACTCTTCATAAAAGATTATCCATAGCGGTTTACAATTCGTTGTGGAATCGAGTATTCTCAAGAGTTTTGAAAATTTTGAAGCTTCTGGGGCTGGATTCATAAATCAGATGCATAAGAGTCAGTCTTGAAGAAATATATTGAAAAATATTAAATTAATCTAAAGAGGAATATGTAAAAGAGACTAAGGGCACGTTTGGTATGGTCTTTGATAAGTCAAAAATTATTTTTGAGATTAAGAAGTTGTTTTTAAATTTGTTCAGATAATTTTTTAAAAGTACTTTATTTGATTAAAAGAAATTTTAGAGGAAGATAACTTAAAATAACTTTCACATGAAACTCTTTTAGAAGAAGTATAAGCAAAAGTAAAAGTCCTACGAAATGAGTCCAAGTATTCGTTTGGGATGACTTTTGAAAAGATAAAAGGAATATTTGAGACTCAAAATTTGTTTTTTGACCCATTGAGTTAATTTTATAAAACTAATTTTTCCAGTTAGAATAGTTTTTAAAAAAAGTTGGTCCAATATGACTTCATCTAAAAGTACGTTCAAAATAAGAAGCTTTTTAAAAATTATTTTTCAAACAAAAATTAATCTAAAAGCTCTTTTACAGAAAGCAAAAGTAAAATCATGCAAAACGAGTCTAAGAAACGAAAGTTGGTTATTCTTCTTTGGCTTCTATATTAAACACCAAGAAAATGCTTAAGATGAAATAGAGCCTTGTTTGGATTCCATTTTTCAAAAATACATTTTTTCGAAACTTATTTTTAAGCATACATTTTCTTATAAAATAATGTTATAGGTAAACTCAGAATTTTTTCTTATTTTTTTAATCATGATTCTCAAAAAAATTATTATTTAAATTACATTTTTCCCGCAAAATCTTATTTTAATAGAATCCTAACGGGGGTAGAATTTAAGCAATGCATTCAGAAGTTTCAAAGATGAAAAGCGTCGATTATCGTACTAGAAGACCGTGATATGTATAGTTGAAACATACTACTTATTCTTGAACAAGAAAAATTTAAATGAAATTACGACGGTTCAAATATCTAGCTTTAACTGACATCTGATTCTATGTCTACTTAATTTTAAAATTCTTGTACTTTTTCGATTTTCTAATGTCTCCTTGTATTTCTTGTAGGTTTAAAAATCTATCATGTTTCTAAATTTTCTAGAAATATGTTATAGTGCCCACCGGGATGACCATCCGGATGACCACCTCCTCATATGGATGTGTGAGTCCCGCAAAAATAAAATATTATTTTTTCTCCAATGTGTGTGGAAATGATCATTCTGATGGTCATTCAAGTGGGCACTATAGGATGGTTCAATTTTCTTATAGCTCATTGTATTCTTTGTAGGCTTTTACAAATTTGTCACAATGATTTTTATTTTACCAAACTATAAGTATCCCAATTAAAAAAAAAAAAAAAATTGAAAAAGGAAGGGGAAAAGTGTCCCTATCTCTCTCAATTAATTTTTCCCCTTTCTTCTTTATTTCTATTTTCTCCAATCAAATTGAGACACGTCAGTCGCTGTAATAAATATCTTCTTGTCCGAAGAATTTGGGTGGAATTTGCTGTCCTGCATTTGTATTTGTATGTTGTGTGTGTGTGTGTGTGTGTGTGTGTGTGTGTGAGAAATTGAAGATCACAGGGAATGGGTGGATTTCCACCACCCAATCCAAAGTTCTATATCATCAACAATCTCATAGTGGGCCCTACATACACTCACCTCATCACCGTCGCCGCCGCTCTCCGCCTTGGCAACGCCGTTCTCCAACGCCGCCGCCTTCAACTTGGGTTCAATCTTCATTCACCCGTCAAGGTACTCCAAACGAACAGTTTTCAGAAGAAAAAAAAAACGTCGCTCCCATGCCTTATTACATGTATTACACGAAATAAAAGTTCTTGATTTTTTTTTTATTAATCGATTCATGGTAATATTAGCTTGGTATTACAGATAAAATTGTTATACATTACTGGAGATTTTTTTCATAGTGATATTGTTCTGGTGCATTGTCAACTAAATTATGCTATAATGATTAGTTTTTTTTTTTTTTTTTTTTTCTTTACACGAGAGCTGTGGTTGACTTGGATTATACAATAATGTGGCATATTTTCAGATTCGAGGTGTGTGTGGGTTTCATTAAGTGATTTGTGAACATATTGAACTGATCATCCATGGAGATCTAAAAATTCATATTCTTTTAGCCCCATTGTGACTGTCCAAGGTGTGAAAAGCTACTAATAGTTACTGTTGTGGCATTAAGTCTCTCCTTGCATCAGTAGTTCATTGTATTGCTAAAACTGGGAAGAATTTCACTTCAATTTTGCTTGTTGGACAGAATATTTCTCATCTTGGTGTTGTCCTTCAGTTCAAGGATATATGGTATAAAAAGGCACTTCAATGTACAGGATGTTTTCAATGGTGGCACAATGCTTTGCCATCGTTGAGCTTATGTTTGTTCAATGGAGATGAAACTAGAAGTCATACTCAAACACATCTAGAAGTGTCGTATTTGACGGAAGGCAGTGGACCAATATTCTTCTTGCAGCCAATGTATTGTGAGTATCACTACCTCAAACCTTTGTTAATAAAACCATCTTTACGAGTAGTTCTCTTCGATATCAGAAACTCGATGCTACTTCTTCCAACTCCTTCTGCCAAAGAACCAAGGACCCCCCACCCCCAAACACACAGTTACACATATGCTTCGATAAAGAGAAAATGGAAGGAAGAAAAAACATACAGATAACCTAGAAAAAGAGCTCTCAAATGCAGTCTCCTCATAAATATCTGTTTGAGTGTTTTTATCCACGATTTTCGAGCAGTCAAATTCTTTTCTCTGATTTTATTTGCAGAGTATATATTGCACAAACCCTTACAGAAGGCAAACTCTTATTTTGGGGAGCCAAGGTCTGAATTTGTGGTTGACACTGCAGTACTACATTCTTTACATTCATATTGAATTTGTTATATAAATTCTTATGGAGTTTTATCCTTGTAGATCAATAGCCTTATAAACGAAGGGCAGTTGTGGAGGCTAGCTACATCATCCTTTTTGGATGCAAATATTGTGCATTGATGGTTTGATTTGAATTACTACAAATTAAATGCCTGTTTAGTCCAACACTCTACCTGTTTATTGAAAAGAAATTTCGCCTTTTCAGTTCAATTGTTAATCTTTAAACTCCGTTGGTCCTACTGCCGAGAAAATATGCGGTCCTAGAAGATACCTTACGATATACATCACCTCTGCTGTAGCAAGTAAATACTGATAACGATTACAATAGACAATGCATTTCTTATCTCAAGACTGTCCAGAAATGTTCTGAATAAGTCATTTGAAGAAAATCAGGTTCGGCTGTGAGTTATTGGTTCAGCAAAGCACCTGCTGTTGTTGCATCAGGAGCTATTTTTGGATTAGTAAGCTCTTGAACTCTGAAGTTACCTATTTTGTTTACTTTTTAAGTTGATTACTAGTGTATAACTAAAACATCTGTTACCAAATCCGAGTCAAAGGTCGGTGAGGGAAGGTTTCTATTATCATGGATATGAGTTTAATATATAACATTTACCCAGCCACGTATATGTTTGCAGTATCTTCTGAGCTCAAATTGTATATTCAATAACCGTATAAATCTACTAAAGGTGCAGCAATTTTATACACGCCTGGTTTCTTTGCATAAAATCTTTACTCTATTAATTTAAATGTTATTAGAAGCTATACGTAAACCTACAGAACTTTCAGAACCAGGAAAGTCTTTTCTGAATCCTTGTTTCTCCACCTTTCTATGTGTGTTTAATTGCTCAAATCTGTTGGCACAATCAGGTAGGATCTTTTGCTATGTTTGTCCTGAGGCACAGGGGCATGGTCGAAGGCAGTGAGGGACATCTACAATATATAGCACAAGTGATCGTGTTGAAATATTACACTCATTGCTCATATTTCGTTCTGTAGGCACCGATTAGGCTTTTAATCATCAATTTTCGTGGTCTATTCTACATAATGTTGGGTAGCTGCTTGAATCTGATGGTGATGTTAACACTTTTATTGGGTTGGAAGTTATAATTATAGTAGTTATGTTCACTACTTGTCATTTGCCTACAAATGAAATTGACCTTCCTCGTGCAGGCTTTTGGACTTCTATCTGAAGGCATTGATAACTGGGGTCACGTAAGTATGATTAACTTACTTTTATTGTGTAGTACTCTCTTTGACGTACTTGCTCCCATAACTAAGCTGTTATTCTTGTGTTTGAGAAAGATGCCTATATGATTCTTAATTAGTTTTCTTTTTATTTACAATTCTCTTAAAATTACTGACTGAGTTCTAACTTGTTCTAGAATAACTTCACTTAATTTATGAGATAAAATTGTGAATGGAGAAATTACCATACGAATGCAATCCCTTGTAGGGAGGCACTTTTTTACTTCATGCAAATGTCTGTTTTTCAGAAGTGCCCAACAAGGGAAGTTGTGATCAATATTAACTGTCAAGAAACATTTTAGTTCCAAATTTCTTTTTTGACTTCTTTACCGTAGTGTATTGAAGTTTATAAATTCTTCATTCTGTGATAGAATTTATATTGGATCTAATTTGATTGTTTTCTCATACGTTCAAAACTTCAGTTAGGTGGCTTGATTGGTGGAGTCGATGTATCTTGGCTTCTCGGTCCTGCATGGAGGGTTGAGTCAGTTTCACGCAACGGTCGACAAATTTTTACTGACAAAGCACCCCTTTTCTCCCTCATCAAGAGATATACCAAGTAATGCGGAGCATAGAGGCTGTTTTGAGGACTCTTTTATCACTAGGTTCATCTGCATAGAGGCTGGGAGAAAGGATAGATCTCCCATCATCTTTACTCTAAAGATTAACGTTGAAAAATGAATGTGACATCATGTATGGTTACTCCAAAATTAATGTTGGCCTATAAGAGAACAAATGGTCAATACTTCTACAGTCAATTTGTCTTTGTACAACACTTGATCTTCAGTGTCAATGAATGGAACACAAGTGGCAAAAGGGTTCGGAGTTGACTTTAAATTTACGCGTTATCAGACTTTATAGCGTAGCGTGTATAAAAGTGTGAGAATACGCAAATCATGAACACCTAGTTCTTGTAGCCAAAAAGCTAACCAACAAAAACTTCTTGTGCTAAGAATTTGGACATATAATCGAGAATACTCAATTTTTTCGTTTCATTGAATTCACTATTTCAAAGAACATGACTGATCTTAGTTATACAAAGTAATAAAATTTCTAAATACTATAAATATATTAATATGTTCGGAAACTTGGTATAATCATCTATCTTAGTATGCTTGAAAATAGGTTCTAGATTGTTTAAAATGTAAGTATTTAGAGTATGTTCGACGAGACGTTTATAATACTAGGTTCTTTTTGGTCAAATTACTTTTTATACACATATTTTATAGGATTTACAAGTATGCTGATTATACATGCACATGCATAATCTCTTCTCCACAGTAGGTAGAATAAAAATTTCTCACTGTTGATATGACAAAAAAATCATATGGATCTCTCAACTCTTATAGAATATGTAGATAAAAAGTTATTTGAAAGCATAATTTAATTTTTGGCCTTGTGTAATTGAAAGACAATTTAGTCCCTATGCTTTTCTTAAAATTAAAATTATAGTATATTTTGATCAAAGTTGATGAATGTATAGTTGAAAAGTTAATAAAAATTTTGAATTTCATTAAGCGTGGTTAAAGTTAAATTGTTGATTTTGATTTAAATTTTTACCGACTTTTTTAGTCAAACCAAATAAAAACTTAATGTGTTGTGGTTTCTAATATCATACATAGTAATCATAGTTTTTCTAAATTCATTGTATACTTTTTACGAGCACGATTTTCATAAATGAGAGACAAAGAAACTTAAACTCCTCGTATTTGTCTATTCTCATACTTTAAACAAACACACATGCATGACAAAATATATTTTTCAAAGTTTGGTATTTTCACAAAAAACAGTAAATATTCATCATAAATTACAATTTAACACTGGCAAGTGGATAGCTTGATATTGTTACGCAATATTGATGTGAACTTAATATATAGTACAATGTAGATAATGAAAAAGGACGAAAAAGAGAAGTAGTTCAATAAGCATAATTAAAAATGAAATTATGTCTTCATTGATTATGCTTTATGAAAATTTGTCTTCATTGATTTTGGTTGAGGTCATTATTAACTTTGTCAATTGAACCCTCCTGTATCATAAAATGGATCCAGAACATGTTTATTAAAATTTTGAACTTAAGAAATGCTCCCAAAAAGATTAATAGCATGCACAATTACTCTAACAGACTCTTGCTACAAGTTAATTTTAGGCCATGTTTGATTGGTGTAGAAATTTCACCTTTAATTTTTGTGTTTGATTGCATAACTTTTCAAAGGAATTCATTTTCACTCATTTTCTAGGTATAACCATTTAAAACACATTTTCCACCTTTTATTTTCTCATAGTTTTGGTGGGAAAATATTTTTCATCTTCTTTTTTTTTTTAATACTTTTTGGCAATGGAAACATATTCTAAATCCAATGATAAAAAAAATTTATTCATTTAATTAACAATTTGCATAAAAAAAATATAGCCAAACGAACACAAAAAAATTTCCAAAATTATTATTATTTTTTACTTTTTAACAATCCAAACAAATTTAATGCAGATTGTAAAAAAAAATTATCCCAAAAAATAACAATTTGCATGAAAAATAAAGTCAAACGGATTAGGTGGAAAATTATATCAATCAAATACCATTAATTACAATTTCCTCTAAAACAAATTCTAGACAATTCAATTCCCTGCAATTTATTTTCTTTCCACCCAAATTGCACCCTTGCAATCAAGCGCACCCTTAAAGTTAAAACTTTGGAGTGAAGTGTTAGGTGTTTATTCTAGTTAGTATCAAAACTCGTAAGGATTCATAAAACCTCATGTTATAAGTACTCTAAAAAAAATTAATTTGACTTACATGAAATTAGTCATGGAGTCGGTAGGAACAAATTATGCTAACTTACTCTAGTCAAATCTAATCAATAAGAGTAATGTTACTTATACATAATTATTTATAGATTGGTGTACGAATAATGCTATTTACAGTCTCTCGATATGGTAATCGTCCTACGTTTCATACATGTGGTGATTAATGATTTGATGTAAAAAACAATAAAAAAAAAATTACTATATTAATGCAACAATTCACCACATATATACAACATAAGACGACAATAATAGTGTTCAACTACAAATAACATTACTCATTGATGTGTAGAGAGAGCGAGAGAGATAGTTAAATTTTAGGAAAATGTTTGTCATACATCATATTTATATAATATTTTACATATTGATGAGATGTCAAAAAAAAAACAGAGGATTTTTATTTTATTTAATTGATGAAATTTTGATCTAATCAAATCTTGTCACATTATGTGTTGTTAAACAAATCTGTTGTGAAGTATATATGACACGACAATAAATTTTAATATATTGTCATGTCATCCATCTGTTAATAATTATATACATATAACATTACATTATCAATAAATATAAGCGAATAATGAATCCATTTTTCTTCAATCTCATTCGAGGGAATTCCCCACCATGTAACAAAAGTTTCGAGAGAGAGGCAGGCACCGGTGATAGAGAAGTCGATCTCCAACTTGGTAATAAAAAATGTGACAAAAAGAAAAGATAAAATGAAAAAAATTGGTTTCATCATCCAAAATAATGCACCGCTGAGACCAATTTTAATGGACCTACAACTTAACGGCAATATTAAGAATAAATAGCATTATCCTTCATCATTGGAGGAGGTGAAATAAAATAAAAAACGAAGATTGTGTAGTGAGCAAAATAAAAATTGGATTGACAAATAAAAAATAACAGTATGTCATCATGATGACGAATCATTCCTCCACGTGTCAACATATTGACATTAGATGATAGGTACAATTAAATACAAAGACATTCAATCCATGTTAAAGAACCTATCATTCAATGTCATCAAAACGTAATGATGATAAATAACATTACTCTAAGAAAATAGAAATTTAAGTTGGGAGAACAATTTACCATACTTTATGGTTAGGGAAGAATCTGCAAGAAATCAGATAGTGGTAATTGAGAGTTTGGCATGGGTGCTGGTGGTGACTGAGTAAGATATATTCGGCGTAAAGGAACATTAGTAGATTATCCAAGACCAAAATACAGTAATAAGTTAGAAATTCTAAACACAAAATAAGAATTCTATTTTCTTTTTATTTGGAACTAGGTTTCTTTAGCAAGAATCCTAGGTGAAAACAAGAGAATTGTATAAAAGTAATGATTCCTCTTTATGAAAATTAAACATATTCCAACAAGTTAATCTTTTTGTTAACATATTTCTATTATCCTCCTTGCAAATGTTCAGAAAGAATCCGCAAGTCTTACATTTGATTTTTTCTGAAAACTGCAAGGAAGCACTATTGGATGGTCAGTTGTATTGAGAAGTCATTCCCTTTGGGAAGATCATCCCATATGATCCCATGCAATATTAGGCATTCCATCTTTTGGTTTCGACCCGCAACTTTCCTACTTCATGTACACTTGTGTGCTTATCATACCCACTCGACCTCTCAACTGGCAAAACCGTGAGCAGCTATCAAATATATGCGGATTATGTGCCAAAGACATCTCACGATATCCAAAAGAGAAGAGAGAATGTCAACATTCCAAATAAGTGGAACCACTGGATCCTCCTGCACAAAGAGCCTACCGCAAAAGCTGCAAAGGAACGCAAACTGTTACTATGCTAATCAAGTGCAGACAAAAATGTACACTCATATGATATGAGGTGATCAAGTATCTTCAGACTCATTAAACATATTATAAAATAGTAAATAAAGAACATTAATTTTAGACATTAGAGAGAAGAAACAATAATAGGATGGTAAAAAATTAGCATGTAAGAAAGGACTGAAGAAGCTAAGTTTGCTGAGACTCTATTATCTTTCCCTCTTGTTGAAAAGTAAAGAAAAGTAGGTGCAGTTTAACAGCAATGTTGTAACTCTTATGGACTGATGCATTGAAATGGAATATCATGGACTAAATTGAAACTTCTATAAAACTTTTAGGGACTGTGGTCTGTGGAACAGGGTAAATAGTTTCTCAAATTTTCCCTCTTTGGCTATGGAGTTAACATGCATCATCTATATGGATAGTAGCATCAACACTAGTAGCATAATGTCTCTGCTTTGTGTAAGTACTCTTTTGCTAACTATTTGTTCCCACCAGTTAAATGGCAACTACAAAAGAAGGAAAACTAATCCTACTCTTCACCCCTTTTTGCCAATAGTATTCACATTCACTATCTTTCTCCTTTTCAAATGATTACAATTGCTAACACATTTTCCATCTTTCAATTCCACGTTTGAAAGTATATGAAATGAAAAAGGATATCAATGCTCTATTATATGCCATATAAACCCAAAATTCCTACACTTTAAGCAGACAACATTTTATCTCTCGAAATATTATGTGCATTCATCAAGCCTGCTCAGGTTGCTAGTAGTATCAACCAATTCCCTTGATCCCTTCTATTCTTTTGATGGAATTCCAATATTGGGAGACGCCAAAGTAGAAGTGTTTAGAAGAAAGTACCATTTCTCAGTCCCCTTTTTTTACTCTGTTCAATTGATTTGGAATAAGCAACTCACGCAACCAGATCAAAACAAATTACTAAACTATTTATGATTATAGAAACGCAAATAGAGGCACATAAAAGTCTATCCAAATCATTTAATAGATAAGGAGAGCTTATCATCTAGTTTCCAACATTAAAGCAGTGTGAAATATACCATATTATGTGTAGAAAACTTACATGATGAGGAATGCAGCAAATCATGTGGAGGAGATACCAAACCTGTCCTAATCGTTTCCTCCCGACCATGAGGGCCAAAAGCTATGCTTGGAGGCAAAGAAAGGCTTGTATAAATCTGTTGTGTGGGACCTCTGAGGGGTGGCCGAACAGCAGCATGAGGTGATAAATATGGAATCATTTGGTCAGAGTGAGTTGTTGAAGGGCTTGGAGGATCCGTGGAACCACAATGTGAACCACCTGCTAACGAAGGTGCAGGAGAATTGGAAATGGGAGATAACAAATGGTAAGGGTCAGTTTGCAGTCTAGGGGCAGAAGTCTGGCTTGGATCAGATGGCGCAGAGGCATAACATTTAGGGCAGGGTAGTGGTGACAGATGAATGTTCGGTGGGGCAGCTGGAGAATAAGATGGAGACAGAGTTGGCTCCACATTATAACTTTGCTCTGGAGATGGAGATGGAGTTGGAGTTGGAGTTGGAGTTGGTGCACAAAGTGAATGGTTTAGAAAGGCAGATAGGCTGATTTCCTTGACTTTGCCGAAGACAGTATGATCGAGGCCAAGATTCATTGAGGGAGCAGAACCAGTAATTGTTTCAGCCAATTGTTTCAATCTCTCAGGTTGTAGGCTCCCTAGATCTGGTACCACCGAAGCTTGAACTGTAACTGGAGGATCTTTTGTCGAGCCAATCTTGTTTGTCACCCGAACATACACATTCTGCATTCGGAGAAATTTTTATTAAGGATATATCAATTAGAAAGAATTTACTACATGACATGTTAATAGATATAGCAAGATGAAACACAAATTTGATGGTTGTTAGCATTCCAAGGGAAATTTTGAAAAGGGATATATTTGATAAGGCACAAATCAAAATTGAGAATTCGAATTTTTAAAAACACATAAAAAATGAAATAGACCTTATCTAAGATCCCTCTGCAACTTAGAAGGCACCAGGTAGAGTGAATCCATCAAGATAAATCTCTCAGAATGATAACATTTCTGAATTTGGAAGCCATATTTTACAGTCCATAGATTCTCTGAAATAGAATGAACCAGTTTGGGGCTCTAGTTTATTAATTATAAGTAAACATGAAATACAGCAGGTCGTGATAGCTGCCAAAGCATGGTTGAAAATAACTGTTAATGTCAATCCTCTCAGCTACATAACCAGTATTTTACAAAGACTTAACCACTAGTACCAACTAAAATGTAGAGGAAGTCCAACATAAATATAAATATACCTCTTCGGGCCTCAGATGCAATCCCAATTTAAGCTGTTCCTTCAGCTCAAGAAGATTTTCCTTTATTTCAAAAATCGAGCTATTGAGAGTGAAGTTAAAAAGGACCTGAGGTATCCGCATAATCAGAACAGATCGCTCAGGAACCACGGTGATTCCATGCGGAAATTTCAAAATCTCAAATGAGGATGGCTTTCCAAAAATTTGGGTGGTCAGTGTTAAATTGTATTGCTGAAGAAACAGATCAATTAAGGATGACTTTAGCACAATCAATGACACAGGATTAATCGAAGTATTCATTGGATCAGAAATGAAGCCAAACACCACGTTAGTCCAGTTTGATACAGTTGCCTGATGCATGGATAGAACAACAACCTGTGAAATATTGACAGATCACTTCTAACTCTTAGTCAAATACTCAATGCAAATAACCTGTAGAATGAAAGACTTGAAACAGACCTTCGAGGAAGGGACACCGATCTCTTCATTGACATCATATTCTAGTCTTGCAATGTAGGGAACAAGCTCTGAAACTGGTCTGCATAGTGTGAAGTATGCTTGAACAGTGGCTGAAATAAAAACAAAAAATGACTAAGAAGGACCAAGCACGTATATGGAAAATAGAAGCAGCACCCTGTAAGCTACATATTATAATCTTTATTTTTAATTTGCTTTCCTGCGACCAGTTAGAAATAAAAGCCTTGTTAAGATTTAAGGAAAAAAGCATAAAGATGATGCTAAATCATTTTTATCCACATTTCTGCCACTCCAGGAAAATTAGCATTGAAGAATGGAAGTGAAAAGGAAGCAACTGCTAAATGATGAGGCTATAATATCTCCCATGTCCAAGCTCTGTCCAAATCATGCTAAGGGAATCTCGGACAGAATTAATCAATATAAAATTATGCTGCTTGTGTTTATTGTCAGGGCTTAGCAATATAAATACATAGGTTAGCCTACATGGGCAGGGTATAAGCTCACAAATGGGAGTCAATTTCATCTTTGCAGACGAGAGGTGGTTACCCAGGGAAACTTCAAGTAAAACAAAGAAAAATTCATACGAAGCCCTCTTAAATTTTGTACAACCACAAGAATAATGTTATTCCAAGAACAACATTCCACTTCATAAACAAGAAAAATTATCTATCAGTCTCTCACTCAAACTAGACACCAAATTTTAAAGGCGTCGTCCAGCAACTTGAATTTCCATATGACAAGAAGTAGATCTTCTGTTCATTATTATTACCATAATGTGTCAATTTTCAACTAAAGAAACCCATGGTTTCCCACAATATTTGGGTAATGGAAAAAATGCATATATCAAGTCGAAATAGTTGCCTCTATTCGTACTTGATTACATTGTAAATTGTCACAAAGTTGCTCAGCAAAAAAAAAAATAAATAAATAATAACCTACCAAATACCAACTTACTTTCTTGGACCTTCTGTAATTTTGACATTTTATCATGCTAAATATAAAAAGATAAATGAAAAATAAAATGTTCGTTAGAAAAATTGTTTTGGACGATTTGAAACATATACAAGTTTTAATTTACGGCTGAAATGAAAATTACTCAAAATATTCAAAATGGTCAAGGAGATAATTACATATGATTCAAATAAATTCATTGTAAATCAAGGCCAGAGAAATTTTTTTTTACTTGACAAAACTGATGTCCACAAGCTATTGACGGGGGGGGGGGGGGGGGGGGTGGAATCTAACATACAAACCTTCAATTACCGTTTAAGAAACCCCCAAACACAAATCATAGTAGTAATAATAACAAAAAAAATTCATAATATTCCAAATGATCAGAAAACCCTAAGTTAAAAGCACTGGACAAAAAAACTAAACAAAGAACCCTAATTACAAAATAACAGTAAAAACCCCCCTATACAAATTCAAATTTTAAAATGAAAAATGATAATCAAACAGATCAATAATAATTAACACTGAGCTTGATGGAGTTTTTAGCATCAAACCCAGCTTTTCCATTGCGAAGAGGAAGAACCCAAAACACGGCGGAAAGAAACCCCCAAACACAAATCATAGTAGTAATAATAACAAAAAAATTCATAATATTCCAAATGATCAGAAAACCCTAAGTTAAAAGCACTGGACAAAAAAACTAAACAAAGAACCCTAATTACAAAATAACAGTAAAAACCCCCCTATACAAATTCAAAACTTAAAATGAAAAATGATAATCAAACAGATCAATAATAATTACCACTGAGCTTGATGGAGTTTTTAGCATCAAACCCAGCTTTTCCATTGCGAAGAGGAAGAACCCAAAACACGGCGGAAAGAAAAATCGCTACGCTAACTATCAAAACCAGAAAACATTTGAAATTAAACTCTTGGAAGATTCTAGAAAGGACCACCGAACATCTACGCCCGAAGAAAGTTCTAGAAATGGGGTTCTGAGACTGTTGCCGCCGTTGCTGCTGCACAACTGGTAGTCGTTGATTATCGACTTTCCCCATTTCGACCACAGCATCTGCTCTTGCGGTGCTTACTCTCTCTCTCTCTCTAGAATTGTATGTACAGGTGTATGGGGGAAAAGGGAGAGTATTTGTTCCTCTCTCTAGATGGTGTGGAGACAACTGGGTGGGATCATTGACAAGTGGTGTTGATGCTGAATTTGAATAAATCGCTACTGGCTAGTGACTAGTGACTACAGTTCAAATGCTTTGCCTTTGCGAATGGACGTTAGGTTAATTAATATTATAATATAATTACTATAGCCCCTGGTCGGCGTCTCATTTTTTTTATTAAAATATATTAATTAATATTAATTTGATCCACTTCAATTATACATTTTTCAATTAAATAATATTATACATAAATTTAAATTTTTTTCATTTTTTAATCACATATTTCTCATCAATACACTATTCAAAAATATATTTTTTGTCAAGAATAGGACTCAAACAAGGATTATATATATTTTTTATAAAAAAAATTAGCAATTTAAAATTTAACCAAGAGCATTTACGAAAGACTCTTTAAATCAGCATTCTAAAAAACGTAAAGTATAATTAGGCGTGGAGGCCAAACTTCAAATTTTATGAGTTTTCTTATATTTAATATTATTTTTAATTTTTAATCATTCGAAAAATTATTTAATAATTAAAAATAATATATATCAAACTCCTAAAATTATAAAATGTTATATTTACTTAATAATTTCAACAATTAGACGATTATATAATTTTCAAATTTTCAAAATAGATCGAGACGAACACATTAAATCGATTACCTTTAGGGTCCCGTTTGATTGCAAATGTAAAATTTGTGTGAAAAGAAAATGAATTATAGATAATTGAATTACCTAGAATGTGTTTTACCGAAAATTTCAATTAATTGTGTTTGATTTGTACAATTTTTCACATAATCCGTTTGACTTTATTTTTCATGCAAATTATTACTTTTTGGGATAAATTTTTTTACAATTTGTATTAAAATTTATTTGAATTGTCAAAAAGTGAAAAAAATATTGAGGGGCCTGTCAACCCCCCGTACAAGTTGATTTATTCATGCAAAGATAGAAATCCTACCAAATTGACTCTTAATAGATTAACATATCAAAAATATTGACTGTAAATGAGAAGTAATTAGAATTCTCATAGATATAGGGACATGTTTGTTATTTGAAATTTATTTTAACGGGGACTAACTAATGGATAATATAATTAATGAAGTTTGGCTACCGAACGTTGAGGGAAAGCAAAGGCGAAAAATAAAGCGAGAGAGAGAGAGAGAGAGAGAATGCTTTATTAACGTCCACAATGAGGCCAAACATGTTGTACTTATTTTACCTTCCTAGTTCCTATCTCGTGACATGCCTTTTCCTTTCCTCTTTTAGGTGTTTTTTTTATTTTTGTCGGCAATATAATTCATGGTTATCGTACCTAATTAGAGGGTGTTTGGTGCAGATTAAAATTAAATTTTTTAGTAGATTTTAATGGAAGTTTTTGAAATGTGTTATTGAAAAGTTGTGGTACCCATGAAAGATGTGGTTGATATTGATTGTTTGACTTTTACTTAAATTAAAATATAATTTTAATTTGTACCAAACAAGCTCTTAATTTTGAAATAATTTCATTTACACTTTTTCATCACAACTCCAACCCCACCTTCCTTATAGGGTAGTTGTGAAGTACACAATGAATTAGGAGAGGGGACGATCGTTGCTGGAGCGAATGTGTAATGTTGGGACCGTTAGAGGTGATAAGTAATGGTGAATATGAGCCATTTTAATTAGGAATTCTTTTAGATTAATCGGAAAGCCTTGAAGATTTCTTTTTTTTCCTTTTTAAATCCTCGTTTGGCCCTCCTTTTCTTTCAATTTTTTCTTCTCACTCTTATTTTCAACCACACAATCTTTCATAAAATAATATGAAAAATTCTGTTTGTACATAATTTGTTTGTACAGAAAAATTACAAATAATTGTCCAAAAAATCACTCACCCACCCCTTCTACAGTCTTTTCTGTATAAGTTTTGTAAGCTCATTTTCTGTAAACGAAGACTAACTGAAATAATATTATACGTAAATCGAAAAATTTTCCTTATTTTTTCAATCACACATTCTAAAAAAAAAAAAAATATTCTAAACATTAAAATTTGAAAGAAATGGAGTCAAGGGTTTCCTTTAAATTTATTAATATTTTATACAAAAATTATTCAAAATCAAAAGTAAAACATATATGTGCACTACCTCGTGTTCTTTATGATAGTTAATTAATTGATTTCTAATTCGGGAGATAAGTCAATTTATTTTAAAAGTAACTTTAAAGTTGAGATTTGATTATTTTGAATTTGAGTTTTGATGGTCCATGATTCATTTGTCAAAAAAAAGTTGACCATTCCCTTGCATCCA
Source organism: Osmanthus fragrans (assembly GCA_019395295.1). NCBI lineage: Eukaryota > Viridiplantae > Streptophyta > Magnoliopsida > Lamiales > Oleaceae > Osmanthus > Osmanthus fragrans. The sequence goes on along the minus strand of JAEDXY010000039.1, from coordinate 539,984 downwards.
CGTTGTAAATGAGGTTTAGTGAATGTGAAGATAGGTCCAAAATTAAATTGACAAGAATGAAACTTCATAATTATGTTGTGAAAACATAATCATTAGGTAATCTATAGTGATTGACATACAAGACATAATGTAATCTGAAGTGGACATGGAAAGGAATAATTTTAAACTTTGTCTGATTTAATTAAAAATGTTGGTAAAAAATTATATCGAAGATAATCATTGATTTTAATCACACATTTACTCTCAATTTTTGTCAATTTTTAATCACATATTTTTTTTTTTTTTTTATCAACATTTACTAAAAAACTAATTTTTAGTAAAACTAAAATTGGTATTTCTTTTTATTTTTGAATTTTACAGTTCTTATGTTATTATTTATTACTTATGACATAATTAAGATTATTTACTAGGGATATATCGATTAGATTAAAGTATTGGTGAGTTTAGGGTAGATATATCAACAAGTCGACCCGACTAGTGGGCCGAAATTTGAGGCTTAGACTCAGGTTGAGCTCGATGGTGCCTGCTTTTTTCGAGCTGAGCTTTTGTTAGGCCAAAAAAATGAGGTTCGACTAGAGCTTTTGGCTCGGGCTTTTCCTAGTCGAGTCAAGCCGGGTCGACCCCTTTTTTTCCCTATTACTGGGCAATAAAAAAATCAGTGTTCTAAAAAGCATAATGTGTAGCGATGCGTGGAGGTCAAGCTATGGGTTAGGCGAGACAAATGCGTAAAAAAAAGGAAAAAAATATGTTTTCTTATTTTAATTTTTAATCAATAAAAAAAATTATTTAATAATTAAAAATAATATCTATCGAACATTTAAAATAAATTTATAGGAATTTTATACATTTTTTTTAAAGTTTTCAATAAGAGGATAAATTTCAAATGTAAATACTACATGGTAAATAGACATGAATTTTTGAAAGTTTTCATTTGTTCAATGTTTCAAGGGATTGTTTTGAATTTATGGCAAATAAAGTGAAAAAATCAGCCTTTAAATTTTAAGTTTTAAAAAAAAAGTAAAAAAAAAAAAAAAATGATAATAATGCGCGTCTAGGCATTAGCGGTCAATGACAATCGTTGACCGCTAAATAAGGCGTTTAGTCACTTGGTTTGGCGTTCCCGCCACGCATCGCACTTAGACGACACATTGGTGCGCGCTTAGGCACGCAATTTAGAATAGTGAAAAAAATGTCAAAATTGACTTAAAAGACAGCATTTTTGCTGCCTTAAAAGAGCTTGTCCGAGCTCGCGGGTCAGCTCGAGCTAGCATGATGCCCTAAAATGGGGCTCGGCCCGAGTCTAGGCTCAATTAACTAGGCTAGCTTGAGTTTTTTCCAAATTAACGATGCAAATTGTCATTCCTAATTTAGAGCATGTTTGGCATATAAAATCTCGTGAGAAGTTTTCTCCATATTTGACCCAATTTTTCATATTTAGTAGTTGACCAACCAGCTTTGAAGTGTCATTTATATTTTATATCTCCATTGACAATATTTGAAGATATTGAACAAATTTAGAGCGAGTATTTGATAAATACAATCAAGTTAGACAAGCCACGTTCATTAATTTTATAGCTTACAAGAATAAAAGCAATGAATTACTCTATTCAATATCCATGATTAAAATTAGAATCCCCATCTATATACGATCAACAAAAATATTATTTAACTAATTTAACCCCATGATCTTGCACAGAAAAAAAGAATTTTAATTAGGAATGAAATCTCAAGGAAAACTTTTCTTAGTGACCTTGCTCGAGAGAGAGTTGTACTAAGTGATCGATCTGAAAACTCTGACTCGACAAGAATCTAATGTAAGTTTTAATAAGTTGGATGCCAATAATTAAATATAGCTTTTCAAATTAAATTAGCCTTATTTTTAGTGAAATATGACTCAAGATTCTGAATTCCACGTGCTTTCCCACCTCAGAATTGAGTGGCTGTGCATTTATTCATAACTTTTTCTAGTTATAGAATTGGAAATGTATGTGGGTTTCTTCAAATTTCCAGTTATGGAAAATATTTCTCTTTCAATTTTCAACACTTAATGATCATTGCAATAATTAGTGATACTATAATATAAAATCTTACCTTTAAACCTAAGTATAAGTGAACCTTTAATAGAGATAATGCATTTTATTTTATCTTCTACTCGTAGTAAATATAAAATTTAATATCACATCGACAAATACCACATGAAAATTTACACCAAACTTAGCTTAACTATAAAGTAAAAACAAAATTCCTATTTTAGAATGCTTTTTATTTATTATTCACAATCTTTATTTAAATTTGAGTTCATTTTTAGAACTGAAAAAAGAAAATGTCTAATAGTGATTGATTTTCAAGATTGAAATGGGTTTTATATTTTGATACTTACATTATATAGTGTCAATCAAGTCGTCCAAATCTAATTTACAAGTAAATGGATTACTCAATTTAACATTGTATATCGTATAATTTGATACTTACATTATATAGTGTCAATCAAGTCGTCCAAATCTAGTTTACAAGTAAATGGATTACTCAATTTAACATTGTATATCGTTTAATTTTAAATTGGATATAAATCCATCCGCAGTCAATAACAATATAATTCTATTTATTTATTTATTTTCGTTTTAACTTCACATGAAATATGTGCTTGCACAAAATATCTGAATTTCAACATGGAATGAAATGTTGGTGACAAATTTTCCTACCAAGTAAGCAAAAACTAACTTAGCTAGTATCTACCGAGTAAGCAAATTTCGTAATAGAAATATTTTTATTTATTTTTTCGATTGATACATTGCATAGTCAAGAAATAAAAAAGGGTTAATTAGCACAAAACGTCCCTACCATTAAAGTTTATTGGAAAAATGCCCTTACATTTCATTTTTTGACATTTTCACCCCTACCATCTACCTTTCATTGCATAAAAAGTCATTTTCATCCATTTTCCCAATAAAATGACGATTTTACTCTCATATTCAAATAAAACAAAAATAGAAAAATAAAGAATAAATAACAATCTTACTCTTAAACTTTTTAAAAGTGCAAATGAGTCCAAATAAATTAGTAAAATGCTTAATAGCACAAACATGAGTTTAGTAATTTTTGTAGTAGTAAAATATGTAATTAATTTTTTTAAAATAAATTAGTTGTTGAGAACTAAAAAAATAAGGAAAGGAAGATAATTATTTTTGTGGAATATTTGTTGCAATGAGTTGAAGATGGCTAAATAAGATGGTGTGAAAGTTACACAATTTTTGCAAAATGGATTGAAGATAATTTTAAAATAAAGATCATCCTGTATTTAGAATGTCTTTTGAAAATACACTTAATTATGCAATTAGAGATGTAAACTATTATATCGACCCTTCAAAAAATTAAACTTAGCACATTTATCTAATAATTTTTTTTTTTTTTGAAAAAACAAAATTTATAAATGGATTCATAAATCCAAATTCGATAAGACTAGCCTCTAAATAGATCGACTCGCAATTCCATCAATCAATTTTGAACTAGTCCACTATGCATTTTTGCTCCTTTTGAGAGAGAGAGAGAATAGCATCTTTGCTTTGACAAACGCAACACAAGTGGCCCACTCCACTAATTTAGATTCCCAACCATGAAGGATTAGCATAGTTGTACAAAAGAAAAATTGTCAGAATGTTATCAGATAATCTAGTGATACGAGTCCCACCTGATACGATTCCCACTGTGAATAAAAGATTGTCAAAAAATACCTCATGCACCCCTATATGTGTATTCTGGCAAAGTTTTGTAAAATTTTTTTTGTACATCTATCACGGTTCAACTATGAAATGGGTAAGACAAACCAATACATGTAGAATTTTAAAAAATATTAAATTTGCATTCATTACATAATCTCACATAAATTTCTCTATATTCTTTGCGTTCTAGTTAAAATCAATCCATTCGGAATAAAAATCTCTTTATGTGATTCTCCACTCAAATCATAAGAAAAAAATAAATAGAGACACTCATTTCTGAGTTCACATTCCTCTCAAATCAATCTCTCCAAAACAAAATTTTTGATTCATCTGCCATCGAAAATCTCATTAGACTCTTTGAAGTAGAGGCTTACAAGGTGTGGGCTAGAGTCGAGCTCGAGCAAGAAAAAGAAGTTGAAAAAGCTGAAAATTACATGAAGAAAACTGAAGTCTATTTGAATTCTGTAATGGAAAGTGCCATGGAAGAATATCTTCTTTTTGAGGTGGAAATGAATAGGATGGCCATGGCTGAGCACGACGGCTTAGTGAGTGTGGCTTTGAGAAAAAAGGGCAAATCAATGAAAAAGGCAGCCACGTTTTCTTCAAATGAGTATATTGAGGGTGCAGCAAAATCCACTTCTTCTTCCAACTCTAAAAAAGGTTAATCCTTCATAGAGACGTGGATTTATTCTAATTTCCCATAATAAGGCCAAGGTTTCTTGAACCCTAAATTTGTTTCAATATTGACCTCAATTTCCAACTTTGGATACAACAAAAGGGGATGTTTAACATGTTTTTGACATGCTAATTACTGAATGCATTGCTTGTCAGATTTTCTTATTCCCCCGATACTTACATAGCAAGCACAGCAAGTTATAGATTGATCTAATTGTTCTGGATCTTTCAAGAGCTGAAATATTGGTGAAAAAGACTCATGTAGTTGATCACTTTATTTGTCTACTCTATTTGATTCTATTCGGACTCTAATTTCCAACTTCCGGTATTTCTTATAGCATGAATAAGGCCATATCCATATTTTTTTTGATACCATTTTATAAATATTAGTTATGGTGAAGAATTAGGAGATTAAAAATATTTACAGTATGTTGAACTCAAATTTGGTAAAAGAGAAACATTTCTTTTAGTTAATTATATTCATTTATGCATCGAATTTAGATGATTATATAGAATTGATCTCCTACACATGGTAAGTAGGATAAGACATGTCCATCGCTGACATGCCGCGATCAAGTTTATAATTTTTGAAAATTCAATATTGAATTGTCAAAAATTGTATGCTTAACTGTAGATGTGGCAACATAAGATAACTTCTACCCACCATGAGTAGGAGATCAATGTTGGATGTTTGTAATCATGTTTATCGTTCATTTATTTTCACCAAGAATAGCAACACACAACGAAATAATTGTTTAATTAATAATGAATTCTGTACCTCGAAATAAATTGAGGCACTAAGGACTCCGACAACTGCTCTCACTGAAGCAATTGTAGCAACCTCCAATATTCATTGATTTTGCAACTTCTAAAATTTCAAGTTGAAAATTCTCCGATACACTCCAATTTATTTTTTCGATTGAAACATTGCATAGTCAAGAAATAAAAAAGGGGTAATTAGCACAAAACGTCCCTACCATTAAAGTTTATTGGAAAAATGCCCTTACATTTCATTTTTTGACATTTTCACTCCTACCATCACCTTTCATTGCTTAAAAAGTCATTTTCATCCATTTTCCCAACAAAATGACGATTTTACTTTCCTATTCAAATAAAACAAAAATAGAAAAATAAAGAATAAATAACAATCTTACTCTTAAACTTTTTAAAAGTGCAAATGAGTCCAAATAAATTAGTAAAATGCTTAATAGCACAAACATGAGTTTAGTAATTTTTGTAGTAGTTAAATATGTAATTAATTTTTTTTAAAATAAATTAGTGTTGAGAACTAAAAAAATAAGGAAAGGAAGATAATTATTTTTGTGGAATATTTGTTGTAATGACTTGAAGATGGCTATATAAGATGGTGTGAAAGTTACACAATTTTTGCAAAATGGATTGAAGATAATTTTAAAATAAAGATCATCCCGTATTTAGAATGTCTTTTGAAAATACACTTAATTATGCAATTAGAGATGTAAATCATTATATCGACCCTTCAAAAAATTAAACTTAGCACATTTATCTAATATTTTTTTTTTTTGAAAAAAAAATTTATAAATGGATTCATAAAACCAAATTCGATAAGACTAGCCTCTAAATAGATCGACTCGCAATTCCATCAATCAATTTTGAACTAGTCCACTATGCATTTTTGCTCCTTTTGAGAGAGAGAGAGAGAATAGCATCTTTGCTTTGACAAACGCAACACAAGTGGCCCACTCCACTAATTTAGATTCCCAACCATGAAGGATTAGTATAGTTGTACAAAAGAAAAATTGCCAGAATGTTATCAGATAATCTAGTGATATGAGTCCCACCTGATATGATCCCCACTGTGAATAAAAGATTGTCAAAAAATACCTCATGCACCCCTATATGTGTATTCTGGCAAAGTTTTGTAAGATTTTTTTGTACATCTATCACGGTTGAACTATGAAATGGGTAAGACAAACCAATACATGTAGAATTTTAAAAAATATTAAATTTGCATTCAATACATAGTCTCACATAAATTTCTCTATATTCTTTGCGTTCTAGTTAAAATCAATCCATTCGGAATAAAAATCTCTTTATGTGATTCTCCACTCAAATCATAAGAAAAAAATAAATAGAGACACTCATTTCTGAGTTCACATTCCTCTCAAATCAATCTCTCCAAAACAAAATTTTTGATTCATCTGCCGTCGAAAATCTCATTAGACTCTTCGAAGTAGAGGCTTACAAGGTGTGGGCCAGAGTCGAGCTCGAGCAAGAAAAAGAAGTTGAAAAAGCTGAAAATTACATGAAGAAAACTGAAGTCTATTTGAATTCTGTAATGAAAAGTGCCATGGAAGAATATCGTCTTTTTGAGGTGGAAATGAATAGGATGGCCATGGCTGAGCACGACGGCTTAGTGAGTGTGGCTTTGAGAAAAAAGGGCAAATCAATGAAAAATGCAGCCACGTTTTCTTCAAATGAGTATATTGAGGGTGCTGCAAAATCCACTTCTTCTTCCAACTCTAAAAAAGGTTAATCCTTCATAGAGATGTGGATTTATTCTAATTTCCCATAATAAGGCCAAGGTTTCTTGAACCCTTCATTTGTTTCAATATTGACCTCAATTTCCAACTTTGGATACAACAAAAGGGGATGTTTAACATGTTTTTGACATGCTAATTACTGAATGCATTGCTTGTCAGATTTTTTTATTCGCCCGATACTTACATAGCAAGCACAGCAAGTTGTAGATTGATCTAATTGTTCTGGATCTTTCAAGAACTGAAATATTGGTGAAAAAGACTCATGTAGTTGATCACTTTATTTGTTTACTCAATTTGATTCTATTCGAACTCTAATTTCCAATTTCCGGTATTTCTTACAGCATGAATAAGGCGGTATCCATATTTTTTTGATACCATTTTATAAATATTAGTTATGGTGAAGAATAAGGAGATTAAAAATATTTACAATATGTTGAACTCAAATTTGGTAAAAGAGAAGCGTCTCTTTTAGTTAATTATATTCATTTATGTATCCAATTTAGATGTTGGTATAGAAATGATCTCCTACCCATAGTAAGTGGGATCAGACACGTCCATCATTGACGTGCCATGATCAAGTTATAATTTTTGACAATTCAACATTGAATTGTCAAAAATTGTATGCTTGACTGTAGATGTGGCAACATAAGATAACTCCTACTCATCATGAGTAGGAGATAAGTTTTGGATGCTTGTAATTATGTTTACCGTTCACTTATTTTCACCAAGAAAAGCAAAACACAACGAAATAATTGTTTAACCAATAATGAATTCTGTGCCACAAAATAAATTGAGGCACTAAGGACTCCGACAACTGCTCTCACTGAAGCAATTGTAGCAACCTCCAATATTCATTGATTTTGCAACTTCTAAAATTTCAAGTTGAAAATTCTCCGATACGCTCCAAGAACCCAAATTCGCCCTTTCCTATTTTGCCCTTAATTTGAAAGAGTAATTTACCATTATACCCCTCAGTGCTTTTTTCTTAACCCTACGAAGGGTATCAGAATCAAACAATAATTTGTTGACATTGTTTTTATGCCAAACACATGTAATTTATGCTTCAGTGGTCCCATCAATTTGAACAAAAAAATTCGCTTTTCCTCCGACAATCGAGATCAAACAGACTGCAAAGTAAATTCTGAAAATGATTAGAAGGCTTGTTACTTAAATGTTGAACCACAACCTTGAGGGTCCCACATCACCTCTACCCTGGAGTATCGTGAGGGAGGTAAATCGCAAGTTATGCCTCCAAGGGTACAGGGTGGAAGGATGCTTGTACACTTGCACTTATCCAAGAACCAAATTCATATTTCAGGATTCTAACCCTTGATGTGACAGCCTCAAGCAAAACTAGATTTCTCCACCCTCCCTTTTTACCACTTGGAGATGTGCTCTGAGGGCTAGAAGGCTTGTTACTTGTGCTTACTAGTGCTGAATTATGAAATTTGACATATGTATTTATTTTATTTGAAAGAATTTATAATCAATAAAATTCTGACCATAACGTTAAATGTATGATATATTACCAATCCACGAGTTAACGTCGAAATATAGGTTTGGAAGTTGGGTAGGTCGATATGAGTATTCAACACTTGTAACCATCATCCATTATACTTAGGTATGTCGAAATGAAAATATTCGGTTTTATGTGATTACTAAAATTTTCGTAAAATTTTTAAAAAAGAATTACAAGTTGAGCTGACAATACAAATTATCTTTCCAATATATAGTAAAAATATGAAAATTAAAATATGTTAGCAAATCCATATTTGAACACTTTATCATTAAAATGTAAATATGCTATCAAATATCATGTAGAGCATTGACACCAAATTTACATAATAATATATAAAAAAAAGCTAAAAAAACAACAATAAGTACTAAATTCTACAAATATTAGTATAAATCTAAGTGTACATAATTTTTGGTATATAAAGGTGTCCATATATTCACATGGAGGAAGCTCACTGCAAGCGGATCCTACCCCTATGTGATTGTATGGACACTCATATGTACCAAAAATTATGTACACCAAGAACAACCCATATTATTAACAACATAAATTCATTTATCCAAGACAATATAACAATCAACATTATCGACTTTTTTTGTCATCTGATTATTTCCTTTGCATCACATCGAATAAATTATAATTTTTTTACAAATTCAATTCCAGATATTGCTATCAGCGGTTTCAATTCAAAGACCAATAATTGTACTAAACTCAATTACTTGAATTATCCTATTTATACACCCAAAGGTATACAGAATTGCTCACCCCTTTCCCGTGAATGCGAGTCCCGTATGAATTAAAAAATTTCAAAATATGGTCACCATCCTCCTATTGTGAATAGTTGATAAGATATTAGCGTTCCGTTTGATTATCATTTTTTCTAAAATTCATTTTTCTCTTATTTTTTCAACCACACATTCTTCAATAAAATAATGTTACACGCAAACCCAAAATTTTTCTTTAATTTTTAACCATACATTCTCCATCAATCAACTATTCAGAATGCATTCTTTCCTCCAAAATGGAAATTAGACATGGGCTCGGTAAAAAAAAAAAATTGTTACATTTAGCATGGTCTCAATTACTTCTTGATTCTCATCTGTGTTTTTTCAGTTTTTTTGGGGAAAAATGCGCACCCTTATCGGAATAAAATAATATGAGAAAATTGCAATGGATGTCAATTTTTGGGTTTGCATTTGCAAAAACGTCATTTTTTTGTACTCATTGCAAGATTGTCAATTTCCTTGATTTTTGTACGATTTTGCCCCTGCTAGATAATGTTAATGGCTTTCTTGTCCTACAATGAATTTGATTGACTAAAAGAAAAATTGTACAATAATAGTATATAAGTCAGGAAGAATTGGGAGTTGTGTTTTGAAATTCAGAAAAAAAATGAAAACAAAACAAGAAACTTAACCTTTTCATCTACCACTACCGGCCAAACCCTAAAATTATTTCACGCTCCTCTTTGTCTCTCTCATTACCACCGCCAAAAAACCCTTTCACGCTCCTCTCTCTGTTTCTCTCTCTCTCGTTAGAACCGCCGCGACCACCACCACCGGTGAAAAGAGTCATCGAAACCGCTCCTGTCTCTCTCATTTGAAGCGCCGTCGAGAACCATTGGTGAAAAGAAGCATCGAATTTGAAGCCATTTTTTGATAAATTCGGTATGTATTCCCTGCCGCCATAAATTCGAAACAAAGTATTATCACCGTTCCTACTTCGTATAGTTCCAGATTCTTTAAAAACACTAATATTCTGCTTCTTCTTCCCTTCAGAATCTTGTCTTGCTTTAAGGGAAAATACACTGGTAAACTATTTCTCACTGAAATGTAGCCTATTCAGTATTTGATTTGTCTTAAATGTCGTTTTGCTATTTAAATGGACATTATTTTTGCATCTTCGCAAAGCCGATTTTGGCCACCGGCGAACTAGGCAGCCGCCTTGGGCCTCAGCTTTACAAGGGCGTAGGAAAAGAAAAAAAGAGCTGCGTAGAGTTGAGAGAAGTTGATTTGCAGAAGAAATTACAGGTAAAGTTCCTTAATTTATCTCTCAGTGCATGTAATATTTTGAAAATTTTATTTATCTCCAGTAGTCAGTAGAAAACGAGTGGAATGTGCAATAAAATGTGGATATCTCTAATTTGAGAAGGAATGAAAGTTGTTTTCATAGGCTTATCAATCTCTTGAATTCTATAGTTTATTATGATGCATAATAATGGGATATTGAATTATACATTGGATTTTTTGAATCTATTTGACTGCTAACATGAAGTTCATGGTTCAATAGCTTTGGTTATATGTATTTTGTGAAATCTGAATGGCTGAATTTTAAACTGGGATGAGAAGGAAAAAAACAAATGAATAAGACAATACTTGGTGTTGTGAGTTGTGTTCCTTCATCTTCTGTTGGAGGGCCAATAATTTTGGAAAGAAGTAAGGGAATTTCCTGCTTGAGTGATGAATTGGATTTCTGATGAATTATTTAGGGTTAGCAATGATCACATGGTGTATTTATCCATCAGTAATGCTGTGTGTAGATATTCAATGTACTCGTATCTTATGATTGTCACACATGTATGTGTTAATCGAGCTTACTTTGACAGAGTAATAGTTAGACATGTATACTTCTTCTGGCCTTTGGTGAGGTGAAGTGGGGAAGTGCTTCTTGTATGATTTATACTATGTCAGTCCCATAAAGAGAGACTGTATTTTTTTTATTTTTTTTTTCCGTATCTCCCAAATTATAGTATACTTTCAATAAGGAAAACATTGAAGATATTTTTAAAGTTTGAAGCGAAACATCTGCAATTTGGTAATGATTTCTCGGTCACAGCTATTTCTTGAAAGTTTCAATGTTATTTTCATCTGTTTCTCTTTTTTACATTTCTATGTGTCCCCTTCTTCTATAGGAGGCATTCTAAATGAGGGATGCTACTTGGACAATAATTTCTTACAATATTGGAACAATATTTCGCAGTTTGTATTAAAAAATTATAAAATTTACATAGTTTCCACGAGGGATGTATATAATGTAGTGGATGAATAGTCAACAAACATGCCTTGTAACTAACTAAACCACCAGCCTTATTTGTTGGGAGGATTGTATTATATAATAGTATGTTATTATATCAATTGATTAGAAAGCGCCGTGATGATTAGAATCTTCATCTTGTTTGACGGAAAGATTTTAACTTCCATGAGAGTAGTGCTTCAGCTGGCCTTTTCAATACCACAAGCAACCCCTTCATAGCTGGTATTTGGCATGAAGTCCCACTCATCGTTTAGCGTCATATGCATCTTAATTTTGATAAGTCATGTAATCTTTTCTACAGCATGTTTTCAAAATTATCCTCTCACTGAGGGGTGTTATGTTACTATTATTGTTATTTACTTTGTGAAACTTATTTTCATTTTTAACTTCATGAGAGATTTTTTAGCCATCCACAAAATTTAATAAGAAAAAGAACTAGTGACATAGTTGAACATCGGATGAAGGGAGAAATATTCAATTTCAATCTACTGGTACCATTGTAATCTACTCCACTTGGACCAGAGACAACAAATACATGTTAAATTTTCTCCTCGGGATAATTGTTTATTATTCATGGCTCACGCCTGGTTTGATTGAAAAATAATATCCTTTTCCTCTTTTAAACTTTCCCTAAATAATTTTATAAAGTTTGGAATGTTACAATACACAAATTGTTGATTTTTATATCTGAGAAGATCTTATTTCTAAAATGAAGTTTTGGGCTTTTGTATCCTTACGAAAGTGATATAGATATTTTAGGGTCCACAAATTATTTTGTGCCATTTGTAAGTTTCCTATTGGTCTTTTGTAATTATAAAATGGTGATTATAGGTGTCATTATTAAAATAAATTCCATTTGCCTTACAATATTTGAGCGCCGATGGGTTCCGACAATTCCCAGATCCGGTAAATACATACGATATAAATGTGTGTGTATATATACGAAATGTATTGTATAAATAAAATTGATGGACATTTAAATCTCAAATGCTTGTATGGACAATTTTTTACACTTGATTGATGGAATTTTCGGTTAATTGCTCTGGTTATGTTGTGATATTTGCAGCCATTTTTTAAATATTTAGATGCACCTGTTTCTCCGGCAATCAGATATAGCGCGTTGAGTTTTACTGACTTTGACCTTTTCTTCATTTGTCTCTGTAGTTGCAAATTTTTTCCCGTATTTTATGTGTTTTTCCCGAATTTTTTCCCGAATTGAAGTTGATGTTTTACTGTCCTCTAAAATAGACCTCTACATAGCAATAATTAATGACATGTTATTTTTTGACGCTTCCAATATTTCTTGACGCTTCCAATATTTCAACTTAATGATTGTTCACAATGGAGAAAAACATCTATATGTATAAATCATGACATGTTATTATCTGAATTCCAGAAATTCTGCGACTTTCATTCATGGTGACACAACAAAGTAGTCTAAGAACTCTAATCTTCCCATGGTTGGCTGATGGTCATATATTCCCCTATCTTGTGGGTAGCAAAGAAACTGTCCCAGAAAAACTTCAACATATATTTCTGTTCTACAACAATTTGTCTCTCATAGCAACTCCATTGTGTTGATTTGTTGGTGGTGACAAGTAAAGAAATTGCTGTAGCAGCACATAGTTATGTAAAACATAGGGGTTTGCCGAACGCATTTTGGGTTCTTTTCTTAACTAAATGTTGGTAAAGATTTTAGGTTTTTTTTTTTTTTTTTTTTTTTTTGTGAAATAATCTAAAGGGATCTTATTTTAAATCTTATTTTCCTGTAATTGTTGTTTTGATTGTTTGCTTGTTTCTTTAACACTTTGTATAGGTCGTAGTATATATACAATATTTATGTAGTAATATGGGTATAATATTTGTTACTAATTTCTCATTCCCTTTTTCGAAGAATATTCGAATGGAGCAGATGAAATAAGAGAAAGAGAAGAAAAATAAATCAGAAACCGATTATCGAGGAAAAGGAAAAGGAAAAGGAAAAGGAAAAGGAAACAAACTTCAAGTTCAGGTATTAGATCAACCATCAGTTCTTTGCAACAAGTAAAATTAATATTTTATACATGCAGTTGCGTTCTTATGTATATTCAGTATATAAATATATAGCTACATTTTGTACGTTTTATTTGAAGAATGTTTATAAGAATTCTTTGTGTGTGAAATTGGTTTATTAGTTTATTTGTTCTAGTACTAGAATGCATAACCTATTCTTTGTTAGCTATGTGTATAAGAATGTTTAATGGAATGCATAAACTATTCTTTCTTTCCTGTCTTGGCCAACTTTAGAATTGTCACTTTTTTGTTCCTCTTACTTGTCTAGAATGTGCCTACTTAATTTGTACACTACAAATATTGATCATTGGCGCCAAGATTTGATGCGCCATTTAACTGTTCTAAGCCTCCAAAATTAGAAGTTACTGAATTGTATGTAATTTTTAATCATATGTACTGAGTCTATTCACGAATATGAAAATCACAATTATCGATTTTATATTGCTCGATTTCAGATTATGCTGCTGCTGTTCATGGATTTTATTTGATAAGTGAGACTATTCTTGTTTCATAAGGTCTTAAATCCATTTCTTGGTATGCTTCTCTTAGTTCTGACACTAAAAAGGGTTCCGAGACAAGTGAAAGTGCTTTGGTTGGCCAACTTTGTAAACATAGAGGGCCTGTAAGTGTTTGTTTTGTTGTATTGTGCTTGCTTCATGCATTTTCTATGTTTTGATTTATTTCCTATTTGATCGGTGTTGGTAGCAATATTTTTTTCACTTACCTCTGTCTTCATGTTCGTGGGATTGGATTTTAATGTTCTTCCCCCTACGCTCCTTGCTTCTGGGGCTGATGAATGTGAAATATATATATATATATATGGGAATCCTTTTCTTGGTATGCTTCTCTTAGTTCTGACACTAAAACGGGTTCCGAGACAAGTGAAAGTGCTTTGGTTGACCAACTTTGTAAACATAGAGGGCCTGTAAGTGTTTGTTTGTTGTATTGTGCTTGTTTCATGCATTTTCTATGTTTTGATTTATTTCCTATTTGATCTGTGTTGGTAGAAATATTTTTTTTCACTTACCTCTATCTTCATGTTTGTGTATTGGAGTTTAATGTTTTTTCCTCAAACCTCATTGCTTGTGGGGCTGATGACGGTGAAATATAAATATAAATATATATATATATATATATATATATATATATATATATATATATATATATATATGGGAATCCTTTTCTTGGTATGCTTCTCTTAGTTCTGACACTAAAAAGGGTTCCGAGACAAGTGAAAGTGCTTTGGTTGGCCAACTTTGTAAACATAGAGGGCATGTAAGTGTTTGTTTGTTGTATTGTGCTTGCTTCATGCATTTTCTATGTCTTGATTTATTTCCTATTTGATCGGTGTTGGTAGAAATATTTTTTTCACTTACCTCTGTCTTCATGTTCGTGGATTGGATTTTAATGTTCTTCCCCCTACCCTCCTTGTTTCTGGGGCTGATAAATGTGAAATATATATATATATATGGGAATCCTTTTTTTGGTATGTTTCTCTTAGTTCTGACACTATAACGGGAATGACTGACAAGTGAAAGTGCTTTGGTTGGCCAACTTTGTAAACATAGAGGGCCTGTAAGTGTTTGTTTGTTGTATTGTGCTTGCTTCATGCATTTTTTATGTTTTGATTTATTTCCTATTTGATCTGTGTTGGTAGAAATATTTTTTTTCACTTACCTCTGTCTTCATGTTCGTGTATTGAAGTTTAATGTTCTTTCCCCAAACTTCCTTGCTTCTGGGGCTGATGAAGGTGAAATATATATATATGGGAATCCTTTTCTTGGTATGCTTCTCTTAGTTCTGACACTAAAAAGGGTTCCGAGATAAGTGAAAGTACTTTGGTTGGCCAACTTTGTAAACATAGAGGGCATGTAAGTGTTTGTTTGTTGTATTGTGCTTGCTTCATGCATTTTCTATGTTTTGATTTATTTCCTATTTGATCGGTGTTGGTAGAAATATTTTTTTCACTTACCTCTGTCTTCATGTTCGTGGATTGGATTTTAATGTTCTTCCCCCTACCCTCCTTTCTTCTGGGGTTGATGAAGGTGACATATATATATGGGATGTCGCTAAACCATCAGAACCAAGTCATTTTCCTCCTCTAAAGGTACGCAATAATCTACCTATGGAAATTTTTTATGAAGGTTATTATGTCAGTTATTACACGTGACGTCTTCGTGCTGGAAACGTGGTTCCTCTGATTGATTTTTTACATTGAGTTAAATACTACATATATTGGAGCAGTGAACTAATGACGCCAACCATCATAGCTTCCTACAAAGTTCCTTGCCAATCTTTGATCTCCACATCTAACATTAATCAGAACAATTCTGAAATTCAAGTTCTTCTAGTTCATATTTACGTTGTACTTGCGGAGGAAAAGAAATCGATTAGAGTTCAACACAATTGTATTATAAACTAGTAGTTGTCACAGTGCATTTGGCACTCCATCCACACTATTAGTTTCTCCTACTCAATTTTTCCAGAATCCCCCAACCCCACCTTTTGGGGGACGAGTGGGGTGAAGTTTTGTAAGAAACTGATTTCGTTTTTTTAAGAAGGTCAACTTCATTAAATATATCGTGGATGAAAATTGAATGCTAGCTAGCGAAAATGGTTTATTAGTTTATCATATGTTGCTTCATTAGTCACCTAGGGCCTCAAATTTCTGAAGTTTGTTGTACATACATGAAAAGACATTTCATTTACTGCATTTAGTACGAAGTGGCTCAGTCTATATTTCCATTTGTTTCGATATCTGTGTGTTTGTGCGCTTTTGGTAAAAACTGAGCCCAGCCGATTATTGTACCGTTTATGTATTTTTTACTCATCTGGAACCCACTATCCATTCCAACCCTCATTGAATAAATTATCATATTCATCGATAATTGAACTGCAACAGGTTATTAGAAATCGGATTTTTGGATTCTGACCATGTGGCAAATTGTCCACCGCCGACCAGCATTAAGCAGAATACAAAAAAGTCCACCGCCGGTAATGTCTTTGTACATTGCAGAATGTTTCTTTACGATTTCTTGGATTCCTTTGTCATTGCAGTTGTAGTGTAGTTTATGTCTTTCGGTATTACACAATCTGCTATTGGAATTTTACAATGTATTGTTAAAAATTTCTAGGAATTTTTTTATTGGGTTTTACATTTGTTTGTATTTGTACGTTTTAAACTTTTTATTTGTTGGCGGATTGAAGAGTTTCATGTCTTTTTGATCGTTCCTTCAAGGTCGTGTTGTTGAGGGTGTGTGTTCACACGTGTTGTTTTAATTAACATTTCCATTATTCTTACTCATTGCATAATACTGATTCACGTCGAAGCCATGCATAGATTTGCCAGTGTTAACTGGATAATTTGGACATATAGCTGATAAATTTGTTGGGAATTTGCATTAAATTGGTTCGAAGTTACTGCATAATACCGATACAGTAGCATTCGTGTATATATTTGCCGAAGTTCACTTCACAAGCAGAGTCCATACATAACTGTCATTCCCGTCAGTTAGCCTCAGTCGTTCTCGACAGTTCGGTGGATCTCGACAGATTAACTGTCGTTCCCGACAGTTCCCTTCAGTCGTTCTCGACAGATGTGTGCATCCCTCTAAATAGTGGAGTACTGACCCGAACATCTGAATATAATGTCTAATTTGTTATCGTCCCTTAGTAATACATTGTTTCCTCTCGTTCATCAGGTGCTTTGATTGCATGTTTGTTAATTTACGTTATGTAGTCTTCTAATTTTTTTGTTATGTGATCCTTTTCATTTGTATTAGTGCTTTATGAACTAACTATTTCACCTTGCAGAATATATGGAATTTGAATTCGAAGTTCCAGAAAATGCTCGGTTGCGGGCGCGCATTTCGTAGCACATCAACTTACAAAACATAAAACGGGTATTGGATAATTTTGACGAACGGCAGCGCCAAGACTTTCGCAATTCCAGCCTCGGGTTCCTTACCGACGTACAAGACATCCAATTCTCCGCCCAACTTATCCAACAGCTCGTTTTTAGATGTGTAAGAACGAAAAAGGTGCACGAGGTATGGTTCAATGTAAAGGGTCACTTAACTCGTTTCGGGCTGCAAGAGTATGCAACGGTAACAGGCCTAAGATGCGGTCTACTGCTTGAGGGTGAACAGATTGATCGCGTGTTGGAGAAACACTGGCTCAAGGATAAATACCTCAAATTGCTTGAGAAGATTTCATGTGGCCAAGTGGAGAAGGTAATTATCCGCCCGTCGATGGCCAGGGGTGATCGATACAAGCTAGGGCTAGCCCTAATTTTCGAAGGAGTATTGATGGCGCCGGATAATAACGTGGGCATAGATCCAACTACATTGTCAATTGTAGACGACCTAGACGTATGTTATTCATACCCTTGGGGTCGTCTTGGATACAGACGTATCTTACATGGATTTCGGGGAAATTGGGCGAGAAATTTTCGTGAGGCGAAGCAAAAGAAAGAGAAGGAGATCACGTACACCGTTCATGGTTTTCCCATCGCCGTCGAGGTAAGAACCGTAATTCTATTACAAAGCTTTCATAATAAACAAATATATTTACCTATTTTCATGCCCAAATGTATTCAAGTGACATTTAACGTTATCCGCTTTGTAGATTTGGGCCTTCGAGGCGCTCCCAAAAGTTGGAGCACGGTTTGGTGAGCAGATCGGAGACCAATTGCCACGGATTCTCCGCTGGACGGCTCGTAAACAACCGCAGCAGCGTACTTACGAGTCGTTCTTTCAAAACACGAAGGTATCATTGTCATTTTTCTTTTGTAACCCCTTTACAATGAGTTTGTTAAAATCCATACATAGTTTCTCATACCTGTCACTTTTCGATTTTTGTAGATTCATGTGTATGCTACGCTGGCCCCAACTGATGCAGAGCATGAAGCGGCTTACCTCACCACTCTTGTATCGTTCCACGATCATTCTGTGCCCATATTGGACAACATTGCTAGGGACGTTGTCGAGGCACAGTTTACCACTGAGGCTATGGCTAGTGGAGATCAGCATGAGGGCCCATCAGGATCCGGGGCTGAGTTGTCCGGTGGGGATCACCAGGAGGGTCCATCGGGTAGTGATAATAATTCCAGGGATGATGATAGTACAAAAGACAATGATGAAAATTCCAGCGATGGGGAGCGTGGTGAGAGCGAGCATGTTCATTTAGGAAGGATAGATACGGGTGTGTTACCTCCGCCTTCAACCTCGAGTGCTCCTAGGCAATCTGCCAGTTTTGAACCTGGCCTTTCAAGGTCCGATGTTCAGGATATGATGTTGGATCAACGCATTCTCTTTGAAATGCATCTCCGAACCGTAAAACTTGAAATCATGGAGCACGTTAACGTTGAATTTGGTAAGCTGAGGGGCTTCATATCTGCGAGCTTGCCCCCGTCCATGACTACCTGCCACCAAACTCCGCATGAGGTCCATAATGAGCCAAGTGTGTCGGGGACATTACAGCAAGGTAGGTGTAATACATGTTTGTTATATTTCTTGAAGTTTGTAACTCTATTTGGGTAAGGTACCCTAACAATTTCTGTTTATACAACTGTGACCTAGGTGAGCATAGATCGCCTGTAAGCTCGAACCCGGGTGGCCGAATTGGTACATCTCCCGACCTAGAGGCTGTACAAGGTATGTGACGTAGCCATGGTTGTACTAGTTGGGTTTGTTCAGTAGGCACCACCCTGTTATGGGTGTAGTCAAATGTGTTTACGGTATTCATTTTCCATTTTTGGTTACAAACTTCAGGAGGCAACCTGGAGGCAGAAGTGTCAGGATCTCACAACAATGAAGTGTATTCCGATTATGCAGTTCCAGAGACGGGTGGTACGTAATTAGTAGCATTTCCTTTTTTTGTCCTCAATCTTTAGTACGTCTGTTATGAGTGTCTTGTAATGTGGTTACGGTAGTCATATTCCCATTTTTGTTTGCAAACTTTAGGAGGCAACATGGAGGCAGAAGTGACAGGTGCTCACAGCAATGAAGTGTCTTCCACTCAGGCAGTTCCGGAGGATGGGGTTTCGCACTTAGTTGCATTTCAATTTTTTTTTCTTCTAGATATCGAAATTTCATAATACATAATGACTGCAAATGTCATTGCAACGATCTAATATGTTAACTCTCTTCTTCGCAGATCTAGAGGGTTCAGGTGCAAACAAACTTGTAGCTGAGCCCACCGTACGGAGTGAACATGCCGATATACATCCAACCATGAGATGGCGCTCTACGCGCGTTCCACGGCCAGCCTCGAGGACAAGGATGCCATACACGAGAGGGACAACGACGAGATCTAAGAAATGAGTACGGTACTTGTACCAGTTGCACTAATATTTACTGTAAACTTTTATGCAAATTTTTAGTTTGTTTATAGTCCCTAAATTATATTAGGCAATAAGCGTTAATGTATTTAAACTAAGAAATTCTTGTTTGCACAAAATCTTCCTATGACTCAAATCATATCAAAATCTTATCAAAACATTATAAATATCAAATATTTGTTACTTATTTGCGTTACATATCATTTCCCAACCTCGACGACCTAAAATTGGGGTCCCTAACCCATTGAAGTTGTTGGAACTATGAATTTACTGTCCAACCCCAGCACTTAGTACTGCGAATTCTATCTGTCTGTCTTCTCATCTTTAGCATTTCAAGGGGGCGACAAAATCTTGTAACTAGTAGAGAAGTGTTATGATTTGCTTGAATTTATTATTTTCATTTTGGGTGGGAAAAGAAAAACCCCAAAAATTCTGCGTACATGTGGTTTGTTTCTTTTGTTGTCATATGTAGAAAATTGCCTAAAAGTAGCTTGTGTATTAATATGGCACCTGCATTTCTACAATTATTTTATGCTTCTTCTTTTTTCACCTCCATATGTCCTGTCTTTTGCCGTTTATGTGCGTTTTCTGGATGAGTGTTGGGAGCTGTTTTCATTAGTAATTATATAGTCTTGTTTGGTTCAAACTCTTGCAGACCATTCTTCAAATCCCATAGTCCTAATTTTTTGTGCATTTTATTACTCATTAGTACATCACTTTTGTAATAATGCGTCATCCCAACCAAAAAAATTTATACATCTGCACTTTATGTTTGCACTCGCTTTGATTTGATCCTCTTGGAGGTTTGGAGTCAAATATTCTTAATGGGTGATATGATTACATATTACGGATTGCATGTGCTTAAATTTTGCTCAGATTGTGTAGCAATTGTAGGAGTAATTTTAGTGGTATTCTTCATGTTTCTTTGCTGTTGGTATAAGCTGTTGAAGTTTATAGGAAAATTTCCTCATAAATGTGTGGGACACATTGCAATTACTAAATCTGATTATTTGTACTGCTCATTTCAGGGTCGATGGCGAGACAGGATGTGAGGAGCTTGTGAATGGAAGATGATGGGGAGAAGGTGTTCACAAACAATTTTTGTACAGCAAATTGGAATTCACGAATATTTGTAGTCTAATTTTTGATGTGAAAAATTTCCACAGTTCACATATCGTTACGATGAACTTGTTTTGTTTTTGGGGTAGACTTAGTATGCCAACATTGATGTTCATATTGGTACTCTATTTGGAACAATGATTTTTGTAGTCTAATTGATGCACGATGTTGTAAACGAATTTGCTAGATGAACAGTTTACAACCATCTACCTTTTGCAACATTTTTTATGGCAGTGTCATGACTTTAATGAAATTATACATGTATTGTTGTTCAAACTTGATACACGCTCTAAATTCACCGTCAATTTATCGCAAGTGCAGTTACATATTTTATTGGTAAATGGTGGATGTTCTCGTTGTAACATGTTGAATCAGGATCCGTCGATAATCACATAAACAACTAACACGTAAAGAATCAACTGGTATTCTGTATGCAACAAATAAAATTTGGCACATATTTGATATTAAAATAGTTGGAAAATGGTACAATTTTTCCCATACTTTTTACAGTCATAAATGGGTAGAGTTAAAGAGGCCGAAAACGTGATGATGAAGATTAAACCACCACCTTAATTGTATGTGACATGCAAAAGATTTTTTATGTACTTTTGGTGGTTGGATAGTAAAGTGCCATGGTTTGGCCTTTTATGGAAATTTCATTATAAATAGCCTTCAAGTAACATGTGCATGAGTAGAAGGTCAATAGCTCTCAAGGTGTTACTACAAATAATCTCTAGTAGCGTAAATGAGTTCTTCAACGGGTAGCAACGATCCCTTCAACATGAATGAGCCTCTTCCTGAACCAGGTTCATCACCATTGTTCCCCATCCTCATTTCATCTGACGATGAGGACGACCATGCTCCGAATGGTAGGATGGCCGTAGTCCCTATTCCGTTTCCCAATCTCGATGAAGTTGAAAGTGAATCATCGCTCTCCCCCAACACTGTGCTTGATGACGAGTTCCGATTAGAAGATTTTTATGATGATGACTCAGATGAAGATGACGTGATGCCGAACGTTGAACCTCCGATGGAGATAATCATCATAAGCTCCGATGATTCTGATTCCGATGAAAGTGGGGGGGGGGAGTTCGGTGTATGATGCCGAATGATTTGGTGGGTAAGTACAAAGTGTTGCGTAGTGAATAATAGGTCTAGCTTTTGTGTTGTTTTGGCAATGCGGGATGATTTTGGTTAGTGTCTTCAACACAAAGTACGCTGTTCCCCGTAAATGTACAACTTTTTTTAAATTTCGCGGCAACTGTCGAGAACGACAGAGATAATCTATCGGGAACGACAGATGAAATGTCGGGAAATTCTGCCGTGTAATGTGCAATGGACTTATAGTTTCGTTGTTCAGTTAAACATTAATTTTAAGTTATGTAAACAGCATAGGAATGTCATTCATAATGTCAGTATATACTAGTAACGCAAATGCCGTATGAATACGGGGAGCACAATACTGTTTCAGAATGCAACGAAGTAAATAAGCAAGAATCGATAATGATTTCCCAACTATTGCATTGAGACTATTCTTCACATCACATGGATTAAAAATCCGTAATAGTAGATGACAAACATATAGTAACGGTAGTTGTGTTCCAACGAGAACCAAAGTGGTGTCCGATTATGATCGGTTCGTCCACATCGCGTGCATTTTCTGACTTGGGTAGCATATTCGTGTCTATACCACTTATGTCTACTCATTGTCAAGTACGCTGCAACTGTCGAGAACGACAGAGATAATCTGTCGGGAACGACAGATTAAATGTCGGGAAATTTTGCATTGTTGTGCAATAGACCTATATTTTCAATGATCGGTTAAACATTAATTTTACTAAAACGTAAACAACACATGAATGACTTTCATAATGTCAGTATATACAAGTAACACAATTGTCGTATGAATACGTGGATCACAATACAGTTTTAGAATGCAACGAAGTCAATAAACAAGAATCGATAATGATTTTCCAACTATTGCGCTTCGACATTTGTGCACATTACAAGGATTAGAATTCCATAATAGTAGATGACAAAAATATGTCTGCTTACGATAAACTAATTTCATATTGGTTGCAAAATTCCTAAATGACATGAAGTACGAGAAACATTAATAATAAAACTAAAAACAACAATAATAGAAACTCATATAGTTACGGTAGTTGTGTTTCAACGAGACTCAAACATGTTGTCCGATTATGACTGGTTCGTCCACATCGCGTGCATTTCCTGACTTGGGTAGCATATTCATGTCTAGAGCGCTTGCGTCGTGTGAGTGGTCTACCTGGAGGACGACGAACAACAGGAGGTAGAATAGGAGTATCTGTAATTTCGCTCGGAACAACCCAGTCCACTTCCCGTGCAATGGGTTATATTGCTTCACTGTAGGCACCTCTTCAGTATTCAGAAGAGTAGTAAGGAGAGCATAAATCGTACATGGACAAACCTTTCAAACATGCAGCACAAGTTGCATGACGACAAGGCATTCGATTCAGCTGGAACTCACGACAGGTGCACGTGTTGTCGGCGAATTCTACCAAGTCCGTGTCATTGGATATTCCCACCTGTGTTAAGCTGTTTGTCAACGCATGAGCCTGAAGTCTACTGCCCGAGTCGAATGTTGTTCTTAACTCAGTCTCCATCTTCGATGACAGTGAAGTGGTGTACGCAGTCGCGTTGGTTCTACGTTCGTAAAACCACCTCTGCATGGTACTTCGAATGTGTTCCACCAAGCATGTGATCGGTAATGAACGGGCATATCTCAGTATGGAGTTCAGAGATTCTGCATTGTTGTTTGTCATAATGTTGTAACGATGGCCAACGAATAGTACTCGTGACCAAAATGAAAACCCCGCTCGCTCCAAGTAGCTGTACGCTCTTTGACTTACCCGACGAAGCTGTCCTATTAGTCGCTCAAACTCTTCAATCCGATAAGTTGTAGCAGCTTGTTTGAGCAGAAATATCGAGCTTGCATTGTTGTATCGTTGTATTAAGTTCTTCTCCGTATGCCACATACAACAACCGTGGTGAGATAACGAAAAGAAGTGAGCCATAACCTTTTCAATACTATTTTTCCGATCGAAAACAAATACGAGTTCATCTGAATTCCCTATAAGATCTTTCAAGTTCGACATAAACCACATCCAAGATTTATTTGTCTCAGCATCCACAATCCCTCATGCTAAAGGGTAAATTTGTTTGTTGGCATCTTGGGCAGTTGCTAATAACAACGTGCCTTTGTATGGAACTTTCAAGTGACTACCATCAACGCAAATAACAGGCTTTATGTACTCTTAGTAACCCCGAATGCTTGCACCGAAAGCTACAAAAAAGTAATAAAACATGTTCTGGGAATCAACTTCTATGTGGGTTATCGTCCCCAGGTTGCATTCTCCTAGGACGTGACAGTATGAAGATAGTTTTTGAAAACTATCCCCTAGTATACCATGTAGCATATGCAAAGCAGCTTCTTTCCCCCTACGTGCTTTACTGTAACTGATTTTCACACCGAACTCACGTTCCATGTCACATGAAATATTGATAGGGTCGTACGATCGGTATGGAGCATCCAATTTTCCCAAAATGTGCTCGGCAATTACAAAACTAGTGGCATGACGATGTGCATTGTTGCGAAAATCTAATGAACAAATGTGAACATTGTTGAATTTACGGATCTTGAACACTGCGGACTGCTTCACTGTCGACGCACGTAGCATCCACTTACAATTGTGGTCTACGCATACAACACTCAACATTTTCATGCTTGACCTTCGCACCTGAAAATGAAAGTGGTCTTGCAAAGCAAGTACACGAATTTTCATGTACAACTCTTTCTTATTGAAAAATAATTGTCTTTCGGCAAGTTCAGATGTATTCACTTTTGTCATCCATCCGTATCTGTCCGAACTTATAGAATGTGAGGGCATTTTCCCTTCCCAACAATCAATATGAGCGACATTTGTACTATTTAACGAGGTGTCCAAGTGCTCATCCAAATATGCATTCCCAGTATCAACAGCCGGAGGTTGTGGTCCATTATTGTTTGAGACACTATGCTCATGATTGAGCTCCTCATCTCGTACGTTGTGGTCCTCATCTGCTACGACGAATTCACAAGCAGGTCTGTTAGCCTCTCTATCCATGTCAACACTTGGGAGCTCGGTTTTCATAACAGTAACGCACAATACAGTTTCATTACGTATTGATCTGTACCAATTTAAGTCTTCGTCATCGCGTAATTCGGTCGGAGGTATATTCAAGTTGGACACTTTGAACTTTAATTTAACATAGGTGTGGGGATCGAGAATACCAAGTTTCTCCTTCAATCGTAACACAAGTCTAGTTAGAGTAATGTTTGTCGGCACCAAAATGGAAGTTATTTTTTCCCCTCTCCACTTCCATTCGTCTTCCACATATACAAATTCTCCCCCATGCGATACGATAAATCTCAACTGATTGTTCATACTTGCAATGATGCGATTGCAACGGTCAGACTTTCTCCCACTTAATACGTTTTTATTTCATAATATTTCAATCCATGCATTAGCGGCTTGCGACATGTGTTGCGTTTCAACAGTTCTCAAGTGTCGAATTCGACAGTTAAATTGTCTATCCCGTCAGTTTATAAATGTCAGGTTCGATATTTAACATGTCGACCCCGATATTTTTGAAATGTCGTGGTCGACATTTTAACTGTCGGAACTCGTCGGAGATAACACAAGGGTTTGTTTGAGATCTTCCACAAATCTACCTATGGAAATATTAATGGTCATAATCAATTCTCAACTACAATATCTTTCCAACATTTAATAAGTCAATATACTTTATTAAATATGTAAGTTTCATATTTGCATAAATGATATGCTATCTTTACCCTTTAAATTTAATTTGGAAAATGTAAAAACAAAAAAAAATTCCATCATCATCTTGTGTTTCACTTTAAAAAATAGTAAATCATTCCATAAAAAATATAAATAATTTGTAACAACTAACCTCTTAAAATGAAAGAAGAGTTCAAAACTAATATTTTCCTTATTAAAGAATGAAGAAGATGAAGAGGAAGTTAGAGTTTGCTAATGGGGTTGGAAGATTTTAGTAGAGTTATTATTTGTTCTTTTTTTATCTATTTTTTTTTTAATCATATATCATATTAAACAATATAATATACATATATCTTATTTAATTATGTCAAAAATAAATTATCAAATCAAAGCATTAATGAGATTGTAAGATTGTACTAATAAGTATTAAATGCTCTTAAAAAGTTGAAAATTAAGGATAATATGGATATTTCACGGCAAAAAAATGACATTTTTACGCAAATGAAATGCCAATATTTATTTTTTACATTTTAAAATACAATGACATTTTTGTAAATTCCCTATCAATAAAAATCAGGAAACCCACAAAATTCGTCGTGGAACGACGTTGATTTAGGGAGAAGCGTAAAATAGGAGGCTACCACAACAATGAGCACTCACTACCCAACTCCACTAACCCCCAATCAGGCCCGCATAGGATGGATAGGCATCGGCGTGATGGGCGGCGCCATGGCCTCCCGCCTCATCTCTGCCGGCTATGCTGTCACTATCTACGCCCGCAACCCGTCAAAAGCTACCTCTCTACTAGCCCAGGGGGCCCACCTCGCTTCCTCCCCGGCGGAGCTCGCCGCCTGCAGTGACGTCGTTTTCACCATGGTCGGCCACCCCTCCGACGTTAAACATGTCGTTATGGATACCCTTTTGCCTTCCGTCAACCCCAACACTGTCATCATTGACCACACTAGCAGCCATCCCGCACTAGCCAGGCACATATACGATTCTGCCCTTGAGAAGCGCTGCCATTCTGTTGATGCCCCTGTGTCGGGAGGTGATATCGGGGCTAGAGATGGGAAATTGGCAATATTTGCCGGTGGGGATGAGGATGTGGTGGAGTGGTTGAGGCCCTTGTTTGATGTACTTGGGAAGGCGACTTACATGGGAGGTTCAGGAAAAGGACAGAGTTGTAAGATCGCGAATCAGATCACAGTGGGTGCGAATTTAGTGGGATTGAGTGAAGGGCTGGTATTTGCAGAGAAGGCGGGGTTGGATCAGGGGAAGTTTATAGAGGCGGTGAGGGGCGGAGCTGCCGGATCAATGGTGATGGAGTTGTTTGGGGAGAGGATGATTAAAAGGGATTTTAGGCCCGGAGGATTTGCGCAGTACATGGTGAAGGACTTGGGGTTGGGAGTGGATGTGGAGGAGGGAGATGAGGACAATGCGACGGTGTTGCCTGGAGCTGGGTTGTCAAAGCAGTTGTTTTCGGGTATGGTGGCTAATGGCGATGACAAGCTTGGCACCCAAGGGATAATTACTGTAATAGAGAGAATAAATGGCCAGTTAGATAAATATTAGCCTTTGACATTGTGATGAGACCGGCACAAAATCAATGTGGTTAGTATTGCTGCATTCTAGTTGCTTCGTATTAAGTATTTGGTGATCACCTATATTTTGTTCAACAAAGTTATACTGGTGTTTCATGGATTGCTTAATACTTACAGTGGCATGCCTGCTTAATACCGACTTGGTGATATAGGATCTTTTGTGTTTTCACATGCAGTGTGGAACTTGTTGTATTAATTACTGAAGGTTTTGGGTTTTGATGGTGTACCTGAATGTGTTGTTTGCATATGGTACTAACAGGTCAAAGTTATTTTGTATATTGGTTTTAATTTAATGGAATTTCAGATGTTCATCTGCATTGTCGATACAGTATCATCTCTCGAAAAAATATTTTATCTACGTGGTGGGCACTTTATGTGTTGCCTTGTTGGTTTTATGAGGTGAGGAACTTTATATATTGCCATGT
The DNA here is from genome assembly GCA_019395295.1 of Osmanthus fragrans. NCBI lineage: Eukaryota > Viridiplantae > Streptophyta > Magnoliopsida > Lamiales > Oleaceae > Osmanthus > Osmanthus fragrans. Next base: position 512,159 of record JAEDXY010000039.1, on the reverse strand, counting down.
TAGTTGTATAGTTGATCTTATTTAGATAGTTTCCATATGGAAATCTGATGCATAAATGGGTCTCCATGTAGCCCCAGGCAATTTTGTACTTGTCAGATGGTCATCTGTTGCTCAAATTCGTGCTCCTGCATCTTGCATCTTCTACTCTCATAAGGGGACGAGTTTTGAGTCTTTGATGAATATTACCATTGAATTTGAAACAATGGTAATCTACTCTAAATTGTTAAAAGTACATTCGGATGCATCTCTGATGTGAATGAAATATGTAGATTTGAATTGTTTTGAAATACAAATAGAAAGGTATCTCAGTTTCAAATGTATTTCACTAAACAAATCTTTTTGTGATTTATCTACCACCCCCGCCTCTTGGTTGGATTTTGATGTTATCCGTTATAAAACAATCATGAATTTTTGGTTTGAGTAACCGAAAATTGCAACTTTTTAACTAATTGATTACGAGGGAGGTGGGTGTTAAGGGGTTCGCCAGAGGAGGTTGGAAGTGTTTGATAAACTGGGGCGGGGGTGAGTGGTGGGGGATACAAATAATAATTGGTAAAAATTTATAAAGAGTAATTTATGTTGCTTATTCATTGGGCTATGATAAGAGAGTGATTATTCGTGCCAAATTTTCTTGCTCAATTCATGATTGAGAAGTTTGAGCTCTTTAGGTTAAGAATACGTCTTTATTTTAGCTAAGTTAAGCTTTTTGTCGAGCCTTACTATTCGATAGATAGCTCCATCTATGAAGTGAATGGTAAGGAAAGAGGGAAAGGAAAGGAATGAATATCTCAAACTCTATTTTAAAACATATGAGGCAAACCTTTCACTAAATGTTAAATTAGCAAGGTTCTTTGAGCCATTTTCTATGGAAGATGGAAAATGGGCTGAAAATATTTTTCCTCCAGCTTTTTTTTGAATCCTCATTCTTTCGTAAATCAGAGTCTCACTCCTTTTCAATTGGAAGAGCTAGATAAATGTGAAAACATAAACTAAACATTTTTTATTCAAACTGAGGGCTGCCACATAAACCATTTTGAAATTTAAAAAATCCATTGAATTTACTTAAGAACTCGAACCTTTTACAGACTTATTAGTTGTAACCGAATATCTAAAAGTGAGTCCAACCATATTATGTCAAAAACATTTACAAGGTAGTTCATATTCAGAACACAAAAAAGCCAGATACAAAAAGAGGACAAGCAAATTATCTTGCGTGATCTATATGTATATTTGAGCAGTTTGGAGCTTTCATTTCTTGTGCATGTAATTCGGATATCACCAATTCGTCAATTTTTCCCATCATTTGCTTCATTGTTGTCAGTGGTGGATTCTCCATCTGTAGCCTTGGATACACCTTCCTCAGCTGTCTTGAGGAGTGGTACACCACTTATTGATATCGATTTGGCCATGGTAGAAACATTCGTGTCTTCTGGTTTGTACTTGTACCATGTTGCCCAATAGAGATAGTTAAAGAAGTTGAGGACACTAAGAATGGCCAGAAACCAGTAGAAGAGATTCAAATTATTCTGGTCCAAGATTTGTCCATGCAACCACCCTTGTTTGCTAGGTGTAATTCTCTTAGTCACGGCATTAATAGTGTCATCAAATATAGTGCTCAAGAAGTAGCCAAATGATAGTGAAATCCATGTAAACGAAGTCGAAAGGGATCGCATGCCTGAAGGGGCTTCCTTGTAGAAAAATTCCAACAGCCCGACTAGAGTGAACATATCGGCTATCCCGAAAATGCCATATTGAAAAGATAACCAAAAGAGACTAATGGGCTTTAATGGATTCTTCAAGGACTGGTGCTTTCTCTTTTCTTCCACTAGGGCTGCAACTGCCATGGACAGGGCTGAAAGGACCAAACCGACCCCTACACGTTGAAGTTGAGTAATCCCTGATGGATGCTTGGTAATTTTGCGTGCAAATGGCACAAAAGTAAATTCATAGGTCGGGATTAGGATGATCATGAAGATTAGGGGGATGAAAGGTATTGATGGAGCAGGGACTTCTAATGCTCCGAGTTTTCGGTCCATTGTGTTACCTTGCTGCACTGAGAAGGTTTGTAGTTGTGCCATACATGTATTCATTATAATTGTGCTGGCTATGATAGGTAACATTCTTGTCAGAACCTTTACTTCTTCAACCTGCATCACTGTGCAGACCGTCCATGGCAAGGGCTCGGCATCTTTGGGAAGAATTGCAGCTTTGTCAAGAGACCTGGATCAGGCCGTGTTATCAAGGAATCATCAGCCATTAGTAAAATAAAAAATGCATTAAGGTACGTAATCTATATTCATCTTGTCCAGTTTACTCAATATCTTGATGATTAAGTTGCATAAAGATTTGAATTGGGGTTTCCTTCGAAGAAAAAATTCAGGTAGTTCTGAAGCCGCTTTGTTTTTCACTGCAATTGCAGTATATTATTAGACTGGAGGGTTAATTTAATCGAGTAACTTTACTTTTTAAGCTTATTGTCAAAAAAATATATATTTTTATTTTGTACCTTGTGAAGCTGCTTTGTTTTTAATACAATTTCCTCCTAATCCTATCCACTAATTGTATATGGTGTACAAAACACACCCTGAATTTTTATTTCATACACATTAGTACATAGGACGTGACAATATTAAGCCCCTGTTTGGTTTATATGAAAATCAGATTTTAGTAGATTTTAATAAAAGTAGATAGAATGTGTGGTTGAAAAAAATGTGAATCCCACATAAATATGTCATTAAAATTTATTGTTGGCTTTTACTGAAATTATTATCTAACTTTTTAGTTGAACTAAATAGACTCTAAGTAAGATTTAAAAAAAAAAGAAAAAAAGCATTTAAAATCTTGTTTATAGTACTTTTGAGCCCCGTCCTACTTAACAAACATGTTGTTAGAGGATAATTTTGTCTAATTCAGCTCCATAGGCTAAAATGGCACCTGACTCGTATCAATGCCACTACGATGTAGTTAAATCCAAGTGGGGGTGGGTCCAAGAAGGAGATTACAGCTTTTTCCAATAATAATGAATTCAACAAATAAATATATAAAAAAGAACAGTACCTAAACTGTTCAGTATGAGCAATGTTGGCCTCTGTGGAAGCTGATTCTCTCTCATTAATCTCATACAATTCACTGGGGCTCTCTGGAGGTGGCAACTTTCTATTCTTTATTGCCACAACAATAACCTGTGAACCGGGGTTAAGAAAAAAAATTACCTGAGAACCCTTTTTTTATTTTAAATCTTAAATTTTGATATGATAGATAAGTCATGACATTAAATTGTGATATAATTGATAAGCAAATCGCGTGTTGGCGTATCCGACTTGTATCATGTCGGACACACGTGTCTGTGTCGGTGCATCATAGATTCTAAGCCTCTCTGAAACTGGACCTAGCCCGGCTCATTTGACACCATTAATTTGAATGCACGGATGGTGCAGTCAGCATTGAAATCTTAAATATCTGAAAATAGGCAAAATGTGTGCACGTGCATGTGACAGAGGAGATAGATACCTGCGCAATTCTTACTAGAGGGCTTTCTCCCGGGACTTGAAGGCGGTAGAAAGGCTTTCCGTGGGCAAGAATGATAAAACCAACAAATGCGCACACAAGAGTTATGAGAAAACCCTTCCACCAGTTATGGTTATTCTTGTTTGTGCTAATGTAAACTATGACAGTGACTCCAACTAATGAACCGGTTACCATACTGAGCAAGAGCCAATTGAAATAACTTGCAAGACCCTTGGCTTCCTTTGGGTCCTTTTGATCAAATTGATCAGCACCAAGTGCAGGAAGTGACCCCCTAACCCCACCTGATCCCAGTGCCAACAAACACAGGGATGGATAGAACATGATTGCTGGTCTACCTGTCATACAATTTGACTTTCCACAAGATGCTGGTTGCAACTTCTTGTCATGAGATTGAATTGTCATCATCATTAGAGCCTAAGGAAATACATGAATACAAACTCATTTCTCAGGATTTGGGACTTGCTATGAAAGAAAGTGTGGGCAGAAAAGAGTGTTGAGGAGAAAACAGGGGAAAGAAAATAACCAATATTTCAACCGTCCCAAAAATCAGACAAGTGTGGAATCTGTTTATATTAGTGTCTGAAATGAAGCCACCAACAACAGATAGCAAGAAAGCTGATCCCATCAAGTTTGTGAGAGTATTCGCAGCACCAGATAGATCAAAATGCAGCTTGAGCCAGAAATACAGCACCAAGCTCACTATGTTTGCAACAAAACTAATGTTCTCCAATGCCACCGTGCCTTTATACAAAATATAGATACAGTTTACAGATTTAAGTAGTCAGAAATATTTACTTACATCTTCGGTAAAGAGGATTGGATAACAATGAATAGTATTAGAGAAGAAAAAGGAGCTAAATTATTGTTCATTATACTTTTCAGTTGGAGTTCTTGGTTTTACCATAAATGAAAGAAGTTGCTTTGAATCCTCCTTTCCCTTGTACTTTCCATGGGTTTAGAGTGTTGTACTCCGGCTTAGCTTCTTCTGCCTGTTTGGATGACATAATACATTAGCGGCATACTTTGTAAAGTGGACTGAATAATACTCGACGATATTAGAGTAGAAAGTAAAGTTAAAATTCTATTCATAGTTGTGTTCAATCCAACTTAGTATTGCATGCATACCAAACGTACTCTTAGACGATATAAACCCCGGGTGGGGGTGGTAGGTGTTAGAAATACGTACCATGGGTGGGAGCTTGGCAGTGAATATGTTAAGGATGGAAATGTGAATATGTGAAAGGAGGGTTTGGCTTGATCATATATATAGGGTAGAGGGGACATTGTATATAATGTCCATTAGCATCTCATTGGTCACCTTCTAGTTCTTACTGTCATTTTTCTCCTCTGTTTCTCTATATATTTAAATATATTCAAAAATATTTCACGGTTGGGTTTAATGTTTACTTCCACAAGGCGTTACTAGTGGAAAGGTGATAGATATATCATATATATGTATATATCGAAATACTTTTGATCCTCGTGTTCTATGGCGATTAATATTTGACTCTTTGACCTTGTAGCCTCCTTTTAAACGGTTCATTACAATCTTGCATGTAAAAGAAATTAATTCAGGAGGATGACATTTTTCAACCATAATATTATTTTCACTTTTAGTTATGTTGAGGCCATTCAGTTTATATTTATATTTATATTTATATATATATATATATATGTATATTTTTTTTTTTTTTTGAAATTATTATCGAAGATTGTGGGAGGGATTATCAGCAGGATAAAGCTAACTGTACACAATTTTTTGAACACAATGGTGTTCCCACCCTCACATGGAATGGGTGTGTACAAAAAATTGTGTATCCCTAGCACAACTCCAGCAGCAAGATGGAATTTTTACGTGCTTTTAATCAGTCATACTTCTGATTTTATTGAGTATAATATAAGCGATTAACTTGTTTTGCCTTGCAAAATAGAAGTTGTCAAGGAGTTGCTCCTCGAGATAGTTGGCAATATATCCAATAATCCAATCATTATCAACTTAGAATCTCACACTTTAGGAGAAACTAATCTTAATGAAAATGACCTTATATACAGTATTATTATTTACTAGTCATATTACTCATATCCAGCCATTTTAGTTGTAGAAGTGCATACAAGGTCATGAACTTGAGGAAATTAAATATATTTGGCTAGAATATGACCCATGTTTAATAAATGAAAAGTTCGTGGCTTTATTTCAGTGGCTTCTTTAAAAGTATTTTCTAGCAATCAATCAAACTTTTATAGGAAAAATTCATATTTAAGGTGTCAAGTTGACTCCAATTCAAAAATCAGATACAAAGTTTAAAAATTCAAAAATCAGGTATATATATAATTAATTAAATATATTTATTAATTAAATATAATAAAGTCACAGATTGTGATTAATAGTCACAGATTCATAATTATAGGTCACATATCATCAAGTTAAGTAGTCATAGATTTTTCGTGGTCACAGATCAAAAATTTTGTAAGTCACATATTATTTTTGACGTCACATATTATTCAATTTATAAGTCACATGGTCACGTAAGTCACAGTTTGTTGGTCACAAATTAATTTTAGTCACATACACCTAATATTTAGTCTCAGATCAGTCAAATAGTTGGTCACAGACACCGTCGCATCCACCGCCGCCACTACCACGAGAGCACCACAACACCACCAACAACAAAGCCACCACGACTAGATTCAATACACTCCCGACAAAAATCATCACAAACACTCATCATCGCGGCCACCAGCCACCATTGCCATCACCACCACCACCATTTTTGTAACATCACTAGCAACACCATCGCACATGCCATCAGTCACCACCGCCAAAACAACATCATACCCCACCACACAACAACCTCCACACACCGCACACACCAACCACAGTCAACACCACACCCCTACACCAACCACCGTCAACACCACACCCCCACAAATGTCTTCCCAATCGACTGTAGCAGAGGCGACAGCGCCGCACAGTAGCTCGACTCCCTTTGGCGGCGGGTGCTTCTCAATGGCGACGACGGTCTGAGGAGAGAGAGAGAGACGAGATGAAAAGTGGCTGCAGCAGCGACGAGGGCGATTCCGCTATCAGCGCTCACATCGCCGCACAGCAGTGACGATGCTGGTGCACTTTCTCCGACGGTGGGTGTTCTCACTGACGACGGCGATCCCAGGAGAGAGTGCTCCAGCATCGTGTCGGTGGCGATTGTAGAGAGAGAGAGAGAGAGTCGAATCTAGAGAGAAGGCAAAGAGAGTCGTTTGTAGAGAGAGAAAATGGTGGGTTGGAAATGAATTTAAGGTTTGATTGATTAAATTAATATATATATATATATATATATATATATATATTAATTAATTAGGTTAATACCTGAGTTTTGCTTATAAATTATTTGTACCTGACTTTTGCACTTGGTTCTTGAAACACCTGGTAGGGTGTAATTTCCTCAACTTTTATCTACTAAATGGTTTGTTTGGTTGGTGGGAAGTGAAGATGGGAATTAAAATTTTGGAAGGTACAGGGTTAGAGTTTTACCACTACTTAGTTATAAAAGTTTCACGTATATGATTTGTAATAAAAATGTGAATTCGCTGTGCATGTCTAAACTTTTAGGGTTTTGCTCTCACAAGAGGGAGGGTCTACGATTATTTTATTGGGTGTGGGCGCCTGATGTACAAATAGCAAAACTTGAACTTTTATATGATATGATTTCAGAATTCTCAAAAACTAACAAATTTCATGTTCTTTTCCATAAGCTTTTATATGATATTAGTATATGCTTTCTTCCCCCCCCCCCCCCCCCCCCCCCCTCCTTTTTTTGCCCTTCTTGGTTTTTAAAGTGTTGATGCTTTCTTTTGTTTCATTCCACTATAAGTGAGTGCATGGCTTTTGGGAGCATTTACCTAAACAATATTGGTAAAATAAGGATTCAATATAACATATATGTTAATGTACTGTAACAAATTTCTCTCGTGAATCCTATGAATTCAAATATATCTTACATGGAAAAAAATTATGTATGCCTTGAAATTGGATACAAGGGTCTTTCCTATTAATTTGGATACAGGGAGGTTATATATCAGTTCTAATTGTTTATAGTTTGTGGCAATGTTTCTTACGTTAGATTGCAATGATCGGAAAGGATAACCGGTAAACATAGTCATATATCTTTGTTCTTTTAGTCGTGATGCTTAACATATTAAATATGTCGTTGGGTAAAATTTCAAGATAAAATGACAAAGTAGGAAGCTTGGATCAAAGGAACCGACAGAGAAATTTAGTATTACATATGACGATCCTTTTAATATCTTATAATTATTGGATCCAGAACTTCTTCCTATATGTTGAAAAGAAAATGACAAGTTGTCTAATATCGTTCCTCCTCTGTTAATAATTTGATAGTAGTTATAATCACACCATAATATTCTTTTGGTGCACGACTTTCTAAATGCACTAGAAGTCCACAATCTATTCTTATCACGCTTATGTTCCCACCTATGTCACGTCATGTTTTTATCATCAAATTTTCATTAATTAACACATTGGTCTTGATAATGATTTCTAATCAAATATTTTGTTCGCAAATCAATGGAAGTTTGATGATAAAAATACCGCTCAAAAGGTTAAAGATATAAGTGCGACACTAAAAGTATAGTTTGGAACCTTAAGTGGCGTCGCAGCCAATATAATCGACCCTTTGTTGATACTTAATTCCCTTTGGTTTAGCTAAAAAAACTGACAAAATTTTAATTCAAAAATCAATAATTAATTTTAACTGCACGTTTCATTAGACTTATAATTTTAATCAACTTTTCTAAATTCATTTTATCAACTAAAAATCTAAATTTAGTAAAATCAAACAAGAGCTAAAAAGGATGTTTTACCTAGGATCAAAGTTATGAAAATGGATTCAAGGTGTACCACAAAATTAATGATCCCTAATTGCAGTAGAATAAAAGGAAAGTGCGGTGTCCCTCTCAATAACCACAGTTGATATTTAAAATGATACTTTACCGAGGGTGGAAGCTCCCAAAATTAATGATCCCTGCTTGTTCATTACGAAAATTGGTACTCAATGTTTCTTTTCCTTTTAAAAATTAGCTTAGACATAATGAAATGAGATTAAAAAAGAGAAGTACGTAATGAAATTTGTCAATTATCATGCTCAGTCGTGTTCAATTTAGCAGAGGCTTTATTTCGAAGGCGTTTTGTTTTTTAAAGATGATGATGATTGTAATGAAATTTGTCAAGCGTGATGCTCAGTCATGTTCAAATTAGCAGAGGCATCATTTCGAAGCCTTTATTTTTTAAAGACAATGATGACACAATCCTATTTCTTCGTTTCATTTGTCAAAAGTATATCTCTAAAACATATATTAACCTATATGGATTTATTTTTTGAGCATCCACTTGATAAAGCTACTTTGTCATTCTCATCCCTTTATCTTTTATTACAACTTTAAGGAAATCCGTAAGATTAGAAATATTAGTATTGTAGGGGAGAGTAGCTCGAATAGAAGCGTGAGAACACATAAATCATGTACAACTTTCTACTTTCTATTAATTTACTTATAATTTCCAGAAAGTTAGAATATCGAGATTTTTGGATACATAATTGAGAATGCTATCTTTTTCATTTCATTAAATCCCATTTTTAAAAGGATCCAATAGAATCCTAATCTATAAGGAATTTTAAATTTTAGTCTAATATATTAATTAAAAGACTACCATAAGAAAAATGATTAATCAAAGGGAAAAATCTACAACAATATATATATATATATATATATATATATATATATATATATATATATATATATATATATATATACACACACACATTTTAAAGAGTGATGTTATTCATAGTCAATGACTGCAGTAATAATTTTATGTGACAGTTTGTTATTTGAGACAATAGAATTACATGAAACTAACGCTTTTAATAATAAGTTGTCACATATGATGACTATTGTAGGCGTTAACTATGAATAGCATTATTTAATTTTGTCAAAATGATTCATTTTCCATACATAGGCTACATCAGCAAATTTTGTCGCAAAAGTTTTGAGAGAGAGAGTGAGAAGTAATTTTGCTCGACTTAGAACACTGGATAAAACTCAAGTTCAGAAGTTTGTAAATGAGATTCTATGAATGAAAGTTCGAGACTTAATAGCACCACGAGTTAATTGTGCACGTATTACCTAAAGTGTTTCTCTTGACTGATGGAAAAACTACAATTTCTTGTTAAAACAATGAGAGAAAGTTACTTCCCTTCGATATGAGATAATGAGAAGGTGCATTGAATTTTATATCTTTCTTAATAGCTACTTGCATTAGAATTTATATATTATTGTGCTTGAACCTTTTGCCTTTAATCAAAATGTAGGATTTGATTTTTGTCTTTTGAAGGATCCAATTATTAGAGGACTAACTAACTGTTTGCAATCAATAATTGTAGGCTAACTAAATTGTCACCACGTGAATAACATTTTAATTACATAAGATAATTTTCACAAAATTTACTCATGGTCAAACTTATGTCCTCAACCTTTTTTTTTTTTATCATCAACCTTTCATTAATTATCACATATTGTTTCTACTGACAATTTTTGCAGTCTCGACATCTAATTGTTCAACTTCCCAATTAAATCGAACAACTAGAGCAAGAATCATTTTTATAATTTTATACTTAATTACAGGAAAAAAGATCGCATTGTACTCAATACCCTCCCTTTGTGTAAAGCCTTTAGCTATCAGCCAGACTTTGTATCTCGAGGGGTCAGATGGTGTATTTCCATCTTTTAGCTTGAAAATCCATTTGCACTTAACAATCTTTTGATTATTAGGATTCTTCACTAATTTCCAGGTTTCATTTTCAAGTAAAGATCTCATTTCTTCTTTAATTGCAATTTTCCAATTCTCAGATTTGGAATCATTCATAGCTTCTTCAAAGGAAGAAGGTTCTGAATGCTCAATAGTTTCACTAGAAATCAAGGCAAATGCGTTAGGTTATTAGTTTCATATTTTGGGTTATGTTTGACTTGCTTTCTTTCTCCATCTCTGACCAATTTGATAATTTTGTGTGCTTGTCTCATTGATTGGTTCAGTAGGTGTCTCGGCTTCAGTTTCAACCTCAGTTCAAGGTAGATTTACTTCAACTTCATCTGTGTTACCAACATTTATATCAGGTTGTTGAACACCAATTTCAGGTTGAGTAAGGCTTAATCTAACAAGCTTCACCTCACTCTGTGAAGTAATCCGATCAATTTGTTCTTTGGACTTACTTTACTTTTCAAACATGGCATTTCAGACTCATTAAAAACCACATTTATGTTATTAGTGATCTTATTGCCCTTAACACCTGACACCCATGACATGTACCCCTTCAGGATACCCAATCACAACACATTTAGTTATCCTAGGATCTAATTTACCCTCAATTTGGTGTGCATACGCATCACAGACAAAGATTCTAATGTGGGACAAGTTTGGTGGCTTTCTAGTTCATAGCTCCTATGGAGTTTTAAACTCTACAAAACTGCATGTGGTCTATTTATAAGATAAACAACCGTACATACAGGTTTAGCTAAGAAACCTTTAGCTAATCCAGAACTGATCAACGTACACATGACTTTATTCATTAGAGTTATGTTTATTCTTTTAGCAATCTTATTTTGTTGAAATATGTCTTTAACTGTTCTGTATCTCACAATCCTTTTTTGTTTGCAGAAGTTATCAATCTCAATGTTACAAAATTCCAAGCCATTATTAGTTCTTAGAGTTTTTAACTTCTTATCCAGTTGAATTTCAACTATCTTTAACCAAAATTTATATTTTTGAAATGTCTTAGACTTGGACTTTAATGTATAAATTCATACCTTTCTAGAGTAGTCATCAACTATAGAAAAGAAATATTTATTCCCACCAAAAGTCGGATGACTTTCGGGTCTCCATAAATCTGAGTGGACATAGTCTAAAGGCCTATTTGTAGTATGAGATCCAGTCTCAAAGCTCACCTTATGAGACTTACCCAACACACAGGTTTCACAAAATTCAAGATGTTCTATTATATCTTTCACAAGTAGTTTTTGATTAATTAATAATTTTAAACCTTTATTCCCAACATGACCTATTCTATTATGCCATGGTTCAGATCTATTTTCAGTTATGGCCAAAGAATTAGCATCTTGGGGACTAATTGTTTCTCCCATAAGATAGTACAATTCATTTCTCTTTGGTCCCTTTAAAGTCACCAAAGATAGCTTTCACTTTCAAAATGTTATTATCGAATTTGAAAGAATGTACATCATCTTCAAGAGTTCCCAATGGAACGAGATTTCCTTTCAGGTTTGAGACACGTCTCACATTTTTTATTTGCCTAACAATGCCATCAAACGTCTTGATGGCAATGTCATCAATTTTAAGAACAATTGGAGAGTTATTATCATCTATATACATTTTCCTGGGTTCAATTTTTTTTAGTTGTAAAATGAAAACTTATTAGGACATATGTGGAATGTACACCGTGAATCCAAGATCCAATCCTTATCAACCTCTTCATTAGACACAATCATTACAAGTAAGTTTTCTAGTTTAGAACTTACAACATAATTATTTAATTCACCATTATTTTGTTCCTTCGGTTTTTTTTTTCCACTCAAAACAATCTCTCTTAAAGTGTTCTAATTTCCTACAATGGTAACAATTTTTATTGCTTTTATCTCTTGATTTAGATCTGGCTTTATATTTAGATTTCAACTTCCTGTTTTGGAAATTATATATTTTTTTTTTCAATTTTTCCTCTTACAACATACTCTCTTCTCTTGAACTTGTTTTAGATTCGTTCTTGACGTTCTCAATCCCAAGATCTTAGAGCACTAGTAACAATTGTTTGTGTTAGAGCATCTCTTAAGTATTTTATAGCATTCCTGATATCCTTATAGGAATCAAGCAAGGACTTAAGTAGAATTACATCAATGTCCTCATCATCAAATTTCTTGTCATTATGAGTAAGGCTCTTAACTAGAATACTAAAATCACTCAAGTTAGCTTCTAGTTCTTTCTTAGTATCCATTTTAAAACTAAACAGTTCCTCTAAGAGGTAGATCTTATTAGACAATGTCTTGGTAAAAAACACAAAACATCTAGTGCACTCCACAAGGCTCTAGGAGTTTGGCATCTTCAATTTGTCTTACAATATTATTATAGGTGCAAGATAATTAAACTATATACAATTCGATTCATATCTAGAATTTCATCATTTGACCTAAGATAAAGATCTAATGATATGATCCAGGATAGGTCCCGCGTGATTTTAAGTGCAATGTTCATTGCATCATCGTTATCTTTGAGTTTCTTGTTTCACATTGTTGGGTTCAAAATCCAAAACAAATCTGGGTGAAATTTTGAGGCTTTGTGATCAAGAGGTCGTTGGTTTAATATATCATCGATTGCTTGGTTCAACGTTTAGAGGTTAAATCCTAAACATTGGTCGTATTTGGGCGTTCTTGGGATCCGATTCATTCTCCTGTGGGTTCGATAGCGTTCGTACTAACCGGGTTCGCATCAGGTGGTATCAGAGCTTAGACCCCAAGATCAATGTTATATCTTTTATTACTTTTGAGTCTTGTGCTTTTTCTTTTCTTCATTGTTCTTCGTATTCTTGTGTCCAGTAACAGTTTTAGAGTCTTTGATTCAAAAAAATCTCAAAAAAAATTTCAAAAGTTGATTTTGTGCTCAATTTGAGTCCAAATCAACTTTCGTCTGTTTCATTGTTATCATAGTCGATTTTCGAATTTTATAAAAAAAAAAGTACTGTTCACGTCCGAGATTTAAAAAAAAAATTATTTTTTGATTTCTTGAAAATTGTCCAATATCCTATCATCTATCTTAATTCCAAAATTCATTTGTGTTAAATTAAATTATTCACTCATCTAAATTATCTAACTATTTCCTTGAGTCAAAATTCAATTTTGTCGGGTCAAATCCAATTTAAGAATCACTTTCTTGAATCTATTTAAAAATTCAATCACAGGTTGTCCAATTCAATTTCCTTTGAGTCACATCCCAACTTGACTCAATTCAACATGTTTGAAGGGTAGTGTATGAGTTATTATGGATATGATGTTGATAGGAGTATAAAAATGACAATTCTACAATTTAAGAGTAGGAATGATCCCGATGCATATTTGGCATGGGTAGAAAATGTAGAATTGAGGTTTGATTGTCATGACTATTTAGAGGAGAGAAAATTAAAGTTAGCTGTTAACACTTTTGTGGATTATGCAATTACTTGGTGGGATCAGTTAACAAAATCTAGGCCAAGGAATGGTGAGAGGCGTATTGAAACTTGGGGTGAGTTGAGGAATATTATGAGATAACGTTATGCGCCTAATCATTTTTGTAGGAAGGATCGGTGTGATCGAGAATTTCGAGATGAGCCTAGGAGATATAGTGGAGTTGGGTATTTGAGTGAAGAGAAAATACCGTTTGTAGGGCATGTTGGTAGTATGTCAAGCAGAAGGACTATGTTGGATTATGAGCGTGACCTCGCAGAGCTTTGCGACTTAATTAGTCAGAGGGAGAAACAAAGGAGCTCGAGAGAACATAGTAAGGTGGTTGATTGTAAGAAAAAAGAAGAGATGCCACAAGAGAATAAAATGGAAGTTGAGAGTGAACATCCAGAAGGGAATGTGGAGTTGCAAAAAGAAATTGAAGAAGAATTTTTGGAGGGAAAGGAGTTGGAAGTGAGCATAAATGAAAAAAAGCCTGAAATTGAGGAGATTATGGTGAAAACTAACAATTCCCTCTCTATTTTGAATATTGCTGTTTTGTAGGTTACTGAAAATTTGATTCCAGAACACACTCCTACGGGAATACCACTCGATCCAGGAATTAAGTTTCAGTTATATTTTCTTATTTAAAGAAAATTGACTTTGTGATTCCCGAGGAGACGAAAGAGTTTCAAATGTACTGGAGGAACTACATTTGCGGAGCATTGACTGAAAAACATGAATTGAGGGACAACGTTGACACATTGGAATTGCCATTATCACAAGTGCTAGAGCCAAGTAAAGCAAGGAGAAGACACAGTTATTCATCAGATGAAGTTGCTATTGGAGCATTCCAAATTTGTAATATTAAACAGCCAAAGCGGGAGCACTTTGATCAATGTAATGAAGATTGGGTTTACAACCGATGGCGGCGTATTCGAGGCAAAAAGAGGTCCAAGTTGCATCCAAGAGGTGACAGACCATTCCATGTGCTTGAATTGATTGGAGGCAAGGGCTACAATTTGAGCATTCAATGTTTGGATTCGAGAACGATTCATTTCGAAGAGAGAGCGGATGATATGATCCAGGATAGGCCCCGCGTGATCTTAAGTGCAATGTTTATTGCATCATCATTAACTTTGGGTTTCTTATTTCATCTTGTTGGGTTCAAAATCCAAAACAAATCCGGGTGAGATTTCGAGGCTTTGTGATCAAGAGGTTGTTGGTTTAATATACCCTCGGTTGCTTGATTCAACGTTTAGAGGTTAAATCCTAAACCTTGGTTGTATTTGAACGTTCTTGGGATCCGGTTCATTCTCTTATGGGTTCGATAACGTTCGTACTAACCGGGTTCGCATCATCTAATGACAAAAATGAACTAAGCATGAAATAAAAACAGTAAAGAGCACCATAAAATGTCCACCCAGTTCAAAAAATTGCCTAATCAGGGGGGCTCAGAGGTTAACACGTCATTATGTGTAAGATGACATTCCAAGATAGAGTACAGTCATTAAGACACCCAAATCAAAAATAAGATTTGGTCACTGATCCATATGGATCTCACAAATCGTGACCTTAATCAATATTAGAACTAGGAACCCTCAACCTTGTACAATATACAGATTACCGGCCAAACCTAGGGCCAAATACTATTGTAGCAACACTAATTACACATGATCCTATACAACAGATTAAGATCTCATATGAGATCACGAACAAAAAGATCAAAGAAGAAGAACTCAATAGAGTTGAACATGTCCTTTTATTTGTGTGCATATAGTGGTACAATTGCTTGGTTAAATTATGCAAGCTTGCCACATATTTGATCACTCTATAAGAACATTATACTAATATTGTGCCACCCAATTGGGTTGTATGATATTTATTGATGTATTATACATAATGAACATGTTTAATATGTTGAATAAATTGGTGGATGAATTATATTTCATTAATCAAAATACGTGCATGAAAATATGATAAAATCGTAACATATTGGTGCCGAATCCAAGATACATGCATAAAAGTATGCAAAATGACGACTTACTGACATTTGGGAAAATGTAGAAATTCAAAGGAGATTAAATGAAGCGAGGTATATGAATGCAAAATTCCTTAAGACAAATTTCGTCCCTACACTATACTAATAGGATCAAACAGATGTCTGTCATCCAAGATACAATGTTTCTTCCAAAATTAGTATAGCACAATATTAATTTAGCTGAGCGAACCGACACTTGACCGTACTCTTCTCATTAGGAAGATATTGAATACTAAATATCAAACACGAAACTTAAAAATAATTTAGAAATTATTTTAACACATTTTTGTTGGGAATTTACTTAAACATGCACAACGAAAATAACACAAATTTCAATTTCCACCAAGAATATGCTTTGTGTTTCGATAAAAATTGTACATTTCTTTGGATTTGCAAACTTCTTTCCTATTCCTGTAGTTCCAGCAATTTCGATTTGCCTTCCACAACTGTCTAACTATCTAGCCTCCAATGGAATCCACACAGGGAACAAGATTGAGAGAGAACCACGATTTCTTTTATTGTGCTAGCAAGAATAATGAAAAACTCTATATCTTACAAACTCTAGCAGCTTATTTATATAAGCTCAAACGAGATTGACCCGTCCTTTAAACTTAACCCGATCCAATATTTAATTAATCCAATTAATTAAATTAAATTCAGTCCATGAATTAATTAATCCAATTAATTAATTCGGGTCAATTAATAAGCAACCCAATTAATAAATTATCCAACGTTTGTCAATCAATTAATTGGTAACTCTTATTCTTCTAGTTCTCCTTTTGTGTGCGACCCATTAGGTTCCCAATTACGATTTCTAATGACATAAATTATTATTTTGATCTAATCAAAATCGATAAATCAAAATACCCTTTTGATTTATCACTAATTTACATTTGTCGTCACAGATTGACATCTAGCAATATTTCAGGACAATACATGTGACGAAAAATATCACGTGGTATAACAAAATCAAACTTGTTCATTTAATGTGAAACTATAATCATTTCGTCAATATGATCTGACCAATTACGAGATATGGATGCGTCAATCTCAATTATCGATCATATATTTCATTCCATTATTAAGTCAATGTAAGTTGAAAAGGAATGAGTCCATCTTGACCAATGATTTCGTTATCAACTTAATTGGATGAAATGTAGATCAAAATCTCTTACTATCTAGAGTGACGAATCATCTATTAATCACTCATAACCTTCATATGATTTTTCACATACCCGGACGATGCCGTATTAGCTGCCTTGACAGATCAACATCCAATATCACCAAAATATGACTATACTCATATAAGGCACTATGATGACCTCAAGTCGAATGACCAATTTCGCTACCGAACGTTAGAGATTAACCACTGACACTCAGATAGTTATCCATGTGGAATCTCCCAGCGGGTCTCTAATGTTTTATTCTATAACAAAACATTCACGTGTTCATTTAAGTATCACTACACTTTAGTTTGTGAGATCGGCTACTTACTTCACAAGTAAGAAATGTCACACGTGATGATCTATCCGTAATAATGATATCTGTATCTCGTTATTACTTACGATCACAGATGATTTAAGATTCAATCATATGTAATTTGTATCTCACAATCACAACTCCTTGTGATTAACAAATTACTGATACTTGAATTTACGAACTCTATTATTTAGTATCATAATAAATCTTGCTAAAATCAATACATTAAACATTTATCAAAAGTACTTATGCCCAAAATTGATTGGACTTAGGGCATAACACTTACAATTTTGGAGAAAGAAAGGATTAGAAATCAATTATAAGGAATTGATTTGGAGTGAATGATGAAATTAGGAGGGTCCTTCACATCCTAATGGTTGCTTTTTTTAGCAAAATTAATTCCAATCATTAGATCACACCATTTCAAGATTGCACTTTATCAAAATGTTGTGACTCTTTATTATGCACATTTTGCATTTGAAGAGTCACGTTCAATCAACGCACTTATTGAAGACATTTTTCAATTCACACCTTTAATCTTTATATAATCCTTAAATTCCAACATAAAAAGCTAGAATATTGAGCAAAATTAGAATGTTCAAATGATGAAAAGTACTTTAAAATACATCCCTATTTTTGTACAATACGGCATGAATCGGAGTCACTTGAAACCTAAGTGCAAATTTTTTCAGAAATCACTCCATCTTTCGTAAATTTTCTAGTGTAAACTATTGATGCCACTTTTCATATTTAAAAGGGCAAATCTTGATAAGGATTATTGTCCAAACAAAGTGGAGATTAAGAAATAAAAAGATATGAACCTCAGATTAGAAGATTATTTTACTGAAATTCCTATATGTGTGTTGGATCCCATCAATAAGTGGGTAATCAATAAACTTTGTAGCTGATCATTAATCTAATCTCTCTTATAAATTTAATGTACAAAATTCTCAGACCAACATGCATATGTCCCTACGCCTTTCTTTCTGCTGGTTTTACTATTTGTTGTTTTAGTTGAGTCAGGGCGGACCCAGACAACTTGAGTTAGGGGGTCACAATCAAAAATTATACTGTACCTTCCAATTTATTTATTTATGAATTTATCCACCCCCTTGAATCTCGAACCTTATGAATTTGAAAATACGATTTAATTATGAATATCAATATTCTTAAATTGTTTAACAATCCATATCGAGTAGAATTGAACATATTTTTACATATGACTCGACTATATTCTATGACGGATACGAACATATAAAAACGCATTGTATATTTATGAATACTTAAAGATCATCAATAAATTGACGGGTCGTGATTAAATCTCAAAATTCTTGTACAATTATTGATGAATTATTGCACAAAAAAATCTGAAATTATTTTCTAATTATGATCCTGCCGTCCGACCCTCTCCCTGCGCGTCCGTCTTTTTATTGCCATCAGCCACCAGCCTCCTTGTCGAATTACAAGTCCAAAAAATCTCAGCTTTGTCAATTTTTGAATTCCAATTCCTTTGCAATTTCACTCTTCTTCTCAAACTTATCTGCCACCAACTGTTGTTTTGTTTCAAAAATGTACCCAAGTCTTTAGATTTCATTCCAAGTCCCAAATTGATGCCCATTAATACATTATTTTTCTCCAAGTCCTCAATTCTTTTAAAATAATGCAATTCAATGTCTTTTTTTTTTCTTTTTTTTTTTTTTTTTAAATTTAGTTCAAGTCCTTCAATTTCCAAATTACGGAATTTGATTCCTAAAATTACAAATTTCAATCGATTTTGTCCTTCTTTCTTTCCAATTGCTTAGAACGAGTCCAATACTGAAACAAAAGAAAATCAACCTAAGTTAAGTCGAAACTGACACTTTGATGATATAAAATTTTAATAATATGACCTATATAAGTGCACAAAATGCACTTATCAGTTGGATTAATGTATGACGTACAATTGTTCGAAATGTTTAACCATTGTGAGCCGAGGTGAATTAATTGGATTAATTGACGTTGGACCTATTGCGTTAGCGTTTACTAAACTTAGCCCTTGTTTGTTATGAATTAAAATTTAGATTTTAATTTAAGTCAAAATCAATAATTAATTTTTAACAATATATTTCATAGAATTCACAACTTTTTAACTGCAAATTTCATCAAATTTTAATAAAATCTACCAAAAATTAATTTTAATATTCACCAAACAGGGGTCTAATATTATTAGAGTTTGTAGTAACCGACCTACATAATCGTAGTCCAGGTTTATGATTTTACAAGACTTCGTCATTAAATTTTTACTAGCACAAGAGATAGCAAAAATATAAACCTAATACTCTCTAAAGCCCCAATCACCGCCATCCACCATGGAGTTGGTCGGAGTTTCAATTTGTTCTCGTCGTGCGAATTTTTATTAGATGCTAGACATATGAACAGTTGTGGTATGATGAAATCGTAGTATATCAAGTTCATAATCATTCAACCTCATGGAAATTGCAAGAGGTATACCTCCTATCACACATTTTATTTAAACACAAAGGTGATTTGACTTCTGTATATTGAATTCAATCTTGCTGTTCGTACAGGGAAGTAGTTTACCACTTCCTTGATATTCTCTCACATTTTGGGGTCCCACCTTTTTTTTTTGCATTGTTTATTCACACGGGTTCCATTACATGTGAGTGGATGTCAACTAAGTGATAATGAATAGTCCTGTACAAATAGATTTATTCATATTGAATTTTCGCATATCCAACAAAAAATTAAGTGATTTGACACTTGGCTTTCGTTCAACTAGCAAGGGAGACGAAAATTTCGCTAATATAAAAGTCAGGGACGGATACAGTGGGGGGCTGGCTGGGCTGCAGCCCCCCCCCCCCCACTCAGGTCCAATTTTTTTTTTTTAAAGGTTTTTTATATTTTTTTTTTGAAAAAACTGTTTTTTCACGTAAATTTTTTTTTTTTTTTTTTTTTTTTTGCGCAGTAGCTCGGCTTGAAATTTTGTAGCCGGTCTCGAATCAAATCCTGGATCCGTCCCTGATAAAAGTAGAAATATATAACAGAATACAGAGTACTCAAACTCAAATACCCACCCAGACGGAGTAAAGGCTATCAAGTAAACAAAAGGCACAATGCAAAAACCTGCACCAAAATTTAAAGGATTTAAATTTCACGTCTCTTTGACAAAATTTCTAAATGAGATGTTTTGCAGATTTTCTTGAGGAAAAGGAGCCATGTGGTTTATTATGGATTGCTTCAATGAAGAACTTCATCGAATAGTATGAAAAATTCTACTTTTCTCCATTTCAGTTTAACAAATCTAGAGAATCTAACAGCCACACTTTAGAATATTTTCAAGAAAGGAATCCCTAGCCTTTTTGGTTTTAACTATGGGAAGCTTTTATCTTAATGAATCTCTTAGCGATCCTTTTTTGGTGAAACAACTAAACAATGAATTTTTGTAACAAAAAATTGCTCGTTAAAAATAAAATTTCTTGTATTGATTATCCAATATTGAAAATCCCTTTAAAACCAAGAGGTGGAAAGTGTGAACATGATTTTGGTCAATGACGAACGCAGACATTTTGAGTTAGATGGCAGAATCAAATATGCAAAAATAGAGGTGAAGATCAAAACTAGTACCCTACATCCGCTACATTTCTTCCTCAAACTTCAGTCTTTACTATCTCTTCCTCTCTATCACTTATGCTTCATAGTATTGTGCTTATATGTTTTCTTATTGCATATTGGAATATTAATGAGATCACAGGTAAGTGTGTGAAAGACTTTAAACGAAATCAATATCATATATGGTGATATAAAGGCTACTTGTTTTTTTATCTTATTAAAAATCGTAGTAAATGTTACGGTGCGACAAAGTGGCCGATTTAAAGAGTTAGACGCCTCTTTTTAAGACGCACATTTGATGTATGTTTAACTATTTTCGATATCCGTTTCAATCATTCGATATCTCTGTGATGTAATTTTTGAAATGAGTTTCGAGATAATGTAGGCGATTCATGGATTTGGCTAACATACGATCATCAAAGAATTCTTAAAGTTAACATGTTATTGTAATTCTCAAAATACTAGTTTGAAACGGACTATTTTGATGCGCCTAACATTTGCTATGATTGGCTGTTTCATGCGTTATTAACGAAGTGAAAAATTAGACCTTGAGCACTTCAAAATGCTATAATGTATGCGATATTTCAACTTCGTTTGACATCCCGTAATAAACCCAAAAATTGAAACAAAAACATGAAAAATTTAATTGTGGTAAAATAGGGGCTTAATTTATATACATTTTTATAGCGTGTCAGAGTAGAAAAGTAGGAATTGGCATCCCGTAATAAACCCAAAAATTGAAACAAAAACATGGAAAATTTAATTGTGGTAAAATAGGGGCTTAATTAAGCCCCGTTTGATTCCCATTTTGGGGAATAAAATACATTTTGAATAGTTGATTAATGGAGAATGTATGATTGAAAATTAAAGAAAAGTTTTGGATTTACGTGTAATATTATTTTATTAAAGAATGTGTGGTTGAAAATAAGAGAGAGAAAAATAAATTTTGAGAAAATAAGAATCAAACATGGGCTATATACATTTTTAAAGCGTGTCAGAGTAGAAAAGTAGGAATTGATTTCAGTCCCACAAGTTCGGGAATCTAAATGTCATTTAAATATAATTCAAATTACATCTGGGTTCCATTTCAAAATCCTGAACACTAATCTTAAAATCAATGATCAAGTTGGAGGGTCACGTGATCCACCAGAACCCACTATAGGTCTGCCAATGTTTTTGGTACTAGAAAGCAAACCCCATCTAGTAACACATGGCCGCACATTAATAGTAACAAAAATTTCATAGCTAAGAAGTTAAGCATCACTCATTTCAAAACTAAGAATGAAAGTTTCAAATTTCAAAATTTAGATTTTTTTAAAAAAAAATTAAAATTATTTATTAAACATATATTTTATTAATTAGATATATTAAAGCCACAATTCTATATAATTTGATCACAATTTATGAATTATCTGGTTACAAATTAATTTTCGATCACAACATATCAAATTATTGGTCGTAACTTATTTCTCGTTCACAAATCAAAATTTTATAAATCACAAATTATTTATCAATCACTAATTAAAATTTTTATAAATCACGAATTATTCATCGATCATAAAATCAAAGCTTTTATTGATCACAACTTATTTATTTATTGCAAATTATTAGATAAATTGTCACAATTAATTTTTCGATCACAATTTAATCAATTGTGAGTCACAGTCACAATTTTTAGGTCATGTATTACAAATTAACCAATTATTGGTCATAACCAACAAAATAATTGGTCATAAGCATCCATCCCCATATTAATCCTCCCACCACCACGACCATCGCCACGACAACCACCATCACTATCACCATTTTCACTAGACCTGGCAAAACCACAATAACCTCCCAAATACCAACAAAATTGTCGCAATGTCGCCCAACCACGAACAAAATCATCGTCACCACCACCACCACCATTACAATTCCAACATACAAAAACCAAACAAATGCCTGTTTCCACCACCATCACCACCTATAATACTACCATCGCAACCCAACACTGCACCGTCACCACCACTGCAACCACTACATAGTTCGTCCCACTCCACCGCCGTCGCCACCAACAACCACCACAACCAAATCATATCACATGGCATCTCACACATAAAGCACCCGCCACAACCACCACCATCAGCACTGCCGACCACCACATCACCGCACAATAGATCGAATCAAAAACAAAAAAACTCCAAAAAATCGAGGCGACATTGCAGATTCGAGCAGCAGCAGCGTCGCTTCACTGCGCGTAGTTGCGTCGTCTGCAGCCAGGGCTGCTGCGCGCAGCCAAGACTCCGAGGCTGCGCTGCGCTGCGCAACTTCAGTAACATGACGTTCCTTTAGCGATGCACAACTGTGCCTTACCGCCACCGATGAGGATGGTTCCGGTACCGGATAAGGGAAGGAGAGTGGGAGAATAATAGAGACTGAGAAGAGAGAATGATGGAGATAAGGAGAAATATTTTTTACGATTTGGGTAAATGTCTTAGGGTTTGGACTGATTTGTAAAAAGTGAAACCTTTTATTTGATTTTAGAACACATATCTTTAAAGTAGGGTCTGATGTAATTTTCACTAAGGAACATGTTAGCATAATTTATCTAACATGTCATCCTTTAAAAATTTAAATTGTTTGTTATATGATCATTTTCTATCACATATTTACATAATAAAATATTTTACACACAAACCAATAAAATTTCTTTACTTTTTAACCGTACATTCTTCAAAAAATAATATTCAATAACTCATTATTCTTAAATATATTCTATCAAACAGTAATAAGTTTGATCTGTCACATGCTAACCAATAGCTCGGCCAATCTATTGTAGCGCTCAAATATAGGGGTGGGCGTGGGTTCGGTTGGGTTATTTTTTTTTTCAACCCAAGCCCAACCTAACATAATCGGTTTGATCGAAAATCAATTCAATCCAACCAAAACTGATCAAATTTGGATAAGTTTGGGTTGGGTTGGTCAGTTGTTTGGGTTTTGGCCTAATTAAAGTTGGATCCGGTTTATTTGTTAATTTTTGATAATTTTTAGAGTTTGAAATTACTTGAAAACCTCTGTTTTTTAAACACATATATAAGAAATTCATTCTAAAAATAATGTATAAATAAGTTTAAAATTTATGACGAATTTTTTTTTACAATTTTTTGGAATTCATTCATTTCATCATCATGTATTTAATTTTTACTTAATCGTCAAATAATATTGCATTTGTACATAGTATTTATGTGAATTGGTCTATGTGAAGAAAATTGACGTTTACAAATATAAGTCATTCTCTTGTCTTGACACTATTATGTTTATTTATTTATTTTTCATCTTAGTTATTAATTTTTTAATTCATCGGGATGGGTTGGGTTTTAATTCATAACCTGAGACCCAACCTCAAATTCAATTTTTCAACCCAACCCAATTAAACTTAAAAAATCGAAACAAACCGATCTATTTGGTTTAGGTTGGTCGGATTGAGTGATTTGAGATGAGTTTTGCCCAGTCCTACTCAAATGAAGTCACACAGCACAAATTCCTAAGTTACATCAGATATGCAAATGATAAAAATACTTGGAACAAGAAATAAAGCTGTACATCTTAAAATGTGCACAAACGCCTCATACCAATTATTGAAAATCATGAAAGGTTCATTTACAAACAATCAAAAGTTGAATAAAGAAGCAAGATTTAGTATTTATAGAATTGAACAGGATCTACCGTAATAGGTCTCATAGCTAACACCAACAAGTTTGCATTGCTTACAACATGCTGGTAGCGTACAAGGTTTAGGGGATTTTTTGGGAGATTTTGGTTTAGGAGGATCAGGTTTCTTTGGTGGCCCAACACTTGTAATTTCAGCATATTTTCCAGTCTTTCTGATGGATGTGACGACACACACGGGATCAACACTCCCCACAACAGTTAATGTGCCCTTCTCAGCATCCACTGTTACCGAATCAACAGCTGCTCAATCACAAGAAAAATCCCAATATCAGAATCGTTCTGTAAGGTCGACTGTATGTATAGTGTTCATACTAAACATGCATTTGATGTATATGTTACGTCATACGTGTTTGTCCTACTAACTTGCTATTTTGGCGTGTTATGTCACAACTTGTCAAGCGATCGATCGAATTTACCACATTTTTTTGTTTTATTATAAGATGGTGATCAATTGACTTCAATAGTAAAATCTCTTACAAGTTAAACCCTATTTCCAAAACGTTGTAAATTGGTACTATTAAGAAGAAAAAGATCTCACATGTCATAAGTTATATTAGCACGAACAAAAATATACACATAATGTCTAATAGTATCTTGATCCACAGTCGACAAGATAAATGTACATTATGTATAATTAGATTCCAACAAGATCGAAGATGTACCTGTAAGTTTGGCAACCGCTTTCAGAACTTCAATCTTGCATTTCAAGCAGTTAATGGTGACCTTGAGCTCAGTTTTCTGTCACAAATTGGCAAAGAAAAATATCAGAAGATTAAGAAACAAGAAGTTTAGGTTAATTCGTACATCATCATACCTTAGTACTCATAGTGGAAAACGAGATGAATGAACTTGACAGTACCCAATACGAGAAATAGAGTATACATGTAAAGGAACCCTACTAGTAGGAGAAAATTCAAAATATTCCAATTGCAAATATAATACAGTACGTTACTTTCATTGACATGGAAAAAAATTGATGATAGGACGACAAGTAAACTGTCTCTGTTTCAGTAGGCGGTGATTATTCAACATAAGTTTTGTTTGTTAGTTGTCCAGAAAATGCTGGCTGCTAGTTTTTCTTTCCCCGAAGGCCAAATCCACTTCTTTTTGTTATCGCTTCGTCTAAAAGACGTGTTATTTAGATTTATTTTTTATGATCGCCATACACATATGGAGACTCTTGATATTCTTATAATATGTTGAATCAACTCGTTTAAACATTAAATTATTAAAAGTGTAGAGAAATATTTACAATCTTATCTTTGGCGTATCAATTTAATTGGTAGTATTTACCAACTAGTCTTAATTGTGAAATAAACAAGGAAAAAATACATTATATGGGAGAATATTAGGTTTACATATATGAGTTTTATATGAATAAGAAAATGGATTTAAGACAAACTAATTGGAATTTACAATCAGTGTTGTCTATTGATTAGTGGGCTAATTGAATTAGATTAATGAAATTGGACCACGTTAATTGAAGGTACCTTTTTTCTTTAAAGTCAAACTCTTAAACAAGAGTGATGAAGAGGGTCTGGTATAGGCCTGCAATTTTGGTGGACCAAGGATAGCCTACAAAGTCAATTCTGGCACAACCCGACCAGACAAACATTTTGGCTCCTGTTAGGCTATCATATTTTGGGTCATGCTTTGTTGCCATGGCATATTTTTAAAGAAAAAAAAAATCATTTGTATAGAAAAATAGTTTATTCACTGATTGACAGATACTCATATTGTTATGGGATCTGCACGAATAAAAATTTTTCAAAAAAATGGGTCCCGTGTTGTGAATATTCTGTCAGAATGTTGGTTAGCCATTTTCTGTACAATCAGCATGGTTGATTTTTAAAACTCATTTTTCTTCAGACTTTTTTTTAACTATATATTTTATAAATTTACAAATTTTATCAGTTATTTAATTAAATATTTCATCAATTTTTATTTAAATCTACTAAAAATAGATTTTTATTTTTATTTTTTTTTATTTTTAACAAAATCAACACATGAGCTTCGTGAAACCAAGTACGAGTTGGTCAACGTCAAATTTAGGTAGCTCTCTTGACCTTTACACCTGTAAATATGAGTATCATTGGATGAGTGTGGACCATGTGGCACATAATTATTATTGCTTGGTTCCTCGTGCACATCTCATTTTGTTTAGCATAAAGTCTAAAAGCGATGGGATTGCAAGATCTTAATTTCAACCCTGGCCTTTTAGCTAATTTTAGTGATGATAGCTGTAACGCCTCTCACAAATGAGGCTCAAAAATGGTCACGTGGCAGTCACTCAAAGAGCGAACACGGGCTTGCAATCTACGTCATCCTACTCTCGTTAAAATTTCGTCCAACCCCATGAAGAGGTCGACCCTTTGTGAAGTGATCGAACCCTTATGACGGGGTTGAACTCTCATAGACGAGGCGAAGTGAGGCATTGTACGGATCTTTCATGCAAAATCTTCAATGATTGATTAATGTGACCACTTACTCTAGCAGTCACTCTATTGAGTCAAAATATTAAATCTAGTTCTTGCAACCCAGGTTGTAGGGTTGCAAATTATCATAACACTAAGGGTCTGTTTGATTGCAAGGGTGAAAAATGGGTGGAAAGAAAATGAATGGCAGGGAATTGAATTGCCTAGAAAACGTTTTACAGGGAATTGTAATTAATGGTGTTTGATTGGTATAATTTTTCACCTGACAAATTTTTTGTTTGGCTTTGTTTTTTACTCAAATTGTCAATTAAATAGATAAATTTTTTTTATCATTGACTTTGGAATGTGTTCCAATTGCTTAAAAGAAAAAAAATTTGTCAAAAAGTTGGAAAACGTTTTCCCACCACTATGGTGAAAAAACGTTTTTTAACTTTTGTGCATCAATCGCTTGTACCTTGAAAAACGTTGGAAAACGTTTTCCCTGGAAAATTAGTGCAATCAAACAGGTGAATAGTAAAAAGTAGGAAAACGTTTTCCACCTTCCACGAAAAACTTAGACCTATCAAACAGGCCCTAAATACACTTGAACCTATGATTGACAAAATGACGCTTATGATAAGGTGCTTCGACCATTAGAATGAGATCACGTGTTTCTTCATCCAACGATTATTATTTCCCATCTTCTACCATAAAAATTCAAACTTAGTGTTATTTTAAGGAAATGTAATTTTGTATACTCAACTATAAGATTACTCCCTCATTGTTCTCTCTATAACCCTTGGTTAGGGATGGCAATGGGGCGGATTCGGGACGGGGCATCTCCACCTCGTCCCACCTCGCCTCCCTCCAACTTCGCTCCGCCCCGTGTCCCGTCCCGTCTTAAACGGGGCGGGGCGGGGCAAAAATTTGCCCCATTTGTTACCCCATTTAATTAAATTTTTTTTTTTTTAAATTCAACCCTTAACCCAAAATCTAAAGGTCATTCTATATATTTTAAATTTTTTTCTAATATTTTCGATTAAGATATAAACTTACTTTGATTAATTGGTATAAATCTTTAATAAGCAAAAAAAATATTTATTTAACTATCATGATTCATAATTTCAGATTATATAATTTAATTATAATAAAAAAATTGAATGACCGAATTTATAAATTATATAAACAATTGTTAGTTATGTAAAATTTTAAATTAACAATTGTATAATATAATTGTTGGATTGAAAACATGTTAAAAAATTGTAAATACATTCAACAATATTGTAAAACTAACCATTTATTAAAATTCTATTTTTAATTATTTTTTTTACAGGGCGGGTTCGGGGCGGGGTATCCTCGCTCCACCCCGCCCCGTGACCCGCCACAGGGCGACCCTTTACACCCTGCTTTGCCCCACCAATCCGTCGGGACGAGTTTTTTAGGTCCCATTAGGGGCGGGGTCTCGTCGTGTCGGGACGGGTTAAATTACCATCCCTACCCTTGGTGCCCAAACACGTGGCTCATGTCTTAAACATGTCTCACACCCAATACATTATTATTGTTGATTAACTTGACCGTCGAAGTGTTGGAGGTCGCATCCTCCACCATTGGAGAAGGTCACACGCAACTAACAATTTGTTCAAGTACGCAAGAGCAAGACAATGTGGACGTGAGTGGAGTCGAGATCTGTCAACCACATCATCCCTACAAAAAGCAAGGTCAACAATAGTTGTCCACTTGTACAGGTTTATGATACAACTTGATTAATATCCCAATTCATGTCTCTATGTGCGTGTATTCTTGTATTTTATAATGTAATATAAATTAAATTAAAGTATAAATTTCAAATTATTGTACTGCATTTACTTTGATAATTCTTCTTCTTTGGACTTACTCAATTATTCGTTTGCCAAATGAAAAAATAATAATAATAATAATAATTGAATTTTAATAATTAAATTTGGTCAACAGACGAACCAAACTTGAATATCTCATGGTCTAAATATTCTGTTATGATCTCCAATCAAATTCATATCCAATTTAGATATTAAAAGGTTTTTCATATATAAGGAAAAATTTATCAACTGGTTCCTTGTGAACTTAGCCGTCTCACTTATGCTTCTCATCTAGAACCCATATTTCTTATATCACTAGCTATGTAAAAAAATTGGTGGATGGAATGGCGTTGTAGAAATGGGTCAGATTAGAACTATCATCAACTAATGGTGAAAGTATCCTTAAACTAAAAACGATCAAATGTCCTTCGATTAATACAGAATTTAAGTTGAGCCCTAACCTTTGTGATCGTCAAAGGTATTGATTTTGTACTATGGAACTTCTTGGTGAGTAATAATTCAACAAATGATATCAGAGCCTCGAAGTTAAATTAGTTGCTTATAGTCCATTATGGGTTGTGCTACTCAAACAGGGCCACGTGGGCCCTGTTTCTCGGGGGGACATGTGTCCCCTCTCTATTGGCAAGGTGCCCGTCATGCTTGTTTGAGTAGAACAGTTAGTCCATTGTAAGTGTGGGCCCATTTGCTTGTGCCCTAGCTTGGCTGCTTAGATGTTGTTCTTTTGTCATTTTTTTTTATTTAAGTGTGGTAGAGAGAAAAAAATAGAGACAGCCACCATTTTTCCTTTCTCTGTGAAAGCAGCCTATTTGTTAGTAAAGGAATAGAAGCAGCCTTGTATGTGAGTTCTTCCTCCTCTTTGTGGGTGCCGCATTCATCTTCCCTTTATGGGATATTCCCTTTGTGGGTTTGTGGGCAACATTTGTGGTGAGTTTGGTTGAGCTTTTGGGTTAAAGTAATCTTGTAGTGTGTAAGTCGATTTAAATTGAGCCCTAACATTTGTGGTACTAAATGTGTCGATTTTGAATTGTGAAGCTTTCTTAGTGGTATAATAATTCAATAGGTAAAAAAGTGAGAAACTTGAGGATCGTATCAGCGGTGGCATTGAGACGTGTAGGAGAGGTTCGGGACAACGTGATGAAGTGTAGAAAGAATTTGAGTTTATGGTAAAATAGAATCGACGCAAACAAAATAAGTAAATTTTCGATTTTTTTTTTGGGGTTGTCCGTTTTGGCGAATTTCTAGTCAAATTCAATTGGAATAGGCCAATGAACAAAACTCATGGGCTTTGCCCTTAAAACATGACTAATTTTGGGTAAATTCCTTTGTTTAGGCTTTCGTCTATGCATTTTTTCTGTTTTTGGTAAGTTTTATTTTTGCAATATCTCATTCAAATAAATTTGAAATTGAATTTCATTTGTTGGAGGACAATTCTGAAGATTAGGAGAATCAATTTTAGAGTTGTTATCTCGAGTTTTTCCATTTTTGGAAAAAATATCTTTTTGTTTTATTATTTTATTTATTCCTTCCTAATTTTCCTAGATTTTTACTAATATAAAGTGTTGCAAGCCCTTTGATGCCACATTGCTTGATTGAAATAAAATTATCATGAATTAATCACACATTTGTGACATTCATTCATCTTTTTTATAATATTTCGCTACTTCACAACGGAGCTAGTGGTGGTGGCCAGGGGCGGATCCAGCTAGCGGCGAGTTAGAGCGGCCGCTCTAGCTGGATCCGCCTGAAGTTTCATCTCTGGGTGGAGCCTTGGAGGTCAGAGCAATGGAGCACCGGCCATGGAGTCTAGAGAAAGAGTTGCTGGCTGACAGGCTGGGGCGTGCGATTTACAAAAAAAAAAAAAAAAAAAAGGCCCAAATGTCAGTCTCTATCCAATCGCGTTTTGAAAATCGAAATATTTCAAAACTCTGGTAAAATGCAGATATGTAATTTGTAAAAGAAATAAAATATCAGAATAATACTGTAAATGAAAACAATACTCACCTCTACAAAACTGTCATGGAAAAACAGACGAAGCAGCTTTCCAGGGATAGTTGGATCCATTGAAGAGGCAGATCTCACTGTATTTTTCACCATAATTTCAGCAGACAGGCAAGAAATCGCATAAAAGTCGAAGGAGAGACCGGAGGAAGATCGTGTAAAGCAAACTACAAAGAACATAACAAAATAGAGAGAGAGAGAGAGAGAGAGAGAGAGAGAGAGAGAGCCACATGTGGTTATTTAAAGCTTCATTTATCTGGTTATGGAAATGAATTGGGACAGTGGGAGATGGCCAGAAGATACTGTTCTTGTTATAAATTATATTTATTTGAAAAACTTGGAGTAGATCAAGATGAATTAGGAGGGGTGAGGTGGGTGGGAGCTGGAAGTAATCTGTGTGTCAGAAACCTACATAAATACGAGCCCAGAATGGTTGTTTGAACTTCGTGCATGCACAAAACAAAATAATGTTCCAAGAAGATCCATGTGAATGTTGCTCATAATTGTTTGATTAATTTTATTTGTTTTCCCTACAAACTACAAAGTCTCTAAAAGGAAATTATTTGTGAAATAAGAGCATCTCTATTGAGCTATGAGTTGCACCAAAATGATTTTTTTTATTTTTTTTTAATATCTTCTCAAAATACTTAAATGATCAGGAACAATGTGGATCTTTTCTTAGAAGGTGTGCTAGATATAATACACTTTGTCGGATCGGGCTATTACGATTGTTGATTGTCGACGGTTAACGATCAAAATCAACTTCCGCTCTAGCTAAACATTAATGCTGGATTCGTCGCTGGTGGTGGCAACACCAAGGTCATGAATCAAGGATTGGGGTTGGTGGTATAGAGGCAGAAGTAGGGTGGATACAAATTAGGAAAAGATGATTTATATTCTTTTTCGTCTTTGTTTTTTTAGTTGTTGTAATGTTGGTTGTCTTCAAAGAAAAAGAATAGATTCCATTTTCTATCCATTCGTTTCCAATCCTTGTGAAATGTCGAATCAATGAGAAAGAATTGAAGTTAAAATATGATCTTATTAAGCAGTTGTTTGGGTTCCATTTTTTGAAAATATTTTTAACCACATATTATTCCATAAAATAATATTACACGTAAATTCAATTTTTTTTTTAACTGCATATTCTCAAAAAAATTACTATTATAAAACACATTTTCCCTAAAATCTCATTTTAATGAAGCCCAAATAGAGGTTAAAGCATGCTCAGCTAATCTTGCAAGAGTTCGAGATATCGTCAACTATATTTTTTTGGGAGCCGTTATTTTCATCTATCGTTTTTATATATCTATCCACTTTTAAAAAGTTCTATATTACATTTTAAGTTTATGTAAATTTTTTTAAATAGACAAAAATAAAATCAAATAAATTGTCACTCTAAATTCATTCCCTAATATTTATTTTTACTCGGGGTTGACAACACGTATGAAAGCTAAAATACAAGCAAAATTCTGGGATGAGAAATTTGATATCAAGCGGTATTTCGTAGCTTATATTTAATTCCAGTCAAATGTGGAAACATTGAATAATTCCTGCCTATTTGTTTTCTTTATAATAGCCAATAAAAATGTGACAAGTGTTCGTCTGTTTAAATCCCTGTCAGTGTTTAAATGAATTAATTTGATAATGATAAAATTGGAATGTGACGTATATGAATATAGTACTTTTTAAAATTTTGATAGAGATAAATTTAAAGTGGGTTAGATATATAAAAATTGTGGATGAAAAAAAGGGTACTTTCTTTTCTCTATCATTTTTATAAGTTATTAAAGATTAAGTTCTAATATTTTTCATTGTTATTTTATTCACAACCAAATTTCTAGTAATATATTAATTTCTTTATTTTTTTATTATCATTATTACTTTATGTACTGAAAAAATATTTTTGTCGATGAATAAAAATATTAAATATTAAATATTACTAACTTAAATGTCATTTATAATCTTAAATTAAATTGCTATTTACTTATGAACCGAATTTTCTTCAACTTATAGTTAATTCTGGAGGCTTTTTGTGAATGGATAATGCTATTTAGCACGATTGATGTTACAACACCAGTTTATGTGATACTGAGTGATAGGCTCAATGAGTGGTAGAATTAAATGATTCATTTAATTATACTGTTCATTTGATGTCACATTAGTACTACTTAGACTAATGTACTTAATATTAGTGGTGTTAAATAGCATTAAAATGCTCATTAATAGAATTTTCATTACTTAATGAGCCTATTGAAACAACTAATAAGTGTTATTTTGAAATATATATATATATGCTCAGCTGCACTTACGATTTACAGAACTTCACTCCAAACCCGCCATGCTTGATACAAAACTTGGGTCATTCAGTCAATCTGGTTCACAAAATAAATTCATGGATAGGGTTTTTTGGGCCAATTTGAGATTAAGGAAATTCACACAAATAGCACCAAAATTTGCCATATTGTTTAGCATTCATTCTCATAGACATTAATTTAGCTCTAATAAGTAAAAAGAAGGAAGACGGATGGCGCTCTAGACCGGAGTTCTTCACTCATGCTTAATTCTGGTCGAACGACTATCGCCAAGAACTTGCACCAATATTGTAAAAGCTAACTATGTGTTATAAACGCTAATGTAAACTTCAACGATCCCCAATCACATGCATAATTGTTTATTAGCAGATATTTCGACTTAGCTCCTGTTTGACAACTATTATTTTTGAACTTTTTTTTTTTTTTACATACTTATTTTCAAACACACATTCAAACAATAAGATATTCTGTACGTAAACTCAAATTTTTTCTTTACTTTTTGACCACACATTCTCCGATAAATTACTATTCAAAACTCTATTTTCTTCAAATAATAATTCTCAAACAGCGCTACGTACAAAAGAGAATGACCCCTCACTCAGAATTTTTGTTTCTTCAAATTGCATAATTTTATTTAGCTGCTTTGAAGGAGTCGAGAGTTGACTTAAAGAACATATAATCAAGTCTATTAAAATATAGTTGCATAAACTTCAATTCGATCTGCTTCATTTATTCTTCTAATACAAGTCACGTTACACTCTTTCTTTCTTTGTCTTTTTCTCAAGCAAAAGCTTTTCCAGAGGTCAAAATATGGTTGAAGTAAAAGTAAGATGTCAAATTAATGAATCATAGATCCATGGATTAATGGATTATGTATTATTGAAGATTAATCATTTTCTCATAATTATAAATAACTATAAAACATGTATTTAACTGGATCTGGTCCCGTCCACGCCTCTATTCTCATCTAACAAGTCATTTTTCATGCCTGTAACTGGTTCACCCCCACAGGCCACACTTCAAAACCCACTATAAATAATCTACAAACTTTTGTCTTTCTCTTGTACCAAAGCCCTCTTCCTCCACTCAAAAAACCTTCTTTTCCTCTCTTTCTGTGTCTACTATTTCCTTTACACAGAAGAAAAATGGCAGGTTCTGATGGAGTGGTGCTGCTAGTAGTAATGGTGGTGGCCACAGTGATGATATTCACCAGAGTTTGTGCTGATCCAGATTCGCTTCAAGATATTTGTGTTGCTGATCTCTCTTCTGGTATCTCTCTCTCTCTCTCTCTCTCTCTCTCTCTCTCTCACAAACACACACACTGTATAAGTATATAATTGTGTGTCCATTCTTGTATTTAATGATGAATTAATGTACAAAGTTCGTTACAAAGTTAGAGGCCATTGGTTTCAAAAATTATTTTTGAAATGATTGGTTTAGATATTGCCAACACATAATTTGTAAATCAAAAATTTTCCTATTACTTTGGATTGTGTGCAAAAAGATGTTATATGGGATGGTTACGAGTAATGTTACATGTCCGGGGAAAATGCATAAATGGGTTTACAAAATGTAATTCATCGAATTTTGGACAAAAAACATAGTCAAAATAGCCAATCAAGTGCTGCTATCTTAGCACCTGTAAAATTGCCTGTTCATTTCCCTTGTACAAGTATTATTTCTCGGATGGTTATACATGGTAGCACAGTGTGTGTGAATCAAGTTTTGTCATTGCTCTTTTATGACAAATGGGTTTTTCCTCTTTAAATTTTTAAGATTTTAGATGATGTGGTTCTTGTTTTCTTTTTGTCGAGTTTTCACAGAGATTAATTCGAGTTGAATATGTGAAATAGGTGTAAAAGTGAATGGATTTGCTTGCAAGTCTAATGTGACAGCAGAGGACTTCTTTTTTGCTGGCCTAGCCAAGCCTGGCGCCACCAACACCACCACGGGATCACTTGTAACCGCCGCTAATGTCGAGAAAATACCGGGCCTAAACACTCTAGGAGTGTCCCTTTCGCGCATTGACTATGCACCGGGTGGCCTAAACCCGCCCCACACCCACCCACGCGCCACCGAGATAGTGTTCGTGCTCAAAGGTGAACTGGATGTGGGCTTCATTACCACAGCCAATGTCCTAATTTCCAAGTCTATTAAGAAAGGTCAAATTTTCACATTCCCTAAAGGCTTAGTCCATTTCCAGAAGAACAATGGCAAAGTTCCGGCTGCCGTGATTGCTGCATTCAATAGCCAACTGCCTGGAACTCAGTCAATCGCCGCCACATTGTTTGCCGCATCACCACCAGTGCCGGACCATGTTTTGACAAAGGCATTCCAAGTTGGTACGAAGGAAGTTGAGAAAATAAAGTCGAGGTTTGCACCCAAGAAGAAGACTCTCGGCATATAGAATTCGCAGAAATTAATAGGAGTTATCAGTACAATGAATAAAATTTTAACTTATTTTATTTTTGTAATATTTTTTATTGTTATGAATTCGATTGCCATATCTACTTCAAAAAAACTAGATCTTTTACAACCAGAGCCGACTATGTTAATCTTTGATCTACTTTTTATTCGTTCTTTTAATTCATCGCTTTGAAATTGCATCCTTCTTACACTTGTCCCTTTGCAATATCTTTGTTTATGTAAGAAGATCTGTAATTAATTTCAACATGGTTTGATGAAATTCTACTAAAAACCCAAAAGTTTACTTGTCTTTAAAGAAAATAGTAGATAAAGACAAACTTACTTTTGTTGCTTTTAAGTGATTTGATAAGGGGGGGATTAGAAATGATACCTACTTAACCAATTACCATTTGTAATCATAAATAATTCATTATGTGTTTGGTGAGTTTCCAAATCTTTGTCTACCTACTAATTTTAGGACTTCATTTCTACGATAACAAACAAAACTTGAACAAAATGCCAAATGTTTGGCTATTATAATGTTTTAACTTATAATCCAACATTCCAAGCATACTTGTACACAAACATAGCCTTATCTTGGATACATATACAACCTAAATTGTGATATATAAATTACAAGGCCCATACAAAATTGGTACACAACTTGGGTAACCCCTAAATTATTTTCCAACATAAAAAATGTATAAAAATTAACAGAACAAATTGCAGCTCAGTGGGAGACATGAAAACAAGAACCTATCGAAAGATTGTTAAGAGGTTTCTAATTCTACACCAAACTGAGGATTATTGCTGATTAATTACTCAATAATAACAATTTCTCCCCAGTGGATTGGGTTCTTCTGCATTTGAGTGCTTATTTCTTCTCCCATTTTCAATTTCAACAATACCAAACCCATTCTGCAATTAAAGCATGGCTCTCAATCTTCTTTTCAACTTCAAGCAACAATTATCATCAAAAGCATGTCATTCTATTTGTCGATAATTACCCGATGGTTGAACCAGCAATCGAAAAGTTAATGATGACGTTAGGTTTGTACTACGATATGTTCTCGTGTCTTCTTTGTATGTTCTATGTTAGGAAAAGGACTTATTTGAATAGTACTTTAGAAGAATCTTTAAGAGGTTGAAGAGGTTAAAAAAGGGACTTGTAGTGCATTGTTTTTAAATTGGCTTGTTACAAATGACAAGGGAGCACCTCTATTCATAGGCTCAATGAACTCTTCTACATACCAAAATAAATGCATCTTCCAACTACCTACTAATATTCATTAAATATTTTCTAATATAAGACAATTCTAGGTAGTGGATTATTCTAGAACTTGACTTTCCTAGAATATGGACTATTTTAAATGTGGGCTTGTGAACTGACTCAATTATATAATAATTTACCTGCCCAAAAATAATTAAATAGTCCAAATTAAGTTTATTTCACAACACGCTCCCTTAAACTTGATTTGATCACTCAAAGTGCATCTCTTAGCTTGAAAAAGACTTCATACTTCAGTGGTTTGGTAAAGATACCTACTACTTGATTTGAGTCTTCCCATACTTCCAACTCTACTTCCTTTCTTCCTATGCTCTCTCTTATGAAGCGATATGTTGTATCAATGACGAAACACAAGATTCTTTGCTAATGTAATTGCCGATTTGTTGTCAATGCCAGGTCTTGGATTGCATCCTTTAGCAACCAATCTTTCTTTTTGACTTGCCTTTAGTATTATTCTTTGCTTTATACACCCATTTTACTCAAATTGTCCTTTGACCTTCCGGAAGTGTTGCTAGCTCCCATGTATCATTCTTTAAGATTGCTTTAATTTCTTCATCCATATCATCTCGCCATTTCGTGCTTTGCACGGATTCTTCAATACCTATTGGCTCACAATCCGTAAGAAGACAAAAAAGTGTTAGTTTATTTTTATTTTTGGTTAGCTCGTATAGTTCTTATAAGCTCCTTGTCCATGGTCTCCTTGGTGGTGAAACTGAGCTTGAACTTCCACTTGGTAAGTATCCACGAGGGCTTGCTTGTGGTGAATGAGGTGGAGTTGTATGCTATTGCATTTTTCTCTTGTTTGATCCACTTCCTTTTCTTGTTCCTCTTCGATTATCGAAGGAAAATCATAGTCATCTTCTTGAGTGTCACATATTTATGAATCTTCTTCATTAAATTCAATATCACAACTAATGATAAATTTTTTGGTGCTTGGATTGTAGAGCTTATATCCTTTATAATATCTTCAATCATTGCTATGCAAAAGCGAGAATAGACAATAGAAAAATAAGTAGAATACAAAAAATTACTGGAAAACAC
The DNA here is from genome assembly GCA_019395295.1 of Osmanthus fragrans. Classification (NCBI taxonomy): domain Eukaryota; kingdom Viridiplantae; phylum Streptophyta; class Magnoliopsida; order Lamiales; family Oleaceae; genus Osmanthus; species Osmanthus fragrans. The sequence continues at coordinate 474,207 of JAEDXY010000039.1, read as the reverse complement.
AAGACGGAAAAATATCACGTGTAGAGGAGGATAAATCCACTGTATCAAAAATGAGTACAAGATATAAATGTTTTGATGACTACACCAAAAAAATACAATAAAACCCTAACATACATCACCTTATAATAAATTTATAAGAAATAAGCTACTCCCAGAAGGTACAAGTAGAACATTCATTTTACTTACAATATTATTTTACTTCGTTATTCTGCTTCATTTGTGCTCGGGGCAACTCCAACTCTTACACTAAATCCCCATTTTTCCCTATTTTGCACCAAGTATTTGGTGTAATCTCACTTCAACGCGATACCAAATTTTGCACCATTTTTGTGCAAAATGGCTAATGTCATTTTTGCCCCTTTTTCCATTTTACACCAACTTTTGTTAAGGGTATTTGTGTCACTTTCTTGTTATACAACAAATTTAATTCTTAATTAATTATTATTACAATTACAATTATTATTTTTAATACTATGATAATTATTATTATTGTTGTTATTATTATTTAATATTTTCTTAGTTGTGATTTTCTATTAATTACTACATTCATTAAATTTATTAATGAATTCAATATTTTCGTTAATGAAACATACTTATCTATTTAATAATTTATGAAGTAGTAGATTAAAGAAATAAAGAAATTTTCATGTAAACAAATTATTAAGAATGAGAAAAAAAATGATTAAACATTGTTCATTTGGTACAATTTTTGGTGTAATGGATTACAGATGATTTTTAGTTTGGTGCAAATTTTGGTGCAGGATTGGAAATAGTCTCAATCATCACAAGATTTTTTTCGCTTTCAATTTCGAAAGTGGGCGAGAATTTCAAAATGAAAGCCCTTGGAGTACTCTCATCTCATAAACCCCATATCTTAACCCCCTGATCATTTTTTTTTTTAAAAAAAAAAAAGGCATAAAACACATTTTCAACTAACACTATTCACCATCACAATAAATATTAGCCAAGCAACAAAAACGTAAACTAAACAAATTAAAAGCACATAAAAAAATAATAACAATAATAATAAGCTCAATAGCAACCATACATCTGACCAAATAATTATTATATTGCCCCCACGGACATGACATAGTGGTAAAGTAGGAGAGTTCTCTATGAAGTATCGGAGGTTCAAATTCTCGCGACAGTTGGAAGACAACATTTATATTAGAAGACAGAAGTCATGTGGAGACAAAGTTATGATGCACTTTGTCGTCCCTCTGGGTGTCATGTCCGTACGTCATAAATAGAGGTTTACAGGATGAGAACCGCATTCCGAATGTCCGGCCAAGTGTGTATAAGTTGTGACCGTATTCGAATTTACTCGAGTGGTGAATCAGGAGGGAGGCCGTCACTTCTCAGAATTAGTCGGATGAAACTTGGATACTTGAGTTATCAAAAAATAATAATAATCATTATTATTATATTCATTAACTATGTGATAAATGAGGAAAGAGAAAAAAAAAAAAAAAAAAAAAAAAATACCCGTTAGATAATAGAAGAACTGGTGGAGAGCCGAGAGTGAGAGTTTTGTCGGTGGTAAGGGGAAGTCCAACCATTTCTGATTGAGATAGAAAGTGAGAGCTAAAACTACGCGCTGCCCACCCATAAAGCCTTAAAACTTAAAAGTGGAAACATACACGTTACGCTTAAGCAGATCCAGCCTAATCGCCAAATCGGATTATTTAACGGATCCTGTAAGGTTATTTTAATCCGAGTAATTATAATTTCGGATTCGATTGGGCGTTTATCTCGGAGTTAATTGTCCAAATAATTATTAATGTCGGTCTCTTTGATTGCTCGCTGTAGTTAAAAACGTCGAGTTTTAACCACTAATTTATTCAAACATTGGACGTTACTTACTAACGTAACATCCATTTTAAACCTCACATTTTTAGTAATTTAGGTCATAAAAATCCATAAAAATCATACCCAACATACCCATACAGTACTGCATTTTAGATTGGAAAAGCATTTAAACAAAAAAATGAAGTGCATACGCAGGATTCACCTTCTTCACCGATGATTTCCCACCAATGTAACGTCCCAAGATTTTATAGTATAGAATTATTTAGTGGTAAGGATTTTGATCCGGGCATATTTTGATAATATTGAAATTTTGAGGGACTAAAGTGAAATAATATTAATTTAAATTTTATTTGGACCAAGTAATTAGATTTCGATATAGTGAGATTCGGTAAATCAATATTAGACTCTTTTTATAGTTTATTGAAAAACCGATTATCAACTAGAGAAAAAGTTAATTCGAATATGTTAGATCCAATAAATGGAAGTTTGAAGAAGTTATCTTTAATTGGTAATTAATTTAACTTGATATATGATTTAAATTTTCAATCGTGCTCCCTATCCAGGCTTGGGGACAGGGAGCTTTTTTCTTAAATTTTTATGGTAGCCACTTGAGATGATAAATGTTGATTTTGATAATGGTAATCTTTTTGCGATTTGGATAAAGTTTAATTGTAATCTTAATTTCGTTTTAATAAAGTTTAATCATAATTTTATTATTTAAAATCAATTCTTATTCAAATTCCTTGTATTATATAGGTTTTCAAATCTAATTGTATACAAACTCAATTGGAAATTTCAACTGTAAATACTGCAAAAAATTTCATGATTTTAAATAGAAAATAAAGATAGCCACGGCAAAGAGAGTATAGAAAAATAATAGGAGAATTTTGAAGTGTAAGATTTTATTCTTTTCAACTTTTCAAAATCAAAGTAAGATGCTTTTGTGCAAATGGTTTGTTTTCATACACTTTTATATTCGGTAATTTATGCATGAATTGTCAATGGACTTTTGGGTTCGATCTAATGAAATGTGAATTTTATTTAGGTTCTTTATAACGAAATGTGGTATCTTTCAGGAATTCAAAATACTATTGATGGATGTTTAGTTTGTTCATCGATATACACCATAAGAAATGCGGTAAAAAGTGTCTATTTTATAATTATATAATTGCGCAAGAAAATTGTGCGCATCTTACTGGTATATTTAAATATTCATTTTTACAATAAATTTACAGGTTAGTTCGGGTAAATTGGATTTGTGACAGGATGATGATGCGGACTATCAAATGGATTGAAAAAAAAATTAAGTTTTTCTGTCTTTCAATTTATTAATTAATTTAATTCTTTTTAAAACATGTTATTGAATGGTTAGATGATTATGTTTTTTTTTTTTTTTAAGATACAATTTTCATGTTTTGTTTAAATTTATGAATATTTCAATTATTTTATTTTAAAGAAATTTTTTTTATTGTTCCCCTTGAATATAAAGAATAGTAAGTTTTTGGTAACACTAGTAGGATTTATGAAAAATTGGGATGTTACAACTAGAATCACACATGTGTGGGCCAATAGTTTCTCTTTATAGGCGGCCTAATCATCCCAACCGAGCCATTAGCGGGGGAGCCACTGAAATCAGCTTTGTAGTAATGCTGGAACCTAATCTTTGCTCCTCGAAAATTGGTTGATGTTGTTGTTTTGGCAGTGTAGGTCGATGTGGCTGGTGGTTGAGGGGAGTTGTCGTGGTGGTGGTGGCAGTGTGGTTTTTGGGTTTTGATTGGGGATGGGGGTGGGAAACATGGTGAGTGTGTTTGTGTTTTCATTTTTTGATTTTTTAAATTTAATTTTTTAACTTATTTTAAGTATAAGATGAAAAGTCACCATTGTACCCTTTTAAATTGGTCAAAATTGGCCAACTAACGGTTATTGCACGGTTTTCGTCCATTTGGACCTCTGCTGCGAATTTATAAAAAGTTTGGGACCCGTGGTGATACAAACTGAAGGTTGAGGTAAAGTCTGCAAAAAATGCAAAGATTAGGGACCGCGACTGCAATTTTCCCTTTAATATATTTATCATGCTAGAAATTACTCTCGGATATTCACACTAGCATGTATAGATCAAGAATTCTCACCATTCATAGATTTAAATTTAATCGATTAGAATCTTCCATTCACAATTTTTCTTTTCCCTAATAGTAACATTCTTTGACATCCTTTTGACCTCTGATGCTCGGACTCTTCGAAATAGTAGAAGTATCCGTGTCGGACACAACACGACATGAGTATGTGCATGGGATATGTGTCGGATCCTCCAAGTTTCAATCGGACACTTCGACATTTTTGCTTCTTTTTCTTTCTTTTTATCCCCCCCTTTTCTTTCCCTTTACTTCTTTTCCATCTCCGTTCTCTATAAACATAGCGTTGCCACCGAGAGGATAGAGAAAGGCGGCAACTCTAAGTTTTCCCTTCTTTTTCTTCTTCTTCTTCTTTCATTTTTCTTTCCATTTTTTTTTTCCTTCTTTCCCTCTATTTATCGATAGTTTAGGGTTTTATTTGTATAAAATAAAAATGAATTCCACTAAATTCAAATTGCAATCCAGTCCCTCATTTTCTATTTTATATAACATTTAGTAATTCTCATAATTGAAGATAAGCTTCAAAATTTTATTTTATTCGCTTCAACCCTTTATTCAATACTAATTTCATTCTTTGTGAATAATTGATTTTGGTATATTCAAAATGACATCTTGAATTAGTAAAAAATTGAAGTTTGAAAGGTGTATCCAAGTACCCGCGTCCAAAATTTGGACTTTTTAGTCATGTCCCCGTATCCTATAGTTTAGAAAATAAAAGATCCAATACTTAAATATGTACCCGTACCTGATACCCGTACCCGAATTCGAGCATCATAGCTTTTGGCAGGCTCAATAGCTTATATTTAGCTTATGCTTATAAACTAATTTATAAACGTTCAAGTCGTTTCTTATTTACACATTTTAAGAAATTCACAAGTACTATCCGATTATTCATATTTCTATATATTTATAATTTCAATAATTTATAAGCACCTCATCATTGGGACAAGGCACCAAGTACCGTTTATCCAATTTTTAAAAGCACAATTAGCGTTGATTACACTTTCTCTGGTGTACCTGCACAATTACAAAACTCGAGTTTTTGAAATATTTCAAAATTCATTAATCACAATATCAAAGTTTCGACATGATGGAGAGGCATATGCAGTCAAATTTAGCACAATAAAAGAAAAAGAAAAACTCCTTTGCGACAACTACAACTAAAATCAAACACTTAATCTGATTGTTTCACTTAAAAGAAAGTATGCTGAAAACAGGTGTGTAGATATTGTGCCCCCCCAAACAAAAAAAGGCAACTTGGCTTTGCAATAGACAACACTCACGCACGGTTTTTTTCAGCAACTGCAAGTTCAACTGAAATGATGAAGGTCGATCTCCCGGCCTCTCTCAGGTACTGAACATCCCCATTCATGAGCCTCACCAGTTTTCTGCTGATCAGTAGGCTTATGCCCTCCTCGGATGCTTCTGCCTCAGTACCAAACATTTGGCTCAACAATGCTTCGGGTACTCCACCACCGGTGTGTGTTATCCTACATCCAATTGCAATGCCAGCATAATATAAGTTCATAATATACATATTTCATGCATTATTATATTGATACTCGTATAAATTTGCCAGTGATGACTAATTAATAATAAACGAGGATGAAATGCCAATCAATCCATTCTTTTAACCTTAAGTGTGTAAAAACAAATATCATAAGCTCGATTTTGAGCGTACCTGAATTCCAAATGACCAAGCTGAACTGATTGTCCTAAACTATCTTTAGTCAAAGTGGCCAAAACACCAAGCTGGCCTCCGCTTGGTGTGAAATTGACCGAAGCTAACAAGAAATCTGCTAGGACTTGTTGTAGCCTCAGACTGTCTCCATACAGCGTTTCGCTTAAGAGGTTTTGAGCCAAATTATAATCTACCGTAATACCCTTTCCATTGCTCTTCATCATGACTTGACTAATGGAAGCAGCCAAAACATCCTGCAGCTCAAATTCGATCATGTCCAGATCCAAATACCTAACAGTAGAAGAGTGAAAATTTGATAACGAAACTTAATAGTAAGAATAAGACTAATGATGGATTTGAAGAATGCAAATATTATGATATGCAGCTTATGTATCCATTCATGTGGAAAACCACAAAAAACACACCCTCTATGATGCTTCCAGGCATTAGAAAAAGTGTGTCCTAAATGAGGATATACAGTAAGATCTTTCCTAATTAACTTGTGATTGTAGACAAGAACATGCTATGATTTCAACAATACATGGAAATTAATCAGCCTAAAGTTAAAAAGAGTGAATATAGTGGGAACATAGTAGAATCGTTTTACATTACCCATCAATGATACTGTCAAGATCTGTATCATCAAGAATCTTGTTGAGTTGATGTTGGCATTGAGCACTAGTACGGAGCAGATTTTTCTGTTCACCGTCCAGATCAGTTTCTTCCATCATCTTCCGTGAAAATATAATCCCAGAAAGAGGATTTCTAATTTCCTTTCTAATATAAGCTAAGATTTTTAATCTCTTCTGTGCAGTTTGCTCGGATAACTTTTGAATGTGAAGAGCTTGTTGCAATTCCGGACTTGTGAGTTGCAGGAAGCAGAAAACGCCAGTTACTACACCCTCGCCATCTAACTTTCTGCTCACACATAGCAGGCATTCCACGTACATCCCACTCCTAGCAAAAAAACCAAATGGTATTTTTTCGGATTCTCGACCCGTCACTGCACTGTTGAGTGCAATACCAAGATTCACGTACGCCTCTTGATTCTTGAGACCGCAGCAGGCATTATGTGTCCCGAAAACCTCCCCAAGAAGCATTTTATTGATCACTGTCTCTCTTTGCCATCCAGTTAACTTTGTCATGGCCGAGTTCCACTCAGAACACCAACCAAACTCGTCACTGCCAAATATGGGCGGGATCAATGGGTTAGGATTTTGTACAATAGCACTGTAATCTCCTTCAATTCTAGTGAACTTGTCCATGATAATCTTCTGGGCTGTTATATCCTGCCCTATAAAACATATTCCTACAACATTTTGCCTAACATCCCTACTTACACAAGCATTTACGACTAAACTGATAGGGCTAGAATCACCCATTGACCGCTGAGTTTTAATCTCAAACTGTACATCTCGTTCTTCTTTCCCTGATCAAAAAGAGAAAAGGTTTAGATCACCACACCTTTACAAGTCTTAATTTTACGCAGCAAACTGAAAGGGATAAATGGAAAGAAAGGAAAAATAAATAAAGATAAAGATAAATCCCTTCTTATATGATGCATGCATGCATGAACATAATCACATGAGCGCGCGCGCGCACACACAGATATATATATATATATATATATATATATATATATCATGTAAGAACATGTTAATTCTATTTCAGGACATACCCTGTAGTGCCAATTCCAACATCCTACTCACTGTATCAGCAGAAGAATCCTCCACAAGTGTTAGAAAATGCCTGCCGATTGCTTCTTCGACAGGAAGACCAGTTAGCTCGGCAATTTTTGTGTTCCACCCATTCACCTGTCCATCTACATCAATGGCCAAGATTGGCACAGTGGCCGTTTCAATCAGTCGGACCATCTCAGTTGTTACTGCATCTAGTTCCTGCATTCCATCAATTCTGAGATCATTGAGCCCTGCATGGATTATTTGGGTTCTTGAATCCTTAGCTTCAGTCTCCTTAAGTGCATTTCTCAGTATAAGCTGCAAAGAATGGATTGCATCCATCTCATAATCATTCCAAGGTAAACTCCGTGTTTTAACAACTTCCAAGAATGCTTTGAAAGACGACCTAGGGTGCATCTTCCGACCATCATCTTTCTCATCCGGATCATGTTTAGCTCCACCCCAACGAATTTCGGCAGCAGTGTGCGACCTGAACCAGAAAAGCCAATCCTTTTCGGTTATTTTAACAGCCGCCATCCCGCATATAGCATCTCCGAGAGCAAGAGCCCCAGGAAAGCCAGCGTCAAATAAACTGTCTGTACTAAGACCTGTGGAATCCATATGGTATTCATTAAGCCATGAAAGTATATCACGCAGCTGAAAGTCAGTTGGAGTTAATCCCAACTTATATATCTCATTCTTGTATAGTAAACCAGCCCCATCACATTTCACAAGATTCATTATGTTGGGGCTTTGCGACACGATGCCTAAGGGTGCATTTCGCATCAGCATATCACACAAGAGCGTTTGAGTCCGCAGAATTTTCTTCTCAAGAATCTGATTGTCCAGTTCTAACACCTTGTTAACATGGATGGCAAACACTTGAGCAAGAAATTCACACGCATATCGGAGAGGAAAGGGAACAAACCTTGGAGTTGTGTTATGACATACCACTAACCCCCAAAGCCTTTTTCTCTTTTGTCCCGGTGCAGGATTAGATTCCTCTTCCCCCTCGTTCACTACAACTGCCATTACCAAAGATGCAATCGAATTCATATTTTCCATGTATTGTAAATGGCAACTGTGTGGGGCCCTCAGCGTCGAGCCACACAATGTAAGATCAAAAGGAAGGTTTTCATCTTGAAGCACCTTAACATGTTTTGCTCGGCAATCACATATCATCCTGACCTTGTTCTTCATGAACAAAAAGCGGGCAGCCTGCGGTATATCTGTCGCTGGATAATGCAAACCCATATAAGGATCAAGTCCGGGCTTTGTCATCTCAGATATTACCTCTCCGTGATCGTCGTCATGAAATTTATAAGCCATCACCCGGTCATAACCGGTGAGTTCAAAAACCTCGTTCACCATTGTGTGACAAAGTGTTTCCATGCTCCCACTGGGTAGGGACTGCAAGCGTGTAATAGCTTTGGCCGCAAGCTTATAAGATTGTAAGGCCCCAGCAGCAGTCATGGGGACTTCGTAAGGCTTGACGGGCTCAAAGTCGATGATTAAACTGCCTGTGACTCTGTGGATTATAGCATAAAATGGTTTCCCAGAAGTTTTGCAGTGAACCAAGATAGGATTTAGTAGAGAAACCTCACCAAATCCCAAGGCCTTCTGCAACGCTGTAGCACTCGGGGCAGTAAAAATAGTTCTCATATCAGTTCCAATGCCAAGAATCAGGTGGTCTCCAACACTGGGAACAGCATGACTGACCATTGTCAGCATATCGGGAGCATTCTCGCTGTAAGCTATTACTCGGAATGTTTTCTCATCCAGGGCTAACAAACACCCAAAGGGCTGGATCAGCTTGCCTTTCTGTATTTGATGGAGATAAGCACTAGTTACTTTGTCAGACCTCGGTCTCTGCTCTCCGCTATCCACACTCGTTACACGCACTGAGTTCGAGTAGTCAAACGAACTACCTGACTCCTCAAAGTCAGCGTGGAGCTTCGCATCTATGGACGTTTGTGCAATGACCCGGGCACTATGTCTAGATCTTGCTGAACTGGTAGAGGATTGGGCAGGTAGCGAAGAAGACATTGTATCACAAATCTGAACAAGAATGAAACTAAAAAGACAAAAGGAAGTATATCAAAACATAATTATTATGAAATCAAAACTGCCTAATTTAAAAGACATTTGATAAATACCGATAACTTTCGCACATATAGAGTAATCAACGGGCTACAAGAATACTGAATACTTGAAGTCATACTCAATCTTTTAAGCAGAATAAACAGCATCAATAATGTTGCGGCCTGTCACTATCATAATACCCCCTAGTAGTTTTTTGAATTTCTTGCATGAACATACAACACTAAATGGAATCTTCCTAAGAACTTCTATCAACATCAGACTGTCATCAACAGTGTATTAGCCATCCACTCAGATGCAGATGCAAGATGCCCCTGTTTAAACAACTGATTAACGTGATAACATATGGAAGTAAATCCTAACTCATTGCCAACGAAATGGTTTTTCTTTTCCACTATTAACAGGTAAGTGCAGCTTTAAACCATGCTTCAAAACCATATGCATATATTTTGTAAGCACAGTTAGATCATACTCAACACAACAATTAACAAAATTTTAACTTCTTTTTTAGTATTGTCCAACTTACCAAACCCACAAATTCTCAAGACAAATATCAATTTAGCATCCCCTTTTTCGCTTAATCAATCAAAAAGAGTAGCTGAACATTAAGCATGACTTACTAGATATTTGCCCTTGAAAGCAACTACCAGTCTACGACGTTAACTATGTTCTTGTTGTACCTTACTGTGAGCCTGTTTGGCTAAGCTTCAAAATTTTACTTAATAATCAACTAGCTAAGTTTTAAAATTTTATTAGTCAAAACTGAAAATAATTAGGTTAGGGAAAGAGTTATTTGAAACACGTTTACAAAGTAAACTTATAAGGTTAATCAAACATGTTCTAAAGCAGTAACTTGCATTTATTGAATGCAAAACAGAAATTAAAACTCAAGAAATTTAGCATCAGAATACATAAATATTAACATATATACCTTCAATGAAGTAGTAAAGTGATAATAATCAGAAAACTGACCCTTTTATTAACGCTTGCAGAAGCTCAAAAACTGATAGCACCAGTTTTCATGGAAATCCCAAATGGGTCCACAAAAATTGAACCGAAACCCGGGGAAATAAAAACTCTGCTCTATAGCCCCATTCCTTCTTTCAAGAGCCTTGATCGCTGCCTGCCTCCTGTATTCTTCCAAATCCAAAAATGGGGCCATTCCCCGGGCAGAAAACCCACCCACTCGGCCACTCCTGCATTAAACAAATATATTCCGTACCGGGCTGAGCTTTCATATAGTCAATTATGCTTCCCAAAGTGGGAAGTGTGTATTTGTACAGTTAAATAATCTTTTAAATATAGGAGAAATAGAGGGGTAATTGGCGCAGAAGTCCCTGACGTTTGCCTCTATTGCGAAATATTCCAAATCCTTTCATTTTGACGGAATATCCTCCTAAATAACCTTTTCCATGCGGAAGACTCCTATCATTCAATTCCCTTAGTCTGGGCTCTAAATAGCGGATAGTATGTAAGTTAATGATCGGGAACAAGGACTAGGTCGTTACAAGATTTGTCATCAACAACTATTTAGATTATTCCAATTTAAGAGAAGAAGTAGGCTGAATCTTAGTCAAGTTTGATATCCCACGTAAAATATTTGAATTCTACTTCATTTTCCTTGTTTTTCTGAGGTGAAGAAGGCGAGTTCTGAGGATTTGTTTCAAACTCATCTAATAATATGCCTTCTTTGGATGTGTACTAAGAAAAACTGATGCAAGAAATGTATCATTCGTGCACACCATTTCATATGCTAATTGGATGGATAATGCTTGGATATTTTCTAAAAAACGAGTTGTTGCATTAGTATTCGACGATGTTTAGTTTATGGGTGGGGGTGGGGTGTAAATGGCAAACTAGCAGTAAGGCTGTAGGTTTTCTGGATTTTGGTTTGGGGTGGGTAGAATTGGGAAAGATGACAAAGTTTGAAAGGTTTGTGACTGCTAGTAACACAAATAAAAGGTTTGTATATAATCTGCAAAAAAAAAAAAAAAAAAATGAAAATTTGGTACCATGGCTACAATTATCCTCTTTTAAATTTGACCATTTTAAGTGAATTTAACGTCTAATAACGGGATTTATTGGCAGATGGGTCTTTCTTACAGAAAAAGGTCATATGGGGTCGGGGGGGGGGGGGGTGGTGGTAATCCGACGAATATAAAAGGATATTGAATATTCCACAATAGAGCCAAAGGTAAGGAAATTTTTTGCACCAATTATTTAGAAATAGAGCTTACAGTAGCATAAATCTCAGTTCATTCAATAAGTAAACGCTAATTATAACATTGGAGAAGAATAACACCTCAAAAATGAAAGAGAAACGATCTTAACACATGAAAATTGATTGCACGCTACATATTTCTTGCACTTCTCTTGCACACGTACATAGGCGGACCCGGGGGGGGTCCCGCAGGGGCAAGTGCCATCCCATTTTTTTCAGATTTTTTTTTTTTTTTTTAAAAACCCCCAATCTATTTAACCCAAAACATTTAACCCAACCCATTTAACCCCAAAACCCATTTTAACTATTATTGATTATTGTTAGTGTCTACAAATGTGTTTAATCTGCCATAATGTCATTGTTAGGCATTTTGTTAGTGTCTGCAATGACTAAAAAAGAAGCTGGCAAATGATTTTAACTTCTCACTCAACATTCATTTGAGATTAGAGAATGTTTGTGCTATCTTGAGATCCAAAAAAAAAATTCGGGGGCGAACCCCCGTATTCCCCCCCTCCTTCATCTCAATATCTTTCATTTTAGGACCCCCCAACTCTAACATCCTGGGTCCGCCTATGCACATGTACAAAAACGTTCACTTAATAAAATAAAAAAATTAATCTTCTTGTACCGCAAGTTTTATCGCACCCTCACATGGGTGCGATGGACCCCTCCTATTTAAAAAATATTTTCCCCCAATGAGTATATATGTGATAAATTGAGCGATAACACACGAGATAACTATAGTTGGACTCTAAAATAATATGCAATCAACAAGATAAATATACAGTATAGTCAAACCCTACACACGATTACACCTTTCTTATGCACGAAAAAGTAATATAATAAATTATAAATATTCGTACAGCATGTGAATATTCCATTTGCTGCAAGGCCACGCCTGCCTCCCAACAAAGTCTAAAATGAAATAGGAAAATGTCACTTGGCCCGACTCAATACCAAGGCCAAGTGATAGGGGAGAGTGGGAGCATTTATCCCCTTGGCTAGGGGGCCTGGCATCTAGCCTGGCCCCTAAGCATAACTCAATGAAATATCAGTGTCACGTGATTGCATCCATCACTTCATCTTATTGAACCCAGTTTGATGGAATTTATTTCAATTTTTTTTACGCACATAATTTTAATTACACATTTACACAATAAAATATTATGCACTTAAATCGAATTTTTTTTTTTTACTTTTCAATCATACATCCTCTAAAAATTCACTATTCAAATTTTTTTTTTTTGCCAAATAATGTTATAATGACCATCAAACTATGAATTAGAGATATCTGGTATTATACCATAATAATTAAAGAGAAATAGAATGTGTTGTTCGAATGCAATATTTGGTATTATACCATAGTAAAATATATTTTACTATTGAAAAATAAAAAGTTTATGAAAATATTTTTGTCTACAAATATATTCGATTAACAATAAGCTATTTCATTTTTAATTTTACTTATCTACTTAGAAGCAAAAAAAAAAAAAAAAAAAAAAAAAAATTATTATAATCACTTTTATGTAATTTTACTTGTAAGTAAATTTATTATTTTGATTCACTATTTTTTCTCTATTATTTATGACATAATGAATTAACAATTTGGAAAAATTCATCTCATAGTGCAGATGATCTTAATCGAGTTCAAAAAGATTAGGGGAGTGAATAAGAAATAATCAGTATGAATATAAATATTTGTCTTGTCCAAATCTCATTAACAAATGATCAAATAACATATTTTTATATTTTTACATGTTATGGAATCGATGTATTTTCTTTGAATCTCGTTTTTTTATTTATTTAGGTTTTTTTGTTTTTGTTTGGCTATAATGAAGAATTGTCCAAAAATGAAACTAAAATTCAAATAGAAAAATTGTTGCTTGAATTTCTCCCATTTAATATAGTGATTAACTAAAAAATTTATTGTATTAAGGAATTTCGTGAGTAAAATTTTAAAAATATTTAATTAGTAATTGAATTTATTATTTTAATAGATTAGCCGTGAATCTGCCTCTCTTTCACAGTTCCTCCATGCAAACTCTCATTTGCTCTCTTCCACGTGAAAAATGTGGAATTTGGGGTCTTTGGTGATGGCAACTTGCCAAATGAGAGCAGTTAAAAAGTGCCAAACTTCTAGAAAAATTTCATTCAAATGGTATTCTACGATGATTTTTTTTTTTTTTTTTTACAAAGGAACCTGCAACCGCTACTTTACGAATACGTACTGGGTAAACTTTTTGAGTTGACGTAATAGCCTATAAACATGCCAATCGGATTAATCACACCAGACAAGCCCGACGTTACAGGGAGAACCGAACTTGTGATCAAATGTCTTTGTGCTCACTTACTCTATCAACTCAATCACCTCATGAGGACATATTTTACTATTCTTTAAACATTTATGTCACGGTCGATGGTCTAAATTTAATAGTACGGAATAATATTAAATTAAAAAAAAAAGTTGAAATTTTACTTATTATATTATTTAATCATTCGTGTCAATACTGCACCAAAATATCATAACGATATAGTCAATACCGTAAATAAAATATAAACTAGAAAAATATGTCCAGTGTATCTCTTCCATTATTGATGGTGAGCTAGGATTTGACTAAAAAAAAATTGTGTTGGAATAATTCATATCTAAATAATAATAATAATAATAAATATTGGGCCATAAAATGAAATTACTTTGGAGGAAATTACATCTAGAAAAGTATTTAAAGATCTAAAATCAAAATTAGGATATATAGTTTATTTATACAAAAATCAGGTTTTATTTATAATATTATAAAATATTTTAATATTAAATAATAATATTAAAAAATCAAATAAATTATATAAATATACTAATCCTGAAGCTTGGATCTCACTTCCCCACCCCGTCTCTCTCTCTCTCTCTCTCTCTCTCTCTCTCTCTCGCTCGGTCTCAGTCTCCATCTCTCTATCCCCGTCGTCGTCGCCACCCCGCTGCCACCCTCCATTAGTAAACTACCAACAACCCCCACCCAAAACTTCGACTAATCAACGGCGAGGTAGATCGAAGATGGTGATGGTCGTCCCTGCCTTTAGCCTCCTTGCCGATTATTGAAAAATTCCGGTGAGTTCTATGGTGGTTCTGTGATTTCTGCGTGTGTGGAACCGATTGTGTTGGTGCGATTTGTGTGTGGTGATGGTGGTTGGTGCGATGTGGGCTGTGGTGATGGAGGTGGTGGCGGTGACTTGGTGGTTCTGTGATTTCTGCGTGTGTGGTGATGGTGGTGCCGCTGTGGTAGCGGTGACTTGGTGGTTCTGTGATTTGGCGGTTTTGTGATTTGGTGGTTTGTGACTTGGTGGTTCTGTGATTTGGCGGTGACTTGGTGGTTCTGTGATGGTGGTACCGCTGTGGTGGCGGTGACTTGGTGGTGGCGGTGATTTGATGGTTCTGTGATTTTGAGGTGTTGATGTTACTATTGCATGGCGACGATGGTGGTGGCAGGGGCGAAGTGGTGGTCACATATGATTTGGTGGTGGTCACAATAGTATGACTTATATGTTAATGAATTGTGACCTTATTATTAAGCTACTGGGCGGCGACGGTGGTGGAGCCGCTGGTAGAGACAGGCGCGAAGTGGTGGTAACTTATAATTTGGTGGTGGTCACAATAGTGTGACTGTGAATTGTGACCGAAATTAATTGTGACCTAAGAAATTAATCTGTGACCTATTAAAATTTTGATTTGTGACTTCGGAAATAATATGTGACCAATTAAAATTTTGATCTGTGACCTCGGAAATAAATTGTGACCTATTAAAATTTCAATCCATGACTTCGAAAATAATGTGACCAATAAAAATTTTGATTTGTGACCTCGTAATAATTTGTAATTAATAAATTTGATAATATGTGATCAATAAATGTATTTGTGACCAAATTGTACAAATTTGTGACTTTTATATATTTAATTAATTAATTAATTAAATCATTTATAAAATTTAATAAAAACTTGATTTTTGTATATTAAAACCTATTACCTTATTATTGAATTGACTATACTAAAAATCTTAGTTATGTATTGTTCTCATTAGTTTGTCTAGGCCAACCCATTTAAGTCCGAATTGTACCCACCCGTCCCATTGTTCCCACTCATTCCTCTACGTTCACTATTCGTCACTTCCCTACTCTTTTTTGATCGGGAGTTTCCTGAGAATCATGAATGAAAAAAACAAAGCGTGGAAAAGAGAGACATATATAAAGTGAAAATAGAAATGAAGGAAGAGTCGAGAGAGAAACGACTGATGAATCAGGAGGAGCAAATGAGATTTGAAAATGTTAAAAAGGTTATTTTTCAATTTTATTTCCGTACAATAACCTTAAAAAAAATATTTACAAAATATTTTCCTTCAATGAGTATATATGTGGTAAAATTTAATAAAATTTATAAAATTTAATAAATTAATCTTCTTGTACTGCAAGTGTTACCGCACCCTCACATGGGTGCGGTGAGCCCCTCTTATTTACTAAATATTTTCCCTCAATGAGTGTATATGTGGTAAATCGAGCGGTAATCCACGCGATAACTGTAGCCGAACTCTAAAATAATATGCAATCAACAAGATAAATATACAGTATAGTCAAACTCTACACACGATTACACCTTTCTTATGCACGAAAAAGTAATATAATAAATTATAAATATTCGTACAGCATGTGAATATTCCATTTGCTGCAAGGCCACGCCTGCCTCCCAACAAAGTCCAAAATGAAATATCGGTGTCACCTGATTGCCTCCATCACTTCATCTTATTGAACCCTGTTTGATGGAATTTATTTCAAGTTTTTTTTACGTACTTATTTTTAATTACACATTTACACAATAAAATATTATACACTTAATCGCCACCATCGTCAACACCTCCACTTGCACCACAACACAAAAATCGATACCAGATCCACCATCACCGTCGTCCCCACCTCACCATCACCGTCAGCAGCTCCGCCACCACATACACCGACGATGTATGATAGTTTTAATCTGTCATGCCCATAAAATCAGCCGCCCACCAGCTCCAATCAACCACCGCGTCGCCACCTGTTAACACAACCACACCACAGCTAAAATCCCACCAACAAAATCATCAAGTCCACCACCAGATAAACACCATCCCACCTCCACACAAAACACCATCCAACGATCAAAATTAAAAAAAAAAAAAAAAAAAAAAAAAAAATCAAGTAGAGCCGCGGGCAACAACGTTCACGGCGCCACCATCTCCGAGCCGTACCACTACCACTACTCTGCAAACCATGGGCCACAGAAAATCTTTGAAGAAACGCCACAAAATGAGAGAAGATTTCAGATTGCTACCCTTGTAGTTCGGCGCCCAGAGGCTTCGGTCTCTTCATTAAGCAACGGGTGCTCCGACAGTGGTGACGACGACGTCTGACAGAGAAGAAGGCATGAAAAAGAGATAAAAAAAAATGAGAAGGGAGAGTGAGAAGAATGAAATAAATTAGGATTTGTAATTGAATTGAGTAAAAACATTTAATATATAATTATTATGTCAATACCTGATTTTTCAATTACGATCTTTAAACCCTAGTATTATGTAATTTTCAATATAACAAAACCATTAAAAAACTGCTAAATCGGATGCTTAAACCGTAAGCAGGTGACGATTTTCGTATTTTTTAATTTAAAAATTTTAACTTTATTATTGGGCTCATACACTAAAGTGAAAGTCCCAAAATGAATCTTGAATTGTTTGCTGCTTTTATAGATGCAAAGGAGATGATTGTAGCGGCTCGAGAATACTGAGAGGATGCTGGTGAATTTTGTGGGTTTGTAGGTTGTAATCAATCGGGCTGAAGCTGCAGGCATTTTATAACACAGATGCCCTGCACAAAGTAGGATGGAAATTGACTCAATTGATTAAGACGATTCGAGAATGGCAAAAGATTTTGTAATTTTCCTCTACTAATCCGAAGTTGTAGCAATGTTTAGAGGATAACTTACGTACTATCTGCTCTGGAGAGCATAAGCTCGCGTCTCTGGGAGTCGAACCCTTAACTCAATTGGTACGAATATTAAACTTGAACCACTCTGAAGGGAATGATTAATGGTTCAAATTCTAGGGATGCGATTCAATTGGTACCAGGATTCAATTTAAGTCATTCTCAAGATCAAGCGTTCAAATCCTAAAGATATGATAGAAAGCTGTGAAGGATAAGATGGACTCAGGCTCTCCTAGAGCGGACATTATGTAAGTTAATGATTTGGATACAGAGATCGGATCGTTACAAAAAAATCATATGTACTTTCTGCTTTGAACGGGCATTAGTACCAAAATTTAACTTGAATCTTTTATAGGACAGAGATCTTGAGTTTGAATCATGAGGGCCGCAATATAAATTCGTGAGGGTAAGATGGACTCATGCTCTCTCACAGCGGATAGTATGTAAGTTAATGTTCGAGTACGAGGACTAGGTTGTTACAGGATTTGTCATCAACAACTATCTAGATTATCCCAATTTAAGAGAAGAAGTAGGCTGAATCTTAGTCAAGTTTGATATCCCACGTAAAATATTTGAATTCTACTTCATTTTCCTTGTTTTTCTGAGGTGAAGAAGGCGAGTTCTGAGGATTTGTTTCAAACTCATCTAATAATATGCCTTCTTTGGATGTGTACTAAGAAAAACCGATGCAAGAGATATGTCATTCGTGCACACCATTTCATATGCTAATTGGATGGATAATGCTTGGATATTTTCTAAAAAAAAGAGTTGTTGCATTAGTATTCGACGATGTTTAGTTTAGGGGTGGGGGGGGGGGGGGTGTCAATGGCAAACTAGCAGTAAGGCTGTAGGTTTTCTGGATTTTGGTTTAGAAAAAGGTCATATGGGGGGGGGGGTATTCCGACGAATATAAAAGGATGTTGAATATTCCACAATGGGGCCAAAGGCAAGGAAATTTTTTGCATCAATTATCTAGAAATAGAGCTTACTAGATGGTACAAACAAATCATTTTCTATTGATAGAAATGAATAATTGAAAGATTGATTATTTTTTAAAGATAATTAATTTTGACTCACTCTTGGAGTAGCATAACCCTGCGTTTCAGTGTTACGAATACCTAATTCATACTTCGAGGACAATTACAATAAAAAAGTTAATACCAAATTGAGTTATGCATGCAGATATTGGTCAGAGTTGCAAGATCTAAATAGATCACAGTCGATGTAATATATACACAATACGATAAAGTTAACTAAAAATTTACTATTATTTTGAAAAAATGACAAGGGTGCGTGATATAATGATTCAATATGGATTTTATTTTTATTTTTTTCAAAAATCTAGTAATTCTCATGCAGTTTACTTGTTCTTATAGTAGCATAAATCTCAATTCATTCAATAAGTAAACGCTAATTATAACATTGGAGAAGAATAACACCTCAAAAATTAAAGAGAAACGAGCTTAACACAATGAAAATTGATTACACACTACACATTTCTTGCACTTCGCTTGCACACGTACAAAAACTTTCACTTAATAAAATAAAGAATTAATCTTCTTGTACTGCAAGTGTTACCGCACCCTCACATGGGTGCGGTGAGCCCCTCTTATTTACAAAATATTTTCCCTCGATGAGTGTATATGTGGTAAATCGAGCGGTAATTCACGCGATAACTGTAGCCGAACTCTAAAATAATATGCAATCAACAAGATAAATATACAGTATAGTCAAACCCTACACACGATTACACCTTTCTTATGCACGAAAAAGTAATATAATAAATTATAAATATTCGTACAGCATGTGAATATTCCATTTGCTGCAAGGCCACGCCTACCTCCCAACAAAGTCCAAAATGAAATATCGGTGTCACCTGATTGCCTCCATCACTTCATCTTATTGAACCCTGTTTGATGGAATTTATTTCAAGTTTTTTTTAGGTACTTATTTTTAATTACACATTTATACAATAAAATATTATAGACTTAAATTTTAAAAAAAAAAAAAATCCTACATTTCAACTATACATCCTATAAAAATTCACTATTCAAAATTTTATTTTTGCCAAATAATGTTATAATGACCATCAAACTCTGAATTAGAGATATTTGATATTATACCATAATAATTAAAGAGAAATAGAATGTGTTGTTCGAATGCAATATTTGGTATTATACCATAGTAAAATATATTTCACTATTGAAAAATAAAAAGTTTGTGAAAATATTTTTGTCTACAAATATATTCGATTGACAATAAGCTATTTCATTTTTAATTTAACTTATCTACTTAGAAGCAAAAAATAAAATAAAAATTATTATAAATACATTTGTCACTTTTATGTAATTTTACTTGTAAGTAAATTTACTATTTTGATTCACTATTTTTTCTCTATTATTTATGACATAGTGAATTAACAATCTGGAAAAATTCATCTCATAGTGCAGATGATCTTAATTTAGTTCAGAAAGAATAGGGGAGTGAATAAGAAATAATCAGTATGAATATAAATATTTGTATTGTCCAAATCTCATTAACAAATGATCAAATAACATATTTATATATGTTTACATGTTATGGAATCGATGTATTTTCTTTGAGTCTCGTTTTTTTTTTTTTTTTAGGTTTTTTTTTTTTTTTTTTTTTTGGCTATAATGAAGAATTGTCCAAAAATGAAACTAAAATTCAAATAGAAAAATTGTTGCTTGAATTTCTCCCATTTAATATAGTGATTAACCAAAAAATTTATTGTATTAAGGAATTTCGTGAGTAAAATTTTAAAAATATTTAATTAGTAATTGAATTTATTATTTTAATAGATTAGCCGTGAATCTGCCTCTCTTTCACAGTTCCTCCATGCAAAGTCTCATTTGCTGTCTTCCACGTAAAAAATGTGGAATCTGGGGTCTTTGGTGATGGCAACTTGCCAAATGAGAGCAGTTAAAAAGTGCCAAACTTCTAGAAAAATTTCATTCAAATGGTATTCTACGGGTCTTTTTTTTTTTTTTTTTTTTTTACGCAGTCGCTACGCTACTTTACGGATACACACTGGATAAACTTTTGAGTTGACGTAATAAACTGTAAACACGCCAATCAAATTAATCGCATCAAACATGTCCGGCGCGACAGGGAGAATCGAACTTGTGATCAAATGTCTTTATACTCACCTACTCCATGAACTCGGTCACTTCATGAGGACGTATTCTACTATTCTTTAAACATTTATGTCACGGTCGAGGTCTAAATTTAATTGTACGGAATAATATTAAATTAAAAAAAAAAGTTGAAATTTTACTTATTATATTATTTAATCATTCGTGTCAATACTGCAACCAAAATATCATAACCATATAGTCAATACCGTAAATAAAATATAAACTAGAAAAATATGTCCAGTGTATCTCTTCCATTATTGGTGATGGGGGAGGGGGGGGAGGGGGGGGGGGAGCTAGGATTTGACTAAAAAAAAAATTTGTGTTGGAATAATTCATATCTAAATATAAATAATAATAATAATAATAAATATTGGGCCATAAAATGAAATTAGTTTGTCCAGGCCAACCCATTTAAGTCCGAATTGTACAATTGTACCCCCGTCCCATTGTTCCCGCTCATTCCTCTACGTTCACTATCCATCACTTCCCTACTCTTTTTTGATCGGGAGTTTCCTGAGAATCATGAATGAAAAAAACAAAGGTGGAAAAGAGAGACAGATATAAAGTAAAAATAGAAATGAAGGAAGAGTCGAAAGAGAAATGACTGATGAATCAGGAGGAGCCAATGAGATTTGAAAATGTTAAAAAGGTTATTTTTCAATTTTATTTCCGTACAACAACCTTAAAAAAAAAAAAAAAAAAAAAAGTAAAACATCATCGAATTGTCAATTTTTTTATTTGGTAAAGTAGAAACTTTACGATCGAACTAATAGATAATCACGATTATCACTCCAAGTTGATTCCAATCATGCAAAGATCAGGGAGCAAAATCAACTCATCTCCCAATTATGTCACCAGCAATCTCGTGTACAGTAGAGCAATTCGTGTTTGGAAATCTTATACGAACATCATAATTCATAAAGTTGACGTCATTCTTCATTTTTAGAGTGCGTTTGATTGTCAATATTTTTCATGAAAAATGTCATCTTGTATCATAATATAAATATTCCATTAATCTATTTCTTTTCCAGATTTGAATTTACAATTACAACTTAGTTTCTTATTTTTTAGTTTTGAGATTGATTTTTGAGGTGGCGTTGTGGTGGTACTATGACAATGATGAATGTGGTTGCGATGGTGGCGGCGGTGATTGTGTAGCTATGGGCATGGAAGAAATTTATCTTTATTTTTATCAATATTCTTAACATCGGTCCGACTAGGTCGGTTCAATCGGTGGAATTGGGAACCGAGCCTAAAATCGAGCCAATTGATGTTAATAATTGGATATAACAAAGGGGAAAATTCACAAATCATGTATTAAGTATGAGCAATTCAAAAATTAGGTTTTAACTTTAAGTTAAAAAAATGAAAAAATAGGTATTAGTTAATTAATTAAATATAATAAAATCACAATTATACAATTATTGGTCACATGTACATAATTATAGGTCACAATTTATTTATTGGTAATTAGTCACAAACAAATTTTTTTATAGGTCACAGTTTATTTCATTTGTTACAGATCAAAATTTTTATAAGTCACGATTTATTTCACTGCCACAAATAAAAAAAATTATTGGTCATGGTTTAGCTATCGATTACAGATTTTCAAATTTGTTGGTCATAAATTATTTTTCAGTCACGAGTTATCCAATTTTAAGGTTACGATTTAATACTTAGTCTCAAATAACCAAATAATTGGTCACATACACAAAAATTTAGGTCACATACCACCACCACCAACACTATCGTCACTGTTGCTTGTTACTACTCGCATCCTGCAACTGTCGCCAGCACTACAATACCACCATACCGCACCACCGCTATCATCATCACCACCATCGACCGTCGCCACCATCGTCAACACATCCACTTGCACCACAACACACAAATCGCCACCAGATCTACCATCACCGTCGCCCCACCTCACCATCACCGCCAGCAGCTCTGCCACCACATACACTGACGATGTATGATAGTTTTAAAACTGTCATGCCCCATAAAATCAGTCGCTGCATCCTGCTCCAACCACCTACCAGCTCCTCCTCCAATCAACCATCGCGCTGCCACTTGTTAACACAACCACACCACAGCTATAACCCCACCAACAAAATCATTAAGTCCGCCACCGCATAAATATCATCCCACCTACACACGAAACACCATCCAACGATCAAAATTCAAAATTCAAAAAAAGAAAATAAATCAAGTAGAGTCGCGGGCAACGACGTTCACGACGCCACCATCTCCGAGCCGTACCACTACCACTACTCTGCAAACCATGGGCCACAGAAAATCTTCGAAGAAACGCCACAAATGGGAGAAGATTTCAGATTGCTGCCCTTGCACTTTGGCGCCCAAAGGCTCCGGTCTCTTCATTAAGCAGCGCGGTGTTGCTTAAGTGGTGGCGACGACACGATTCTAGCAGCGGGTGCTCCGACAGTGGCGACGACGACGTCCGACAGAGAAGAAGACATGAAAAAGAGAAAAAAAAAAGATGAGAAGGGAGAGTGAGAAGAATGAAATAAAATTACGATTTGTAATTGAATTGAGTAAAAACATTTAATATATAATTATTATGTCAATACCTGATTTTTCAATTACGATCTTTAAACCCTAGTATTATGTAATTTTCACTATAACAAAACCATTAAAAAACCGCTAAATCGGATGCTTAAACCGTAAGCAGGTGACGATTTTCCTATTTTTTAATTTAAAAATTTTAGCTTTATTATTGGGCTCATACACTAAAGTGAATGGCCCAAAATGAATCTTGAATTGTTTGCTGCTTTTATAGATGCATCTCCTTCAAATTACAGCAAAAAACTTTCGATGGGAATCTCAACACAGTTAAATTGCCCAGAAAAAAGTAATTTCCTAATGTTTGCATGTTGACCTTCGATTTTAATTTGATTTTGGGCCTAACAAAGTAAATAAAAATTTACTCATCAATCTTTTTATATTTATTCAATTTTTAAATTTAATTTAAAATTCACTTAATTATTAGTATAACAATGTTAGACATCCTTTTTTTATAAGCTCAGACGATATCAATTTTTAACAAAGTAAATTATTTCAATATATTGATTGTTGGTTGTTGAAGTGTCGATACTAATTGTATAATAATAAATCCAATTAATAAAAAAAAGATTTGTATTTATTTTGAATTCATTGTACGATTTTTTATTTATTGATTTATTTTTTTCAAATATTGTTGTTATATATAGTATTTTACTATTTGTGTGTGTATTTATTTATTGCATTCGGTTCGATCCCAATTAAACTTTTGACCCTTAATTCTTGACTTTATTTTTTAGGTATAGATATTCTTATTTCTGAACAAGTTCCTGGTTAACAAGTCTAAGAATTTTCTTATAGATGTTATCAAACATTCATCACAAAATATTTCTAAAATCCAATAGACCTAAAGTCAGATAGTTGCCAACGATGTCATTCATTTGCCAAAAAATTACATACACATCAAAAAATTACATAATGTCGGATTTTTCTTTAAGCGCTAATAAAATATTTAGTTTGGCAAGGTATAGCAAAAATCAATATTTCAATTCACTCCAACATTTTATCCATATTTGTGTAAATTGCCATTTTACGTGATAAGATCCGATTTGGAGAAATTAATTCAAACAGCACTAAGCCCCTAACTCTCATTTCTTAAAATTCTTTTTGTTTTTTGAAATTATTTTTAATCACACATTTTGTAAGACCTACAATTTTTTAATTACACATTTTATTAATTTTTATTAAATTAAATTTTTATCCAAACCAAACGTGGGCTAAATAAAGTTAATGAAAAAAAAAATATCGAATAAAATAGAAATAGATCGATGGTAAAAAAAATTATTTTTTTCGCAAATTCATTTTTAATTATACATTATTTTGATAAAATAATTTTGTTCATAAATCTATAAACTTTTCGTACTTTTTAACTTGCACATTCTTAAGAAAAATCCATTTCACAAAATTTAAATCAAAAGGCAGAATTATATCTCATTTTTCCCTTCTTTCAAATTTAGATGTGAGAGCATATCTAAAAGTCTCTCTAGATACTAAACGCTCTCGATTATGAAGAATAGATGCTTAAAAATAAGTTTTTAAGTGACTTTCTACTTTGACTTTTTATTCGGCTCTATTACTTTATAGTGATTTTATTTAATAAGTTACAAATTTTGATACTGTACTCCTTGAATTATTCGAATCATATTTAAACTGGTTGATCATTGACATATAAAAAATGTGTTAGATAAATGATGACGAGAAATCAATAAATGTTTCTTAAAAATAAAATTGAAGAGACAAAATAAAAAACATTGTTGAAATTTTAGTAGCTAAATTTAAAAATACTTTTTATTATAAATAAGATGTTCTTTAGAGTATGTTTGAAGGGACTTTTGTGCAGCTCAAAGGGTAAAAGCCATTTTGATTAAAACGAAGGTTGTTTCGTTAAAGTCAGTAAGCACTTTTTGACAAAAAAAAATAGTTGTTTCTGATAAGCTCACTTTTCGAGCTTTTCTAAAACACTATAATTTATACTCAATTCGTCTAATTTATATATTCTTATTTTGGTTTTTTTTTTTATATGGATTAACAAAACTTATTTAATATTATTGAAAAAAAGTAAATTTTGCCAAAATTCTTCATAATTTATCTATATTTACACTTTAAGATTAAGTAAGAAAAATTAGTTATAATTAGACAAATTACATAAAGGTATATTAGTAAACAAACAAAACAAAATATTCTCAATAAAGAAACAGAATTAAATAATTTGAACAAGAAAATAAAGAAAATCCGCTTATATAAATGGGACGGAAGGAGTAGCTCTTATGAAAACTTGAATTTGCATTAAATGAAGCTTTTAAATAAAAAATAACTCTCGACTCAATTCATCTTGACCCCCCTCTCTCTCCTTCGCATGAAATATTTTTACGTTGAAACTTCTTTCGCTAATGGATGTCTAATTTGGCTTATTGGCTACTTTTGAATATGATTAGTAGTAAGCACGTGCATTACACGTCTTATGTATCAATGAATGATATACGTACTATTTTTGAATTACTATTACTTTTTTTTTTTTTTTAAATAATAGAGGTAAATGATATTGTTAAAGAGAAAATTACAATTGTGTGTGTGTGTGTGTAATTACAATAATACTTCTTTGTACACAATATTTTTGTCAAGTTCTCACATCTTTTCTTCTTTTTATCTTTTGCTTTTACTAAAATGTTTATTGTTTGCATTGAAACTCCACAGTTCGATTGTCTCCTTAAACAACGTATCTTGAATCTTACTAAATCCGCTATTTTTCAAAGGCAGTTATTTGTTTTATAAAAATATGATCAAGTTTTGTTTGGTGACATCAATCCTACAAATATGAAAACAAATTTAAGTTATGACAACAAAAATATATATTAACAATTAACAAAATGGAAAAAATTAATATTTTTCAAATTAAATTGATGACTTGACTTATTTTGTTGATTATTGATGAATCAAATCCCATTTTTGTTAGTGATTTCGACGATGATGTATTCATATGTGATGTTGCCATCATTCAAAATTTTAAAGTTAGTGATACAATTATATCCATGATATTAGAAATCAATTTGAAATGCAAATCTAGAAAAATGATAACCAAAAAAAAAAAAAAAAGAAAGAAAAAACTTCATGATGATTATCAACTTAGAAATAGACGTTGAGAAACTCTAGCATAAGAAAAATTGCTTTTATTAACAATAGTTCTTACCCTTTTGTGCTGATTTTTACTTATAAATTTTGAGCATAGAATATAATGAGCAATGTTGGTTTTATAGCTATAATGGCATGGGGATAGAATGAGAAAGGTTGGTTTAGAGATATCAAATGGGTCGAGCGGCTTGTCGACAGCTCGGCTCATCAAATGACGAGCCCGAGCCAAACCAGCTCGACTCACCCACGAGTGAGCGGCTCATGAGTAAGGGCCCAGGAGCCGAGTTCGTGGGCTCGTAAAAAAATGGAAGTAAAAATGTTAAAAATATAAAAAATTGAAAAAAAAAAGCTCTTGAACTCATAAGCTTGGCTCGTGATTCATGAGTTTGAGCTCGGCTCCTCACTTTGACGAGCCGAACTCGTGGATAGATGGGCCGAGCCGATCCATCCCTAGGTTGGTTGGTTTTGTTAGCTATAACAGTCATAATTACTTTCACATTAAGTCCTTATTTGACCAATTTTCAAAAAAAATATTTAATTAAAATATAATTATGTTATCTAATTACCAAAGTTAATAAATAATATTACTTTGTTAATAAAAAAGGTCTAACTTATGTTTGACATTAATGTAAAGTTGAATTCACACATTTTAATTCTTTTTTGCAACACAAGAGCCTTTCCATAAAATTTTAAGAACAAAATAGTCAGTTGAATGTTAAGTCACTGAAGTTTCGTTTAATATTTTTTTTAGTAATTGAATGTTAGTGAACTCCTTATATTAATTCCAAATCAAATGATATATATTAATTAAATAATAACTTAATTCAGGAACTATAATGTAAATTATGAAAATTAATAAGGACTTTGTTGATTAAAAATAAAAAATTTCAGAATAAAATAATCAATTGAATGTTTCCCAATCATTCATACTTAGGATAAAAGTGATTGGAAGTAGAAGAAATTATTGTCAATTTTAAAAACGTAATAATTAGAAGTTATTTACTTTAACATATTTGTAACCTTAATTTATGAATGCAACCTTTCAATTTTGCAATCTCAATTAAATAATAACATAATGCATAAATTATAATGTAAATTATGAAGATTAATAAGGGATTTGTTGATGGAAAATAAAAAAATGTAAGGAAAAATTAATCAATTGAAAGATAAGCCATTGAATTTTCGTGTGTAATTTTTTTTTTTTTTTTTTTTTTTTTTTTTTTTTTTTTTGAACGAATGTCCCAATTAATATATTAATGCAACCTTCAGCACATTTGTTATCTCATTAATACATTATTGCAACCTTTCAATTTTTTAACGTCAATTAAATAATAACGTAATGGATGTATTATAATGTAAATCATGAAGATTAATAAGAACTTTGTTGATAAAAAAAATTACTTTGTTAATGAAAATAAAACCTCAATGGGTAATTATAATGTAAATTATGAAGATCAATAAGGGTTTTGTTGATGAAAAATAAAAATTGTAAGAACAAAATACTCAATTGAATGATACGTCACTAAATTTTCTTTGATTTTTTTTTTTTAATAATTGAATGTCAATTTTATCCCTTATATTAATTCCAACCTAAATGATAAATATCAATTAAATATTTCACCACTTATATTAATTCTAAATCAAATGATAAATATTAATTAAATTGGTAATAAGGGCTTTGTTGATGAAAATTAAAAAATTTAGAGAAAAAAAATCAATTGAATGTTAGTCATTGAATTTCCGTGTGTAATTTCTTTTTTATTCATTGAATGTTTTCATTAATATATTAATGTAACCTCTAAAATACCTGTAACTTCAATTAAATAATAACTCAATGGATAAATTATAATGTATAGCATGGAGATTAAAAATTGCTCTTTTGATGAAAAATTAAAACTCATTGCATGAATTATAATGCAAATCATGAAAATTAATAAGGGTTTTGTTGATGAAAAATAAAAATTGATTCGTTGGTGAAAAATGAAAATTGTAAGAATAAAATAGTCAATTGAATGGTAAGTCACGGATATTTTTTCTTTAAATAATTGAATGGTGGTTTCACTTCTTATATTAATTTCAATCAAAAATGATAAATATCAATTAAATATTTCACTCCTTATATTATATTCATTCTAAACCAAATGATAAATACTAATTAAATTGGTATTCCAATTATGAGGGTACATTGGGCATGTAGTTAAATATGTATGGATAAACTTCATTATTGTTGCGATTGTTAGGATCTCGTGGGTCAAGTTTGGCGTGCAACAATAATGAAATTGAGAAAATGCGGCTAAAGTTAGACACAAATATTTACGTTGTTCACCCAATTTAGGCTACATCCACAAGCAAATATAGGTAAGTAAAAGTAAAAAAAAAAAAAAAATTATACTTAATTTTATTTTATAATTTTTAAGTAATGACTCACCGATCTGATCACTGATCTCAAGACCTAGTACCTCGATCAGGTAAATGTTTGAGTCGAATTTAATAAATATGCATATAATTTTTCAATCACACATTCCATCAACTTTCATTAAAATCTATTAAAAATCCGATTTAGATCTTTACCAAATAAGGGCTTGATTTTTATTTTTTTGAATTTTCGTAGGAGGATGTGTTCATTTATTTATTTTTATAATTTATCTCCACTCTTTTTTATGCATCATATCTCATACATGTAGACCACAATTACTGCAATCCACATCCTAAGATTATATTTTCTCCATTCTCATGTTATTTGTCACATGTACTACAATTCTCAATTATTCATTGGAGATGCTATAAAAGCTCTACCCACAACAATTGTCCCAAAGGAACCCTTATGAATAGAGAGCATCTTAGAATGCTATTAGATGTCATGAGGACTGTATAATAAATCAACTATAATTTTAACTCCTCTTCTCGTCAAAATAAGTAAATTTTTGCTTATAAGTGAAAATAGTAAGCTCCCGTTTGTTGAAAATTAAAATTCAGATTTTAATTTAAATCAAAGTTAACAATTAATTTTAACAACACATTTATGGGACTTACAACTTTTCAATCATATATTTTCATCAATTTCTATCCAATTTTACTTAAAATCTAATTTTAAATTTTACCAAACAGGGCTAAATTATAAAACCACGTAAAGGAGTCTTAAATTGTGAATTTAAATATTTATGGAGACATCTACAATATATAAGTGTGGATTGAGAAGAAACTTTTGATTATCAAATTTACCCTTACATATTTAGTTATATGTCCAATATACACTCATTTATCCTTATATCTTTAATTTTTCGTTTTATCCTTACACTTTTATGTTTGTGGTCAATAATACTCTTAATATTGAATTTTTATTTTAACTAAATTCAATTATTATTAAAATTAAAATTATTTATTTTTTTTAAAATTAAGTCAATTAATTTCTTCTAAACATTATTATTACTAATTATCAGTATATGATTAATAAAAATTATAATAATACTACACATATAATTAAACATGAAATAACATAAACTATTAAGTCAATTAATATTAATATAAAAAATTTATAAATATAACAAAATTATATATACAATTAGTAATGTAGATAGTGTTTAACTTAGAAATTTCTTATAAAAGAAACAATTATAATTTAGAGAAGAAATAATCTTCAAAATGATCACAATATCTACAATGTAGATAGTGAATTGATCGATAGAATTTCTTAATTACTTGAAAATTGATGGAGATCTCATGGAGTACGATGATAGAGAATTGGCTGCTAAAACGGAGTCATCAGAAAAATGAGATTTTGTAGTGGTTATGAACTCTAGATATACAGGCCGCTATGGCATATCGCACGAACGAGAGGTTGAATAATTTACTAAACTCAATGTCTTCTCCTTTAACAATATCAATTACTTAAAAAATATTACGCATATCATTCTTCTTATACATAACATGTGCAATGCACGTGCTTATTGCCAGTTTACTTAAAAGCTTGTCGACTTGTTTTGAGAGTACACCTTTTCCTGATATAATTATTTTATTATTTTCCTTGCCTACATGGCATTTCCTCTCATGTCATCCACATTAAGATAACTAATTAAAATTGAACGAGGGAAGTAAATGTTGACAAACAAACGTTGACTTTGTTTTGAGACCCTTTCATATTTTGTTCCGGTTATGAACTCTTCAAAAACCAATGCGTTGCAAATTTGAAAATCTTTGCCACTTAACGCAAAAAAAAAATTGTATCTACGTTTCTGATGTGTAGAGTCGAATATGAATTATGTATCGTGTCTTTAACAAATTCAGAATCGATTACATGAATTATTTGTTGCCACTCACTGTAACATCAAAAAAAACTAGATCCCGCACAACTATAAGCTCATCAATGTTCTTAAAGAATAAAAAACACTTATCTTGCCCCTCATGGGATGACCGAGTTGATGGAGTAGGTGAGCGCAGAGATATTTGATCACGAATTCGATTCCCTCTACCAATACTTTCTCGTCAAACCTATTGCATCGGATTTGCCTAGTGCGGTTAATCTGACTGGTGTGGTTTGCAGACTATTGCATCAGCCCTAGGGTTTACCCAGTGCGCACCCGAAGGATAGCGGTTCCGGGTTCCTCGTCAAAAAAAAAATAAAAAATAAACACTTATCTTATTTAGGAAGTTTGTTGCATAATGAGTAGATTAGGTTGAAAGATAAAATTTGTTAATAGGCAAATGGATAAATAAAAGATTGCCATGATCAAGTCAAGTTGTATGGAGCGAAAACATTAACTTTTAGAACCATTCTCTGGTCTGACCTCCTCTTCAGCTACCATTCCAACCATGCAAAGACTTATATATACATAGCAAATCCAATCGAGCTAATGTGCAGATAAGAGTCAAACGAGAAGGCAATAAGGCTGAGGTGCGGGTGGATATTTTAGCTCTGTTTAAGGAGATTCAAGGCCTCTGCAAGGTGGAGCAGAACTGATCAAACTTCTTACCATTGATCTCAAAGAAATTGAAGCTCTTGAATTCCCACACAAAAATCTAGAATAGAATGAGAAGAGGTTCGAGAAAGAATTGGTGGGTCGTTCCTTGCAGAAGCAAAAGATGTTTGAGAACAGAATCCGGATTGGATATCGATAAAATACTCAAGATGAAGCTGGAAACAATCAAAGAAGAACCAGATATAAGGGAGGAAAATGGAGCTGTAACAGAGCAGAGGAAGAAGACTTGTTTGAAGGTAAAGGTTAGACAACTTTTTTTGTCTCAATCGAGTCTTCAAAAATCTTATGTGCCATTCCTGACTGGATTAGCCTCCAAAGGTCACTTGGGTGGTCTATCTAGGTACTAAATTATGTTCAGCAGTTGAATAATTTTCAAACGGATCACAGACTGTATGCAAGAAAATGAATTTGACATATTTCTTGTACAGAATCGATCTAATTGATTGATTTCTTCGTTAAAAGTATGTATAATCGCGGGTTTTCAATATTTCGCCCTCTTCCACTGTGTTCCGAGTAATTAGACTTTTTACTATATTAGTACTGGTGTTCTTGAGCATTTCTGTAAATTATAATTTAACAATGATCTGACAAAATTTTCACCTGCCATTTATGTATTTTAATTGCTTCAAGTTTTCCATGTAGCAATTACCTGTACAAGTGACCCAAAAAAAAAAAAAAAATTCATCTAGACAAGCCCAAGTTTATGTGTAACGAGTTGACATCCGAGGACAGTATTTGCAGTGCAGAACATGTTTATGGACTGCATTTTATACTCAACCATGTCAAATTACAGAGATTTCACAAGAATTTAGTAGATTTTGTTACTAAAGAATCAGAGAAACACTGTATAATACATAAATTGGCATTCAAATCCTTGTGAAGTCCTCTAAGAAAAAACGAACCTTTTTTCTGCTGCTAACAGATGAATGCGAAAGAATAGGAAGTCCCCATTGACATGAAATGACAATAGCAGGGCATATTTCATCCATCATCTTCATTCCTTTAAGAATATCTGCATAAATCCTAGCAATCCTTGTTGATAATATAAGATTAACAGAAAATGGCTTCCAGATCAACTTTCTTGACTGTAATAACCTGAGCCCTTTGAGTTTTCCATTCATTTTCCTCATCCAGCACCATTTAGGCCTTCCCACCTTGTCATCATAACTTGGAAGCCTCTCATATATCTGTCCCCGACGCCGCTTGAACACACGTTGGAAATTCATCTGATGAGGGTGCACAGTGCAGTTTGGAATATTGATAGGTTAAAGGCTAAATACTGTTGTGATTCGCTTGATCACGCAAGAGGAATTATAAGAGGAAAAAGGTTTAGAAAATCCAAGAGAGATTTCTTTTCTTTTGTTTGAGGTGTTGTAAAAGAATTTGTAAAATTCTTTTTGTACTTCTATTCAAGTAAGAAATAGAAGAATATTTTTCCTCTTAAAATTCCTCTTGCGTGATCAAGCGAATCACAACAAGTGGTATCAGAGCGAGGTTTATTATTTGGTCCTTGTAGTATTTTATACAACTTTGATTTTGATCAAGTTGTTGTAAAGTTAAGATGTCCATAGAGGAATCTTCTTCGGGAGCTATGATCAAGCTCACTGCTACCAATTATATACTGTGGAGGCCTCGGATGGAAGACCTACTCAGTTGTAAAGATCTATACGACCCCTTGGAAGCCAAAGGTGTGAACCCCGAACCTACCAAGGAGACAGAGTGGACGAAGCTAAACAGGAAAACTATTGGTCAAATTCGACAATGGATTGATCATAGTGTCTTTCATCATGTGGCACAAGAAACAGATGCATATGCCCTCTGGACGAAACTAGAGGATATGTACCAAGCCAAGACTGCTCGGAACAAAGCCCTGCTGATAAGGCGTTTGGTGAATTTGAAGTTGAAAAGTGGAACTTCAGTTGCTGAGCACACCAGTGAATTTCAAAGTTTGGTGAACCAATTATCATCTGTAGAGATGCCGCTTGGTGATGAAATACAAGCTTTACTACTTTTAAGCTCTCTTCCTAATAGTTGGGAGACACTAGTAGTATCTCTCAGCAACTCAGCCCCTAGTGGCAAACTTACCATGTCTATGGTCAAGGATGCCCTATTTAATGAAGAAGCTAGGAGAAAGGACGTTGATACGGATCAGTCACACGCCCTTGTCACAGAGAACCGTGTCATAGAGAATCGGGGAAGACAACAAGGAGGCATTCGAGGCAGGGGGAGAGGCAGAAGTAAAAGTAGGGGTAGATCCACAGATGGAAGGAGACCTACTTACAAGTGTTACTACTGTGGAATGCAGGGCCATTTGAAGAAGAACTGTCGAAAATTGCTACGAGAGCAAGGCCAGAACAGTTCGCAGCCGAAGAACAAGGAAGGAGATACACTAGTCACTATTTCTGGAGAAGTGGCTATCTGCTCCATCCATGAAGAGACATGTCTTCATGTTTCAAACCAAGATACTGAGTGAGTGATAGATACTGCAGCATCTTACCACGCCACTCCATGTAGAGACTTCTTCACAACATACAAAGCTGGCAACTTTGGTGCAGTGAAGATGGGAAATACCAGTTCCTCTGAGATCGTGGGCAATGGTGATGTTCAGATACAAACGAACATCGGGTGTAAAATTACCCTGAAGGATGTCCGACATGTACCTGATCTTCGGCTGAATCTACTTTCGGGGATAGTCCTTGATAAACAGGGCTTTATCAGCCACTTTAGCAATGGCATTTGGAAAATGATGAAAGGTTCCATGGTTGTTGCTCGAGGACATATATGCAGCACGTTATACAAGACTCATGTGAAAATTTGTAGAGACAGCCTCAACATAGTGGAACGTGATGCTTCTCAAAATTTGTGGCACCAGAGACTCGGTCACATGAGTGAGAAGGGGTTGTCTACTTTGACAAAAAAGGAGCTAATCACTATTGCCAAGGAAGCTACGCTGGATCCTTGCAGTCATTGTCTATTTGGTAAGCAACATAGAATTTCCTTTAATTTCTCTTCGACGAGACGATCAGAGTTGCTTAGTCTGGTACACTCTGATGTTTGTGGTCCCTTAGAGGTCGAATCACTAGGCGATAATAAGTACTTTCTGACATTTATTGATGATGCTTCTCGTAAAGTATGGGCATACTTTTTGAAGACAAAGGACCAGGTATTTGATTACTTCAAACTGTTTCATGCCATGGTAGAACGAGAAACAGGAAAGAAGCTGAAGTGTCTCCGCACAGATAATGGAGGCGAGTACACTTCTAAAGAGTTCGATGCCTACTGCAGAAGATATGACATTCGACATGAGAAGACGGTCCCGCGTACCCCACAACATAATG
Source organism: Osmanthus fragrans (assembly GCA_019395295.1). Lineage (NCBI taxonomy): Eukaryota > Viridiplantae > Streptophyta > Magnoliopsida > Lamiales > Oleaceae > Osmanthus > Osmanthus fragrans. Next base: position 439,410 of record JAEDXY010000039.1, on the reverse strand, counting down.
GAGTAGCAGAAAGGATGAATCGGACGATCATGGAAAAGGTCCGAAGCATGCTCAGTATGGCTAAGCTGTCAAAGCCATTTTGGGGAGAAGCTGTTCGAGCCGCCTGTTACCTGATCAATAGATCACCATCAGTACCGTTGAATTTTGAAATTCCGGAGAAAGTATGGTCTGGTAAGAATCCCTCTTATTCTCATTTAAAAGTATTCGGTTGTTTAGCCTTTGTACATGTATCTAAGGAGCTCAGGCAGAAGCTAGATACAAGGACCACTCCATGCATCTTTATAGGCTATGGAGATGAAGAATTTGGATATAGATTATGGGACCCAAAGGCAAAGAAGGTCATCAGAAGCAGGGATGTAGTGTTTCATGAAAATCAGACATTAGAAGACATTGAAAATCCCACAATGTCTCCAGATCCTAAATCCAGTGCCCAGGATATTGTTTCAGATCCAGCACCAGCAGATAGTGGTGATGTACATGAGGGAAATGCAAGAAGCAGAAACAAGAGGATGAAGCGAAGGATATTGACCAGGGGGAGTCACAACACTCTTCACCAGAAGTCGTCGGTCCATCACATCAACCAGATGATGTACCACCTCCTGAAGACAATAATCCACAAGTACGAAGATCTGAACGAGGACGAGTTCCATCAACGAGATATTCAGAGTCTGAGTACATTCTGCTTACTGATGAAGCAGAGCCAGAGAGCTTCCAGGAAACACAATCTCATGTAGACAAAGACAGATGGATACAGGCAATGCAGGATGAGATGGAGTCACTGCAGAAGAATCAAACATATGAGTTGGTTGAGCTTCCGAATGGAAAGAAAGCACTGAGGAATAAATGGGTTTTCAAGCTCAAGAAAGATGGCAACGGAAATGTAATAAAACATAAAGCGCGTTTGGTAGTCAAAGGATTTCTACAGAAAAAGGGAATTGACTTTGACGAAATTTTTTCACCAGTTGTAAAGATGGCCTCAATTCGAGTTATCCTTGGATTAGTAGCCAGTTTGAATCTAGAGCTTGAACAGATGGATGTCAAGACAGCATTTCTTCATGGTGATTTATATGAGGCAACCAGAAGTTTTTGAAGTTTCAGGTAAAGAGAACTTCGTTTGCAAGTTGAAGAAGAGCTTGTATGGCCTCAAACAAGCACCGAGGCAGTGGTACAAAAAGTTTGACTCGTTCATGGTGAAACAAGGCTACAAAAGAACCGCTGCAGATCAATGTGTTTATATTCAGAGGTTTTCCGATGGCAACTTCGTTGCACTTCTATTGTATGTAGACAACATGTTGATCGTTGGACAAGATGCAACTAAAATCAGCCAGCTGAAGAAAGAACTCTCAAAGTCCTTTGACATGAAGGACTTAGGCGCAGCTCAACAGATTTTGGGAATGCACATAGTTCGAGACAGAAAGAATCGAAGGTTGTGGTTATCTCAGGAAAAATATGTTGAACGAGTAGTCAAGAGATTCAACATGCAGAATGCCAAACCTGTCAGCATTCCACTAGCCAATCACTTCAAATTGAGCAAGAGTTCATGCCCCTCATCCAAGAAAGAGATAGAGGAGATGTCAATGGTACCTTACTCTTCAGCTGTCGGAAGCCTGATGTATGCAATGGTGTGTACCAGACCAGATATTGCCCATGCAGTGGGCATGGTGAGTCGTTTTCTCTCTAATCCTGGAAAGGAACATTGGGAGGCAGTCAAATGGATTCTCAGGTACCTCAAAGGTACATCAAAGATATGTTTGTGCTATGGGGTAGCTGATCCAATCTTGGAAGGTTATACGGATTCAGATATGGCTGGAGATCTTGATAATAGAAAATCTACTTCAGGATTTCTCTACACTTTTGCAGGAGGAGCTGTTTCATGGCAGTCAAAGCTACAAAAGTGTGTTGCTTTATCTACAACAGAAGCAGAATATATTGCAGCGACGGAAGCTGGCAAAGAAATGTTGTGGCTAAAGCGATTTCTCCAAGAGCTAGGAATCAAGCAGAATGATTACAAAGTATATTGTGACAGTCAGAGTGCTCTTGATTTGAGTAAGAATTCAATGTATCATTCTCGAACGAAGCACATCGACATCCGTTATCATTGGATAAGAGAAGTGATGGATCAACAACTATTGAAACTAGTGAAGATCCACACAAATGAGAATCCAGCAGAGATATTAACAAAGGTGGTTCCAAAGGAAAAGCTAGAGCTGTGCAGAGACACAGCTGGGATGGTTGATAAATAACAATTGAGTTTAGATACGACTGGAGGGGGAGAATTGATAAGTCCAGCCGCATCTTCAAGCCTCAATTGTTGACTTCCAAATGTTTACTTAATGGCAAAGTATTATCCATGCAAAGAGATAAGATAAAATTCAGCCACCTTTTCTAGAATTGTTTATTGGAGAAAAAGATTGACCAGCCACATTTTCTTCCTTTGTTTATAGATAAATCTATTGGCAGCAATTTCTTCATGAGGAAGGCAGGAACATGCATGGATTTTTGAAGGAACACGTAGCAGCCAACTTTATCCAAATTGCCACATTTGTTGTTGACTAATCAATTAACTTTAGATAAGTTTTGGCCAGCAATTGAGTCGGTTTTTTTTTTTGCTGCGTGATTTTCCCTATAAATAGAGGCCATTGTTACAAAGGAAGAGATATCCATGAAGAGAGAAAAATAGAAAGAAAACAAGGAAGGGAAAAATAGAGAGGAAAAAGGTTTAGAAAATCCAAGAGAGATTTCTTTTCTTTTGTTTGAGGTGTTGTAAAAGAATTTGTAAAATTCTTTTTGTACTTCTATTCAAGTAAGAAATAGAAGAATATTTTTCCTCTTATAATTCCTCTTACGTGATCAAGCGAATCACAACAAATACAACATTGAGTTTAAATAGAGAAAGGAGGTAAAAGAAAGATTGAAAGAGAGAGGGAGAGCAATCTAAGCACATGGAGAGTGATTTATTTATAATTTCAAACACACAAACACATACCAGTTAGGGGAAGAGCTGAAATTTGCCAGCCTTTGGATTCCTCCATCACATGGCTAATATCATATTTGAATTAGGTAGCGGGACCCACCCAGCTGCACACGACCCAGGCCGTGCTTAAAAAATCTGGCTGCCGATGAGTTTAAATCTTATAGAGCAGTAAGACTCAACTCGACTCGATATGTATTACACCTCTAACATTATTAGCCAGTATGCTCTCTATCCTCTCTCTTAGAATTTGATATGATAATTTGATCATTGGATGATGTAGGAATATAAAAGACGTGATTTTCATACTGAAAACTCAAATTCTTTGATTTTTTATAAAGGAGGAATGTGGTGAGATGGATAAAAGAGACAAATATCTACCTGTTTCTGTACCTTTGATGGAGATTAGATTGACAGATATTAGTGAAGCTGAGGAGAAATAGATGTCCTAATAATTAAGTTGAAACAAAAGTTTCTAAGTACAATATGTAATGATTCTTGTTGGTAGTGTTCTACCCCCCCCCCCCCCCCCCTTTTGAGCTTGTTTGGGTTTCATTTTTCAAAAGTACATTTTTATCGAAACTTGTTTTTAACCATACATTCTCATAAAATAATGTTATACGTAAGCCCAATTTTTATTTTTTTAATCATACATTTTCCAAAAAATTATTATTCCAAAACGCATTTTCTCCCAAAAACAAAACAAAACAAAAAATCTCATTTTAATGAAGCCCAAACTGTGGCTTTGCCTAATGGGCCTTGCTAGGGTGATTAACGTGTTAGAACCACGATAGCCACCTTCTAGGTCGAATTTTCTTTATCGAGCTTGTTACTTTGGTATCATGTTGACTTTTGTCTATTCTATTTTCTATCCACCTTGATTACAAACTTAGTATGAGTTAACTTTAGGAAAATGTTATTTGTATACCGGGGTTGGACCGTGGGCCCCCAGTCTTGTGAGGAGACTGTAGACTGATGTGTCGATCCTGATGTACAAGTATCATAACCCTTAACTTTAACCTCTACTTTCTAGCTTCGTATCATAGTCTTCACACGAGGTGAGCTTGACTTTTTGGCATTGATCTCTTAAGCCCAGTTTGATTACCTTGGGGTGCTTGCTTTTAATCAACTTTCAACTTGGCTTGCTTCACCCTCGTCTTTCGTGCTATAATCAAATCGTATGTCATTCCCTCCCATCCCCCGCCGAGTTGGAACTTTATAGTTTATAATACCATGCAATACAACTATACCTCCCACTCTTATCACCTCTTTCTGCCACTGGATGGATGGTAGCGAAAGCAAATACGAAGAATCCAAAGGTTAAGGCTGGGTTCTCTTTGTCGTTGTGGGACCGTTTTCTGTTTTTGATTTTTCACAACGACGAAAACGCGTTCTCTTTTCCGTTTTCGAAAACGAGTTTTGCAAAACAAAATTATTTTTTTCACACAAAACCCAAAACGGCTTTTCTGTGTTTTGGGCCTTTTCAAGTATAATTCCCAAAAGTAGAAATTACATGCCAACCGGTCTTTGAAAATCACATTTCATAACCCAGGCCCATTTGTTATTTGTGCAATTTTCAGGTTTCAAACATTTTAATTAAATTAAATTAATTTATAAACTAACCCTTACCCTACCTCCTTTACCCCCACTTCATTTCCCCCAAAATCTTCATTCTCTCTACCTACCTCCTCGTCGTCCTCTCTTTCTCTCTACCTCATCCATTTTCATTTCTTCAAATGGGAGCTCCGGCCAGAGATCTTCATGATGGCAGCTGTGCACGACGGTGTGTTGCTCTTAGTTCAGCCTCACATGATGTTGCCGGAGCTGCACTCCCATAGTGCCGCGTGTTGTCGCTGCCTTTGCACCTCCACTCACGACGCCTCGTGGCGATTGACACCGCACTCCCAACACCCGCTTTTCCGATGCGGTGCGGTGACATCCACTCCCAAGACCTCCGATGCTGGTAATCCAAAAATACTATGATTTTTTTTGGTGGCGATGGGTGGTGGATCTAGTGTTGGTGGTCTGGTGGTAGCGGTGGTGGTTTTGTAGTTGAAAATCGTTGTTTGTTGTGCTGTAATTTCACCACCGGTTCTGCTGTAATTTCACCACCGAATCACCGCGAAGCAGATCCACCGATTTGTTGTAATTTCACCATCGAATCACCTTTGTTTGGACAAATTGAAATTGTAGAAAATCTTGGAAGATTGATGGAGCCTGTTGGCTTAGAACTGACCAACGAATGTGGATCTACAACCTGATCTCTTGCTGCGATGTGTGGGATTTAGCTAAATCGTTAACAATATGGTGTTTTTGTGTGGTTGTGGCAGTGGCGGTGGGGGTGGGTTTTGTGGTGGCGGCGGCTGTGATGGTGGTTGAATTTGGCGGTGGTTTGGGGATGTTTTTGGTGGTTTTGTTGGTGGTGTGGTGCATGTGGCGGTGGTGGTGCAGTGTTGGTGAGGTTGTGGGTTGGGTTATTGGAGGTGGTGGTGGGCGACGGTGGCAATCGTGGTGGCATCTGGCGGCGGTGTGGTGATGGTGGTGTTTTTTGGTGTTTATCGAGCTCTGCAGTGGTGTTTTCTAGTACGGTGGGGTGATGGGGTGGGGTGGGGTGGGGTGGGGTCTGTGACCAACAAATTAGGAAATATGTAGCCAATAGATAAACTGTGACCAATAATTTTTTAAATTTGTGACCAATGAACTTAAATGTGACCTTTAAAATTTTTGATTTGTGACCAAGTATTGGATTGGGATTGGGGGTCGGGTTTGGTGAATGTGACTAACTATTAAATTGTGACCATAAAATTCGATAATATGTGACTAAAAAAATTATTCGTGACCAACAAATTTGAAAATATGCGACCAATCGATAAACTGTGACTTATAAAATTGTTGATTTGTGACCTCAACATAATCCGTGACTTATAAAAATTTTGATTTGTGATTTCAAAATAATTTGTGACATATAAATTTTTTAATTTGTGACTTCAAAATAATCTGTAACCTATAATTATGTAACTGTGACCGTTAATTGTATAATTTTGACTTTATTATAATTAATTAATAAAATATTTTTAATTAAAAAATAAAAACCTAATTTTTGCATTTAGGCAACTTGAAAAATGGTGATTGAAGTGTGCATACTTAATGCCTTAATTTTGAATTGTTCCCTTCCCAAAATGCGGAAAACGCTGAAGCCAAAATTCCTTCTCTCACCTCAGTTTCCTTCAGATCTCTCGCTCTCTCTTCTCCTCTTCGCTCTCTCTTCTCCTCTTCGCTCTCTCTTCTTTCTTCGCTCTCTCTCCCCTTTCTACTGTTCTACTGCCATCTTCCACCGGCCGGCGTGGTGTCAATTTGAAGGTGCCATTCCCCCGAGCTGGTTAGTGTTAACATTTCTTTTATCTCCACTCGCTTTTCGATCTCGATTTCCATCCGACTCCGGACGAAGAAGGAGACCCAATTTCTTGTTGGCTGATTTCCCAATTCAAAACTTGTTGGTTGTGGCAGCCTCCATTTCTTCTCCTCAGCTCCAAGGACTCCTCGGCTCCAGTCCATTTTCATCATCATATTCTTCTTCTTCTTCTTCTTTTTTCTTCTAGTGTTGAGCTTGCAAATGGGGTTTTTACATTAGTTTAGTTGAAACAAAGTGATAAAGTTCCAACGATTTTCGATTGAATTGGGAAGTTTAGCTCAGTTGCCTTTAGTGAAGTATGAGACTGCGGTATTCTTCAATTGTATATTGTTGAATCATTTTTTTTTCATTTTTGTTGTTCAATCTTTGAAGAGATCGAACCTTAAATTCCTGAATTATGGTCCTTTCATATTCTTGATATGTAATTTGTGTTTGATTTCTTCTGGTTTGTTTAGCTCTATTGTTGAATCTGTGATTTTTCTGTTATGTATTTTATTTCATTCTTTTGGATCTACTTTGAAGTGTTTAATTTGTTTGCTTTTATCTTTCATTTGGATATTTCTAAAACTCTTACAGAAGAACAGAATATTGACACAGAAAGCGAATCGAAGACTACTGACCTTAGGAATGTCGATTCCATATTTCCTTTGGTTGAAGGTTAGTTTGTTTTTTGAATTTTGTTTACGTAATCTTCAAAAGATGAAGTTTAGGTTACCTTCAACAATTCTGTTTGCATTCAGAAAGATTTCTAAAACTAGATTGTTCCTTACAGAGATTAAAAAATACAAAGTTTTGTATAGTTCTTTGTGCCTGTGTATTTTCCAAGATGTGAAGTTCTAAAACATTAGTAGTAATTTTAGAACATCAGTCATAAGCTAAAAGTTTAAGTTGCATAAGATTGGTGGAACACAGAGAGACAATCCTTCAAAGTCTGTTTCGTAAGCTATCTAGATACAAATTTGATTAAGTTCCTCCTCGTTTAAAAGCATCTTTGACGCTTTTTTTTTAGCTTGCATTTGGTCTAATAATGATATTTGATAGAATACCTTGTTGTATCTTTGAGCCTCTATTATCAAGTTATTCTACTTTCTTTTCATTATTTCTGTTCTGTTTTAATTCTTTTATTATGCTGCTGCATTTAGAGAGAAATCTATACTTCAACGTGTATTCTTGTGTATAATTTATTATGCATTCATATTTTTGCAGAAGCTTAGTTGAAGCCAGTACATATTGTGAATCCACAGCATAAGATAGTCCTGAAGTTTGAAACTATAGCATAGTTCTGTAACCTTCAAAGGTTTCCCTCAGTCCAACTCTTTGGGTCAGATGCATGCAAACTCAGGTTTAATGGTCATTTCATATACATACAAAATATCTCTTCTATGTATCAAACATTTCTCTTTTAACTTCTGGCAAATAGATGTGGTACCCAAGGCAACTTCTCTCACTCCACGGTAGAAAAGAGGCGAAACAAAATCCCTCTGAAATCCAATCGGTGACTACAGTGCGGTTTCTTCATTTAGCATACTTCGAAGAAATTGAAAGGAATTCCTTCAACGATGTGAAAATTCTGATTTAATCAACCGCACTATTCAGTGTTGTTTTCGTTTCTCTTCTTCTCTCTTGATCGTTCAAAGAAATTTGAAGGTATTGAGACATATATCTGTAAGTATAATTCTCATGCTTTTCTGCTGGTTAGTGTTAACATTTCTTTTTTAATCAAGTTATGCGTTACATTATTTCTGCCCCGTTGGTGGTGAAAAATGATCAAGTGTTACTAAAGATTTAGAAATAAATTGGAACTGTTAATTCATGAAGTTGATTACGATTTCTTGACCAAGAAATGATAATTTGCACCCATGGCAGCCTGAGAAGAAATGAAAGATGATGCCATCAATTTTGCTCCCCCATGTGGAGACTCTACCGTCATCGAATGGGCAAACCACAAATTTGGAAGAAGCACAAGGTGAGCCAAGGGATGGTGCTCCCTCCACAGTTTTTTTGAAATCGATATGCCTTCCCTCAAGAATGAATGTGTATCGACTCAACATCCCTTTAAAGGGAGCTGGAGCTAATCTTGATTTGTAAACCTACTAATTGACTGATTGGTTTTTTGTTACGAAAGACTGGCTTTAGAAGGAAATGCTGATCAATGTTTTGTATGCGTTCAAGTAGTAGTAGTTTAAAAGTCTCAAGGGAAATGCAAAGAAGTTGAGAAAATATTCCATAGTTAGTAGTGGATGTTCTTTTGTGAAAAAAACAGTATCTTTTGGACATATATGTATGTAATGGAGGGTGCATTGGTGTTTCATCGGTTCATTAGAGTTTTGGCTAAATTTGTTCAGTTAATTTATTTCGTATGTAAAAGAAACTTGTGACCCTGAAATTGAGTCTCTTTTGATCAAATTTATTTTTTATTTTCAAGCCATCATGTGATGCTTCTTCTAGCTCGTATCAAATAAATGAGTATGACAGTTAAAATGTATGTTATTTAATACTATATTAACAGTAAATTATTAAAATTAATTGAATAATAAGATTTATTGAATAAAATATTATAAAAAAATTTATTATCAAAATGTATATGTTATTTTATTAAAAGTGTAATTTTTTTTGAAAATACATAAATATTTCACATTTATATGTTATTTTATACTGCATTAACATTAAACTATTAAAGTTAATTGAATAATCAGATTTCTAGAATAAAATAATATTAATAAAAATTTTCATAAATTTATATGTTATTTTAATATATGGAAAAATAGTTCATGATTCAAAGATATTTCAAAATTCAAAGAAATTTCAGGTTTATAATATATTGAATGATATATTAACATTAAACAATTAAAGTCAATTGAATAATCAGATTTCTTGAATAAAATATTATCAAATAATATTCTAAAAAAGTGCAAAGAGAACGCGTTTTTGTTTTCTGTTTTGAGAAACCGTTTTTCAAAATGACAAAGAGAACGCATTTTCAGTAATTTCAAAACAGACACTGAAAACACAAAATACAAAACGAATTTCAAAGTTCAAAACACAAAACAGAAACACGAAGAGAATGCACCCTAAGTGTTTGAGAGTGAAGCTGAAAATGAGAAGGTCAACTTGGAGCATGGAGCATGGCCTCCGCAAACATCCCGGTCTCCTTCCGTGCTTTCTCCATAAGTGCATTGTCTCCCAAAAGAGCAGCTGCAAAGGCAGCTTCCCGTCCGGAACCAACTGAAATCAAATTGTTCACCATATTCTGCAAAGATGCGTGCATTCAATCACCAGATATAGAAAGAAAACCAGAAAAATAAGAAGTTATAAATATTATTCACACCAATAATTATCGTGCAACCAACAGATCACCAAAATTCAGATGCAGAAGATTCCAGTATCTATTTATGTAACAAATTGAATAGCATCTAACGAGCTTCTTATGTCTGAGAGTCGGTGCAAATATCTTTCTTTGTTCTTATACAATTTTTTTTTTTAATTTTTTAATTTTCCTTTCTTCGATTCTCTTTCTTGCTGCTGCTGCTTCCCTTCCCTTTCTCCTTTTTCTCATTCAGCCACAAGATAATATGGATACTAATCGGGGAACACTGAGCTGTCAACTCATACTTCAAGCTGATTCTCAGCTGCATACTTGTAATACTTCCTTCAAGAGATACATATCAACTACAACCTTTCTGTAATAGCGTCATACACTTGTCACCAAGGCACCAAAGTACATATCATAAATTTCCCCTTTGCTTTTGGTCCCCTTCCGATCTTGGCGAGAGATTTTAGATCAATCCAAAACGTAACCTTCAACTTGTTTAAGCAATAAATACACGAGTTCATAGATTCATTCATGCAAATATCAGCCTTCACTGTCAACCAAATATGTGCAGAATACTTCCTGAATTTAAAGAAAAGTTTCATAGGGTGGCAATATCAAGACATACTGCGGTAAAACCTTCATTTATTTTCGCTGAAAGCAGATACTAAGACCTAGTCTACTCCAAAATAATGGGGGAAAATCGTGTACACGTAAAAGGATATATTTTGAATTGCACATCTTAAATGGGTAATAGGCAAGTGATTGCATCAATGATCATTCGTTAAGGTGTTTCCATATTCAGTGAAGACCATTTATAGAGTCAATGAGAGAAGGGGGAAAAAATCAGAGTGGATGGAAACATTAAAGACCTACTTGTACTAAAAGTACCTTATGCTACACTTACAAAAGAAGTGTACAAAGTTGGATTACAAAATCAAATCCACACCAATCATTTCGCAAATAAAATTTTAGATATTTTTAAATCATTTGAAATCAACAGCCTGGATTTTTGCCAACACACTTTGTCACCCTACTTTTGTAACTCATCTTTGTACAAAAAACATTATCCTTCTACTTTTTGCTTCATTCCCTGTTAGCACCGTGGCGGTACAATAATTTTGGGGAAATTCTATTTTAGACCTTCAAACTTCATAGTAAATTCAAACACGCACTTATCTAAGTTAATGCCGAGAATTAATTTAAACTATATATTTTAAGGGATTCACAACTTTTCGACCACATATTTCTTCAATTTTTATTAAAATCTACAAAAAAATAAAATAAAAAATTGATTTTAATCCCCACCATACAGGGTTTTAAAAGTAGAATAATGCTACTTGTACATGATGATGTGGTGAGAGTTGATTGTATCAGAATTTCTTTAACCACAAAATAAATAAATAAATAAAATCTCACCTTTTTGATATCTCATCCATATGTACATCATTATTATTTCCATTACGTGCAAGTAGGGTCTTATTGCCTTACATATTAATGAGGAGACAATGTAGAGTAAGTGGATTTTGCTTAATGTACATCAAAATTTATATAGGAGATTACATAATACCCATATAACACTTTACCATTTGTCAATTTAAAACATAGTCAACTTTTTTATCCAATCATTTTCATTTACACCATTTTCAATAGCCGCTTATGTATCATTTTTATATACAAGCAAAATTTAGAGTACAATATATACCCTCTTCTCACTATAGTACATGCCAAATAATTTTTCCAACATCTACTACAGTGCATTTCACTACCTAGAATGCTAACACTACCTTACCTATTATGTTAGTTGTCATCAGAGACCTAAAATATACCTTGTCATTTGAATTTTCTTAGAGTCCGTCAGAATGCAAATGTGGAATTTGAGTGGAAAGAAAACGAATTGTAGGGAATTGAATTGTCTAAAATTTGTTTTAGAGGAAATTGTAATTAATTATGTTTGATTGGTATAATTTTCTACATAATTCGTTTGACTTTGTTTTTCATGCAAACTGTTTGTTTTTGGGACACATTTTTTTATAATTAGTGATAAAATTTGTTTGGATTGTAAAAAAGTAAAATAAAAAATATATATATTTAAATTTTTTTGCTGTTTGTTTGACTTTATTTTATATGAAAATTGTCAATAAAAGTAATAAATTTTTTTACCATTGAGTCTAGAATTTTTTTTCAATTGCCTTAAAAAAAAAAAAAAAAAACTGGAAATTGTTTTTCCACCAAAGTGGGAAAATGCACATGTATGAGCAAAATCAAGAAAACCAATTCCATGGAAAATATATGCTATCAAATACCAAAAAGTATAAAAATGGAATATGAATTCCTAATTTTAGGAAAAAAAAAAGGGGGGGGGGGGGGTAATCAAACATACCCTTACTTCTTTCTCTACTCGAAAACTTTTTTACCACAGAATGGAGAATAATCTTGCTTGTATCTTTGTAATCAACGAGAGTCCATACACGTTGATTACAAATTACTTATACAATCCGTCACTTTCGTCCTCAGTTATGTGGGAAACAACCCAATTACACCCCTAACTTTTTATTTTTATTATTACTTTTTTTTTTCTAATAACTAGGCTCGATCCAGTCATCCCGCATACTAACTTTTATTTTTTCGTTGAAACAATCGGTTTCTTCCATCTTTTATAAACCTTGTTGCGTTCATTGCACAGATCCCAGCAGATTTGTGGCATCTGAAGGTTAGTTGAACCAATCTTCGCCCAGAAAATCAATGGCCCCTCCAAGTATAAATTCAGTTAGGTGTGAGGATATGTGAATTTGGATCCAATTTTTAGAGTAATTATGTTTTGATGCGAAAATTGTATTTTTCACTAACTAATTAGTAATGATGATTTTCGGTTGTAATTGCATGTGATTGAAACCCACACTATTAGTGATTTTGTGGCAGTATATAAGGTGAAGTTAATTTTTGTTTATATTTTATTTGTTTGGTACACATTATTATTTTTCATTCTCATTCTTCTACTCATTTTCAACCACACATTTTTCAATAAAATAATATTTTTAATCACATCAATAACTTTTCCTTTTTTTTTTCAATCACATATTCACCATCCATTATATCAACAAAATACATTTTTTCCTCAAAAATGCACATCAAACACACCCTAAATATTTGTATTCTTCTTATTAGAGTGTATTTGATGGAGATTATTGGGGAAAAATGAATTTTGAAATAGTGATATGATGAAAAATGCGTGGTTGAAAAAGAAGGAAAAATTATTTATGTGATAAAAAATATTATTTTATTGAAAAATGTAGTTGAAAATGAGTAGAAGAATGAGAACGAAAATGAAAATGTGGGTCAAACGAGTTGGTTGTTAAATTACATACATCCAATTTATTTTTAGTTTTAGGAATAATCGTGAGTTTGTTTTATGATTTCTGAAAGAACTAAATACCACACAAAATGGAAACAGAAGCACGTAATGATGCGAACTTCGTAGCAATGGTGACTACGAAATTCACAACTAGATTGGTGTGGAACCCAAGAACGCCAAGAAACCCGATTTTGAATTTAAGCCCAACGAAGTGAAACAAAAAACTCAACGATAACAAGATGCGCTGAACCCCTTGATTACACAATGAAAAACTCTTATACCGATATTTGAACGTCACAAAAATTATTCATCTTTGATAAGTTCTATAAAATTGTTCATGGAAGAACAAAGGAGAAAGCAAAACTTTTTAATTTAATTCAATATCAAAGTTGTTAATACAATGATAATAAAAATCCAATTTATACTAAACCATAAAAATAAGGAAAATTCGAAAATAACTTACCAAAACTATAAAAATTTGTAATCAATTAGAATTCTAACAAAAAAGAAAACAAAACGCGAGAAAGCAGTTTATCCGGACGCGTCCGGTTGGTTCGTCTAGATGAGTAGACTCCGCTAACAACTTTCGATATTTTGGCCATAACTTTCTCCATTGACGTCCGATTGAAGTGTTTCAAAGTGCGTTGGAAAGATTACTTAAAGATCTACAACTTTACTTTAGATATAATCTTTCAATTCGATCATTTACCATGATAAAAATGGGTCTTAATATGAAACAGAACCTTAACTCTTCTTCCGTTGCTCAAATCATCAATTCATGTGACATTTATCAACTCCCCAAAGGCTCGAACCTAGCTTAGGACTTTCCAAACAATCATCAAATTGGCGATAAATCATGGCGCATCCCCAATCACATCATCCACTCTCTTTTCGAAAGATTCGACCCCGAATCCGAACCATGAATGCTCAGATTATAACCTTTCTCCCAATCAACTCAAGCACATGGAATTGTCCGGCCTCTCTTGGATGCAATTTGGACCTCCTTTGACTTCGAACTCGCCTCCTTTGAATATAGACCCAATCACCTTCACATAGATCAAAATGTGCTCGCCTCGACTGCTTGATCTTGCAAGTTTGGAATGCTCCAATAGCAACTCCATTTGTTGAATAACTGTACCTTCTCCTTACTTTACTTGGCCCAAGCACTTGTGACAATGTCCATTCCAATGTGTCAACATTTTCCCCTCAATTCATGTTTTTCAGTCAACCCTTTGCAAATGTAGTTCCTCTAGTGCATTTGACGCTCCTTCGTCTCCTCGAGGATTACAAAGTCAATGTCCAGTATATATGATACTCCTAAAGTAAGATGCGGCTGCTGAATTTTATCCATCATTTTTGATATTCAACCCGAGGCTCAATTCCAGGGTCGGGTGGTATTCCAATAGATTTAATTTCTGGAATCAAGTTGTCGTTAACCTGCAAAACAGAATTAATCAAAATAGGGAGAGAAATGTTAGTGTTCTCCAATGCCTCCTTAATTTTAACCTCCTCACCATGCAAGTTCACCCCCAACTCCTCATTTACCATCGAAGACTCTCCTCCTTTTTCCACTTCCACTTCCACTTCAACCACTCCGCCATTTTCAATCCCTCGTGGCCCCTCTCATTTTTTTGCACAAACAACCCGCTCACTATTTTTACTTTTACTCTCTTGCGCCTTTGGATGAGTAATTTGAGAATTTAACAAGTCACGAGTCTTCGCCAACTCCTGTTTATAATCCAACTCAATACTCTTGCTTGATGTACTACTTGCACTCTTCGCAAAAGATTTTTTCTTTTCCATCTAATACTCATCCCCATTATATTTCCCAGGCTTCTTCCTAAGTTCTACCCCTCGCCGATTTCTCCTATAATAATTTGGCGCATATCGTTTCCTCATAATATGCCTCAATTCATCCCAAGTTTCAATACTCCTCTCACCATACCTTCGCCTGGAAGTTGTCAATTGATCTCACCAAATCACAGCATAGTCCACGAATGAGCTCACACCCGACTTCAACTTTTTCTTTTCGGAGTAATTATAGTGCTCAAACATTATTTCAATTTTTTCTTCCCACGCCAAGTACGCCTCTGGATCACTCCTACCCTTAAATTTTGGAATTTTCATTTCCATACCCCTATCAACACCATATCTATAATAATTCGTATCTCTTCTTCAAACATATCACCTTTATTTTTCACTCCCCGTATTGCAGCCTCAATCAACGCATCTTCATCACTATCACCACAATATTCATATACATCATACATTTTAATCCTAGGCTCCAACCTATTCAACATACTCCTCATATCCACCAACATCTTTTTCAATTGATCCATCCTATCACTCATTTTAACTCAAGGACTCAAATGACTTGAACTGGACAACTGTAGGTTGAAATTTTTATAAATTCAAGAAAGTGGTTCTTGAATTGGAGTTTGGATTGGATTGAACACAATGAATTTTGGGATAAAGCTAGATGATAGAATATTGGACAATTTCCAAGAAATCCAATTTTTTTTTTACTATTTTCGGACGTGAACAGTACAATGGATGAACGGTAAATTTTTTTTATTTTTTTAATAAACTCAAAATTTGACTACGAGAATGACAAAGAAAACGGAAGTTGATTTGGACTCAAATTGAGCACAAAAATAACTTTTGAAATTTTTTTAGATTCAAAACTCAAAATAAATTACTAGATACAAGAACATGAAGAACAAGGAAATAAAACAAAAGAAAAGACTCAACAAAGAAAATAAAGGATAAAATCTGATTAAATTGGAGTCAAAACTCTGATACCAAACTGATGTGAATCTTGTAGCAACGGTGACTACGAAACCCACAACTAGATTGATGTGGAACCCAAGAACGCCAAGAAACCCGATTTTGGATTTAAACCCAACAAAGTGAAACAAAAAATTCAACGACAACAAGATGCGCTAAACCTCTTGATTACACAATGAAGAACTCTCGTACTGATATTTGAACGCTACAACGATTATTCATTTTTGATAAGTTCGATAAAATTGTTCATGGAAGAACAAAGGAGAAAGTAAAGTTTTTCAATTTAATTCAATATCAAAGTTGTTAATACAATGAGAATAAAAATCCAATTTATACTAAACCCTAAAAATAAGGAAAATTCGAAAATAACTTACCAAAACTATTAAAATTTGTAATCAATTAGAATTCTAGCAAAAAAGAAAACAAAACGCGAGAAAAGTAGTTTATCCGGAAGCGTCCGATTGGTTCGTTCGGATGGGCAGACTCCGCCAACAGCTTTCGGTACCTTGACCATAACTTTCTCTACTGATATCCGATTGAAGTGTTTCAATGTGCGTTGGAAAGATTACTTAAAGATCTACAACTTTACTTCAGATCTAATCTTTCAATTCGATCATTTATCATGTCAAAAATTGGTCTCAATATGAGACAGAACCTTAACTCTTCTTCCGTTGCTCGAATCATCAATTCATGTGACATTTATCAACTTCCCAAAGGCTCGAACCTGGCTTAGGACTTTCCAAACAATCATCAAATTAGCGATAAATCATGGCGCATCTCGGATCACATCACGTAATGTGCAAACCTCTTGTACAAGAATGCTTTTCAAGAACAAAGAAAGCTCATTTTCAAATATATGTTTATGAATAAAAAAATTTAATGTTAGTTTTGTTAACCTCAATTTTTGCACATACATGTAGCTAATAGAATCCTGACCACCTACTCTCCACATAGGCATTACCTACACTAGAACACATCGGTAGGAGGCAAAATCCATCGATCGTGAAAAAGGTCTGACGGCCTTTTGCACTTTGACGGTCAAGTTAACTGTCGAACAAATAAATAATGAGTGTAAGAGATGAGAAATGAGATTTGGCTGAGGTTAGAATGCCATACCTTGTGTGTAAATGAACTCACATATGTATAGAGAAATGGAAATGGACCAAGTGGGATAATGGACTGAGCTCCAAGCCCAAGACGAGGTTGCTTGATTAAATAAACCCAATCTAGCCCCTGTTTGGCTCCCTTTCTTTCAAAAATTCATTTTTTTAAAATTTATTTTCAACCACATTCTTCTATAAAATAATATTACACGTAAATCGAAAATATTTCCTTATTTTTTAACTGCACATCTCCAACAAAATACTATTCAAAAATACATTTTTTGTCCAAAAATAGGGCTCAAACAAGGGCCTACTTGAAGCCGAATTGACATATGTGGGACCCCTTCGTTATGCACATGCTATATAATTTATAGATATAACAATAGCCTCCCAAATCTGAGTTGTATATTCATATGCAGGTCAGACCTTGAAATATAAGTTGTCAACTAAGAGGGTTTACGAATTACCACAAAAAATATAAATCACTTCAATAAGTGACGACTTACGAATTGTCTCGAAAATATGTATTGATTTCAAATAGGGGAGAATTTATGAACTACCTTGAAAAAATAAGTCGTTTCAATAAGTGAGAACTTACAAACCACCTTGAAAATATTTGTACAGGTTGAATAAGCAAGGATTTATAGATTGCCTCAGGAATATCACACTACGACTTACGAAATTTAGACAACATCTTCTTTATATTATTGACTAAACTAACCTGAAATACAATAGAATATATCCACTAAATATATACAAAAATAAATTGAGGTCCATTTGTCCCTCCAAATAAAGTAAAATGATGATAAGATCAAACTTGCTAGCGTGAATCAAATGACATGATGCCGATAATAAAAAATGATAATGTAGATTAGTGGCATGCGCACTGACAATAGCAAAAATATTGTTATGACATGCTAGCAATGATGTGACATGTGTACTTGACAGCAATAATATAATACATATGTTAACAGTAATAATGTAATGATATTAAGATACTAGTATCACAAAAGTTCTCTAAATTCAGGTATGAATATTCATATAATGCATTGACTTTTTGATAGAGCCAAGACTTTGAATATAAGCAGCTATGATGAAACTCATGTAGAGGAGTGTCCTAGCCACCTTCCTTCCACATATGCATTACCTACGAGCTAAAGCACACCGTTAGGAGGCAAAGGTCCAGCAATCATTTGCACTCTGATGGTCAGATCAACTACCAAACAAAAAGGTAATGAGTGCAAGAGACGTGAGATAGGACTTGATTGGGGTTAGGATTCCATTGCTTGTGATAAATGAACTCACGTATATATAAAGAAATGAAAATAGACCAAGTGGGGCTAATGTATCGAGCTTCAAGTTTAAGACAAGGTTGCTTGATTAAAACAGCCTAATCTAATTGAATAATTGATGTCGAGTCGGCATATGGGACCCTTCTGTCATGTGTATGCCACGTAATTTATAGATATAACAATTTTATTGTACACAATATTAAGAAATTTGGAGATGACTATATCAGTTTGTGTTTTAACTACGAATAACATTTAAAACCAACTAATCAATGATTCAAAAATAAACTTCACCTATGAATTATAAGAATAAATCTAAGCTCAAGAATTCAAAAACTTAGGAGGTGTTCTCTTCGTATTTCAATTTTGTGTTTTGAGTTGTGAATTCGTTTTGCATTTTGTGTTTTGGGTGTCCATTTTGAGATTGTTAAAAACTCGTTCTTTTTGTCGTTTTGAAAAAATATTTCACAACCCGTGTTTTTTTTAGTTTTGACAGATTTGTGAAGAAAACAGCCAAAACGTAAAAAAGTTGTTTTCTGTTTTCTTCACAAAATTTTCAGTCGTTTTCAAAAAATCATTTTCAAAAATGGGAAAGAGAACGCGTTTTCAATGTTTTGAAAAATCGAAAACAAAAAAGGCCCGAATACAGTAAAGAGAACGCCCCCTTACTGACCATCTACTGCCTGTAGATATTTTTAAAGAAAATTCATATCTTTATTTGATATTAAAGACTATTTCAGAATAATTGAAAAAGAAACGAGAGTATGAGTATGAGAGCCGAGGGGAAGAGAGCGGAACCAACCCTTTTCAAAAATCTCGATGCTTAACTAAATAGCACAAAAAATCTATCGATTTGTTCGTGTTAGGAATATGTAACACCACATATCCCACTTGTTATAAGTATGGGCTCACACATATCTCCACATTAGTATGATATTGTCCACTTTGGACCTAGGCTCTCATGGATTTGCTTTTGGACTTATCCAAAAGGTCTCATACCAATGAAGATATATATTTCCACACTTATAAACCCATGATCCTCCCCATTTTTATCCGATATGGGACTTTGATCGCATACCCAACAATTCGATTTCGCAGCACAAACGGCCACCCATACCTAATTTCCTCAAAATTAAATTTGATCTTCCTACAAAATGAAGTTGGGCCTACCTAAGCTCTTGGATCTTTGACCCAGAATCGGGTCCACCAAGTCCATTCTTTATTCGGGTTTGGAGCTGTCCGAGTTTTCTCCATTTTCATCATCCACCCCCCATCCCCAATTCTGCAGGACTGCAAAACCTAATCCCCCACCCCCCGCCCTCCCTGCCCTCCCTTTTCATTCTCTCCCTAAGCAATTATTCATGATCACTGCGTATCACACAATTGGGCATCTCTTTTGCTGGTATTCCTTTAATTCTTACTTCTTAGTTTATTTTTGTACACACGTGCGCTTTTATTTCTAATTCTAGGTTTTGGGAGAACCTTAGGCGCGAATCTTCAATTTAAAATAAAACAATCATACGGTTTTTGTAACAACAAAATACATATCTAATACTCCAATTGCACTCATTTTGTTTGCCTATGAATTGCTGAATATTGCCAACTGCATTCAATTTTGCTTTTATTACTTTGTTGAGGCTTTAATTTTCAAATGTCATATTGTAGACTGAGGTCTAAGGATTGCAAACAGAGAAAGAATAGTTACTGAATTGGGACATGAGCTGATGCTATGAGTAGGCTATCATTTAGGCCTCGACCCCTTGACATCCACAAGAAGCTGCCCATTGTAAAATCTGTTAAGGAATTCGAGGATGACGAGGTCCCGACTTCTACTCGTAACTCTCAGATGCTCCGAATTGCCTCAGAGGCCGAGAATGAGGTGAGGTATTTACTCAGAGGACAATATAAAATTTACTTCAAATTGACTATATTGATGTTTCTTTTCTTTCTAATTATAAACATGGTATTTGAAGTATAAGTTGTATAACATTTATTTACTTCATTTATATATTTTAAAAAGAGCAATTTCTTGCCTCATTGCCATTTCAAAAACGAATACAGTTATTAATTACTATTGTGCATTTGGATGCCTTTCAAGGCAAGCTTTCTGCATTAAATTAATCCAATTGTCGAATGATCCTTCAGTTTGACGACTGTCACAATAACGTATTATCATTTACCGCTAATGACTAGGAACAACATATATTAAGTCGTCCCAACACGAAGTTACTATAATTTCCTCAAACTTATTTAGGTAGGCTCCTGAGTAAATTCACATGGTGGAACTCGAATGGATTTGTACGTTACTGAATCAAAGGGTATTGATTCCTCTTCCCACCTGTCCCCAATTTATTGAGGTCAGCTGATCAGCTCTATTCACCCTGTCCACTAGAAAATGAAGCTTTTAGGCCACTAGATGCAGACTGGTGCATGTTGTTGTTCATAGAAATTCTGAAAAAAGGCTGTCTTTTCTGAAATTTGCTTTTATTGTTGGATTTTTTTTTTTTTTTGGTAATATGAAGAATTTAATTATTTTATGGTTATATCCTGTTGTATTGCTACATGGTGGAAATAAATTTTTATAAATTCAAGTTAATTTATTATAATGCAGCAAAATGTCCGAATTATTTCATAAATTATTGAAAGAAAAGACAGAGAAAAGAAGAAGCCCTCAACCTACTTGCTGATATTCATGCAACTTACATCCTAATGCAGAGTTCGTAATTTGAAATGATTGACACTTAGAGTCCATAACAACAAGGACGTGCTAATAGTTTATCAAGCGATTAGGTATAACTGAGGTAAATACGCTAGTAAAATAAAACGAACTATAGATATTTTATAATTGTGTGCGGAACTGATTTTAAAACTTTGATATTCCGGTATCTTTTTGTCCTTATTAGAACTAAAAGAAATATCATTTAGATGTGGCTCGAGGGGTTCTTTATCTGTAATATTGTTGTCCCTGTTGTAATACCATAGTTTTGTTTTATATTCTGAAGCCTTTTACCAGGTCACACGTCATGTTCTCTCGCTGCAAAAGTTTTCATGCATAGTGCTTCCACAAGACCAGAAAATATCTATGTGAAACAAATAGTATTTACTTACTAGTCATGTTATAAAACTTGTACATGCCAGTTAAATATGTAGTACAATTGGGCAGATGAATTTACTTTGTCGTGAATTATGATATACGTAGATTAACTAATATAATGATCAATTTTTCTAAGGTACAACAAACTCCTAGCAAAAGAATTGCTTCAGAAATACCCACTCCTGAGTTCGTGGTAGTGGATACATATGAAAGAGACTATTCTCGTACTTTCAGTCAACCAACATCATATCTTCGTGCAAGGGGAGGTGAGACATTTAAGTGCATGTTTGGTAGACATTTTTTTTATCCACAAATTTCGTCGGACCACAACTACTATTCACTTATTGTCCATATATTCTGTAAGACGCAACAGTTTATAATCTATGAAAAGCTTTACCAAACATACTCAAAATAGGCTGCTGATTAATTGTTAAACGTTTGTTGCAATCATTGTTTAATTTTTGTCATATTATTGACAGCCCGGGCTGAGATTGGAGAATTTGTTGAGTACGATCTTGACAATGAGGATGATGATTGGCTTCAAGAATTCAATAAAGAAAGAAAAAACGCTTGCTTCTGAGAAGTAGTATTCTCTCTGTCTTGTATAAATCCTTGTGTATTAGAATTGTCTTTGATATTCTTCTTTATCTTTTTTACTTCATCCAATGCTGACCTACAAATTGTTAAATCCTTTTTTTATCAATATCAATAATGCCACGTTGTTGTCTGGAAATCAGTTTATGGTTCTAATTTTAGAACTGAAGGTACATCAAATTGTTACTTAATTGTTTCTCTTCTGACATGGAAGTGATAAAATCTAGTATCTAACTCAAAAGCGAGTAAGTTGTTCTGAGATGCTTGACATCCATATCAGTAAAAAGTTCTCTGCTATAGTTGCAGAAGCGTTGAACTAATTGCAAGATGGGGTTTTTGAATTTTTTCAAACTATGTTAGGTCCTGTTGGAAAGTCTAAGACTTCGCTTCAGTTCCTAATGAAACTTTATGAAAGTCTAAAAGTCAATTCTATAAAGTCTATCCAACTGTTGTGTATTAGGGTGCCTTTTGTCCAATCTCTGTCCTGGATTATTTGATTATTGCTCATGTTGCCTGCCCCAAACTGGGGGGTGGGGAAGGATTGAAGAGGAGGCTCTTTATGACATCTGGATTTCTTCTTAAATTTTTTATTCCATTGCTTGTACTCATATTGTTTGATTGTTGATGCAGGCTTGAGACAATTCTGTTTAAATTGGAGGTATTAGATCACAAGGCTCGGGAAAGGGCTGGATTTGTCGCTCCAACACTTGGCTCATCGATTCCTGTGATTTTAACTTTTGATGCTGCTGTTGAGGTGAAAATATTACTCTTCTTATTGCAGTTTATAAAATTGTGCATTGTTGTGACTAGGTGTATGCTTCTAGTTGTGTGCTGTTCTACTTTTCTTTTGCTACGAAGTTTCATTATTTGCGAAGTGATTTTAGTGATTAAGTTACTTGATTTTACTGGCATTTTTGTAATTAAACATTAAAACACTTTTTAGTTAATTTTGGACTTGCTATTTACAATAGCTTGAACGAACCACTTCAAACTATTGAGTTCCTCTTTTCTTGTTTCAAGATGTTTTTGAATATATCATGTATACAATTAGATGGATCAAATTGTATAGATGTAAATTGATGTCTTTTATAGATTCTGCTGAATAGCAGTTTAAAAATACATTACTGCATGGGTAAGAAGTAAACAGTATCATGGTGAAAAGTTGGGTTCATCTCAAAGTGACCCAGAAAATGAGGCCTTGGGCTTTTTTCCAGCAATGAACGTGGGAAGATTCAAGACTTTGTTGGAGACGGTATATTATGACCATAATCTCTTCCTGTGGGTTGGTTAATTCATTCCCTTCTTTTAACTTCTTCCCCTGAGAATAGGAAGATTAGTGAAAATTGGGTGAATTACAATTTTAAGACAATCGGTGAGGAAACTTAACTGGTATGACTTTTCAGTTTTCCTTAACCAATGCAAGGAGACAGGGTTTGATTGCATGAGTAGTCGAGTATCAGCTGTCATTGCTGTGAAAGCTACTTCAACTTTTTCCTTTCCTAAATTTTATTTATTGTAGATGTGTAAAAATTGTTTCACCTCATGGATCCATGGTTACAGCATACAAGAGGAGTTCTAAATTTTTTAAGCCAGTAATCAGTGTCCTGGAATCTTAGAATAGCACATACGCTTTTGCCTTCTTTTTGTGGTTACAAGTCAGTCGAAGGAGTCAACTAATAAATAAACCTGAAGAACAATTCAAGAATTGCTTCAAAAATTACATACCATGATATGCACCTCAATTTTATGACCTTGGATTTGGAGATTTCTGCCATCATCTGGGTATTGTTAAATACTAGTATTAAAGATGCCCACGTTCAATAAGTATATATCTAAGCGCTGGATTGTGAGGAACTGGATTTGTCCTGTTAATGTTTTCAAATATAAGTAGAATTTAATATGCTACTTGTCAAAAAGTTAGATTTAGTAGGAGCTGTGTAAAAGGTTGCCTCCACAACATGCTAAAAGTTCAAGCTTAATGTTGTCAAATTTGGACTTGACTTGCGTCACATGTTCGAAAGCTTATCATGTAATGTGAAGACCCACTATTGATGAGTGCAGTGTAAAGTGAAGATTACTTAGGAGCTGGTCCCCACTCATTCAAATTCTACACCTGTAGAATTATCACACTTTAAGGGCATCAATGAAGACTATTCACTTGTTTGACAAAGGGTTACTGGAAAGCTCGTCACGGTTCAAGTTAGGGCTGTTTTAATGTCTAGTCTCTTATGTGACGGATTTACTGCCCCTTTTGCATATTGATATATTAAATATAAATGGTCAAATTTTATTTTCATCCACACATTCTAATGGACCCACAAGTACTATCCACTTACTACTCATTTCCATCTATTTGTAAATTAAACTGATTAGAAATTCCTCTCAAACGGAGGTTTATTTTAGTGGTTGCTTCGACTTGCTTTTGTTTAACTATTACATATTTAGAGTTTGGACTATCCATTACTCATTTCCATTAATTTATAACTTAAATGTTTATGAATTCTTCTCAAACGGAGGCTTACTTTGGTGGTTGCTTTGACCAGCTCTTGTTTGACTATTACATACTAAGAAGCACGGATACTTGTAAACGCATTACGTACCCCGTATTTGATACATATTTAAGCTCCGATACTACTTGATACCCTCTAATACGTACTTGATACATGTTTTTTATTTATTTTATATTATATTATTTTTTAAATTTTTTCGGTACGTATCGGATACATATTTTTAAATTTTAATTATTTATTTTTTTTATGTTATTTTCGTCACTATCCGATATATATATATATTAATTATATTAATAACGTATTGAATATTAATAATATTTATTGAAAATACACCATTAGATTTTTAAATTAATTAACAACTAGACTTTTTATTGGAAGTACACAATATTATTTAAACTTTCAATACATAATGAAGAAAATGAAATTTGGACAATTAATAATTAAGATAAAATACTTTAGTATTTTGTTATATTTTTATTATTGTGCTTCTGCTTTAATATTTTTCATATTAATGAAATTATGTTGAATTTTATAACACTTCTGTGTATCTTAATTTTTTTTTAAATAGTCGTATCGGCGTACTTGTATTGTATTCGAATTATGTATTTGTATCTGTGCTTCTTAGATTACATATTTAGAGTTTGGACCATGCATCACAATTTCACTTATATTGGAACTGCATTGTTCTTATGGATACTTTTCTTTCTTTTTGTACCCTTTAGAATTTTGAGTCTTCTTGAGTAATTAATTTTGAGTAATGCTATAATACTTTATCATTCACATGTTAGGCCTTGCAAGCTCTTTCCATCAAATATGGGATTTTCCAATCTATCTATAGTTACTGGAAGGAAAAGGTATGTGTCAGCCACCATTTGATATTCTTGTCTTGGATGTTTTCGTATGAATTAATTTTACTAGAACTGTTTGCACAAGATATGCAGTGTTTTTATATATGCTTTTGGCAAATTAAGCTATTATCTCTGGTCTTCATTTTTGTGGTGAGTACTTGGTTGTGATCTGAGAACATGCTTTTGTGCTGAAAAATGAAACAGAGACTTTATTGTGGAGTTAGGTTGATTGATGTTAACGAACTGGCGTGTATGATAGGAATTATTGCTGTGATGGGCACAATGACTATGCTAAGGAACACATTCTCTTTAGCTTTTGTAGAAACTTGAACTTTCATAAATCCTTAGCCTTAATAAAGGGTAAGTATGCATTAAAGACAAGTAAAGTGACTCCAAATGATTTGGCTTGGGGACAAGATAGGGTAATAATTGGAAAATTATTTGTTTATTAATTCTATAGTAATGTTCAGAAATTAAGTTGATTTTACTTTTTAAAATGAAAAATATTCTTCCCTATCTATGTTGGTTTGCTCACGTTCCACATCTGGAGGTCTCATGTAACTGCCAAAAATTGGACAGACATTTATATCAAGTTCCTGAATTACCCATTCAAAGTAAACGGTAGAAAAGAAAGATGGCTGCGCCACTGTGTGTTCAAACACAGTGGTAAACATGACCTAAAAAGGGGAGAGTAGGTATCGGATATAAAATAATGGTGATTGGGTGTAAATGATGTTGGCAAAATTGTGTGCCAAAAGGTAAAGAGTGTTACTTATAAGAGATCTAAAGTAGTGGTTGTGAGGTGTCAATGAATTTTTAGAACTTTGTGCAGGGAGGTGATGTGACAAACAAGATGAGGTGTGGGGTGTATGTTCTACTTTCACTTATAATGTAACTTATAATGTCTTATTTTTTTCTAGTTTGCAGCTTGTCATGCTTGTCACATTCAGCATGAGTCAAATATTTTTTACGAGTAGAGGAAACAGTGTTTACATATGGTGTTTTGTTAGTATAGTTGCACATTGGCTTTATGGTTTACAACCAACTTTAGCTGATCATTAAGATGGTTTTTCTAAGATGAATCCTCACGTTTTTTTTGCCTTCTTTTGTTTTTCATTTTTTTCAACCAGCGGGAACGGTGGCAAAAACCAATCCTTCGACGTTTGCAGGTAGTTTTGACACTTGATTTGTTGGTGTCACTATCTTGAATTCTGGGCCAGATACATATGATTATAGGGAATTTTATGCTCAAGGGAATCACAGCTTTCCTGATTAATAAGCAGGACTAGATTCCTGCCCCTGCATGTATGATTCATGAACAATAAAATACTGTGAATTGGCTTTCATTTTCCGAACCTTTATCTTCTTTTTCGATTGAATTGCGAGATTTAAGTTTGATGAACTATTGACATTCATTCTCCAAAGCTTTATCTCTTCATTTCTGATCGATTTCCTACAGATATAAGTTTGAAGAACTATTGGCATTTTGTCCTTTCTTCTCTCAACAGTTTAGTTTTTATTGATGGAACTTCTTGTCTCAAGTTACGATATCATGTTCTGTAATAACTATTCTTTATGTGCGTCCAGCTTCTTAGCATTTGGGTTAGGATCGATTTGACTTTACATTTTGATCGATAACTAGGGTTACAATTTACCTTACAGGATTTTTTCTGGAATTGTGCACTTGCATTTGCTAATATCTATTTTGCTATTTCCTTTACAGCCTCCTCCACCGGTCAATGACACCAATCCGTACAATGTATTCAGGCCAAGGGAGAAAGCTCATAGGCTTCACACTAGGAGAGTACGTCGTTACTTAATTGTTTGTTATTTCATGTATATTTTTAAGAGGCACAATTATTTGTTACACGTTGAGGAATTGAAATGTATATTAATGGGTCTTCTACATACTTGTTTTACAAATAGATGCAAAGGAGGGAAAACAATGTGCAGTCCTTTGAAAAGCTTCGTCAGGTGATCATTATTTTTATTCCAGCCCTTGAATTTTGTTATACTTTGTTTTTATGTGCTTGTGTTGTGTAGTGGACTTCGAATTAAGTGCTTAATTGATTTGGAAGCATATTATTAATACTTATAATTCTTTTCGCCTGTCTTTTACTGGTTTAATTTGACACAAGCGACGTCAAGTCCTAATTGTAGTTTTTGAACATATCGTGTGTTGATATAAAACTTGTGTAACGTCATGCCTCATGCTCAGATTGGTCATCTTATATTGATTGATGTTTGCATATACAGTTCTGTTCAATAAATGGAAGTTTGGCTGTATAGAGGCCTTAATGATGTAGTCATCCTCTTTCTCTTCCCTTTAGGAATAAGACCAACTTCTTGTCACTTAAATATTTCAATATGTTGATGATATATAATCTTTCAGAAGGATTGAAAAATTTATTTCATCACAAAATGAGATTACCTCCATTTCCAAGTTTGCATTTCCCCAAGCAATTAACTGGCCAAGCAAGTTATAGAAAATTTATTTTGATCCTAATCTGAGCCATGAAGCACATTGGATTTGTTAGCAAAATAGGTATTATAGCTGTTATTCCTGATATAATTTGTGAAATAATTCTCATATAGTCCAATTATCTGAGTTTGTTTAATAAGAATGCAATTTTCTGCCTTCCATAGAGCCCCTCACTTACCCCTGTCAACAAGTTGTTGTGAAGCCAAGGTGCGCCCTACTATGACAGATCACTTTCTAGAGCTCACTACCCACTTCATCTTCATGTTTGCAGAATCAACTTTTCTTGCTCACATAATCATATGATTATCTTCTGCTAGTTATTGCTGATCGGCAACTTCAGTTCTCATCTTGAGCCAATGATCTTTAATCATCAATATTGATCGTTGACTTTATCTCATCTTTATTCTTAAATCATTTTGGAAGTGACATTCAACAGGCTGATGAGCTATGAGTTTTGAGACAATTAACTAATAATGATGTTATAGCTTTTAGAAAGTAGAAATGAACACACTCACATCATGTTTTTGTTTCTGCTCCCCTCTATGATTCAATTGTCTAATTTTGATTAACACGCTTAGTTTCCTTTTGTTTTCGATTCCCATCTTCAGGTGAGGCGCAACCTCGATCAGGCGAAGACCATTATTGAGGCTCTGATCAAGGTATTTGCCCTTATGATTTGAAGCGTTCAAAAATTTCCACTAAGCTTTTATTTTGCACATTGTGGAAGCTTTTGCAATGACTATTACTGTTCTTTCCTTATCATGGTTTTTTGTAGAGGGAAGAGAAAAAACGAGACCTTGTGGAGAGTGAGGTTAGCCTTCAAAGAATTCAGATGAAGTACAAGGTATGCACGATTATTCTGTGCTATTAATATTAGTAATTCTGAAATTGCCTTCTCTTATGTGATCACTTTTACTACAGCCCATAAAAAGCCAAAATGCTGGTGGCATTTGCAGACAAGCATAATGTGATATGCGATTTTTTCACCTGTCTTGCAAAATAAACAATAATTCATATAAATCATGGAAATAAAGCAAAGAAAGCAACATCCTAGATTCCTCGTTATCCAGATTCACATCCGTGGAAAGAAAATGTGAATTTTCCCATTAGACTCTCTACCCTGATGTTCCAACTGATTAGTTTTATCATCATAATATGTAATAGTTGATAAATTTCGAGCTTCATCCTTTCGCTTCTGGTTTTCTATTCTGCCATTTCTCGTAGTTCATAGAGAACTACCAGTGCCTCAAGTCTCTCAAAATTGCGCCCCTCACACTTCTGTCTTCCTGGACTTCGTCGTGGGTTCCATCTTAGCTCCATGCTCAATAGGAGATCAAATACTCTCTGCTCAAACCCTTTCATATGTTCTCCTTAATATTGTCCAAGGACTTTTAATCTTCTATGGACTCATAGTAGTGATTATCTGGTCCATGCCTGTATGATATTCCTTTTGTGACATCATCATCACCAATAGTGGGTCTCCATTAGGGAGATTTCTTTGTCATCCGCATATTTTCTTAGTTGCTCCAGGTTATAAGAGCGATCCAGCTTCTGTTTCCTCTGAGATTACCTTGAACATACTTTACCCTAAGCACATTTAGGAATTTCTTTTCATACCATACCAATTTATGCTGTAATTGCTTTTTCCTGTCATTAAAACAAAATTTCTAATGGTATAATCTGTGGAATGCTGTTGTGTTGGATGTTCAAATTCTCTCGGGCCATGAGCTGCAATAGATACTTTTAAGGATTGATGGTAATGGAATTTCTGTGGATTTTCCAGCATGAAACTGAGCTCCTAGAAGATAGCTTGGCACTTCCTGGATTGCCGTCCTTCCCCAGCAAGCTCGTTTCAAGCGAAGACGAGTTTGTCGATTCTGATGACATGGCAAATAGCCGCGCAACCCCTCGTCCTGCTTTGGTGCAAAACCCACCTTTCGCAGAAACAAAGCTGGCGATGGCTTCTGCTGTAAGCATGAGACGAGAGGCCAGACGGCGTCATGTTCCACATAGTTGGCTTCGTAAACTGGTACTTGTCTTGAGCTCATTACTCTTTTTCATTTTATTTTGTCTATATAATGCCCCGAGAAGACATGAAAATACATCTGAAAAGTTGACAATTTTGGCTGGTGCACCAGGAGTGGTATACAGTTTGTTGGATGCACATTCCATTTCTGCACTTGTCCTTTTCACAGACATGTAACATAAGTTTTATGGTTTGTGCAGGATCCAAATGAACCAGTCTTACTGTTCACTAAACCACTAGATCCAGATAAACTAGCAGCTTCAGGCATTATACCTCCATCAGATTTGTCGACCCCAAATGGCACATCTGCACGCTCGTTTAATTATCATGGAAGGATTGGCCGAGGGGGCAGAATAGTGTTTGACCGATGGAATCCTTTAACACATTCTCCAATCGAGTGTGGTGATACGTTATATGTACCACCAAAACCCCAGCATTCAGCGCATCATTAATTTCATTGCCATTTCTCACGCTTTTTTCAAGAACGAAGCCCAGATTATTACATAGTCGTTTCTGTTTAAACTTTGGCGGGCTCAAGAAAATTTCCAGTTATGGATGTGACAGAGAAATGAAAGCTACTCACAGGGTTTTGCTGAATTCGAGTAAGCCCTATTGTTATTCATCTGCCATAGCACAATTATTTTTGTTCTGTCAGGGTAGACTGGAAAAAGCAGCTTACTGTCTTTGTTTGATGGTGTAAGTTAATCTGGAAGGTCACATTAGTTGCTTTTACTTTGTATCTCTACTGTAAATGGGATGATAAAAGAGGAGGTGTTGCAGGGTAATTTTGTTCCATCTCTGTAGCAAAACTATGGAATTTTAATGAGTCGAATGCTGCAACTGATGGTCTGTGTGTAAATGCAGGTCGTCCACTATTAATTCTTGTTAAATTGTATACCTTTATTTTCATTCTTACGCCATCTGCCTGATTTTATTCAACGAAATGGTTAACGTAGGTGATTTTAAATTTTGTGAAATTTGAAGTTCTGTTATGAACTATTTTGGTCTAGAGTGTGTGTGATTCTCGACTCGACCAATATTGCATAGAAGAGTCGAACTCACTGTATATCACAAGAGAAGAGTTGTCTTGGTTTGTTGATTTATTCTATATTAGTGCCACCTTTCGATATAAAATTTATTTGTCAAATCAACATAAAAAATAAAGAAAATTGAAGAGAGGTCAACATGACATGTTCATTTTCAAGTTATCAGGCAAAGGCATTTCCATTTCCTCTCAAGATCAACAACACCAGTCAGTTTCAAAACCATAAAAAAAATAGAACCCTCGTGAATGTCAGTTATTTACAATATAAGGTTCAAATTAAACTTAATCTATGTCAAGAAAGACGAAAACAAAGATGTTTCGTATAAGCTAAATTGATTACATGAACCACATGTGTTCTGCATCCAGAACTTCGCAATGAGCACATTACTTAGACCGGGGTTTTGGCTTTTCAAGTGGAACTTTATTCAGCTCGAAATTGCTCTTTCCATGCGTGGAGCCTTCGCCGTTGGCCACTGCCATTTTAAGATCGTTTAATGTTCTCTTTGCATAGATTGTGAAAGCAACAGTCGTGATGATAGCAATGATAAAGGAAATGACATTGTAGATGATTTCAACTAGTGTCAGGTGATGGTTCTCATACTTGACATCTGCTAACGTTCTTATAAGCCGACCACTGCAGACAGAGACAGACACAAAAGTAAGGCCAGCCAAAACAAACCAAAGAAAAAGAAGTCACTGCTCCAAAAATAAGCTATTGGACAACTCCGGTTCCAATGGCAACACATAAGAAGAACATGTTAGGCAAAGCTTAAAAGGTTCACTTATAAGCAAATAAGCAAGTTTTAAAATCGAATGTTCTTTTAATTGATCAAAATTGGAAAGGTGTAACTTTAACTAATTCTGAAATTTTGATGGTAAGTGAAGAGTCACTTTAGTTACATTGAGCATGTTTGGCTACTTCTCTAGCATTAAAGCTCAGCCAAACATCCTCTAAAAAAGTAAGGAAAACATAATTTATACATGCATATTTAGGACTTAAAAGTAACTTCTACTTATTTTTGAACCTAGCCAAGCATGCCTAATAAGATGACTTACAAGAATCACCCTCGACTAGGAAACAAATGCATTCAGTCATTCACTAAAAGATTGTATAGTTATTGATCCTTAATCCTTGCCTTGTGGAAAGGAGAGGAAACTACTTATTTCTAGTTACAACTTGGCTGTAGTATTTACCTAGTGGGTATGAAATTTGAAAAAGACCACGAGAGAAAGAGAGAGAGACTTGCACGGTGGGGCGGCAGAGAGAGAGAGAGAGCGAGCTGACCTGTAGATGTAAATGAAGGCCTCAGGAATCATTCCGGTAACTGATCCACACAAATAGGGCCAGAATGTCATACTTGTCACCACAATGGCATAATTAAATATAGTGTACGGAAATGGTGAAATCCTAAAAAAGTGCAACGACTTTAAAACTGATGGAACCAACTTCCTTCTCCGGCCAATCGAATCATAGCAGCCTTTTCAGGCCATCTTTTTAACCATTGCTACAAAGTGCATTAAGGAACAAAGGTTACGAGTAAAACAAAAAACAAAAAAAATGGAAAACATCAATTATTGGAAGTCACAGAATATAAAAAAGAGAACAATAGATTATACAATGTCATGATCCAAAGTAGCCCGTTTCTTACATGAATTTGATCACGAAAGAGTAAACCAATCAAGTACGGCAGGATCATTCCAATAGTTGTTCCAACCATGATTATGACAAAGCCCAGGCCATAACCAAAAATCATCCCAGCTAGCCACATTGAAGGACCAGATGGAATTAGAAACACGGGGAAAAATGCCAAAGAAGCTACGAGTACGAGTGCAAGCACAGGACGACCAAATGCAGTGGCTTCCCATTGAAGGATTGGGAAAATAACCTAACCACAATCATCAAAGTAAGTGGTCATATGATTTTCATTTTGTAAATCAAGGTCACAATATCCTACATGATGATTTCAATGTAATGTAGAGATATGCTTTTTTATGAACAAATATAGTATTGTAATGCCGTCTTAAGCTAAGTCTAGGATTTCCTAGCTTTTGTTAACAAATAGTTGTTATCCACTCACATTTATTGGTATTATGGATATAATTATCATTTAAAAACATCACGGCAAAAACCTTAGATAATCACAATCCCAATATCATTTGCTTCAACCCCCTCCCCCACGCCCCCAACCAACCACAGACGATCCTTAGTCCTTGTTTGGGCTCCATTAAAACTAGTTTTTGGGGGAAAATGTATTTTGGTATAGTGATTTTTTGAAGAATGTGTGATTAAAAAAGAAGGAAAAGTTTTGGGTTTATGTGTAATATTATTTTATTGGAGAATGTGTGGTGTAAAATAAGAGAGAGAAAAATGAATAAAATGGAGCCCAAACGGGGGCTTATCAAGAAACATAGATTCAAGTTCTTATTGCAGATCAATATTTTCACATTATCAAAAAGTAACTAAAATATGTCCATTTTTGTGAAATGTTAAGCAGAAGAAATTATGAAACCAAAAGAGAAGTATGTAAATAGTAAAAACAAGAAATAAAATACCTTCTCTAGAATAAATGGAACCCCCCATTTAAAAAAAATAAGAACAACGATTATAGTGATTGAAAACCATGTTATGGCCTTGATCCACCATGTAAGAGACCTTTTTCTTGCTTGTGCTTGAGATTCCAAAGTATCGGGTTCAGATATCCTTAGCTCGTTTGGTATGACCAATCTCACGTACTCACTGTCTTCCCTCACCTGAACCCCATTGTTAACAGGGTTTCCCTCGGACTCCTTAGCTGAATCTGACATCTTGGTCGAGACACCAGATATCTATCAAATGAAACAGGATTTACATTACTATTAAGCAAGACAGATATACAAGCCATATATAAAAATATTCAGGCAAAATAAGAAGATTGATAAATATTCATAAATTATGAAAACTGTCGAAGATGCATCATATACTCAAATACAGAAATTTCAAATGCTTCCCACCATATACTTAAAAAATCTCCGCAGAATATGTAATGTGATTGTGCACATTGCTACGAACACACAAAAACATACTCAATTTGTATAATAAGACCACAATTAATTTTGAACATTGATTTTAAGCTACTTTCTCTGGAATGCCAGTTTGCTAACTTTCATCAAAGCTGGACTTCAGCTAGAAAGAACAGAATTCTTTGGAACCTTCTTTTAGGGCTCTCTCTCTCTCTCTCTCCCCCGTCCCCAAACACACACACAATCTAATCATGTTTAATGAAAAACATTAATCTAATTTCAAAAAGATTTATATAATTTTTAGTAAGATCTAAGAACAATTAATTCCATGCAGGTACGTCATTTTCTTTATTTAGTCATCTATTACGTTATAACCACACATTGAATGTGTACATACAGGAGTATTGGTGAGTGCTAAAAATGTGAAACCAATAACATTCTACAGCTACAATGTAAGGGACTTGCACCATGGACATCTTATTAAACACAACCAACTGGATGTATCTGAGCGGAAAATACTGAAAATACGCTAACGACCTCTTTCTGCCAGCAGCATGTATCAACTAGAGCCCTATGGACAAGGTCTAAACACTCTATTGTCTGAAGCTACATGCGAGGAATCAATTTCATCAATTAAATACAAAGAAAGGACAATGAATTTCTTGGTTCTCCACACATGGTAATCGTAGTCTAAATGCAGACGACGTGGACCCTAATGACTTTTAGGTCACAGCACTGACAAATAATATTGGGAAAACTCAAGAATAGAATATCCAAAAAAAGGGAATTAGCTAGAAAAAATAAATAACTTAACTAATAAGTAAAAAACTGCATCATAAAAAATCAGCACAGTTCTCTGAATTATAAATCAGAACACCCTAGACACATATCGGAGCACACAAAATCTTGACTAATTTACAATCAACAATCATTGTCCAAACTTGAAACTAAATGGAAGCCTTCTCCTTTTTTCTTTTTCTTTTTTATTTCTGGGCAATTTAATAGTGATTACCATATACATAAATGTAAATTCAACAGTAATTGATCTCACTCTTTCACCAGATGAAACTCTAGAACACCTCAAATTAATCAAGAAATGTAGAACAAAGGAGCATTTAAAGAGGAAAAAAAGTAACAGAATTTTTTACAAAAAAAATTTCAACTCCAGTTTCAACTCCAGGATACCCAAAGAAATTTAAAAATCATTAAATTTTTTAAATTTGAAGTTTCTTTTTGCCCACAAATATTAGGAAATTACCGTTTTCCTTTCTTTATCATCTCCTCAAAGCAGAAAAAAAAAAAAAATATACCCAAAACCTTTTTACATATATGTATACACATAATAGACCCACGTACGCTACACATGTATATAATCTAACAAAAAAGGAAAAAGAAAACTGAACTACGAAAATCAGAAAAAGAGTAAAGCTTGACATCTTAAAAAAAAAAAAAGAAAAAGAAGAAGGGATCATCACTTCCTATGTTTTCGTAGGAGAATAAATCTTTAAACTTCAAGAAAACAAAAAAATTGAACTCAATATCATACGTTGAATAAATTTCACAAAAAATTAAACCTATAGACCTCTAAATCTTCAAAAAACAAAACCCCATGAAAAAAAATCTCTGAATACTTACTCGAGAGAAGATTGAACTGCTCTATTTCCCAATTTTTAAGGTGAGTTCTTGTTGGGTTTCTTTTTCCTTGTGGGATGAAGTAATCCACCGGTTATAGAATTTAGGAAGTTAGGAGAAAAGGGTGAAAATTATGTAGGGAGTAATTTTCACTCCTCCTCTGCTGAATTTCGTTTCTTTTTTACGTATAGTATTTGAAATCAAACGCATAAGCTGCGTGATAGAGTCCGCCTACTTGCCTTGACTTTACCTCAACCTCAACGGTTGATTGTGCTTTTTATTGTTCGTTACTGGGTAATTATGATTAATTTGTTGGTTATCTAACTTCTTTTCACAATTTAAACCCCACTGCGATAATTATTTTGGTAAAATGGAATTTTAAATATTGATTTTTTGGTGTGATTAAAAATAGAATTTTTTTTTTTTGAATTTACATAAAAAAAAAAATTATTATGTAAATGTGTTATTGAAAATATCAGTACGTAAAAAAGATTTTTGAAATAATGATTATCACTTCTATTTATTGCTTATCGAATTGCGCGGATGTAACAATAAATTAAACGTCAACACTCGTTTAGAAAGTCTAGATTTGTTCCAAGAACTTCTTACATGTTTTATAGGTAGATTTTATTTGTGCTTTTGAATTTTTGTTGCAAATTAATTTACTTTATATTTATTCGACTTCAACGTCAAATTTAGCCCATGTTTGTATATCATTAAAATAAATATTTTTTTTTTCTTTCTTTAAATACATTTTCAACCACTTGCCCAAAAAATTTTCTCTACTTTTTAGCTTCACGTTCTTTAAAAAATAATATTCCAAAACTTATTTTACCCAAAAAAAAAAAAATGGTTGTCAAATAGGAGATTAGTAGGTAAAGTGATAAATTGGACAAAAATGTCCAAAAACTTGTGAAATCAAATTTAGAATATTTAAATCTTTCATTATTATTTTTGAGAAGTGTATAATTATAAAAAATATTTTCTTCTCTTTCATTTGTCATAGTCTTGATTAGGTATTATTAGGTTGGCGTCAAAGAGATAAATGTAAATAAATAAATAATTTTTGTTGGACGATATTAAACTTGATCTCGAACTAAAATTGTGACTTACATAGCCAATTTGCGAGAAAGGTAAATTAAAAGTTAATCCCCCTAACATGTAACTGAAACTACTACTTTTACCGAAAATTAACCGCCTCTAATTAAAAAAAAATAACAACTCTGATTTAAAAGGCTTAACCCTCACTTAGCCCTATTTTGACCTTATTTTCTAAAATTTATTTTCAATCACTCATTTCCCGTTTGGCCCCCTTTCAATTCTCATTCTCATTCTCATTTTTTTCTTTTTCTTCATTTCAACCACACATTTTTCAAATAAAATAATATTACACACAAATCTAAAACTTTTCATCATTTTTCCACCACATATTCTTCCATCAATCACTATTCTAAAAATTTTATTATCATTAAAATCAACATCAAACACACTGGAAATTCAAAACTTTTTTCAACTTTTCAATCGTATATTTTCACCCCGTTTGATTTCCATTTTTTCTAAAATGCATTTTTCTCTCTCTTCATTTCAACAACACATTTTTCATTAAAATAATATTTCATGTAAATAAAAAACTTTTCATTATTTTTCAACCACACATTTTCCATCAATTTACTATTCTAAAATGCATTTTTTCATAAAAATGTCATCAAAATTTGATTTTAACTAAATCAAACAACAGCCTATTTTCATACTAAATTTTTTCAAAGGATGGAATATAGATTCTCCATTGACAGATTTTAATAGTATTATCTCAACGTCTTCAATTTTGACTTGTGCTTCATCTAGAACATGATGACTAAATTTTGTTCAGAGCTTTCATATGAGAAAAAACACGGCAAAGTTCCCACATTTTTGTACTCCTTTTTTTCCCACCTATATCATCTAATAATAAAACATGTACCACTCAAGCTATTTTAATGATTATTTACATAA
The DNA here is from genome assembly GCA_019395295.1 of Osmanthus fragrans. NCBI lineage: Eukaryota > Viridiplantae > Streptophyta > Magnoliopsida > Lamiales > Oleaceae > Osmanthus > Osmanthus fragrans. Next base: position 401,960 of record JAEDXY010000039.1, on the reverse strand, counting down.
AATCCACCCTTCAAAATCATGAGTTCGAGGACTAAAAAATCCCGTTTAAATCTCAAAAACAAAGATATAACAAATAAAATAGATTAAGGACCTCCACTGCAATTTATAAAAGATTCAAGAAGCCAGAACTAATCCAACTGCAAAAATCTCAACAAAAAATTCATTTGGCCGAACCCAGAGAATTGAACTTATAAATTCAGGCAGAGCTTCACATTTTTCAGACAGTCCCGGTACAGCAGTAAAAAGCAGTCGAGCTCAATCCAGCTCGTTTTACACCAGGTAGAATACAATCATTCCCAAGTACGCACATTCATTCACTGACATCTCATCTCAATCTACAAGCTCTCGAAAACAGAATTATCGATGGCTACATCAAGAAAAGAAAGTTCTACTTATAAACATAAATTATGAACCAAACTTCCTGATCAATTAATTTTGACACAATACAACACAAACTGAATATTAGTATGTACAATATTTGATATGACAGCTGAGAGCCAAGCCAACTTGTTGAACAAACTCCAGGCAAAGTAGCAGTAATAGATGAACTCAAGCGAAATTGATTATATTATGAGGCTCAACGATGAGAAAATGGAAGAATCTAGAATCTCCCATAGCTTCAAAGACGGCTACAACGTGGTTTTGAGGACCGGAGAAGACAGAACACATCTGAATCCACTTTCAGCTGAAAATCTGAAAGAAAACAAAAACGAGAATGATGTTTAGTATCATTATTTGGAAGCCAATTTGGTTGGTTGGAGGGGAAAGAGTCAAGAGGAGCAATATACCAGATTAAGATGGTTCAACAGCCCGCCGTGCAACAATTTTGTCAGCTTTTCAGAATGTTCAATCCTGTGGCCCAATCTGACAGATTCCTCTAGAAGGCACCAGAGTCGATCAATTGTAGTATAAGGAAACCAAACTGCAAATTGTTCTTTAGGACGAATAACATCTACTGGTTGCTGCAGATAATGGTAAACCTCTTCAGTTTCCAGCCAACAAATTAAGAATACGGAAATCAATTGCAATACATCCATATAATGTTTGGTAGGAGGATTGGACTGCGCTTGACAATACAAAGAAAGAATGAGAAGTCAAGTGCTCTCCAATATTGTGTATCAAACGTGCACTCATGCTTCTGATAGTACTACCAGAACTCCTAGGCAAGCTGGTGAGAAGAAAGAACTTACTGATGCCAAGGATTCAATGTACTTAATTAGTAAATTAGTAGCTTCTGCATATCGGCCATAGTCAATATATAGGCAAAATAAGGATGCCGGATCTGACTCATTTCCAGTCATTCCAAAGTTTCTTTCCTTTCTAACACCCTGTCACAGACCATGAAAAATTAGGAAACAGTTAACAAGTGCCTTTGGTAAAGATAACATTGAAAAACTCAGTTTTTGTGACTATTGCATTCTAGGAAAGCATAATAGACTACCATTTCTGCCTGGAATGCATAAATCTGTGTCTATTCTTGAATACTTGCATGCTGATCTTTGGGGACCAGCTAATGTGCCTACTCATACTGGTTTTAAATATTTATTGTTAATCATTGATGATTTTTCAAGAAAGAATTGGGTATTTCTGTTGAAAACAAAATCTGATACTTTTAATGCCTTTAAAGAATGGAAAAATCTGATTGAAAATCAGACAGATAAAAGGATAAAAGTTTTACGAACAGATAATGGGCTTAAATTTTGCAATTATGAGTTTGATGAGTTGTGTAAAATGCATGGTATTTTAAGACACCGAACTGTCACACACACTCCACAACAAAATGGTTTAGCTGAAAGAATGAATAGAATTTTGCTTGAAAAAGTTAGATGCATGCTTTTAAGTTCTGGTCTTCCTAAACTATTTTGGGGGGAAGCTACAAAAACTGCTAGTTATCTTATTAATAGGAGTTCCGCTAGTGCTATACATTTTAAGACCCCTGAAGAAAAGTGGAGAAATAAACCTATTGACCTTAGCAACTTAAGAGTATTTGGATGTGCAGCCTTTGCACATCAATATGAGGGGAAACTTGAACCTAGAGCTCTTAAGTGTGTCTTCTTAGGTTATGGTGAAGGGGTAAAATGGTATAGACTATGGGTGAGGGAAACCAAGGGTTATAGGATCATTATAAGTAGAAATGTGGTCTTCAATGAAGCTGATCTGCCTTGTTTAAAAGTGAACAGCAACTCTGATCCTATAAATCAGACCGATAGCATAGAGAGAGAGGCTGAAATTGAGGTGGAGCAAGTTGAAAATGATAATCACATGCCTAATATTCATATTGGAGAGCTTGAAACTGAAACTGATGTTGAAACACATAGTAATAATGAGATTGAGCAATCTGAAACTGATTTAGAGACAAATCAAACCTTAGATAATTATCAACTAGCTCGTGATAGGCAAAGGAGACAGATTAGACCACCCGTGAGGTTTAATGATGAAGTGTCTTTGCTTACCGTTCAAAGTTTTATTGAAAATGAACCTAGTTCTTACAATGAGGCTATAAGTAGCCAAGATTCCAAGCATTGGCGTGAAGCAATGCAAGATGAGATGGAATCTCTTAAGAAAAATAAAACTTGGATTTTGACTGAAAGACCTAAAGGGAAACGGGTTGTGGATTGTAAATGGATCTTTAAAATAAAAAGAGGTGAACAAAATGAAAATGACATTAGATACAAGGCTAGACTAGTGGCTAAGGGCTTCACTCAAAAGCAGAGGATAGATTTTAATGAAATTTTTTCTCCAGTTGTAAAATATACTATTGTTAGAGTGATATTAGCCTTAGCTGCTCAGTTTGATTGGGAATTGGATCAATTGGATGTCAAAATCGCTTTTTTAAATGGTGATCTTGATGAAACTATTTACATAAAACAACCAAAAGGTTTTGAAATAAATAAAAATTCTGACCTTGTATGCCTTCTTAAAAAATCCTTATATGGTTTAAAACAAGCTCCAAGACAATGGTACAAGAGATTTGATACCTTTGTGCTTGAACTTGGGTTTAAAAGAAGTAATTTTGATACTTGTTTATATTGTAGAGGAAATGGTGGTGAAAATACACTCTATCTTTTTCTTTATGTGGATGACATGATTTTAGCTAGTCATGACATAAAAGAAATAGAGTTCATTAAAAACAAATTAAAATCTGAATTTGAAATGAAGGATTTAGGTCCGGTGAGAAAAATTCTGGGTATTGAAATTAAAAGGAATAGAAAAGAAGGCATACTTAATCTAAGTCAAAAATCTTATGTTTTGAAATTGGTGGAAAAGTTTTCTATGATTGATGCTAAAAGTGTGAGCTTACCTTTAGCAAATCACTTCAAACTTTCAAGTGATCAATCTCCCAAATCTGAAACTGAATTAAAAAGAATGTCAAAAGTGCCTTATTCTAATACAGTTGGGTCTGTCATGTATCTAATGGTCTGTTCCAGACCTGATTTAGCCTTCTCCATAAGTGTGTTGAGTAGATTTATGTCAAATCCAGGTGAAACACATTGGGAAGCGATGAAGTGGCTTCTTAGATACATTAAGGGAACTTGTGACTTGAGAATTCATTATAGAAAACAATCTGATGGTGTTATCTTGAGGGGTTACACTGATTCTGATTATGCGGGGGATAGAGATAATAGGAAGTCTACTTCTTCTTATGTTTATACCTTATGTAATTCTTGTATTAGTTGGAAATCTCAACTACAGAAAATTGTTGCCTTGTCTTCAACCGATGCTGAATATATTGCTGCAACTGATGTTATAAAAGAGGGTATTTGGTTGAAGGGTTTGTTAAATGAATTTGGTTTTATGAAAGATGTGGTTTTATTTCCAGATAGCCAATCTGCCATTTATTTGAGTAGAAATCTTGTTTTGCATAATAGATCTAAACATGTTGATGTTAAATTCCACTTCATTAGAGATGTTATCTACAAGGTGTTGTGAAATTTGAGAAAATTTCTACTCATTTTAACCCTGATGATGTTGGAACTAAAATTCTGCCTTTAAATAAGTTTTTGAACTGTTTAAAGATGCTGAATATTGACACTTGCTGATTTGTGTATCAGGTACTGAGCAAATGATGTCAATAATGGAGAAATCACTATAAGTGAAGCTGAGATCATTGTACCAAGGTGGAGATTGTTGGGAAATGGAACAATAATCATCAAATGGGCTGCTGAATTAAATGGGCCAGACTGCCATTCATTGGACACTTAGTGGGCTGACTTAAAATTCAAAAACGGGTTATAAAGTGTTGTTTGGTGAAACACACTTCTACCCTATATTTTGGACGTCCAAGATGATAGATCAAGATACCAAATGGATAGTTGGATCTAGTGTTTCTCGAGACTTCCATTAAAAGGGCTAGGGCTTGAGAAATTTCATCTCTCTCTCACTTCTCTCTCAAAAGAAACGGCTGCCCTCTCTCTCGCGACTCACTCTATCACTTCTCTCTAAAAACTGATCGCTGCTCTCGTTCTCTCGCGCACTCTCTCCCGCCGATTTCAGATTTCATGACTGAAATCTCTTCCTTTACTAAAATCGAGTGTTGTAGTGGCTAATTACTAGTCTTGTGTGACTTGTAGAAGTCTGATTTTGTTTCCTTGTGTGGATTTCAGTTCGATTTAGAGGTTTCCATGTGTTGTGTTGAATCTTGTGTGATTCTTGTGAAGAAACTGTGGTGTAATCGCATTTGAGGCGTTGATCTTGGTTAATATAGTGATTTCTTCCGGTTTGGCGGAAGCTCAAAAGGGGATTAGAGATTTATCTCGAACCTCTTGCCTTAGGACGAAAATGTTGTGTTCTTCTCATTTTATTGTTGTATTTTCGCATTCTTGAATTTCGGTTTTCATGATTTATTGTTGCTTGAAGTTTACTGATTTTTGGTTCTAGTCTTAATAGTGGTATCAGAGCAAAACCCCAAAATTGGCCATGTGGATGAATCCTTGGAATGCCGAACGAAGGTGGTGCCTCGGTTAGCTCGCGATGGGATCCGTTGATGAGCTCTATTGGACAGGCGGTGTGCTCCGGATGCTTCACGTAAGGCGTATGCCGGAACGCGGTGGAGAGGAGTTGATCTGGATAGAGCAAGCTCTTGGTGAAAAAGATGGACAGATAGATGATCGTTTGAGGGGAGGCTCGGTGGTCCTTTGTTCGAGGGGAGGATTGTTGGATATGCGACCAAAGTCTCACATCGGATAAAAATGGGGAGGATCATGGGTTTATAAGTGTGGAAACATATCTCCATTGGTATGAGGCCTTTTGAGTAAACCCAAAAGCAAAATCCATGAGGGCTCAGGCCCAAAATGGACAATATCATACCAATATGGAGATATGTGTAGGTCCATACTTATAACAAGCGAGATATGTGGTGTTACATATTCCTAACACATATTAATAGTAAACACACACAATGGAGGAGGCTTCATTTCAGCACTCTTTTCCAGTTACAAGACTGTTTAACCAAATCACAATGGTCATAAACCCTCTTTGTTGGAATTTGGTTTAAAATTGAAAATTTTGGTTGAAGTATTAAATGTGGAAAGTGACTTTGTGTCGATTGTGGCCAAATATTTGTATTTGATCTGATAGTCAAATTATAAATATAAATAGACTAATTTGTTTTACTCGTCGAGTAGATCGTCGTGGTATATTTAGAATCTCAAAATCAATTTCAAAAGAATGAGAAATTACGGTCCAAAGTTGGAAAAAAAAATAGGAAAAAACTATCGAAAAATTTGCCCAATTCCATTGCTCGCCTAGCGCTCGAGTAATGAGACTATCGCTCGAGTGACAAGTGGGTGAAAATTTTCTATTGAAAATATGATGATGGTGCTTGAGCGAGGCGCCAGTGGGGTCAGGTATCCCGGAGTGTCAAACTCCGGGTACAAATAGCTTAATTCTATAAATATCATTGGGAAAGCTATATTTTTTATTCCGACTTGTAATAAGTTGGCATCCCAAGAAATTATGCACAATGTTATTTTCTTTTAGTTTGGGTTACGTCAAGGAACAGAATATGAAAGATTGGTGAAATTTGAAACAAAATTAGTGTCTAGTAACTCAATTTATACAAATTGATACAAATTGAAATTTAGTGATTCAAATTGAGGTAAATAGTGACTTGCACTTTTGTCTTGATTGTTTGTGTTTTACAAAAACTGTGAAACCCATAAAATGTGTGGTTAAAATTGATTGTTAACTTTAATTTAAATTTTAATCCATACCAAATTGGGTTCTAGCCAGTTTCTAGGGAAATCCACTTGACTCATGACTCGAACAACAAAGCCTAATTCCAGCCATCCCTATTAATCACATACATAACCGTTTCAATGGAATACATTTCTTGTCCTTTCTACTGATATCAAATTACCTAAACGATCTTAAATTCATTTTTTTCAGGGAAAAGGTCCATTAAGGCAGCAACTTGTTGATTGTTACTTCGTTTGTATTCCGAATGTGAGCCACATCGATTAAAATGAAAGAAAACAAATAGAAAATTCTCATCATGCAAAAAAAGAATGTCTCATCTTTCAATAGCTTTTCTTTTTTTGTCTTCTACGTACTTTTGTTTGTCGAAATTGAACAAACTCTCAAAGAAGAACATGTATGTTTTTCTCTGAAAATGCTTCTTTCAATTTATTATTTTTCATTTGTTATTCAAGGTAGGAAATTTGTGGTTTGAATGGACTTGAGGACCCAATTAAGACCAAAATGTAATTTCAATATAGAGATTTTGCAATTTTGGAGAAAAAGAAAAAGTTCAATAAACAAATAATACAGAATAATGCATTTATTAATGAAAAATGCTAAACAAACACCTTGGATGACCACTTGGTTGACAACCAGCATGGATTCATTACTTCAATCCTGGTGGAGGTGGACAACCAAGACAACAACATATTTTATCCAAACACCGTCCACCATAGCATCCGACTAATGTGCAATAGTTATCACATCTTTTGAGACAGTCTTGTACCGATGGAGCACCAAAGCTAAACGGACTTGGGCATGGATTTTCTTGTGTCGTACCTGTCAAAATAAGTTACTCTATTAGCATATTGCCTTTAACAAAATCAAAAACACAATTTTCGAAAAATTACCAAATGAGAGGAAGGTGGAGAGCACCACAAGAGTAAGAAATACAGCAGAGTTTTTCATGTTAATCGGCTGAAGGGTTATGAGGAATACATTCATTTATATAATGAAAGAAGGGCAAGGGGACAGATTAAGGTAATCTGTAACCTAATTTTGTACATATATGATTTGGAACTATATTCAAATTTGCTCCATTGATACCGTTTTAAATGGTAAATTGATTTTCTAGGATTTGTATGAATATACGGTAAATCTTGGAAGGATATTGTATTAAATAAAATCAGTGAATGTTTAAAAGCTTGTTTGCAAGTATTATTAAAAATTTTAAGAAGGGTGTTACATATTTGAATGTTAAAAAAAAAAAAATTATAATTTAAACTTTGCCATACATGCACAAAGGTCTTTTTTTTTTTCTTTTTTTTTTTAAATCGGTAAATGTAAAATTATATTGATCAAAACATATGTACAAGTACACCAGACATACTCGAGTGATCAGATATTCGGAGATGCACTAATTGTATCAAACTATATGCCCAGTGCTAAAGATTCATAATGATGTAAAACATGAGGATACAATGAAAACATAATTTTGTATACCTGTGTTTTGATGCGTTTGACGATGCAGTTGGGTTGCTGTCTTAGATCTTCAAAGATCAACTTGTTTCTAACTGTACAGATATGATAAACAGTGCTTGCCAGCTCTATTTTGTTGGCCTTACATTGCCAAGATGTTCTGTGTCCCTCATTCTCGATCCATTTCAAAGCACTTGATATCGTAGACATGGTTCTCGTGATCCCGAGCCAGTTCCTTATCTGTCCCCAAATTTCCATGCTCATGTCGCGTTGAAAGAACAGGTGCTGGACCGATTCGATTGTAGCCTGACAAAATGCGCACCTGTTGTCGATCTCCATGTGTTGTAGTCGATCTCTGGTAAGAAGCTTAGTTTTTACACTAAGTCAAAGAATAAAGGAATGTTTAGGAGTGATGCATGAACTCCAAACAACCTTTGCCCATATAGTTGGTGTCCCCTTCGATCGAAAATAATTATAAGCTTTAGCAATGCTTAAATTGTCGATCTCCAATGCACAAAGGTCATTTGATTGTGCGCTAGTTTCATCTAATGAGATTATGATTTCCATGGGCATTAAATACATACACAATATTATGATCATTTGTAAAGGGATTTTGTATATTACGCTCCTATTTAGTAGGTATTAAAATTTAGATTTTAATTTAAGTTAAAATCAACAATTAATTTTAACCACATATTTTATGAGACACATAGATTTCATGAACTTTTATCAAAATTTATTAAAAATCTTATTATGACCTCTACAAACAGAGCATATATACACTCAATGTTTTGCTAATTAATAACCTGATTCTCTTTTAGGGAAAACTTCTAATTTCATTAATTAATGCCAACTAAAACGACACGTGATAAAAACATGGGATATGATCAACCCATATGAAATGAATAATTCTGTGCGTACAGAATTATATTCACACAGAAGACTCACATGGGGGTGGGCACCATGTAAATATCTTATTGCAAAAAAAAAAACCACATATCTCCTGCTGTGTTTTATCTGTATAACTTATGTTTCTGTAATCATAACACAGCTCATATGAAATAGGGTCTTACTAAGTGTACATCGATGTGTCACAAATAGAAAATCCCTATGAAATATACTGGGGTGGTAATACCCAAAAAAAAGTGGTAATTACACAAAGACCTACTTTTCAATATTTACTTTCAAAAATGAGATGGAATGTTTGATTATACGAAAATCAGATATTTTTTTATTTATTAATATATTTTAAAATTAATTAATTTATCCTACACAAATCAAACCTTAAATTATTTCTCCCACACTTCTCTCTCTCAGTAAAAACTCGCCTCCTTCCTCTCTCTCTCTCTCTCTCTCTAAAATCACGCGTCCTTCCTCTCTCTCTAATCTCACCCTCCTTCTCTCTCTCTCTATCGAACCTCGCCTCTCTAGAGCTCTCTGTCGCCACCAACCGAAGTGAATAACCAGCCAGAAGAAGCAGGCCCAGCATTGCGTTGCTGCGCCGATGTGCACCAGAGATTTGGGTGGTGGTGATGGTGTGTGTGGTGGCTGTTTGTGGTGGTGGAGGCGATGGCGGTGGAGGTGATGTCGATGGGTGTGGAGGCGATGTGATGGATGCAGTGAAGACGGGTGTTTTCAATTGGTGAGGGGCTGTGGTGGTGGCGATGCTTTCAGTTGGTGAGGGGGGCTATGGTCATGGCGGTGGTGTTTGGATAGCGGTGATGTGTTAAATGGTTAGTGAATCTGTTGGTGGTGGTGGTGAATACAATTTTTTTGGGTGTTTTCAATTGGTGAGGGGACTGTGGTTGTGGCGATGGTGTTTGGATGGTGGTGGTCGTAACAGTGATGTGTTAACTGGTTAGTGAATCTATTGGTGGTGGTGGTGGCGAATCACAATTTTTTTAGGTGTTTTCAGTTGTTGAGGAGAGCCGTGGTCGTGGCTGTGATGGTTTAACGAGTTAGTGAATCTGTTGGTGGTGGTGGTGGTGGTGGCGGTGGCGATTATGGATTGGTGATGGGGTGGTGTTGGCGGTGATCGCGGTGGCGGCGGTGATGATGATGGTAGGTTCAGGAAATTTTTTATTGGTCGTGGTGGTGTGGTATGGTGGAGACGGTTGTCGGTGGTGATCACAGATTAGTTGGTTGACTGTGACCATTAAATTGATTAATCTGTGATCAATAAAAATATGTGACCAATTATTTGGATAATTTATGACTAAAAAATAATATGTAACCTAAGAAAATAATAATTTGTGACCAATAATTTGATAATTTGTAACTGTATAATAAGTTGTAACTTATAACAATTGTGATTTGTGACCGACGAACAAATTGCGACCTATGAAATCTGTGAATCATGATCGTAAAATAATTTGTGACATATTAAAATTTTGATTCGTGACTTCGAAAATAAATCGTGACATATAAAATATTTGATTTGTGACCTTGAACATAAACTGTGACCTATAAAATATTTGATTTGTGATTTCGAAATAATTTGTGACTAATTAATTTGACAATATGTGATCAATAAATGAATTTGTGACCAAATTGTGTATATCTATGACTTATATATATTTAATTAATTAAATATATAATTAAATAAATAAAAATGAATAAAAATCTGATTTTTGAAGTTTGAAACTTGTTTTTTTATTATTGAAATGTATCATACTTATACTCTTATGAAATTTTCCCAAAAAATAATGCTAGTCTAGGCCATTGTACGAAAAGGCTCGAATCCCACTTCACACTATAGCTCATCTGTCTTGATTAAAACCCAGCTTTTTCCTAGTTTCACCATGAAATTTCTGGTTCTCTCACTCCACAAGATCGATAACACACTATCGATTAGCTTAAATTCATCCCCTAGCACTGTAGTTTATGAAAAACATGTAAAACATTGTCATCAACTGCGGCCCATATATTCAGTTAACTATCTCCCATAATCGACTATCCGACAACAGTTTTCTATAACGAAAGAGAAAGAAAACGTGCATATTGATCTCACCCAATCCACACCCAAAATATGTAGCAATAACGAGCATTCTTCTCCTCAATAAATTTTCTACCAAGGGAAGCGAGTCATCAAACAATATTCGAAGGAAAATCAAGAGTTTTAGAGGAAGTTTCAATCCCCACATCACTTCCCACACCACCCTATAAGGCTAAAAAAATTGAACCATTCTTCCTCCTTCACTTCCCCTTGCAATAGCCTATTCCCACTCTTGATTATTTATACTTTTTTCCCCTCATAATGCCATATTAAATGGTCACACTGTTAGGAATTAGATTCTACTAATTTTGCAAGATTAGTGGAACGCAAAATAATTTAAGCCGAGAAGAAATAAAAACTAGTGAAAATAGATGCAATTACAACAGAAGAATTTACGTGGTTCCACAATCGTGTCTACGTCCACAAACCCACCTCAATTTTTCACTGTATCAACAAAAGAAGAAGAGGAATACAACAATACACTTCCTGTATTTTATTTGCCTACGTAGATATAATATCTCGATTTTCTCTTGTTTTAATTCTCTGTGCAATGCTACTAACCCTTTGTATTTTTTTCCACTCTCAATTTCATTCTACGTATTCTACTTACAGAGAATTGCTAGAAGACATAACCTTTCTCCTTTTTGACAATTTTACTCCAATTGCGTGCGTATTCATTCAGTGAATTTAATGCCTTCCCACTTGCATCTGAATTAGAGTGTTTTGGCTCCGTGCATGAGCTTTCCCGAGTACTTCTTGTTGTCCATGAAAACAATTTATGCGGAAGCTAGAGCCGCAGCCATTTCTGTAGCTAGATCTAGATATTGTTGGCATTCGGTAACAGGACAATCATAAATGATGTACTCTGGACGCATCCAACACTAGTGATCATTGGGGAATGGACCTCCACTAGTATCATCATTTCCAACCTACCAAAAAAAAAATTAAATGTTAAAAATATACATTAATAAACGAAATGAAAACATAACAACAAAAATATGGAATACAAAATACAATGTGATTGTGGAATTTTGAAAAATGAGTTTTTGAAAACCTTTTTTTTTTTTTTTTTTTTTTTTTTTTTTTTTTTTTTTAAGGAAACTGAAAACGTAAATTTGACATTTTTAGTGTTTTGAAGCAAAATCACGCTATTTTTAGAAAACACGGGAAATGCTCCAAAACATTTCACAGAAGCTCTTCTCTCATCTCTCTCACGTATCTTCTCTCTCACACCCATTCACACCACCTGTTTTGGACGAAATTGGGTCCAATTTGTTGCTGGGCAAGGTGCAGCAGAGGCAAACGATGTCGACCCATGTGGAGGAGAAAGCAGAAGATGAACCAAAATTTTCTTTTGAGGTATGCTTTTGTACGCGCATAATTGTTTATGTGCAGAAATCTCACATGGGTTTTCGATTTTATTATTTTGATCCTTTTGATTGATATTAAAACTGCATTTGATCATGTTCTTGAATCTGATTTTCCTCGAATATATCAAATTACGAGTGAATTTTTATTTTATAAAACTGAATTTCAATAACAAAACCCTCAAATTTCTAAATCTCATTAGGTTAATCAAGCTCCATTGAGAGTTACAATCGTCCCTTTTTATTCCAAGGTTTTGAAAATTTTGATTCGAGAGGATTTTGAATTCTTGATTTCCTTAATCATGAACTAACTGTTAATTTGACGAAGGACTATGATACACAATCCAAGTTGGGTTACAAAAATAGGGGTGTCCAAGTGATATGGCGCCCCCCTATTGGTCGAGGCGGCTGGCCTCGGCTGGCCCACCAGCCGCATCTTCTAATGGGGGGCACCACATCATTTGGGCACCCCCTTTTTGTAACCCAATTTGGGCAAAGTAGCATAATTGTTTGATGAAAGGGCATAATTTGGATTGATTGCTTCAGTGATGAAAGATTATTGTTGGCTTCTATTTATTAATTATTTGTTTGACAGATAAGTCGTCTAAGACAACATATAAAGAACTATAATTTTTGTTTGTAAGTATTATATAAAATTTAGTATATCAGATGAAATTAAATCTATATTTATGTATGACTTCATATTTTCTAATCTTCGAATTCATTTGTATATTATAGAATTCCACTACTGAAGTTATTTTGGTTAAAGGAACAACATGGAGGGTGGTATTTCTAAGCCGGATAAAACTGAATTCACAGAATGCTGGAGAACAACTTGGAAAACTCCTTATATTATGCGACTTGCTTCATCAGCTGGCTTTGGTGGCCTCTTGTTTGGCTATGACACAGGTAACAGAGAATTTGCTTTTGCTCACTTGATTATAATTATTGGGATTGATTCAAATTTGGGAAATAAATGACATTGGGTAATCGATAAGTGTTAACATAATTTGAGTGTAGTTGATGAGAGAAAGTTTAGATGGACTTGTGATTTTAACAAACAGCTAGAAGAAGAAATAAGAATACATGCAAGCTGGATAAAGTCATACCAGATTGTCCTTTATGAAATTTAGGGACCATTTCCAGGGTTGGAATTCATCACATCGTCTTAATAATGCACTGTGCTGATGTATTTTTTCTTAAGGTGACTCTTGGTTTAAGCAATGGATTTTAGTAATATACTTTTGCTACTTGGTTCAATTCGTGCGTTCAATTTTCAAATGAATGCTTCATGAGAAGTAGTAGTTGTAAAGTCTATTCAATTTTATGGCTTCTTGGTAGCATGTTGTATGTCTTTTCTGAAGTGAACTTGGAATTTCTTGGTTAGTTTGACTATGTGAGACCATTATCTTTCAGTATTGTTGATATCTAATTAACAAGACGTCTGGTGTTGACTGCTCACTTTCTGTAGGGCATTTTCCATTTAATTCATGTACTTTGGACAATCAGTATTCTGAGTTATGAATTTTTACTAAAATGGGCAATCAAATCAATATCTTATTTGGTTTTTGTGCGATAGTGTTATGCATTATGATGTGGTTGTCCTGTTAACCTTCTTCATAAAGAGAAATATTTTGGTTGAATGCAATTGTCTTAATTAAATGTGAATTGGACTTCACAGATATGATTTACCAAACAGCCCGACATCTGTCAGGTGGGCATGGACACAACATGGTTCCTTATACTCACCAGAATCATACATGGACACAAAATGCTTTGAATGAGAAAATTGAGGAGGTGCAAATGGTTGCCAAGGATTCTTTTGTGACATGTGTTGCAGATTCCATTGATTGGAAATTCTCATTTCCTGATATCCTATGGGATTGTGATTATATATGGAAAATTTATTATGGAACTACTGTATAATTCCATGTAAATGGTTTCAAAATAGGTTTGTATATACGATTTCACCTAGGGAACGGCCCGTGCCCATGTTTTTACAGTATAATCTTGCAAGGTGAATTTTACAACGATGATTGAGTTTTGAATTTTTTGTAGTGTATTTTAGTTATTCAATTTATTTATTTTTTGTTATTTTTGTAGTGTGTTTTAGTGATTCAATTATTTTACAACGATGATTGAGTTCTGAAGATATTTCACATTTATATGTTATTTAATAGTATATTAATATTAAAATATTATCAAAATTTATGTTATTTTAATAATTGGAAAAATATTTTAAGATTCAAAGATATTTTAAATTTATATGTTATTTACTATTATATTAATATCAAACTATTAAAATTAATTGAGTAATCAAATTTATTGAATAAATTATCATAAAAAAAATTCTCAAAATTGCAAAATAAACACGTTTTTTAATTTTATGTTTTGAGAAACAGTTTTCCAAAATGATAAAATACAAAACGAATTCAAAACTCAAAATACAAAACTTATACACGAAGAGAACGGCCCCTTAATGTTTGGTTTGATAGATTTTGTGAGCAACACAATTGAAAGTTGAAAAGAAATTAATTAAAATTTAAATGGCAGCTAAATTTCTATTTTCAATATACAAATACTGCAACTCCACGATTTCTATGTTTATTTTTAATTTTCTCTTTTCAAAGTAAAATCCACGCTACTAAATCATGACGATCACATAGTTAAACACGAGCAAGCATAAGTAATAATAGAAAAAAAAAATTATAAAATGATGCAATAGTATCTACACTTCAAACTTTGATCGATGATTGTTCTACTCGTTCTAGAATAATAATTGAAAAAATATCAACTAAATGTTAAGTAGCTGTCGTAACTACTTATATTATAACCCATACTTTAAACTATAAGTAGTCATACCTGTTGCCAGTAGAAAATGAGGAGAAAAATCCTAATTACAGCTACCAGTCAAACTTTGTACAATATCAAAAGGCGAAAATCAGTATATCGTTCAAAAGCAAACTGACCCAAAAAACAGAAACCAAATATTGAACACAGATTTTAGAATTTAGAAAAACAGACATGAGAAAATTAAAGAAAATATATAAAATCAATCTAGAGAAATAAAGAAAAGTATGGATATGGATATGAAATCACAATAGAAGCCAACACAAGCACAAAAACCTAACGAAACAAACATCTGTACGAATATTTCACCATTTAATTTGACAAACACGATTGACACGACAACAAGAATTCGGAAAATCACGGCAAAAAAAGTTTTGAAAGATCGACAAGAAACAACGATTTTTATAAAACATACATTTTACACTATTTCGAATATGCACTTAGAAAATGCTATAAAGATCATATCAAAGCAAGAATTTTTTGGTAAACGATATTTTTTGTGCATGTACTATGGGCTGTAGGTTTGTCTAGTGGCTTTATCAAAACCTTAATAGATTTACTAGTTTTGGCTCTCAATAAAGCAACGTACAATTGTCCGTGGGAAAATATGGGTTTCGGAAGATAAAGCCCAACGAAATCTAAAATTTGACTTGAGATTTGTTTATTGTCATTGCAAAACATAGACGGATTGGAAAT
Organism: Osmanthus fragrans; assembly: GCA_019395295.1. Classification (NCBI taxonomy): domain Eukaryota; kingdom Viridiplantae; phylum Streptophyta; class Magnoliopsida; order Lamiales; family Oleaceae; genus Osmanthus; species Osmanthus fragrans. The sequence continues at coordinate 386,396 of JAEDXY010000039.1, read as the reverse complement.
TGAGTTCTTTTAAAAGGAATTGAAGTTTTATCACTTTCAAGTGGTATAAATGGAATTCTAGGTAAAAATACTCGTTTTCCATGGTATTCTCCAATAGCAATTTCTGCATCAATGACATTTCTTTTAAATCTTCGACAAACAAGTCTTGTTCCATTGCATAAACCTTCAGATGGTTTAATATTTCGAAGTAACATAACACGACAATTTAGTTTCAATAAGAGTTCATATGGTGGAATATCATTTGGAGTTAGCGCATTTAGAAAATCTTCTTGGATACTTTGTTCGGATTTTTCAATGGCTTCATCAAAGCTGTAATATGTAAATATCTCCTTGAAAATTTCTTTTAATAAAATATTGTTTATTTGATCAACATATTCATTTTTCAGTGTCAAAATGACTTTATTAATCATAGTATCTAAATTTTCTGCGTAATTTTCTATATTTGGAAAAACTATGTTGATCAAATGTTTCATAGATTTAAATTCGTCATTATTGTTATATCAAACATAAGTTTAATCATCTGACGCAAGTGTTCTTTCTCTATACCATTTCCAATATTAAGTAAATATTCACATAATAATGGATCCAATTGAGCTATCATATTTTGAATCAATGGTAAATGAGTAAAAGAATGTCACAAGTACAAAAAAACCAAACTTGCTTTCATTATATCTTCTTCTTTTTTTCTCTTTGAACAATTGGTAAAATCTAGGGAAAATCTCATCCTAATATTATTACTTTTCCTCTAAACGACACATCTCGTTTGTTTACATTTCTAAGCATTTTATCTAAAGCTTCCACACTGTAATGGTTTACCATTGGTGCCTCATTCCAAATGATTAGTTTAGTCATTCTGAAAGGGCCTGCTAATGCAGACTGTATACTAATTAAACAAGTAACATCATCAGTTATTTCTAGAGAAATTTAAACCTCGAATGTGCAGTCCTACCACTTTGTAATAAGGACGCAGCTACTCCAGAAGTAGTAGCAGCTAAAGCAATGAGGTTTCTTGACCTTACAGCTGCCAATAAAGTTTTGTACAAATATATTTTACATGTCCCACCAGGCCCATCAACAAAAAAGATGCCACTTTGATCACTTAAAACCCGGTGTAAAATTGTATTATAAGCATGCCTTTGCTCTTAATTCAAAGTGTTTGTATCAAAATTGTCATTTTGATTACCACCATTTCTCATCTCTTCAGAAATCATGGTAGCCAATGTTTCATCTTCACCAATGCTTATATTAAACGACACCAATTGGTAATCGTTTATATTTTTGTTCAATGGTTCTAATATAGAAATTATACAGTGTAATGCTTTTATTTGAGCAACACTAAATGACATGCCCTATTGTTTGAAATCTTCTAACATATAATTTTTAAAATTATCCCATAGTGAACATGGATTGTTAGGACTACAAAAGACTAATATGGTAGCAAATAACTTACGTAATGAAATGGGCATTTGGTAAACAATCGCTTCTGCTAAGCATAACTCACAATTATTATTTCCACTTAGCAAACCATGCAAAAGAGTTGTTTCACGAAATGTGGATGCGAATACACCATTTACGATTCTTAAATGTTCAAAAAAAGTTGATCCCTTAATGTGATTTAACAAAACACGTAAGTAATATCTTTCACCTTCAGATGGATTAGTTGTAACTATTCTACCAATTACATTCTTTTGTTTTCTAGGAGTCAAAACCGTTGATTTCCATCCCACACAAAATAAAAAGGAAAATACTTGAAATACTCGAAGCATAATTGATGATTCTGGGTATTGAAATATTTGGACCGACCCACCTGACGTCCAGACCTATGTTGTAATATCGTCTAAATGCTTTAATTTAACTTCTATACATAAGTTTTAGGTTTCAAATATAATATAATAATTTTATTATTGTGACTCGAATGTAAAAAATGTTGTATCATAAAATGTTTTAAAGCACTGGCAATTTGAAAGAGTAAATATATTTAGCCTCAATGAAATTATAGCCCTTGTTTAGGCTCCATTATTTTGAAAAAGCATTTTTTTCTCTTATTTTCAACCACAGATTCTTCAATAAAATATAATTACACATAAATTCAAAAAATTTCTTTATTTTTAACCACACATTCTCCAAAAAAATCATTATTCTAAAATATATTTTCTCCCAAAATTACATTAAAATGGAGCCCAAGCAAGGACATAATTTTAATTTATGTGACGCTAATGTAACATCTACATTTTCTACATCTACAATATATTAAAAGTGTGGATTGAAGAAAAACTTTTGATTACCAAATTTATCTATACATATTTAGTTGTATATCCAATATACCCTCATTTATCCTTATATCTTTAATTTTCCATTTTATCCTTATATTTTTATATTTATGGTCAATAATACCCTTAAAATTAAATTCATTTCAACTCAATTCAATTATTATTAAAATTAAAATTAAAATTATTTATTTTTTTAAAATTAAGTCAATTAATTTCCACTAAATACTATTATTACTAATTATCAGTAAATGATTAATAAAAACTTATATAAAATTAAAATAAAAATTATAATAATACTACATTTATAATTAACATGAAATAACATAGACTATTAAATTAATTAATATTAATATTAATATATAAAATATATAAATATAACAAATTTATATATACAATTAATAATGTAGATAGTGTTTAACTTAAAAATTTCTTATAAAAAACAGTTATAATTTAGAGGAGAAATAATATTTAAAATGATCACTATATCTACAGTGTAGATAGTATACTAATCGATAGAATTTTTTCAATTACTTGAAAATTGATGAAAATCTCATGGAGTATGAGGATGTGGATTGGCTGCTAAAACAGAGTCATCGGAAAGATGAGATTTTGTAGTGACTATGAGGTCTAGATGTACAGATCGTTGAGGCATGTTGTACGAACAAGAGGTTGAATCATTTACTAAAGTCAATGTCTTCTCCTTTAATAATATTAATTATATCAATTATTTAAACAAAAAATATTATTAATATTTAAAAAATATTACACATATCATTCTTTTAATACATAAGATGTGCGTTACACGTGCTTACTGCTAGTACTCCTAGTTAAATAATAAGTAGAAATGAATCATTTAATTATATATTTTATTTAATCTATCACTTAACATCACATAAATTGAAATTATAACTCTAGTAGAACTAAATAATATTATTTAATTTGAAAACGGTCCTATAATTGTTTTGACTCGAAAAGTGAAACATAAAGGTCAAAATGTAGAACGACGTTCGTAAAATTAAATTTGAATAAGAATTAAGCTATTTGTACACTCCTCACTTATTCTTTTCCTTACTCGATTCCACCTATCCCCTCACATAAGTGGTGAAAATATTAAATTTAATGGAGTGGGACCCGATTTCCATGTGAGTGTTCGGGTGGGATCGAGTCAACCAAAGGTAACCCAAAGTGTACACATAGCATGGTTGTTTAAATAAATAACAACCAATCAGCTACTGCCGGCTGAAACCACGTACCAGCTGACGTCGATCGGATGACGACTTAGAATGTAGGTATTTATATATAGCCCAGGGCAAAAATCTCCCATCAATCCTGAATTTGCAATCGCTCTTTCTCCGATAATGGTAAAAAAAAAATTTACTTTGTTTTAGCTTTAATTTTGTGTTAATGGAATTGACATTTTGTAATTATATTTAGGCAAGTGGAACTGGTGAGGTGTCGAAGAAGCTGAAGCTCTATTCCTACTGGCGGAGCTCTTGTTCTTGCCGCGTTCGAATCGCTCTCAATTTAAAAGGTCTCGATTTTTTCTTCATTAATTTGAACTCTTGATTTATTTATTTTTTTGCTTAATTTATTAAAATTATTATTATTATTATTGATAATTAATGAAACAAATACAACCTGAAATTGAATAAACAGGGCTAGATTATGAGTATATTGCAATTAACTTGCTCAAAGGGGACCAGAAATCTCCAGGTTTGACTCTTTGCCCTTTTTTTTTTTTTCAATTATGTATAAATGTTGACATAACCTTGTTATCTGTATTACAAACTTTTGTGTAGCTTCAGTTGATTATTATCATATGAATTTTTTTTCACACGTTTCTACTTGTCGGTATTGCAGAGTTTTTGAAGCTTAATCCACTTGGATATGTGCCAGTACTTGTGGATGGTGACTTTGTAGTTGCAGACTCTTTTGCTATATTACTGGTGAATTTCTTCATTGATTATAGCAATATAGAATTATTTAATGGTGAATTTGGTATAATTCAACCTTACTATGAAAAGATTTTGTTGTTGACTGGATACCACAATTGTGCAGTATCTAGAAGAGAAGTATCCTCAGCATCCATTGTTGCCAAAAGATCTTCAGAAAAGGGTTCTCAATTACCAGGTAAACAATTGCTGGTTAAATATCTCTGTTTGGGAATTATCTTATTAGGTTTAAAGAAGTACACTTGTGCTATCAATAACTATTTCTGTTGGATCGATATATCTTCCCACTTCAGGCATTACCTAGCAAAGGTTAATTAATGTAAGATAATAGTGATTCAACTTATGACTCTTCCCCAGTTATCCTAGGAGACAATTTCGTCTCTTTAGTATCATGTCTAGAAACTAATGTGCTAATGATTCATTAATTTTTTATTAAAAGATCAGGATCAGGTTATTTTGTTAATTCAAAAATGTTCATAGAAACATTTATCCCCTGTTTGGCCCCATTGTTTGGTATTATAATTTTTGGAATAGTATTTTTATGGAGAATGTGTGGTTGAAAAATAAGAAATTTTTTTTGGTTTACGTGTAATATTATTTTATAAAGATTTTGTAGTTGGAATATAAGAGAGAAAAATTATAATGTGAAATAATGGGAGACCAAGCAGAGGCGTATTTTCTCGTTTGATTGAAATTATAAAAACTAAGTTCCCCTAGGACAGGCCCCTAAAGAAGATGCAAGGACCAATCTACTTGGTTATACAATGTTAAAGAGCACACATAGCATAAGCTTGTGGTGAACTTTCTAACTATATGCACATAATAAATATTACTGTGCTGATTAAGAGGAATGGGGTGATGGGGGGAAAGAATAGGGAAAATCTTGATATATACTACTAAAAGTACACTAACAATAACTAATTTTGGTAGTTTTAATAGATGTGTTCTTTATTTGGTGGAGAATGTGCTTGAGGACATTGAATAAAGTAATGACTTGAAAAATTTATTGCTTGATAATTTCATCTTCTAAATAAATCATACGCAATTATTTATCTTTTCTTCTTAGGTTTTGAATCTAACTTTGCTTCTTCATGTTCTACTCATTGCAGGCTGCAAATTTGGTTTCTGCAAGCATACAACCTCTCCAGAATTTACCTGTCCTCGTGAGTGTAAAATTGCCCTTTTGATGTCAATTTCATGTTCCTCGCTGTAAAATTTCCAATTTACATGTGAGCATGATATGTTTCCATCATCATATATTGAGTATTTAATTGATTTTTTAATGTGCAGGGATATATTCATGAAAAACTTGGTCCCGATGAGAAAATTCCTTGGGCTCAAACTCATATACGAAAAGGCTTTGCAGGTAAGCATTGACCTTAGTGCCCTTTCTTTGAAGAAAGAAAATAAATGTCAGGAGGAGAAACCATTTCTAGTAGAAGTGCTATGCAATTGCATATAGATATACAGATAACTTGATTATAGACTCATAACAGTTAACAACTTGATTGCATTGTTGAATAATATAATATATTCTCTTTTTCTTTACTTCAAAACAAAATTCTAATAGTAACTGATGCAAGATAAGGTAGGTGATTGTCTGATTTATAATAAATAAAAAACAGTATGTGGGTTGTGCATTCCTCTGCTGCATTACTTCCTGTTCAGAATGACATGATAAAGGATCAATTGCAAAACATTTATTGAAATGAAACATTAATTAGATTCATAAGGCTTTTGACAGTAACTAAAAAAAAAATCCTTCAATGAAGGTCTTTTTTATGCGTTCCAGACACATGGGTTAATTACATCTTATGTGGATATGCAACCTTGTTTTCCAATGCTTTTCTGGAAGTAGTTTGTGTGTCAAATATTGCATTTTGAATATCCTTGTTTTGGGGTTTCTTCTTTCACTTTCCATCGGTTTTAGTAGCTGGCTGGCTCTTGATATTGATGTCTTTTCCTCTGAATGAGGTAGACTGGCCACTTGTGTCAAGGATTTCTTCGATGAATCACCAAACTCTGATGGAATCACTGACATGTACCTCAACATTCACACTGATGAAAACTTATACGTCCTTTCATTAATACTTCTTTCGCAATATAAATAAATAGTTTATGTAATTCTTCAACTTATGGTAGAAATGACAGTCTTCTTTTATCATCGTTTACATGCCAAATTTCAGCAAGCTTAAGTGATTTCTGACACCAGGGTTCCTATTTTTGCATTTACTTCCTGCATTGATCTTATTTTATGTTTGGATTTAAATTCATATTATGTAGTACTGCAGGAGAAGCACAATTGACTTTGAGCAGTTGATTTCCTTAGCCCGTTAGTCAAAATATATTAAGAAATTATGCTATTTTCTATGATACGCCTTGCATAAAATCTTATTTCATTGGGTTTTCCAATTCTCATATTCTATACATTTGCTTCACCCTGATGTGGTCCTCTATCTGTACACCATTATGATTATGGCCTACCGGCATTGAATTCGAGTTATTCTAGAATAAAATGATCTGCTGTGGCAAAAGAAATTAATTCTTAATAATGTAAATAGTTCATTCATATATAATTCAGTTACTCTTTCAATTTTTAGTATCCAAAGAGTTGTTTCTATGGAGACACCGGTTGTCTTATGCCACCATTATAGCTCTAGATTCACCACTGATTAAAAATTAAGTCAAGTTGAATGAGTTATCAGATGGACTCAATTCTCTCTCCTTAGACTAAGTAGTTTTTGGATAACAAACGGATCTCCTAGAAGGTTATTTTAATGTGACCAATTTCCCCTTTTTTGCAATCAATTTATCTACAACACCGCTTATACGTTATGACTGGCCGTGCCTAAGTGCATTTCGGTTGAAGTAGATTCTATTTGATCAATCAAAACCACCATTACTCCTTTGACTCTGCATTCTTTAATTGCTGAAATTTTGTGCTATTTTTGAAATGTTATGTTTATACATGGAATTAATGCTCAAGTTGATTAGCACATGTAACCTGGACAAGTCATACTTGTAGAATTGTGATAAGCCTCCAATTCTAGAAGAGCCCGGAAGACTTGAGAAGGAGGGGCAGCAACAGATTCTGTTACAAGGGCAAGTGGGGAGGGGAATTAGTTAGGAAATCCTTATAAATAAAGGTAGAAGGGAGGGTAGAAAGCAGGCAATTTATTGAGTACTAGTGAGGTTTAGGAGAGAAGTAGCCCTCTCAAAAGGCTACCAGTTAACCTTTCTTTCTTGCTGTATTTTTTATTCTATCATTACACAGCTATTTCCTTTGTTCTCATTGTGTTTTGCCCTTTTCATGACACGTTCTGCCAGCATGACAAAGTAATTATTCTTCACTCAAGTTTGGAAGTAGTGGTTAATTTGTGAGTGCTATTAGGCCTTCCATCATCCGTGTCAGTAAAGGGTAAAAAAAGAGAAGCAGTTTGCTTAGTCTGACAGGGAAATAAGTGTTTGAGGTGAAAAATCACTGGTGAATCTAATTTCAATTCAATTGTAAGTTGTGCTTGTGCCACCTACTCTAGAAATAGGTTACTATGCTAAATATGGTCATCATCTGAATATTCTAGTAACTATTTGATTTGTGCTGCTACAGTTCTATTTTATTCCCCCTCAAATCACATTCCACTTTTCTGATTCCAATTGAATCTGCAGCTCTAGAGAAGCTATTAGAAAATTATGCTGGAAAATATGCCACAGGGAATGAAGTTTTCCTGGTTCGTTTCTTTCCTTGTACATAATTTGCAGCTTGTACATAATTTGCTTATTACTGGTGCATGTTTTCATACTTAAAGTACAAATTGCAACTTATCTGGTTAATGGTCTGGCCAGGTCCAAATTTGTACCAATTACTGATGATGAATCCAAGTTTGTAATTGTCACTGTATTTTATCCTTGAACATCCTAAAACACTAGGCCATGAGCAAATGTAAATTAGTCTAATTTGACAACTTGAATATAATCTAATTATGATATAATTGCAGTATCATCTTGCATACATTGGATTTATACATATAGATTAAGAGTATTTTTTAGGTTTTTTTATTCATGCGCTATAAACTTGCAGGCTGATTTGTTTCTGGCACCCCAGATTGATGGTTCAGTCAGAAGATTCAATGTTGACATGGTAGGCCCTTCATTGAAATCCTATCATATATATATAAGGAACTTTATACTTCTTGAAGTAATCATGCAATTAAAACACTTTAAAAATTTCCTATCATATATATATATAAGGAACTTTATACTTCTTGAAGTAATCATGCAATTAAAACACTTTAAAAATTCTATTTTCTTAAAGAAATTTTGATCAGTATGCTATTTATCTGCTTTTCTTTCAAGTTCATCAAATTGAATGGTCCCCAGGTTCGTGCAGCATTGTTTCATGTTCATAGAGTTATCCTAAAACAACAGCCATAAATTCAATCATCTTCCCTTTGGGGGAGAGTGAATTTATCCTATATAAGCCTTCAGTCTTTTCATCTGCATCATATATTTTGTGGATTTTTGACAACTACAATTTCAGTATACATGTTTCTTTTCTGAATGACTGCACAGTAGAACTGTTTTACCTTGCCTCATTGCATTTAATTCCTAAATGTAGGTGCATTTAATTCCTAAATGTACGTGCATTTATCAACACATCTGTATTTGTATATGATAATTTACCATTAATAAGTTGAACCTTAATATGTGGGCAGAATGAATATCCTATCCTATCGAGGATTTACGAGGCGTACAAAGAACTCCCTGCTTTTCAAGATGCTATGCCAGGAAAGCAGCCTGATGCGCCACCAGAGGCTAGAGCCTGAGGTAAAACATTAGCGTAAATACATTTACCACGTTCTTTATCTTCAGCAACTAGCATGTTTTGATTAATTAACTAATTATAAGATATTCAATTCTAGTGAAACAGAGCCCATCCTTTTACTCATTCCATGTTGTCTTCTTGATTATAATAGCTTATCATTTAGCATTACTTTTCTTGTTCTTAAAATCTCTAAAGACTAGCTCTTCTGATTCTTGTTGTGTTGTTTTGTTCGAAACCAGCACTTAGTTGTGTCGGGATTCTAGGATGGAGCACAATTTCATTAAGCTGGCAGAGCAGAAAGAGTGACCAGAAGGAAAGAAATAAGCTATAATACATTGTTCATTAGTAATTCACATGCACTTATGGTGCTACTGGAGTTTTATGCTTTATGTAAAATATATGTTACTGTTTAGTTTCATGAATAAGATGCATTATCCTATACACATCATGTGGATTCAGAATGAAAAGTTGTCTGCTATTTCACTTTTTTTTTTTTTCCTTCACATTAGTGCGACGACATCTAGTAGTTTATAACGAAGTCAACTGTCGTGTCGTGGAGGTTCAAGCAAATAATGAAATACAATTTCTAGCAAGTTTTCATCGAATGGAAGATTTAACCATATTGTCGATGTCGGAAAGTGGCAATAAATGGTTAGAACTGTAACCATTAAACAACTCAAAAGAATGCAAGTACGGTAAGAAACACTCGATTTTTTGGCCTAGCTTATTGAACATTTTCTGGGGATGTAGCACATCATTAACATAAACAACTGTATGATCCAGAATTCACTAAATTTTTTATATATGCTTCAAGGCATGAAGGTTACAATCTTTATCTTAGAATCAGCATTTACAGATACAAGGAAGGAAATTGATGGATCATAACAGACAGCGAGAATAAATATGCCCTCAAAAAGATAACTTTAATAAGAGAAAACGAACAATTATCACACCAAATCTTGTATGCATTGGTACAAAAGAGCATAAATATATTTCACTTTGTTTTTATCATTAAATATTTTCCAATGATACCTTAATCCTCTTATTTTTTCCGTTTCTTTTTGGCCTCATATTAGCAGCAGTAATAAGTTTATAACCAGAAGGGGGCATGTCACTTAGCTTGCCAAACCATTCCTCATAGAACTGCCACACTTCTGACCTGTTCAGAAGAAAGCCCGGCTAGAAAACTTAAACCCGAGTCCAAGCTGTAGAAGAAAATGCTTGAAACAGGGAAATCTAAAACGACTTACCAATAAGCTAGAAACTGAAATGGTGCGTATTTCCCATAAAGCACTTCAACATCTTTTTGAACTGTCCGAATTTTTGAGCTTCTGGCATGAACCTGATTATATACAGAGGACTTAAAGCATAACTTTAGGAAGATGGAAAGAATGAACTAGATGGTAAAAGGTTGATTTCGTAGAAAAGAAATAGACCTGTGTTAGATGCCTAATAGTTTCTGAATCAGCTGGAATGACATGGTAAAATCCCATGCACATCAGAACATTAGAGTAAGTAAACGGTCCAAATCCATCTATAACTTTCAGCTTCTCCGCCAACTTATCATACTCAGACAAGCTTAGCGTACCACAGACATCTTCAAGTTCTCTTAGTCGAATCCTACCCTCAACTATTTCTCGAGCAAGCTTCAATATACGACCTGCTCTATAGCCGAGATTGCACCGTTTTGCTAAAAGCTCCTCATCTAGGGTAGCCAGTTCTCTTGGGCTCGGGAAATTTCCAATTCTAATGCAGGAGGAACCTCCTTTCCCTTCTGAAGGCTGAAAATCAGGAAAACAACAGCAATCAGCTTTATAGCAATAGGATGTTTGATACTAATCACGATGCTTAAAAATCCTCCTTTAAATCCTTTTTTTGGCTAAGCTTAAAAAAAAGTAAAACTAACTCCATGCTTCTTCTTTTTTTAACTGAACGTCTAAACCTAATCTTAGAAGTTACTTTTTATTTACAAAAAAAGTTTGCTTCTCAAAAAAGTAATGTTTAAGCTTAACCAAACATGCACTAAGATTCCAGGTTACCTGGAAACAGTCTGACATTTTGACACAACTTTCTTCCAAGTTAGCATTTTCTTTCGTTTCTTTAATCTCTGCATATCTGTTCGCTAAGTTAATTGAACATTTGTAAACTCCAGGGTTTTTCTTCGACTCTTTTCCTGCAGGTGTTTTTGGAACAAACTGATTGGTTTCAACTATTTGACACCCGGAAATAGTTTCATTAGCAGCGTTAGCAAGAGACTCATTAGACAAGGGAAGCTGTAGTTCCAACTGAAGTTCACAAAGTGCTTTAACCATACTCAATGTCCTTGACCACCTGCAAAAGAGAAGCTCAAGTAATACAAAAGTAGAGAGTAAATACTTTCTATTAACTTTTTACTTAAGGCTTCTATGTTTGACATCAATTTTCAGAGGGACAATCATTGCAGATCATGATTTACTCAATGGCAACTATGATGACTACAACTAATGCAAACTACACAAATCAGGCATATTTCGTACACAATACCAAATCGCACTAGACAGTACATTTGCCAAGATCTTAGTTTTTTATCTTCCCGAAGAGAAGAAACTAACTGATAATTATACTTGTATCATAATGACAAGAAGCCAAAAGTAGAATCGTGTAACCTAAAAGTGGAAGCTTGGTCTCATTCATCATTTCTGGATGAAAATTTTGGCATAATTATACAAACAAAAACCAAAATATGTTACCACCAACTTATTTACATTGAGATTTTAGTAGCCTAAAGTTCATAGATCATAGTTGAAAACGAAGATATACAGGTAGTCAAGATCATATGGCCTGCCGACATTTTTTAAACCCGTGCATACTTAATTCAATATTTTCTGCACTAAAAGTTATACAACTTGATTTCCTTTATCAACAAGTTTCCTTCTTTTCATTTGGGAACTATATCCAACATAGAATAGTTAGGCAAAGGCATAACTAGCAAAGGCCAGCCATATTCTTGAACAAAAGATAAAACTCACTCACTGGCAATTGCAAAGGAGAATGCATTTGACCATGTCCTCAAACAATGTTGGCGACCTGAAAACCCTTCCGAACCCCCTGTTTTTTGCTTCCGCGTGGACTTCCTGAAAATTTCTTATTCTCCGATTCTCTTCATCCGATAATCTCAACATTCTCCTCACTTGATCCTACAATTAGTAACCCAATTAAATAATATATTAAATATCACATCAATTGAGAATCATTTTTTGGATCCTCACTATAATCCAATTATTTCAACATTACTTTACTTTTTATTTTTTTAATATGTATTTAATTATTTCAATAATATCCTACTTTTCATTTTTAATATGTATTTAATTTATTAATCATTTAAATCATTTGAATAGTATTATCATTAACTATTTCGTCAACTACTTAGTTATGATGAATGTACATTTGACACATTCATTATCTTACTTTTCTTTTTTCAGTATGTATTTAATTATTTGACCCTATTTGAAAAATTCATTATCTTTTCGTTTTTCAATATGTATTTGATTTACTTAATTATTTGAACAATATTATCATGAATTATTTTGTCAACTATTTAGTTATAATCAATGTACATTTAATAGATTCATTCCATTTGACTGGATAGCAAATTAAATTCATTAAAATATTTTTGAAACAAAAGATGAATATTTTTATAATTTTCTTCCAATTGATTTATTCAATGAATGTTAAGATACAAAGAAGGTGAATGGGGAGACATAATGCGTATCTATAATAAATAATTTCAATTGATATATTTAATACATATTAAGTGAATATGAAGAAAGAATCATATTCGTTGGATGTTCAGTTCAAATCAAAATGGTAAATGGAGGGACTATTCTAATTAACTTCTCCAATTATTTAAATTGTTTTCAAAAACTTGTTTTTTTATTTCATTTGAATCAAAAGTTAATTCCACATAAACAATTTGTATTAATTATTTTTTATATTCTCATTACTTTTATAGCGCCTATAAAGCATTTCAGGAGTTAAACTATGACTAGTATTTCCAAATACAAACAAGAAATCAACATACAGCTCATGAAAACACATATCAGTGCTAAAGGAAGATATGTGAAAACAGGCACAACATCTAGAAAATTTATTAAAAAAGTGAATTAACAAGTTTAAAAATTGCATTGTGGATCAAAAAACTATATGAAACTGCACCACCAACTATAATGCAGTACATTGTGCACAAAAAATTGTACCCGGACAAAAATAAAAATTCTGTATGCTATTCAAGAACTTTAAGAAGTAGAAAAAGAAGCTAAACCCAACAGTATCAACGTCAAGCACAACACCATGCGTTAAGAATCAACCTTTCAAGAACAATTAAGTACAGAAAAAAGAACAAAAAAAAGGTTGCCTACCAGCAGGGAGTGTTGGTGTTGAGGGGAGAGAGAGCTGGTGTCAAATACGCAGAGTCGAAGCGCGTGAGGGGAGTGAATAGGGTGAGAGATTTTCACCATGAGTGAAGCTTCATGGTCCTCGTGATGGGGATCGAGATTGAGGCGGAGGGGCCGCAGGAGAGTCTTGGACTGTGGGTCCCAATGGTTGGGGGCCATCATGAATAGCCCATGGCTGCATACTGCTTTCTCGAGATTAAATGTGGCTGCAGCATCTCCTAGTGGCAACTCCACCACCACGACGCCGGTAGCAGTGGCGGCTGCCGTGTCTTCTGTGTTCATTTTATGGGCCATACAACTTTTTATTGGTTGATCCGTTTCACCGTTATAAAAGGCTATAACAAGCGCAGTGGAAAAGTAAGTTTCATGAAAATTAACAAAAATAGCACTACATTTGTAGCATATTGCTCGAGTATATTCCTTTTGTAGCTTTCGAGGGTGAGAGATAAATGTGAACGAGCACATATTTGCTATAGATATTTTATAATAAATTTCGTGAAAAAGGCGTCAGTGAAAACTGTTTCCACAATCAATCGCGACGAGACGAAGTTGAGATATGGTGTGTGTGTGTTGGTATAATGTTGAGAACCTGTTTCTCAGAAATTAGAAGGAAAAAAACAATAGTAATGAGCGCTTATTAGTTGACTATCTATGTGGTGATGAGTAAGTGTCATATTTTTCAATCAATTATGTGCATCTAAAATTTATAGAAGAATATATCAATTACCTTACTGTCACCCAAACGGTTAATAGGTAAGCACAACTTACAAATAATATCAACTAGAATTATTTACTTTCAAATTATGTCTCCTCGTATTAGCACAAGTGTAATAGGTCCATTCTAGTAAATCGACAAGCATTATTCCATCAAATGTCTATTCTTTAAAACAGCTCTATTTCAATAAATTTCAGTGAAGTCAATTTTAACTCACTATCGAACTAGACATGAAATCAACTCTCGTTTTTAACACCAAAAATTGGGTTCTTGAGGGAGTGACCAAGATTACATAACTTGTTTTTATCCAATGCAATAACTAATTGTACGAAATTAAATTTCCTTTCTTTAGCAGCTAGAATCCAACACTTAGAAACAAATTGCAGCCCAAGTGACAAAGAGTCGGCATTGAAGTTCTAAACTTTTTGGTCGATATGAGCTCTTGAAGAAGATCCTTGAGAGATGTTGCAGAACTTTATTTAATGTGTATCTTCATTGGGAACATAGCTCACTTTTTGGTTCCTTTATACTATGCGACACTGTTGAAGTTAGGTGTGACAATTTAGTTGTCAACCACAAGTATATTTCGATTTTAATTTAGTTGTGTATTTTAGTTGATGTCTAACTAGTTTATTGTGTAAAAGTTAGACTAAGTATGGGCTATTCCAAGTAGAGTATACTATGATAGATAGCCTAGTATATAGTAGGTACTATAGTTGATTGAAAGTCTAGGAAGTTGGTCTATATATGTGGCCATTGTAGAACTCGAAAATTAGAAGATAATCTATCAAAAATGTAGCTTCCAAAGCTTCTCTTCTCCTCTGGTTTTCTGGTAAGAAAACCAGAGTTTATTGCTTTCTTTTTGCCATGTTAAATCTTGTTTTTCACCTCCTCCCTCGACACACAACTCTGAGCTTTAATGATAAAGCTTTTGATCCATAATTCCAACAGACACCATTATCAGGACATGCTAGTAGTTGCTTTTTCAACTTTTCGATAATCATAACCAGCTTTGTATTGAATTGATTCACGAAGCATTTGGGCAGCCATCCTGCAAGATCCAACTGAATCAATTCACAAAGGATTAGATTTATATCTTGCTGTCACTCGTTTATTGAGATTGTAAGTAAAAATAAAGTCGGGATTGTACAATATTAGATAAGTTGTTTTACCTGAACAATATAAGTGACCATGCAAGAATCATCTTCAAGCTTCTCAACAACCCATCCAGACTGCAAAAGTATGCATCTGATGGCACTGTTTTGCTTTGGATGTAAGCCATCAGCTATCTCTTTTGGAAGAGAAGCTGCTGCCACTACCTGAATATATAAAGCTATGAATTCATTCAGTCGGAATAAATTGTCTTCTCGGCATTTATGTTTTTTCTACTGGACAGGACTAGATTGTATAATGATTTTTGTTTTGATCCTTAATATCAAACATGTCGTCTGAGTTTAGTTTGAAGTGTTCACCAGAGTTCCATCATCCATGGTTTCATGTCGCTCGTAGACTATAAATTCTCTGTTTCTGAATAAGGGCTTGGATTTTTCTCCGAATCTTAGGCGGATTATACTGAGGTTTTCTTCAAGGTATTTTATGTAATTGGCTTCTACTAAATCAGAGTCCCATTGCTGCTCCAATGATGGCAAAAATAGAAGGAAATTAGTGAGCTAATATATATACACACAAAATGAGGGTAAGGGGACGCGTTGAAGATAAACCTCAAATAAATAGATAGGTTCGTTTATTTTTAACAATTTAAATTTTTAGACAAGCTGTTTTAACAAAATCAAAACAATTAATGTGAAGAGCCGTCGAAAACAATTCTAATCTATATGGATTTTATGTGGTTACGAATGATTTGATATCGTGGGATACTTCTTTAAAAATAGCAATACATCGAAAGAAGTGACACGAATAGAATTCACATAGTCGACCCTAAATTTCTCACCTTAGCAGCATTAATGGCATTAGCCACCGTAATGAATTGCTGAGGAGAGACTGACTTAAGTAACCACCGGCTGCGAAATGTATGAAGTGATCCCGACCTTTGTTTCGATATCTCAATTCCATTGTCTATGCCAAGTACTTTCCAGCCATCATTAACACTCCCAACACTGTTTGAATCTGAAGCTGAGAGTAATTCTTGTATACAATTCTCACTTGCATAGAACACATATCTTCTCAGAGATTAATCGCTTATAGACCTTCACAATGAATTATTCAACTAAAAATTTTCAAATCTTAAATCCAAAACATTACTTGAATTCATCAAATAGATTTTCTTGAAACTATTAATGAGGTACTTGCCAGGATCCAGTGCAGTTTGCTGGTCTAGAGGCTATTTTGGGCTTTTGATTCTTGAATGCAGGATAGTAGAAGATCAAGAGTGATAGATATATGCAGTAGGAGAGAGATTAGAGAAAGTACAAGTCCTAGATTGCTTTTGAGAGGGATATCTGAAGGTATAAAATGTTGAAGACTAAATTCAAATAAATAATGTGTCAAAAGGTTCCCAGATTGAGTCTCGTTACTACTCATTTATGAAAATTGTGGCATTTGATTTCAAATAAATCTAGTCTTGTACATGAAGGACGTGTTGAAGACTAAATTTAAATAAACAGATCCGTTTTGATCGCCTAAAATTTTATACGAAGTGGTTCATCATAATAATGTGAAGTGGAGGATGAGATAGATGCACATGCTATGCCAGAAGCATCTCCATGATTAGAACTGCATTTCTTTATCTTAACTCCTACCTTTCCGTGTCACTTAAAACCACAAACACTGCATGTGCATTATCTTCCCCAACCCTTAATTTTGCAGCTATTTTGAAACTCAAGAATCTTTCCTTTTGTCTAGGAAAAGAGCGAGAGATAAAGACCTAACTACGGAAGGGAAACCATAGTTATCAGACTCGACTCGACTCGACTATTGATCTGGTCAACATATCGGGTCACTAGGTCATTGGTTGCGTGCAAGGGAACTGTGCTTCTCATGCGCTCAACTCAGGATCAAGTCACCACACAAGCTTATTGGGAGGATTAACTATGAATACACCCGATATAGTAATTGAGATCGGTTTGTTGGTTCAAAACTGTATGATCTTGTCCAATTTTGATTACTAAACTTGACTATTTGTATATATTTAGTACACAATAATAAAGTAGGCTACAAGTAATAAACAAAGTTCATCCTAATTATAGAAATACTAGCATTTTTTAACACTCATTAATATTATACCTAAACTTGCCTGGTTTTGAGTGAACACTCACTCACACGAAGTCCCCCCATAACACCCCACCCCCATCACGAGCCCCCCCAGGCTAAATGTCAAACAAAACACAGAATTTGACAAAACTTATTATTGCAGACCAGAAACTGTACTTTCTAACTCAAACATGCATTCTCTGCACTCAATAAAGATAATATAGAGTTGATATTCTGGGTTCATATTTTAAATCAAAGTTCAATGTTTCTGCATTGGTAATACAAGTTTTAGACATACTAGATGATGCCCCTTTCAAGTTGCATATCATTTTTAAAGGTATCTACTTTCATCCATAAGTACTAGACACTTCTCGGTAAAGGAAACGAGCGAAAGACAACGATACTGCACGAAAATCTCAAAATCCATCGAGTTGAAACAAAATAAATAAATAATCGAAGAAAGATCTTTATACCAAAACTTAAAATTTTAAAAGTTACAGAAAATGACAAGTAATAAAGAGAATTACAATCATGTTTGCTACCCTAGCAAGTACTTAAGATCACTGATCTTTCTTCCCAAGGAAGCCGTTTGCTTTAAGACTATGAATTGTGTCCCTAACAGCATCTTCAATCGGAGTGAAACTTAATCCCAGATCAATCAGTCTCTTTGCTGCATCTTTGCAACCCACCAAACCCGGTTGTGTTTCGCCTGTAAATCTGTATTTAACGTAAAAGTTCAGTATGATACTAAGATGAAAACAATATATATCAAACAGAAGAAACTTCGGAATGGTGGATTAAGGGAAAAAAACATATAGACAGTAAATCTATAATGCTGGATCTTTACAATTCAACCATGAGATGATTTCACTAATGTTTTTCAGGAAGTCATTTGTTGAACTAATTATATTTACCTAATTCCAAAAGACATAGGGATTAAGGAAAAGCTATATAAATTTATTAAGATTCAGTTCTAGTTAAGAGATTGCTACGATAGATTTCAGGCTTAAATCCGTTACTTTTATTTTTCCAAAAAGTGCAATTTAAGGGAAATTCTGAAATACTTCGGTTCATCTGAAAGAGCATGAGAGCCAATTCAGTCATTCAGATCCTCTACAGCATAAGCAGCCATCTATAGTTTCTTCACTAGTTTACGGCACTATTTTTTTTCCCTTTTTGTTCCTTAGAGGTCCTACTGAAACTCATTCCATGGGAGATAGATTTAGATAATATGTCTGTGTTATTCAACGAGCTATGATCTTCATGTATTGCCCGGAAAAAAAAAAAAAAAAAAAAAAAAAGATCAAAGCACAATTACATCCTGATTTATGTTTAGCATTTTAACTTCGGACTTTCAGTAAGCTGTGATATCACCAAATCTCGTTATTATGAACAAAAATGCTACAAATACAATACAATCGAGAGATAACGTACCTGTGAACCGAAAACTCAGGAAAAAGTTCTGAAACTTTCTTTGCAAAGTCAGCAAACTGATAAATGCCATTGGTACAAAGGTATCTACCAGATGCAGCAGAGGTTTCGAATAACAATACTTGTACTTTCGCTACGTCTTTGACATGCACAGCCCCAAGCCAGTGATACTCCTGTGTATCTTCCGATCCCTGCAGGAGCTGTTGCAATACGGCACAACTTGCATTTAACCCGGGTTGCAAAAGTTGGCCAAGGCATGTAGACGGATTGATTGCTACCACGTCCAATCCATTTTTCTTTGCAAATTCCCATGCAGATTTCTCGGCCAAAGTTTTCGAAACGGGGTACCATTTCTGATACAATAAACAACATGAAAAGACAACTTCAGTTAACGGAACTCTGGTTTGCAATTACAACTCGTGACTTTAGATGAATTAGTCATGTTGTGCTACACATCGAACAACAGGGACATGAGCCCAAGCTCTGGTAGGATGTTTAATATTTTCATATTTATTCGACGTGGGATTCTACATTAATCATGACTTTGCAAGATGGTGGCTCGTTTTGTGAATACCAATCTTGAAATATGTTTGAATATAGTTGACACAAATTGCTCATTTGAGCTTAATGGGACTCCCAATCACATTTAAAGGAAAATTTCTTGAAAACATGATCATCACAAATTACTTTAGGCATTCAACAGATTAGTATACAAATTTTATTACATGTCTGTTAGACGAGATATAACTTATTTTCGTTAAGTCGTCATACTACGGAGTAGCTCATAACAAACATGGCACGAGTGTATAACATAATTAGGAAGAGGTAGAGAGAGGGAAAGACCTGGCGGGATTTGCAATAGTCAAGGTCAGTCCACGATGATTCATCCAACACCTTGCCCTCAGGCCAGCCCGGGTGGGGCACCATGGCGGAGATGGAGGAAGTGAGCACCACGCGCCGCACACCAAACCTCTTTGCAGCGGCGAGTACATTCATCGTGCCCTGGACAGCAGGTTCCACAAGCTCCTTCTGTGGGTCCACGGGATCCTCCAGCGAGCAAGGAGACGCCACGTGGAAGACACCGCCACCTGTGCAGCCCTCAATGGCTTTTGCCACTGAATCAGCATCCAAAAGACTGGCCTCGTGAACCACCAATCTCACGGCGGGGTTGTTGGCGCCGGGGAGGGAGAAGAGGTGAGAAGGGTCAGATCCCGGCATTATGGAGAGGTGGATGGTGGTGTAGCCACAATCCAACAGGGTTTTCACTAACCATGATCCTATGAAGCCATTGGCTCCGGTGACACACACTGGTACTTTGACAGAGGCGTAGCCGGTGGTGACGGTTGCGGCTGCGTTTACTGTTTGTTCTGCCATTTTGAAGTCAGACGACGATTTATACAGAATTAGGAGTTGCAGAAACACGTTCTAATCTGCCACGGATTTGTTACTCGTAGATTTCGTTTATGATTGGGAGTCGGATCTTCCGAGGTTTATCAGTTAAGCTATAGGGAAATGCCATTTGTATACAAAATTGTTGATATTATCCAACCTGTTAACAAATAATTGGATCAAAAATTGTATTGTTTTTTTAATTGTTCTCACGTGAGAAAGCATAAAATTACACCAAGCATGATTATAAACTCTTATCTGTAAATTTAATGATTATAATACTTTAATCAAGATTTTCAGCCATTTATTTACCGAAATAATATATACAAGATTTATTTACATACCAGGATCCATCTGATGAATAAAAAATTTTAAGACTTTAATTCTTAGATGCTCCCACTTTGCCCATACGACAACGATACTTATTTGAGTGGTTAAGGTAAACATAATATGCGCATTACATTAGCTCATTTGCACTTTAGTGAAATTATGTTAATATCATAATTAAATAACTTATCCACATGAGTCGTGGAGGTAAATATTATTATAGCGACATTTTTCCTATCACAATGCTAGTAAATCATTTAATCACTTAATCAAATTATTTGTGACCAATTATTTGGATAATTGTGATAAATAGATTGATTAATTTGCGATCAATAAATAATATATAATCGATAAAATAGATAATTTGTGATCAAAAAATAATATTTAACCTAAAAATGTGAGATTGCAAGTAAATTTGTAATTGTGACTCACAATTTGTTAAGTTATGATCAAATAATTTGATAATTTATAATAGAATAATTGCAGCAGCGGTCCCAAACCTTTCGAATTTCTGTAAACTACACCTAAACCTTTTTATTTTTGCAACCATAATCCTAAATTTTTCACTTGAACGATAGTCGAAGCCCATTGGCTAGATTTCATCCACTATTCTGTTAGTCAACCCAAAAACAAAATGTTTAAATCAATTTGACAAATTAAATGAAGGGTAAAATAGTATATTTACAATTTCTATACTAAAACAATAAAATAATTAACCAAAAAAAAATATTGTTCATCTTCTCCGAACCTCTCCACACGCAACTAGCATGTCTCGGGTTAGAATTCTAAGGAGGAGAATTTGGAGTAATTCAGTGTAAACGCACTCAGACCCTAACCAATTTGGATATATCCCTCGATTTACCTTCACATCAAGATCTAAGAACGGACAGGTGTGGGCACGAATAATGGCGCGTAATCCAATAAAAAAAAAAAAGATGCCATTTTGCCGTGCAAGCATTTGATCTTTTTCACGCATTAACTTGTATTAGTTGTATATCTCTTCTGAAGAACAGACTCGAGAAATTAAACGAAACAAAAATGGGCAAAGACAAGATAATCGGGGACATCTCAAAGAGCAGCAAAATGGCGTTGCAATGGGCTATTGACAATCTGACTGATAAATGCGACACCTTTTACCTCATTCACATCAAATCCCATTAATCCAGCAATCAATTATGGTCCAAATCTGGTTCACGTATGTTATTCTTTTCTATTTATTTAATGTCTGGGATATTTCTGTTCAAAATTATTGGTCGGCGATAGGTTGGAGAAGATGTTGAAATGGGCGACGAGTGGTGGCGGTGACTGGGTTTCGTGAATTTTGGTTTTAGGAAGGGGATAAGGGTGGGATGGAGAGGGTTGGAGAAGGTGAACTTTTTTGGTTAATTATTTTATTGCTTTAGCATAGAAATTATAAATATACTATTTTGAGAGATGTCCCTCTTTTGTAGCTCTATTTGGACAAAATAGCATTATTTTACTATTTTATTCGTCATTTAATTTGTCAAGTTGAATCAAACATTTTGTTTTGGGGTTGACTAATAGAATAGTGGATGAAATTTGTGCAATGGGCTTTGACTGTCATTAAATTGAAAGGTTTGGGGCTGTGGCCACAAAAATAAAATGTTAAGGTATAGTTCGCAAAAAAATTGAAAGTTTTGGAATTGCTGCTGCAATTATCCCATTTATAATTGAGAAACAACTTGTGATCAATTAATTTGATAATCTGTGATCGAAAAATAACTTGTAAACTACAAAATTTATGACTGTGCCGTTATATGATTGTAACTAATTCGTAATTGTGATCATAAATTATACTCGTGTTTGATACACATTTTTTTTCATTCTTATTTTTTCTATTTATTTTCAACTACACATTCTTTCATCACATAAAAAATGTGCAATTTTTTTTTTTAAATTAATTTGTGTCAAATAGGGGCTATATATTATTGTGACATTAATATATTTTATTAAATAAAATATATTAATTATCTATTTAACTAATAAATTTTAATTATGACTTGATTTTGAATTTAGAAAAAAAAAAATAACTTTCTTGATTTTGAAATTGTATCTCTTAACTACATTGAATGTGTAATCTTCCCTTATACTACCCTATTATTTAAGATGACATTTGAGGCTCATTCTATAAAAATTAAGGGTCAGTTTTCATTTGTATTTGAGTTTTTAGTTTATTTTTAATTTTCTGTTTTAAGGGTTTACTTCATGATTATTAAAAATGGTTTGGTTTGTCATTCTTGGAAAAAAAAAAAAAAAAATTGTTTCCCAAAATAGAAAGCTAGAAAATACGCTTGTTTTGAAATTTTGAAAATTGTTTTGTAACATTTTATTCCATGAAATTTTGTCAATAATAGAATAATTTTGTGTTAATACATTATCAAGCATTATATAGATTTTAAAGCAAGTAAATCTTACAATATTTTTTAAATAATGTTATGTGTATTAAAAACAGCTCTCAGATAGATGAGGTGTCAAGAAAAAGGTGGAGAAATTTTTATTTTATTTTTTTTTTTTCATTTTGTTAAAGAAATACAGACTTAATTATATTTTACCACATCATGTGTATGATGTACATATAGCACAATCGATATTTTTTCCATGTTTTGAATGTTTTCAGAGTTTTCCTTGAAAACATTCAAAAGGTAAAAGAATCTTTAAAGTTTTATGTTAGAAGTTTAATCTTATTTTTGAAAATGTATTGTTGAATTTACCATATCAAAGAAGCCTGGGTGTTTTGAAAAAGTGAAACTTGAAATTAACTAGAAAACAGGAAATCAAACTCACCCTAACTTTTTTCAAACTTATATTCAACAACACATTCTCCCAATAAAATAATTTTACACATAAATCTAGAAATTTTCCTTAACTTAACCACAACATATTCTTCAAAAAAAATTACTATTACTAAACATATTCTCCCCAAAAAATAAGGCTCAAACAAATCCAAAAATTTGAGAATGTTTTATGAATCATGTCATATTTTGAGAACTTTTTAAAATTTAATTTGATATTAATTGAATCACATAAGATAATTAATGTGACCTAAATTGGTGGATATATAAGGACAAAGTGAGACAATTATTCTATCCCAATATTCATCCATGTCATCATCTATGAGAATAAGAAAATGGAATTGTAACTCCATCGTTTAAAATTTTATTTGACTGTTTTCTCATCACAATAAAAGATATGCATCAAATTGCGAGAGGTCACATAAACAATTTGCATCCAACGTTTGAAATTATGTTATTCGACGTCACTTTCTGTGTGATTTCCTTTTTTTCATGACAAATGTGTATAAAATTGATCTAGTATGTCGTATGTCTCTTCCTAAAATTGTATCAAATGTATTAAAACTGTGACATCTAAGGCACTGTACCAAGGTTATAACCGTTATCTATTTTTTACATCAGTTGTATATAATATTATGTGTTGTGACATTCTAATTTTTGTAACCTCCTTTCACCCCGAAAGTTGTGGCGAATATTTGGAGAATGGGTGTTTGAGAGACTTCCTTTACTCAGAAATATGAGATACATAAATATTGTTCTATATTTCGAAATAAGTAGAAGAATATGGATGAATTTCTTAACAATAAGGATACTTTCTTTTACTAAATTAGAGCAAATATGATGAAGACCTAAGATTTAAATTAAAATCACCTCCAGTAATCATCGACGAAATTTCAGTTAGTGAACCTGCCACTGTATTCTTGTCCCCAACATCAAATCTGTACCTTAAGTTCTATTATCATATTATGTATTCACTTTTGAATTCCTTGCCCTTTTTTTTTTTTGCCATGAAATGAAGAGAAAAAATGCATCAAATGAGAATGCATGATATGTCCTACTGTATAACTCAACGTACAAACATGTCTCTAGTAAGACTGAGGCAGTAAGACATCACCGGGTCATCAAGGTCGAAAAAACCCATCCTCCGAAAATAAAAAATAAAAATACCGTTAACTTTAAGCGCAAATGTTGTTTCCTAGAGCACAGATATACTTCTTTTGTCGGAAACTATTCTTTCAGACATTCTTCTTGCAGCCGGTCTGTTCTTGCTGACAACAGTTTTAACATTGGAATTTTTCGGTGCAGTACGCTGCATTATTCGGACAGGAATTCCTCCCAAATTGAAGTCTTCCTTCAGAGACTTTGTTAAGAACCTCAAGTCTGTATCTGATAGTTGCATCTTCGCGCTCACAAATGCAACGAAAGTAGGCGGTCGAGCTTTCACCTGCGTAAAATACTTTATCTTGGGTTGAGCAGCCTGATCTTTCCAAGAATGTCTACTCATAACCTGGACATCACGAAATTCTCACAATTTAAGAACCAATATATATATGTAGCTTGCAGGGCACAAATAAGTACGTTAGGATATCAGCTAACCTTGCGTAACCAGCGGTTAAGACGAGCTGTTGGCAATCTGAGACACCACTTTTCATAGGTCTCAACAACCTCGCGCATCACAGCAATCCGGCCCTGTCCTTCAAGTGCAGAAACAAATACCACGGGTATCCCTGAGACCTGCCAATCAATGGGAGATCAAGTTTTTCTATGCTATAACTGATCATTCCGTCATCCATGCAATGTTTATCCAATTATAGATTTGTTTCCATGAGACAGAGAATATGCATGCCACCCACCTCCATTGTACCTTGTTCAATGACAAATTGTATAATCACTTCTAAAATGCAGTTCAACCTACCCGATATTAAATTTCATACACGCATTGTTGTTTTCATCTAAGATTACACGAGGCACTTAATGATGACGGGGACTAATTTCAGTGCCACAAATAAAAGTTGTTTGTGCATTATGATTGTAAGATAAGATGGGCAGAAAGTGGGGGGAGGATTTCAGTTTGCACTAATATCTAGACCTTTATGGCTTTATCAAATAAACAATTCCAATTGAAGCAGTATGCTCACAACATTTTAGAAGCTCTCAATTGTATTGGTTTCATTTCACCATACATTCCTGTAAGTTATATTTCTTGCACAAATTTGAAATTGATACTCCCTGCACTAGATGCCTGTTAAAAGTTAACGAAATGTCCTCAAATTTGACCAACATCTGACATGAGGACAATTGTTATTTCACACAGAATTGTACTCGCGTCATCAATCCCCCAGCTCACCCCCCACAAAAATTAAGTGGCGCTCACAAATAGTGCGAGACCATTAAGTTTAGAAACTATTAACAATTGCTGCTAAGAACCACTTCTCTGGCACCATCTACCATTTTGATCTTCCTACCAAATGTAATTTAGGCACAAGGAGAAAATTTCGGTTACAGAATTCAAGAGCGTGCCGCACCCATGCACCGACATACATATTCTGTGTATTTGGAAGATGCCTCCTCAGAATTACGGATGGCAATTACAAAATAATTTCAAATTTTGCTTAAAAATACTTTAGCCCAACTTTTCTATGCCCAAGCCCATTAGCCCAATTCCAAATAAGAATAATAATCAAGGCAGTAAACATAGAGGACCGCCCTGCCCCTCTTTAAGAGGGCATCGGGGCAGGGATGGGGTGGGGAGCCCCCGACCCCCCCCCCCCGTTACCATCCCTACTCGAATTCTAATATGACTATACAAACTAAGAAATAAAACATCAGCCATCATTCCTAATGAAGGCAAAAGAAAAATCTAATGTGCAAAGTTAGTACCAGATTAGATGGAAACTTGCAAATTTGGAAGGTAAAGGTTTAATCGTTTTCTTTACTCTATAGTGACAAACCTGGGGTATAACGGTCTGAATTTCTTCAGGGACAGCTTCGATGACTCTCTCATATATCTTTGAATTCTGTTTCCCTTTTAGAAGATCCATCTTGTTCACAACCACCACCAAACCTCGTCCTTCTTCCACTGCTCGCCGCGCTATGACTACTTCAGCATGTTTCATGCTACGTCTAGCTCTTGCAATCTAATCAGCACAAACAAAAGAAAAATAGCATGTGACAGTGTCAGTAGGAAGCTGATAGCAATACATCATAGAGATTACCGAAACTAAGGGTACGTCTAGAAAGGTGTTTACAAATAGGGGTAAATGGGTGATGGAGAAGTTGGTAGTACTTGTGCGTCCTACGGAATGTGTGAATAAAAAGTGGTTTGACCAAAAGTGTTTTTGACCAAGGCAGATAAACACCTAAAACCTATGAGCCAAACATTTGCTAATGTTCTAATTTCCATTCATATTAAAGAAAACTATAAGAATTACCCCATTCAGGATATACTGAAAAGTAAAAGGTTATGGTCCACAAACTATTAGATTATAGCCTCAGGGCTCAGGAATCTACAAGCCTCTAAAATTTTCTTGGAAGCCTATTGACTTCAAGTATAACCTTCTATGTGGAGACCCTGTTTATTTCAAAGATAAACTTCTACATTTCTGCAATGACTAATTTTTTTCACAAGTCAAGGCCCAAATTTAGCTATAGACTGATAAGCAGCAGGAGTATACATCCAAATCCTATTACTCGTCACGTAAATTGGTAATATATATGTATCAGTGAAGTAAGACCTCTCTCTTTCCCACAAGTACAGACTTGTGAGATAAAAAGGCTCGTTATTTATTCAAAATAAGAAATTTGTTCAATATGTTTCTTTTCTCCGGCTCAATTTAGTAATGCTTCAAAATTGCCCTACTTTTTGAGTAAATATTGGGAGTGCCATGAGAAACAGACAACTGGAAGAGACACGAAAATAGATATTTAAGTTGCAATTTGGCAAATTTTGCATGTGCATTTACTTTATATTATGCTGGTTGCTAAGCACACATCAACTATGTCTCGTCACAGGTCAATGCATATTTGGGAAAAGGATAGCCCACAACCTTAAGAGACTGAAAACATCATCTTTCAGAAAAAAGAAAAGAAGTTTCATGATGAAGGCATGAATTATGATGTATTGCATATTCATAGGATATAGGAAAAGTGCAAAATGGAAACGGTTACGAAACAAAGTTCTTAACAAGTCAAACTGGCCACCTCAATATAATGCAATAACTTCCAGTAGTAAATAAGATGAATCTGCTTAAGCATTATACCAACAAGAACCATGACTTCATATGTAAAATATTGAATACTACTATACAGCTAACAGCATTTATTAATGGCAACCATAAATTTCAAACTGGAGAAAATTATAAATTAAGCCCCTGTTTGGTGAGGATTAAAATAAGATTTTAATCTAAGTCTAAGTCAAAGTCAACAATAATTTAATCACATATTTCATAGAGCCCACAACTTTTCAAAACCACACATTTCATCAATTTTTATCAAAATCTACTAAAACTCTTATTTTAATCCCCATCAAACAAGAACTAAATTTCCCTTTATGACGTGTCATTTTGAAGACAATATTGGAATGAATTCTCGTCTTTCTTGATTATAATTTTAGCAATAATACAATTAATTTATAATACATAAGTTGGGAGAAAAAAGAAAAATAATCTGCCTAATAAGGAAACAACCAATTATCCTAAAATAAGAGACCCTAAAATAATCACAATCTTCATCCTTGATATCTTCCCATACTTGGACGTTTTCAACACTCCCCTCAAGTTGGACTATAGATGTTGACCAAGTTCAACTTGCGGTTGAAGTCGTCGAAGACTTGTCTGGATAACCCTTTGATGGAGATATCTGTTGTTTGCTCTTTTGTCGGAACGTATGTCATACAAATAATTCCGTTATCCACATTTTTCTTGATAAAGTGTCTGTCTACTTCTACATATTTTGTTCTATCATGTTGAACTGGATTGAGGAAAATGTTAATTGTTGCTTTGTTGTCACAATAGAGTTTGACTGGCAATTACATTCCAACTTTCAGTTCTACCAAGAGTTTCTTTATCCATAACCCTTCACATATTCATTGTACCACTCTAAATTCAGCTTTTGCACTGCTTTGTGCCACTACATTCTGTTTCTTGCTTCTCCGAGTT
This sequence comes from Osmanthus fragrans, assembly GCA_019395295.1. Taxonomy (NCBI): domain Eukaryota; kingdom Viridiplantae; phylum Streptophyta; class Magnoliopsida; order Lamiales; family Oleaceae; genus Osmanthus; species Osmanthus fragrans. Next base: position 357,878 of record JAEDXY010000039.1, on the reverse strand, counting down.
ACCAAGTTTTCCCGTACAAAGCTGCAATAGCCTGAAGTAGACCTATCTTCTGTTGATCCAGCCCAGTCCGCGTTAGTGAAAATTTCTACTCCTTTGCATTTATTTTTCTCGAAGAATAGTCCTTTCCCAGAGGTGCCTTTTAAATATCTGAGGATTTTATACACTGCTTCCAAGTGAGCCCTTTTTGGAGAATGCATATGCTGGCTTACCACGCTGACTGCGAAGGCTATGTCAGGTCTGGTATGTGAGAGATAGATTAACTTCCCAACTAGTCTTTGGTATTTGCCTATTTCCACTGAGTTTCCTGTGTTCTTTGACAATTTTCCTACCTCAACAGGTGTGTCGTTGGGTTTGCATCCCAGCATGCCGGTTTCAATTAAGAGGTCGAGAATGTATTTCCTTTGAGAAATAATAACACCCTTCTTTGATCTTGCAACTTCCATCCCTAAAAAATATCGCATTTGTCCTAGATCTTTTACCTCAAATTCAGCGGCTAAACACTTCTTTAGTTTTTCCATTTCAGCCATGTTATCCCCTATTAGGATTATATCATCTACGTATACAATTAGGACAGTCTTTGTCCCATCTCTGAATTGTTGGAAGAACATGGTGTGATCTGACTGTCCTTGGTGGTATCCTTGCTTCTTTAGTACCTTTGCAAATATATCGAACCACGCTCTCGATGACTATTTAAGTCCATATAAAGATTTTTTTTTAGTTTACACTTGATTTTCCTCATATCTATTATTGAAGCCTGGTGGTGTTGTCATGTAAACTTCTTCTTCTAGTTCCCCATTAAGAAAAGCATTCTTAATATCTAGCTGTTGAAGCGGCCAATCTAGATTTACTGCTAACAACAAGAGAACTCAAACTGTATTGAGCTTTGCCCTTGTAAAGTGGACGGGTCATAGCACCTGTAGCCTTTTTGTGTAGGTGAGTATCCAAGAAACACATATTTGATTGCGCTTAGTTCAAGTTTATTTCGAAGATGGGAGTGAATATGTACAAAAGTAGTACTACCAAATACTTTGAGAGGTAGATTTGAATTGAGGTGACTGGTGAGAGGCCAGGAAGTACTATTGGAGTCTCTATATAGGTGAGTTGAAAGAGAGAGTTCGACTAGGCATTCGATTGATGAGATATGCAGAAGTTAAAATGGCATCCCAAAAAGTTTTTAGGACGTTTGAACATTAGAGCACGGGCAACTTCGAGTAAGTGTATTTTTTCGTTCAACAATCCCATTTTGTTGGAGAGAGTTGACACAAGAATTTTGATGGACTATCCCATGATTGTTTAGATAGTTTTGGAACGCATTATTGAAGTATTCCGTCTCATTGTCGTTGCGCAGAATTTGGAGTCGAGTTTGGAATTGGGTTTGAATCATAGAGTGAAAATTTATGAATACGGAACGGACATCCGTTTTTTCTTTTAGGAGATAAACCCAACACGCATGAGTGTGGTCATCTATAAATGTGACAAATTATTTTGTTTGGATACGGTTAGGGCAGCGGGAAGGACCCCATAAATCACTGTGAATCATAGCGAAAAGTTTAGATGGCTTGTACGTGGAAGCTTGAAAGGATGTACGCTTATGTTTTGCAAATTCACAACTTTCACATTGAATCTCAACAGAAGTTTTATTAAAAATGGAAGGTAATACATGTTTCAAATATTTAAAGCTAGGGTGTCCCAATCTATTATGACATAACAAAAGTTTACTATTGCTAGAGGCAAATGCTGAATTACAGTCTAACATGACCTGGTTTACTCATATCAGCTTCCTCAAAGTAGTATAGTCCCTCAAACTCCTTAGCATTGCCAATCATCTTCCCCGATGAAAGGTCCTGAAAGATACAATAAGACGAAAAGAAATTAGCAGAACAATTAGAATTTTTGGTCAACTAGCTGATAGATAACAAATTACAGGACAAATTTGGGACGTGAAGTACAGAGTTCAATGTTAAGGACTCAGAGATTCGAATACTCCTTTTTTCTGCAACAAAAGAGAGTGAGCCATATGCAATTTTTACTTTAATGTTTCCCGCACAAGTAGTGTAAGAAGTGAATAGGTGATGTGAATCCGTCATGTGATCGGAAGCACCGGAATCAATAATCCAGGCAGTTTTTTATCGTGAAGTGCTTAAGGCTAGCAATCCAGTCCCTGGTATCCTGTTTCTTGGCTCATTATTCCTCTAGCTTTGAGATCTGCTCGTGGCTAGGGCGGACGCTTCTCCGACATTCTCCTTCATCATCACCTGTCGGCGTGCCTCTTCGCATCGGACCTCGAAGAACACTTCGCGAGTGAGAGGTAGTGGTCGCCAACCCAGTATCCGGCCTCTAACATCATCGAGTTCGCGATTTAGCCCTGCAAGAAATTCATATACTCTTTCATTCTCCTGCTTCTTCTTGTATAGGGCGCAATCTTCTCCACACTTCCATTCCTCCTCGCCACTGAGGTCTAATTCTTTCCAAAGAGTAACCATTTCCATATAGTATTCTGTTACATCTCTCGAGCTTTGTCGGGTCTGCCACAACCGAGTTTTCATCTCGAAAATATGTGAAAAATCTTCCGAATCAGAGTAGGTATCTTTTACAATGTCCCAGACTTCTTTTGCGGTTGGGAGAAACAGATACGTCTTTCCGATGGCCGGTTTCATGGAATTCACCAACCAAGCTGTTACCATGGAGTTTTCGGACTTCCACTTCGGTAGCATGACACTGTCGGTTGGTTTCTTAGTCTCGCCAGTAAGGTACCCCAGTTTCCCTTTACCGTCGATTACTAATTTTATAGATTTGGCCCATTCTCGATAATTCCTTCCATTCAATTTCTCCACCATGAGTTGGAAGGAGGAAGTTTTCAGTCCATTAGAACCAACTGAGGAGATGGTCTCTGCTTCGAATTCAGACGTTGCAGAGGTCGTTGATTCTCTGCTGTTGGCGGGGAATTCCGCCATTGAATTGCTAGGTTAGAGAAACCTAGGCTCTAATACCATGAAGACAATATTGGAATGAATTCTCGTATTTCTTGATTATAATTTCAGCAATAATACAATAAATTTATAATACATAAGTTGGGAGAAAAAGAAAGAATAATATGCCTAATAAGGAAACAACCAATTATCCTAAAATACAAGATCTAAAATAATCACAATCTTCATCCTTGATATCTTCCCATTTTCTACACATTTTCACTATTTTTCATTTTTACTCTTTTGCATTGAGTTGACAGGGGTTAAAATAAAGAAACAAAAACTTCAAATCTGAAACTAGTTTTATTTGGTCAAGATCCTATTGCACAGGATAAGATGAACCTTATTTTTCATTCAACAAGTAAATAGCTTGGAAGGATCCACTATGGTGATAGGCTGATAGCTTGAAAAGCCTCAACTAAGATAGAAGGCATACATTTGCTAATTCATGTTTAAAAGATTTTAATAACATAATCACCTCATGGCCAGTAAGGAAAGCGTTAAACAAGGCAAATGATAGTAAACAGAGAGAGAGCAAGAGTCTAGAGCCAAATGACTACCTAATGAAAATGTAAAACATTACATATGACGGACCTCTTCAGCATCAAGAACTAAAGCAACCACATGCGCCCTCATAAGATGTTTTCTTGATTGCATAATGCTCAAGGATGATGCCCCCTTGTCTTGTTTTGTCCTCTCCAACCAACCTGCAGTGTCGACCTGAACCAAATATGTTCATAACATCAAAGTTCAAATATAATAGTACCCATGAAATCTGGAATGCAGAAATCTTTTGTTCGTGCAACAATAAGAACAAAGGCTTTTATACTACCCTGTTATTAGGTACATTTCAGGTTTACAAGATGAAAACACATGAAACAATCACCCAGAAGAGAACAAATATTCTGCTTCATGTTTTAGGCACGACAATTTAATATATTAAGCAGCAAATATAGAAAACAAACATTTTTCCTGTGTGATTCTCGAGAATATACCCATTGAATTGAGATATACAAGATATGCCATAATGTCAAATGGGGAAATTCTCCAAATCTAACATATGTCAGGACAAGTGGAGGATTCATTGGGAAAGGAGTGGAAAATCTCTTGCATTTCTGGAAAAGTCTGTTCGTTTTGGTTGTAGACAAGAATGTATTTTGCAATAAGCTTAGATGGACAAATTTTTATAGGAATTAATATAAAATGATAAAATAGCATATTAACATCTTAAACACTGTAAAAACTATAAGGATGAGAAACTTGATTTTCACCAGATATATGTTTCTCCCATCGTACTGAAATTGAACTCGAATTGAATCTCGAGTCAAACCAGCTTCAGGTCCAACCAAAACACGATTTTCTTGCAAGATTGCATTTAGCAACGTCGACTTTCCAACATTGGGCCTTCCTACGATTGCCAATTGTAGTGGGAGCTTAGACTCAGTGTCCTCGTCCTTAAAAGAGCCAATTTTGTGGATATCCTCATCTGGCGTTGGAAAAGGGCAAAGCATGAAAGGTCTAGCAACTAATTATTGATTAAAGAAGGCAAGCTACAGATTATGCACCACAAGAGATGGGCAGGTTGTAGTTGAATCTTCATAAAAATGTATAAACTGTAGGCTTAGATTGGTCTTTGTAAATTTAAGAGACACGTGATTCAGTAACATAGAGACGAGGCACTGCATCTAGCGAGGGAAAACAAAAAAGAAAGCCTTCTCACACAAATGAATGATCTCCTTCTCACTTTACGGTTTCGTGATTTCTTTCTTAAATGATCTAACTGTTGCACAAACAGCTGCAAGCTTCATAACCAGGCTTCAGGTTATATATTCACAATAACAAAACCCTACTTGAACATATCTAAGTGGATCAATATAAAAAAAATATAAACAATCTGTATGGGGCAAGATAATTATGAAACCCTGACCAATGTGGACTCTAGCAAGAGCAATTTGAAAGAATTTTTATGCAGAATCACATATGCCAATGGCTATACGGTTGTCTAATTCTTGAGATATTGCAAAATTTATACCAGTGAGGTTCACCATGAATTTTAAAAACTCAGTCATTATTTTAAAGTCGTGTTTATCCTAAATCGAGACTAAACAGATTAGTCATTTCCAATCCAGTTCCTATAGCAAAATGTTACCAGAAATAAAAGAGGATGCTCTAATAAATAACAAAAGCAATTAGATTAAGCATAGACAGCAAAATAGAAGAGAAACGACTTATTCATACATACCAGAAAGCTCTACATAATCAATTTCTTTTCTTTTTAACTGAACAATGCACTTTCCAAATACTAAGATGCGTCCACACACATTCAGAAGTCAAAAGGACGATGAAAATCTATAGACATTTCTGTTTTTAATGCAGCATTAGAGAAGAGGAGGGAAAATATGCTCCTTTTCCCTTGCTTTATTGCACCGATTACTGCAGATGAAGCATAGGACATAGATTATCTCTAACGAACAACACCACAAACTCCAGTATCAGCCATTATTTTTGAATTTGGACCCTAAACTTTCAAATACTTACCATTAGGTCCTAAATTAAAAACTAAAGGCTAGTACTGGTGTACGTGGTGCTATAGGAATAATGTGCAGGGTCGGAAACCATTAAAAACATTAATGACATATGCATCTAATCAGTTAAAGATTTGACCCATATAAATTGAAAAACGGACAAAGTGTTAGCTCAAGATGATTGAAAACTTCAGTATATGGGTTTCTTACCTTTTAGGATACGGAGCACGTATTCCTCCAGCAGTGGCCTTAAACCTTCATATAGTTCTGTCATTCCCAATCCAGTTTCAGCGGATAAAGCAATGGGATCACCAAATCCTAATGTATAAGCTTCGCCAGCAGCAGCAGCTAGAGAACCACTGATGTCATCAAGCAACTCAGCTTTATTCATCACCACAAGAGTCTTGATTCCAGAAGCATGCTTCCTCAACCATTTTCCAACATCTAAATCCATGGGCTGTAGTCCATCTCTAGAGACGATATGATGGAAAAATTATATATTATCCTTCTCCATTTGAAAGAAATTAACAAGATAATTACAAAGCACAGAATTAGCATCTTTAATCTGTACTGTCTCAGAATTCATGTGTTCTCTTCATTGTACCTAAGCAGCTTTTCGGGCATTCAGTGAAGCAGGACCATGATTTTCACTCAGTATGAAATTTTAGATTTCGTTTCTCTACAAATTCATGTATTTTTAAGAATGAAAATGTATTTCGATTCTTCTGTTTTATAACTTTTAAGTGTTTACAATGCATTTTCCACTCCATTAATGATCCTGCATTCTCACGTCATATGGTTCTCAAATATTAGTTTGCTAAAAAACACATCAACAAGGTGGGTATCGAGATGTATGGCTGCTTGCGCATTAGAATGTTTCAATTGCAACGGTAAAATCCACATTCTAAAAACTCACTAACAAGACTGACCTTGCATCTACCAGGAAGAGTGCAAATTGGGAGCTTGCCAATACGGTTTCTGTCATTGCTGCTGTTCTGCCAAGAACAGAACCTGACGAAGCCTCTGCTTCCAAGCCAGCTGAATCCAAAATACGAAACCGCAAATCTCCCAATTTAGCAACCCCATCTCGTATATCCCGCGTAACATGGTCATTAGGAGTGTTGTAAACAAGGGCCTCCCTCCTCCGTATCAATCTGCAAATCACACAATAATCACATATTGAAAACTAAAGGATGGAGAGAAGAATATGCATTTTGAGGCTTAAATTCTAACTCTACAGCAATAATGGGTAGACAAGAAAAATCTAACCGATTAAATAGTGCCGACTTCCCAACATTTGGGCGTCCTATAATAACAACAGTTGGAAGCTTGTCAATATCAATTTTAGTGAAATCAATTGATTTTCGCGGCATCGGCTTAGCTTTTCTGTCACTAGCACAACCAGCATCATCAGTATCGATGTCAAACTCTTCCATTTCACTATTAATGCCACCAGAAGAAAATGAAGCAGCAGGATCGAACAAATCCTCCTGCATTTCTTGTTCTGAAGATGTACAGAAATTCCCTGCTTTTTGATAAAGACGGGTATGTAGTGTAGACATAAGCCTTCCATTATTGTAACTGAACTGTGTTGCTCCAATGCGGATAACTGACAAGTTACTAAATACTGATCCTAATCAACATAAACACCATCAATAATTAAAGTCAAATATAAAACTGAACGAATTTGTAATTAAAGATAGTGACATACAAGTCAACATACGTATTACATATAGGTGCGTATACACATGCATTTCATTAGTCCACCTGAGGCTGTAGCCAATAACTACACTCCTGAACAACAAATATATTTTCCAACAAGTGCCCCAGTTTGAGCTTTTAATGCCAAAATAACCAAACGCATAAATGCTATGGCACCTACGTGTATATAATTAAATAAACTAACATCCACATTCGTCAAATTTAGAGCCTTTTTTATGCAAAGTGCAAGAAAAAACAACTATCCATGTATGTGCTCGCATTACCTGGTTTAAATTTAATTTCACGGTCTGCATTTGAATGTACTCTTTCTTCATTTTGAGAAAATCTGATAATTGGGTGGTTGAAACAAGTTTGTATAGTGGCAATTCTGGAGCACAGACCGAGGACTGGTCGAGTTTTTCGGGCTGAAAGAGCTCGAACCCATGAACGATGCATTCCAAGAATATCAATTTATGATTAATTAATTGACATTTGTAAATACGCCAGTCCAAATTGGTTGGTGGTAATTTCCACCTGAATAATAACGCAAAAACACCAGGAAATCAGTGTTACTAAGAATTGTAGCGCTTAAAAGTAGTATTGCTCATTCAGGGGAAAAAATTAAGCTTTAAATAAATGACTTACGCCGGAAATTCAAATTGGGGTTGAATTTGAGGGTTTGGGGGGTTTTACAGCTGGATCAAAATTCCTGGTACAACCACAGGTCCACGAAAAATAGGTTAATTTCAGCAAGAGTCGCTGAAGTTTGTTAAGGATTTCAAAATAGAAGTAATAATAGTTACCCAAATTCTTAAATAATATGCTATTAAGCCCCCGTTTGGTTCTCATTTTTTCATCATAAAAATGAAAAATATGATCATTATCCATCACATTCAGCCACCATATTTAATTTTACATCTCTTATGTGAAGCCTATAACGACTATATTTTTCATTCTCATTTTACAAAAAATGTATATTAAACGGGGCCTAAAAACCAACTCCCCAACATTAAGAAAGTACAAGTCCGTTTGGCTATCATTCTATTCTCATTCTCATTTTTATTTTTTTATTTTTTTTCATTTCAATCACATTTTTCAAATAAAATAATATTATACAAAAATCTAAAACTTTTCATCATTTTTTCACCACACATTCTTCCATCAATCACTATTCTAAAAATTCTATTCTCATTAAAATCAACATTTCAACAAAATGAATTTTTTGTGATCCTAGTTCTCCAGTAAATTTGAAATTATTGAGGGTGTTCTGAAGCTAGCCTAGGAAATAGGAACTACATAATAGAGTTAGTCTATAAGTACAGGATTTTGGTACAGAAAGAATACAGGTATTTGAATTCTATGAGCGGTCACTTATTCTTTCTTTTTCACTTTTTAATTCACAAAAATGGGTAAACCATTAAACCGGTCCAAAATACATGAAAATCGGTTGACCCATTTTAGTCCCAATAATCCCTCCCTTTTCATTTCATTCCCCCTGTAATTCCATTTCCCCCAAGAAATCCAATTACCCCACGAACATAGCGCCTCTTCACACCGGCATCTTTCTTCTTCTCCGTCGTCGACCTATAATCCCTCCCTCTTCATTTCCCCTGTAGATTTCGATTTCCCCCAAACCTCTCATTTCCCCCAAATTGACAAAGCTTCCGACCTCTTTCTTCTTCTCCAAGCCAAATCCATTGGATTCGTCTATGCCCTTGCCAGCCGCTACAAACAAAGAGCATAGATCGTCCAAATTTCTTTCCCATTCTCTTGCCCCCTTAAAAAAATTTCATTCTCATGTAACTTTTCGTTGTAACATTCAATTTCAGATGCAATTACATAATAAATTCATGGTATCCAGCAAATGAAAATTTTCAAATTAAATCAAATAAATTTTTCTAAACATTTTACCTTTTCGGAGTGGGCGTGGCGCGGCAAGAGCGGGTAGCATTCAAATTAAATACTAAACATTATCTCATTATTAATATTATTATTTTGTAGAATTTTCACAAGTCTACAGAAAGGTAGACCTGTGCTCTGATACCATACTGTAAACCCCACAAATTCTCTATTAACTCAATGCGCTACTTAAGTTAAAATATCCTATAAATAAATATTTTCAATAGACGTCAAAATGCGTAAGAGTGTATATATATATTAGACTATAGCAAATTGCGACAAAATGCAGAAAAGCCCTTTAAATAATTTTCTCACGTCCAAAGGTCAATACCAAATATGATGAGCAAGTACCAACATTTGCAAAAATACTAAAATTTGATATTTAATTGTCAAAATGAGAACTAACTATTAAAATACTTTTCAAACTTATATATTAAATGGTCTATTATTTAATCAAGATTGTCCCACTCGTTGCCTTGCTTTGCCGAGCTCTTTAACCTGAAAGAGTGAAAAATATTGGGATGAATATAACGAATTATACTCAGTAGAGATACAACAATCAGTCCAAGTTAAATCTAAATATGAAATCAAGTGATGAATATAATACCAATACAACATACTGTAGAAATATGTACTGTGGGCATTCCTAAGGACCCAATTACTATCCCGGACCTATTTACGATTCCTGACAACATGTTATTAGCGCTTAACAAATTTTTGCACTATGGAACAACCCCAAGGACCCACTTTCGATCTCAGACCTATTTACGGTCCCTGGCAACCTTTTCATATGTATAAGCATTATATCACGATCAAAATCACACATCAAGAATTAACACGGACAAAAACAACCACAATTGCTTAAATGTAAACCAAAGTCTTGGAAATTTTCTTGAAATTGAACGGATGTGATGTTACCGTATTTTAAATTTTTCTCGCGACCTCATCTAGCAAGAACAAAATTAATATAATTTAGGATACTAAGTCCTAATTAATACTTTAAAACTTTTAGGGACTTAATTGGAAATGTATTAAAACTGAAATTTAAAAGTTTAAGGGCTGAAATAAACTTTTTGGAATTTGTGGGCTGGTTTAATAGTAACTAAGACTTAGGGACTGAAATAACCAAATTGTAAAAACTTTGGGGCTAAAATAATAATTTTCAAAAATTAAATATATACGTATCTAACTCTCTCTCTCTCTCTCTCCCAATTTCGAACCAAAGAAATCGAGAGGAGAGGGAGGCGAGGGGAAGAGGCCGATTCAATGGCCAAAGTCAGAGGTGGCGCCGGCGGGTGGAAGTGATTGGGGTTTTTTTTCTTTTGTCGATAGAGAGTAACTTGAGGCTAGGAGTTCCAATTTCTTGGGTGTTTCCGGCGGAAATCCGACCAAAAAGGGGTATGGAATTGAGGTAAGTATTTGGGTTTTATGATTTCTTGGTTTTGGTGGTGGTTTGATATTGAGATAGTAAGGTTGGTGTGGCAGTGGTGGCTCGACTGTGTGATGTATGTTGAGTCACTGTTTGCAAGTTGTGTGAAATCAGTGAGGGTGGTGGTTTGTTGAAACCGAGTTTGCGTGTGTGCAAAATGGTTCGAGGTTGGAGGATTTCGGCTGGGTGTGATGGTGATGATTGTGTGAAATTATCAGTTGATTATTGAGCAAATTTGAAGGAAGATGGACGGTAAATTCTTACCCAGTAGCTGCTGTGTTGATGAGGTCGTGTGGAGATGCTGATGGCTGCTATGAGGGTAAGGTTGTGAGGGTGGAATGTTGAAGGTGGAAACGACTGATTTTTGGTTTTGACACTGTTGAGACCTACCACCCTATGCTCCAAAATTTGGACAACTGATTTGGGCTAGTCATGGACTTAAGCTTGGGCCAAAGAGAGATATTGGACCAAAAGTAATTTAAAATATATGTTGGGTGTAAAATTCGACCCGATAAAAAAATATTGAATTTCTAAGTTTATGTAGCGACCCGAATTTTCAAAAATACAAATCTCATAACTTAAATTATATCGCTACGATATTCCGTCAAAGTTTAGAATTCATTTTACGTCCGTCGAGTTGTCTAGCAAATATAATTAATTTAAGAATTTCGAAACGATTTTAAATTACAAAATTCAATATTTATTTATCGAGTTCAATTTCGAACAATTTTAAAAGTATCAAATTCTTATCGATTTAAATCCAATTTTGATGTTCGATATTCTATTTAATATCCAATTTCATTAAACCCAATTTTTATCTTTTAATCCAATTTTATTAAATCCTATTAGCCAAAGAATTATTTTCCAGCACAAACTCTAGACCCAATTTATTGCCTCGTTTTCCGTGCCCTAACCCATTATTGATTACTGTTCATTATCACCTTCTTCGACCACGCCTCACAGCCTTCCACACACGGCTTCTTCAACCCAGCAACTACTGCAACAGGTAAAAATCCACATTCCATCTTCTTTCAATTTCGATCAATAACCAACCGAGAATGTCACGCAATTTCACACACACACACACGGTTTGAGCAACTGCAACCAAAACACCACCTCAAACCGCTGCCTTCACGCACCCATTACACCACCATCCCACAATCGAACCCCCAACAAATCACCACCACCGCATACCGCACCGCAACCACCCCAAAACGGCAGCCCCATTTTCGTCAAATCGACCCCCCACTTCATCCATGTCAACCCAAAATTCAACCACCAAAAACCAAGAAAAAGGAAGCCCAAACACTTACCTCCACCCTAAACTCCTTTTTGGCCGGATTCCCGCCGGAATCGCCCAAGGAATCCGGACTGCTAGCTCGATATTTTGGCCTCGGTCGACATTCAAAGGACCCCCAAAAGACCCCTTGCCCGCCGGCGCCTCGCGACGGCAACACCCCCGTTTTTGGCCGGAGTTCAACCCACTTCCTTACCTTCCCCGTCGCCGACTCCTCCCCTCCTCCTCTTCTTCGTGACCATGTCGAGTGAGAGAGAGAGAGAAATAGTGTTTGTATTTAATTGAGTTTTGAGAAATTACTCCATTGGCCCAAGTTTTTAAAAGTTAACCATTTTAGCCCCAAAGTTTAAAAGGTTATTATTTCAATTTCCAAAGTTTTACAAAAATATTTAATTTATCCCCAAAGTTCTACAAACTGTTTAATTCAATTCCAAAGTTTAAGTTACTTTTAAATTAGCCCACAATTTTCAAAAAGTTTATATTCAGCCTTTAAACTTTTAAATTCAGTTTTAATATCTTTTCAATTTTGTCCCTAAAAGTTTTAAAGTTTTAATTACATTTAGCATCTTAAATTAAATTAATTTTGTTCTTGCTAGACGAGATCGCGGGCAAAGTGTGAAGCACGGTAACATTTCAATTGTTCAATTTTCAAGAAAAACTTTCAAGACTTCGAGGTGGGGTTTACATTTAAGCAATTGTGGTTATTTGTCCATGTTAATTCTTGATGTGTGATTTTGATTGTGATATAATGTTTATACCTATGAAAAGGTTGTCAGGGACCGTAAATAGGTCCGGGATCGAAATTGGGTCCTTGGGAATGCCCACAGTGCAAAAATTTACTAAGCTTATATCATGTTGTCAGGGACCGTAAATAGATCCGGGATCGAAATTGGGTCCTTGGGAATGCTCACAGTACATATTCTATAGTATGTTGTATGGATATTATGTTCACCACTTGATTGCATATTTTGACTTAATTTGGACTGATTGCTGTATCTCCACTGAATATAATTCGTTATGCTCACCCCACTATTTTTCCAACCTTTCAGGTTAAGGAGCTTGGCAGGGCAAGGCAACGAGTAGGGCAAATTCTAATTTAATAATAGAACTTTTAAATTTCAAGTTTTGAAACAAGAAGTTTTAAATAGTTGATTTCCATTTTGATACTTAAATATTGAATTTTGGTATCTTTGCAAATGTTGGTTTCTGCTAATCATATTTGGTATTGACTCTTGAATGTGAGAAAAATTATTTTAGAAGTGATGTTTCCTCGTTTTGTGTTAAATTGCTATGAATTTTTAAAGTATATGTTTGTCTTCGTATTGTGGCGACTTTTGAAAATATTTATTTACAGGTTACTTTGACTTAAGTAACGCCTCGAGTTATTAGTATATTTGGGGCGTTACAGTGTGGTATCAGAACACATGTTTACCTTTCTGTATACTTGTAAAAATTTTGTAAAAAAAAAAAAAAAAAAAAAGTGTTTAATATTTAATTTAAATGCTACCCGCTCCTGTCGCGCCACGCCTACTCCGAAAAGGTAAATGTTTAGCAAATTTTATTTGATGAAGTCTGAAAATTTTCAATTGCTGGATACCATGAATTTATTATATAACTGCATCTGAAATTGATTGTTACAACAGAAAGGTACTGAGAATGAAATTTTACTATAGTTGATGCAGTTTGAAATGTTTGAAAGTTTGTATCCAGTACATGTTATAAAAAATTTCCATGAGCTATTATGTTTGGGAATTGAACTTGTGATGTGAATTATTTAAAAAATTTTGGAAATTATAAATTTAGTCCTCGGAATTAGGCTAAAACATAAAGTAATCCATTTCAATAGAATTTACCTTCATAATTGGTATGCCAAAAATGAACGTATGAGATTGAGATGTAGGAAGAACTATTTGTGGGAATTTCAGTAGGAGAACATATTTCGGATTATAGATATTGGTTGCAATTTTATTATTTGTTTTCCTTTTGGAAAATTTGAGATAATAATAAAATTTGCTTTAAGCTCTACTGTGTTTTTCGATGATTTTTTCCTGTTTAGATTCTATTATTCCTAAATGGCCATTGTGAATTTCACAACTTAGTGGATGCTGAGACAAATGTTGTTGTGATTTAGGGAAATGTCTCGTAGAACAAATCGAGTTCCCGCGAATCGGGCTGCTGCAAGACAAGCTACCCCAGGCCAGGCTGCTACTGGCGATGCGGGGAATAATGCATTAAGGGATCTCGTGAATGCACTCCAATGACTCATTCAGCAACAAGCCCCAACAGCTCCACGAAATGCCCCTAATCCACCAGCTAATGCAAATAACACTAGCATGGTTGTTGAACAATTTCGCCGATATAAGCCACCAACATTCAATGGTCGAACAGGACCCCTAGCTGCAGAGGAATGGCTAAGGGCATTAGAGAGGATCTTTAAACATATAGCCTGCTCAGACACTCAGAAAGTGTCATGTGCTATTTTTCAGCTTGAAGAGGATGCAGATCATTGGTGGGAATCATATCAGCGCACCAGAACTGAGGCACAACAACTTGAATTGACATGGAATGGATTCAAGGAATTAATAATACAGAGGAATTTTCCCAATCTTTCCGGGATCAGAAAGAAACAGAGTTCCTTGAACTTAGACAGGGAAGTATGTCCGTGGTGGAATATGAAACGAGATTCAACCAGCTGTCCAGGTATGCTATCCATCTGGTTGACACGGATATCAAGAAGGCTAGAAGATTCGAAAGGGGCTTACGCCCAGAAATTGGAGGAATCATGGCAGGTTTGGGACTCACTACCCATGCCGAAGCAATTGAGGGAGCACAAGCCATATCCTCTCGCTTAAACCTGGAAAAGACTACTCAGAAACCCGCAGAAGTATCAGTGAAAAGGAAATGGGACAGTCAGAATATGGGCAAAGGCAAATATCAGAACAAGAAGGGAAAAATGGAGGAAAAGGCTAGCACTGAAAAACCTGTATGCCCGAAGTGTGATAAGCGTCACCATGGAGAGTGCTTACTCGGGAAGGGGATGTGCTTCAGATGTAAGAAACCCGGTCATTTTGCTGGTGAATGTCCTGAATTCAAGGGTAGGGAAGATGCCAGGAAGGGAAAGGCCCGAGTTTTTGCTTTAACTCAGAAGGAGGCAGAGGAAGATCCAGACGTGATGACAGGTATTCTATCAGTATTCAATATACCTGCTATCGTTTTGATTGTTTCCGGTGCTACGAATTCTTTCATCTCTACTAGTTTTCATGCTAAGATTGGGAATGTGTGTGAAAGTGTGAATGATGCCTTAGAAGTTAGTATCCCTTCGGGTGAAACTATTATCACTAATATGATGTCGAAAGCTGTTAAGTTTGAAATAGATGGGAAGAACTTAGAGGCAGACTTGTACTTAATAGACATGAGGGACTTTGATATTATTTTAGGCATGGACTGGCTTAGTTGCAATCACGCTACGATTAAGTGTCATGAGAGGGAAGTGCTCTTTCAGAAACCAGGAGAATGTGAATTTACCTTCTTCGGGACAAAAGTTAAAACCATGCCCCATGTCATATCAGTGTTGAAAGCACAGAAGATGTTGAGAAATAGTACAAATCAAGGATATTTAGTGAGCATCACTAGTGTTCAGGCAACTGAGGTAACTGTTACAGATGTACCAGTTGTGCGTGATTTTGTGGATGTATTTCCAGAAGACCTAGTTGGTATTCCACCAAATAGACAAGTGGAATTCATGATTGACTTGGTACCTGAAGCTGCGCCTATATCTAAAGCACCCTACAGGATGGCACCGAAGGAACTTCAGGAGTTGAAGGTACAACTACAAGAACTGTTGGATAAAGGATTTATTCGACCGAGTGTATCGCCTTGGGGAGCACCGGTTCTGTTTGTGAAAAAGAAAGATGGATCAATGAGGATGTGCATTGACTACAGGGAGCTCACAGTCAAGAATAAGTATCCTTTACCACGAATAGAAGATTTGTTCGATCTGTTAAAGGGTGCCGTTGTATTCTCCAAGATTGACTTGAGATCAGGTTATCATCAGTTGAAGGTTAAGGACAGTGATATACCAAAAACTACATTTAGGACTCGATACGGACATTACGAATTCACTGTGATGCCGTTTGGGTTAACTAATGCACCAGCTGTCTTCATGGACTTAATGAACCGAGTATTTCATCAATACTTGGATCGGTTTGTAATCCATGTGAGAGGAGTGGTGGGGCCGAGGTCAAGCTTGAGGTCACCCATGATAGTAAGGTAGCATGGTTGAAGATGCATTATCATATACACATCGTGTGGATTCAGAATGAAAAGTTATATGCTATTTCACTTTTTATTTTTTCCCTTCACGTTAGTGCGATGACTTCGTTTATAACGAGGTCAACTGGCATGTATCGTGGAGGTTCAAGCAAGTAATGAAATACAATTTGCTAGCAAGTTTTCATCGAATGGAAGATTTAACCATATTGTCGATGTCAGAAAGTGGCTATATATGGTTAGAACTGTAACCATTAAACAACTCAAAAGAATGCGAGTACGGTAAGAAACACTCGATTTTTTGGCCTAGCTTATTGAACATTTTCTGGGGGTGTAACGTATGATTAACAATAATAAACAACAATATGATCCAGGATTCACTAGATTTTTTTATATACGCTTCAAGGCAAGAAGGTTACAACCTTTATCTTGGAATCAGCATTTACAGATACAAGGAAGGAAATTGATGGATCATAACAGACAGAGAGAATAAATATTACCCTCGACAACATTTTCAAACACAAAACATAAAAACCTCAAAAAGATAACTTTAATAAGAGAAAAAGAACAATTATCACACCAAATCTTGTATGCACTGATACAAAAATGCATAAATATATTTCACTTTGTTTTTATCATTAAATATCTTCCAATGGTACCTTAATCCTCTTATTTTTTCCATTTCTTTTTGGCCTCGTATTAGTAGCAATAATATGTTTATAACTAGAAGGGGGCATCTCACTTAACTTGCCAAACCATTCCTCATAGAACTGCCACTCTTCTGACCTGCAGAAGAAAGCCCGGCTAGAAAACTTAAACCCGAGTCCAAGCTGTAGAAGAAAAGGCTTGAAACAGGGAAATCTAAAACAACTTACCAATAAGCTAGAAACTGAAATGGTGCGTATTTCCCATAAATCACTTCAATTCTGGCATGAACCTGATTATATACAGAGAACTTTGAAAAATCGGAGATTCACCCAACTACACCTAGAGGGGGTGATTAGGTGTAAACGCGAAATAAAATTTAATTAACATGCAACAAGTCACAAGTTAATTATGTCTAGGTGATTAATCAAACAATTTAGTTTATTCTATCTTGAACTACCGCAATACCAAAAGCAATAACTAAACCAATAAACAACACAAAATTGTTCACGGAGAAACCCAATGTGAAAAAAACTCCGAGCGCTTTGCCAGTCAAAAATTCACTATAAACTGTATTATAAACATACAGACATCCAGCAAAGTTGACGACACAAGTTTTCTGATCTCCTGTCTGAAGTTCGAATCAACTCTCCTGAAATGTGCACACAAACACCAATCCTAACTCTTCTTGCAATTTATCTCCTGTAGATCCACCAAGAACTCCTTGTTTTGAGTTTCTTCCTTGATCTTCGCAACCAGTTAAGCTGACGACGCAATCTTTCTGACAGATCCAAGTAAAGAATCAGCACTAGTGTATTTGATTGAAGATTTTGATGTTTTCAATCCAAATGGCGCATATGATGAATTGATTGACCTTGATGAAGGTTTAGCTCTTGAGAGAATAAGTGTTTTCTCTTGAATTTATAATGTTCAATTCAGAGTTCCCGAATGCGCAACGCCCCCTTTTATATGTTGGACGAATATGATAACTTTGGCCAATAAAAATCTCGCGAAATCGCGAATTAGGTCAGGCCGTAAAACTGTCGCTCGAACGAGGAGCACTGTCGCTCGAGCGAGGCCCTGTCGCCCGAGCGATAGGTGGGCGAAGGTCGAGCACATGATGTTCTGCTTCATCCACTTGAGCATGACTTCCGCGAGCATCTAGCGAAAATGCAACGAGTTTCCTTCGTGTTCCAAACTTGAATCCCGAACCCTAGGCTATACAACCAACTATGAAATTTTACAATTAAGTCCCTAAACTTATAAAATGTTCAAGTTGATCATTTTGTTTACAGAATAGCCAATTACAATGATCTAACACTAACAAGCTTAAAGCATAACTTTAGGAAGATGGGAATGAATGAACTAGATGGTAAAAGGTTGATTTCGTAGAAAAGAAATAGACCTGTTTTAGATGCCTAATAGTTTCGGAATCAATTACAATAATCTACTCATATCCGATCCGATCCGATCCTATCCGATGATCCGACGGATATTTGATTGTTAAATTCATATCCGATTTGCTATATTATCGGATATCCGATCCGATAATCCGATCTGAGCCAAAATCTGGTAAACAACCAGCCAAATGATCTATTTGTCCAAAAATCGGATGACCTGGAATCGGGTTTTCTGATTTTTTTCGATTAAATTTTAAAATTAGAAACTAATAAACCTCTTAACCCCTTTTGACTTGTTTATAAATTAAAAGGCCCAAAAGGTTAAACTACTCAATAACTAATGACCCACTTATTTATACACTACAATTGGAAAAAAAAAATCATATTTCAGGTGTTATCTTTACCCCAATTCAAAAATCAGACAAATAGTTTGAAAATTCAAAAATCAGGTATATATTTAATTAATTTAAAATATTTATTAAATAAAAATAATAAAATCACAATTATGTTATTAATGGTCACAGATTCATAATTATGTGTCACAGATTTATTTACTGGTCACATACTCTCAAATTAATTGGTTATAGATTATGTTGTGGTCACAAATCAAAAAACTTGTAGGTCACATATTATTTCAAGGTCACATATCATTCAAATTACATGTCACATTTTATCTATTGATCACGTAAGTCACAGTTTATTGGTCACAAATTATTTTTTAGTCATAGATACCTAATATTTAGTCACAAAAGCAGCCAAATAGTTGGTCACAGACATCTAATTGTTGGTCACAGACACCATCACATCCACCACCGTCATACCACCACCGTTTCAATCCATCATCGTAACTGTAAGCCTCAATGCAGTGAATCTCTACCAAAGTATTCTCCACCAAGAAAAGCGAATTTAAAATAAAAATTGCAGATGATTTTATTTGTATAGAATGTGATGTTTTGTTTCGTTTAATAGTCACCATTGGCCTTTAAAATTTGTATCAACAAAAACGCCACCACAAAAACTTGCAAGATGGCAACAACTCTTACAAATATCAACCCAATTTTCTTCTCCTCAATAAGGTTCTTCGTCTTCGTCCGTGCTGAATTTTTAAGTGAATACTGGTGATTGTGATCCCCATGCTTCGAGATTGCATCATTTGGAGGAGGTGGCCGGAGGCGTTTCTTTGAAGGAGGCATGGGAGGGCGAGAGAAAGGTCAGGGAAGCCACTGGGATTCAGATGGAAGTGGTGGAACAGGCAAGAATGGAGACGGTGGAGGCGGAGTTTGTGGATGTGGTAGGGTAACAAATGGTGGAGGAGGCGGCGGGGGCAGAGATGGAGGTAGAAGTGGGTGCGAATGAGGATGTAGAACCTCTAGCAATGGAGGGTTCACATTTTGTCGAGACTCCAGTGGACAGAAACCAAAGAAAAACCTCAAATTAGCAAAGTGAGTAATTTAAAATCCATATAATCATACCAATCAATTGGTTATGAGGCTTGCACTTTGAAATGGTTTAAATCCTGACCTTGGAGATTACGACTTCCTCCAGGCAAAGATCTTGGTTAGAATCAGAAACTGCTTCAGCCACCACCACCACCACCACCACCAAAATCACTCCGCAAACCAGATCCAAAGCGACATAAACAAAAAAAATGCAGATCGGGGCAGCAGCAGCGCTGGGTCGCTGAGCCTCGCGTAGCGCCTCCTCGCTGCCCTTGGTTGCGCCGTCTGCAACGAGGAACCGGGGAGAGGGAGAGAAAGTGGTGGAGAGGAGAGGAACAGAGGGAGGACAGACGTGAGACGTACAAATCACCGTTGTTGCACGTCGTTGGTCTCAGCCAGCAGCGACGGCAAAGGCGAAGGTTGGCAGAGTGGAGAGAATGGAGAGATTAGAAGGAATGATGAAATGGCTAGGTTTGAAATAATTTTGAATATTTAATAATTAATTATTATGTGACACCTGATTTATGCATAAAAAACCTTATGGCCTGAATTTTGCACTGGATTCTTGAAACACCTGGTGAGGTGTAATTTGCTCACTACCATTCCCATGTGTTTGTAGTAAACATCCGATGTAGGACAAAATAAAGCTAAAAAGCCTAATTTGGTTTAGTCAAATTATAATTCTCTCATCCCTTGATTTTTTATTTACTTTATTAATTAGAATAATTATTTTTCTAATTTATTTTAATTAATAAAAAATCAAAAAATCTATAAATATCCCAATTAATAATATTATACTATTTTCAAAGCGTCTCTTTGTATTCTTTTTTTTAATAATTTAGCAGTTAAAAAAAGTAAAAATAAAAAAGCATGCTTTTATAAAATATATTATATTATTATAAAAAATCGGATCGGAATGTCGGATTGACATATATCCATATTTGATCCATTTAGATTTTGATCGGATTATCGGATTTAGATTTTGATCGGATTATCGGATTGAGACTCTAAATTCATCTCCCATTAATTTCATCGGATTCGGATCAAAATTCAATCCACTGACAGCCGTACCAATAATCAATTCTAACTCGTTCATTTCTTTAGTTAATAACGTTTATTTGGTAATTTGATTAATTGTTTATTAAATACTATTTTGTACGAGGATGAAACTTGTTTGCATTGAGTGATGCTTTTAGTTTTGGATGTAGATATTAACTTTTGTTGACAGAACTTTATATTTGAATTTGCATTGAGAATTTGGAAGTTTCGGTTATGAAACTGAACTAAACTAATTGAAACCATGTTGTTTAGTTCTAGTTCAATTTCATAATTATAAATATAACGGGTGATTTCATTGCAAAGAAATAATTGGTTCTTGATTCTCTTCAGAACCAAATCACGCCCATTCCCAAGTAAATTACTAGTTAGGCACACATTTCAAACCATGTTTTAGAGCGAGGAAAGCATGTTAAGGAGAATGGAATGTTAATGAAAGTAAAAGTTATTTTCAAGTTAAATGTTTATTAAGATTGCTTGACAAATTAAAATCACGCAATAAAATTTGAATAAATTTATGAACAAGCATGCAACAAATAGATTAAGACGTGCATATTTTAACCTATTTAAGACAATTCAATGGCTACATCATTAATAACTTAAGAGTCGTGTATTATAAATAACGTGTCTTGACTATTTAACACGAGGCATTTCAACAATATATTTTGCAACTCACACAAATTCACATGGTGGCTAAAAAATATCTTACACAGTATATTATATTACGAAATCTTGTTGGCGCCATAGGGGTTGAACAAGGAGGGATGCAATTTTTTTTTTATTTTTTATTTTTTTTCAAAAAGTTAGTGTATGTATAAAATTCATATATAACAAAAAAAAAAAATCGTAATATAATAACATCTAGTAAAGCTGTGTCCGATAAGGTTTTATAGCATAAAATTCATCTATGATATAATTTAAAATTGAAAAAAAAATCCAAAAAAATAGATACAAAACGCTTCAAATATCCCAACAATCTAAGATAATCTCTAAGTAATCATCTAACAATTCAACAATATTATAATCAACGGCAACAATCCAACAACAAATCTTAAATCAACCCATACTACAATATTAAATGCAATTCAAGGTGTGAAAACTCAAGCGATGTACTTGTTGTGTATAGTTCGTGAGATGTCAAAAAATTGAGTGTGAAATTAGACGATGCAAACCTGTTGGAGTGATAGCAACAAATGTTACAAATCAGAACAAGAGAAAATAGTATACAAATTTTTACATTGACCACTGTAATAATAATACACTTTCACATAGTCAGATGATATTCTGTTAGTTGATGTTAATACTTTCGAGTCTAGGATTCCTAAATTAGGAAGGTTACATTTAAATTGTAAAAGAGAATTTTTACATGCCAATCAATATAAAATAATAATAATAATAATAATAATAATAATAATAATAATAATAATGTTATAAAAGAGAGAATTAAAGTTAATAGGCTTTTGTGTGTTTTATTAAGAACCAAAACTCTATATTTATAGGTAAGAATCAGGAATATAATGATAATAATTTCTAGTGCTGCATGGATATAATTGTCATTCACTACAAACCCTAATAAATTTACCATTTACAACACTCCCCCTTGAATGACACTGTACAAAATATCTGACTCATTAAAACCTTGTTTAATAAAAATCCAATAGGACAAAAAAATCAAATGAAGAAA
This sequence comes from Osmanthus fragrans, assembly GCA_019395295.1. Taxonomy (NCBI): domain Eukaryota; kingdom Viridiplantae; phylum Streptophyta; class Magnoliopsida; order Lamiales; family Oleaceae; genus Osmanthus; species Osmanthus fragrans. The sequence goes on along the minus strand of JAEDXY010000039.1, from coordinate 335,565 downwards.
AAAGAATACAGTTACTTTGGAATATTAAAAATAAATGTTACCTCATTAAAATCTTGTTACGAAAATTCAGTGGGATGAAATCTAATTGAAGGAAAAATAGTACAACTATCCCCCCTAATGTTAATCACTGAAATTTTTTGAGTCGATACATTCCAATCTCATGAACTAATACTAATTTCTTGAATGTAGATATTGACGGTGTTTTTGTGAATAAATCGGTCGCATTGTCACTTGAACAAATTTGTTGGATATCGATGTCAACATTCTTCTGAAACTCATTTGTATGAAATTTTTTTGGAGAAATATACTTCGTCTTGACACTTTTGATATAGTCTTCTCTAAGTCGTTTAATACAAGCTGCATTGTCTTCGTATAAAATTGTTGGACTATCTTTTATTGAAATTAACCCGCATAATGATTGGATATGATGGGTCAAGTTCCTCAACCATACACATTCTCGCCCTATTTCATGGATTGCAATAATTTCAGAATGATTTGAGAATGTTGTTATAAAAAATTGTTTCACAGATCTCCATGATATAATTGTTCCTTTACAAGTAAACACATATCCTGATTGTAAATTAGCTTTATGTGGGTCAAATAGATAACCTGCATCTCCATATCCCCACTAAAGTAGATCCCGACTTTTGAGATAAAATAATCACAAATCAATAGCACCCTTTAGATAACAAAAAATATGTTTAACACTATTCCAATATATTTGAGTTGGTGTAGAGTTATATCTTATAAAAGATTTACAGCAAAAGCTATGCCAGGTCGAGTGCAGTTTTCAAGATAGGTTAATGTTCCAACTGCACTAAGATATAGTACTTCAGTACCAAAAAAAATTTATCCATCTTCTAGTGGATTAAATGGATCATTTTTCACATCAAGTGTCGAACTAGATAATGTCAATGAATGTGCATTATCCATATAAAAACTTTTAAAACTTTTTTTTTTTGTATATGTAGATTGATTAACAAAGAATCATTTTGTAAAATTTTCAATCTACAATCCTAGACAAAATTTGATTTTTCCCAAATTCTTCATCTCAAATTCATTTTTCAAATAATTAGCATTTTGTTGATCTCTTCAGGAGTTTCAATTAAATTAAATCATCAACATAAACTGTCACAATTGCAAATTCAATGTTTGTTTTCTTTATGAAAATACATGAGCAGACATCGTCATTTTTATAACCCTTATTCAACAAATATTCGTTAAGACGATTCTACGACATGCGTCCAGATTATTTCAATCCATATAATGATCTTTACAATTTAATTGAGAACATAGTTCTCGAGCATGTATAATTTGAGTTATGCTTCAAGCATATTAAATATTTCAGAGATAACATTAATAGTCATGTCAGATGAGTTGACTATCACATAATTCAAATTTCATGTATCGTTAAAATAACATGATATAAACTCGTGATTTCAACCACGGCGATCTTCTCGAAATCACTATGTTGAGAGTTGTACTTTACACATTACAACTTCATTTTTTTTCATTTTCTTTTTGCATAATACATACCTTTAGATTTTTGGACTACAGGTCCAAGAAAATTATGTTTCTCTAGTAAATTCAATTTAGGATTACATCCCTTTTATTTGGCTAAACATTACTTCGATCGATATATTTTGATGCATTCATTTCGATTCCTCGCGATTCATATATGATGCAGTACATCATGTACAAAATTATTGTCGACAATTTTTCTTTTTTATTCTATTTCTTATTCCATAACCACATAATTTATTGAGATATCTCAAATTTCAATATATAAGGTACCTGAACCTTTTCAGGGATTTTATAATTTGTTATATCTAAATACTCATTAAGAGTATATGCCTCCTTAATGAGATAATCTTTGCTAATTGATAACGTCCAAAAGATGTACCAATTAATTTCCTTCTTTACATTAAAAGTGTTGTCTCAAATAGTAAAATGACAAGTAATGGTCATTCCCGCAGAAAATTGATTCAATTTTATCAATTGCATAATAGAAAGTAAAATACAAAATAGATTAAATGGGAGGGGTGGTTTTGTTGGTATTATCTAAAGAAAACAATAAAATTAAAGTAGAAAATACTTGAATTTTAAAGTAAACAAGGTAGTTTTAAATTAAATATGTGAAAGTGTGATCGAGGGGGTATTTCTTTACCACGAGAATGATTTTCCTTTCAATTACCACAAAAGATTTTCCTTATCAAGATTAACAACAATTCAAGAATAATTACAAGCTCAATTACCCCAATCTCTTCTTACATTTTAGTTGAATAAAACAAACTCTTTACCCAACCATTTTCATTAAACAACCTAGAACAAGCTCTCTAGATTTAATTTAACAAAAACATTACGACAAAAGAGATGAATTGAATTAAGGGCAAACTTGCAAACTCGATTTACTTACTTAAGTGCTAAACCGCAAACATTCAATTGAAAACTCTACATAATCTATTGAAATGTAATTGTTACAAAGTTTTAAAATAAATCGCGATTACGTACTATAAATCCCAAAATAGCATTCATTGAATCAACCCAATCATTTAGTTGTACACCCAAACAATCAAGAAGAACAACATAAACATTAATAATAATGGATTAAACACATTAATCAAAAGAACTATAAAACACAAAGTAATAGAAAATCATTATAGGGTTTGAAATCACCCACAATCACATAAGTATTTAGTTACCCAAGAAATATTCACAAATAATTAACAAAAACTTACAGCTCGTTAATAAAAATAAATTAAAGAAAGATAAACGTATTGATAATGAGAGAAATAGTTGAGAAATTTTCAAAATCAATGGGTCTTCTTCTCCAAACTATTCCACCATTACCAAACTCCAAACTTTCACAAAATACCCAAGAAAATAAAAGGAAAAGGAAAGAAAAAGAAGAAAAGAAAAATGGAGAAAAAAAGAAAAATCAGCAGCGTCCCCAGCCAGCAAAAACAGCGGCCCAATCTTGGTTTTAACAAGTTTAAAAACTAACAAAAAATTGCAGCCCAAGTCCCCAAGTTTTGGAAGAAAGTGCAAAATGGTCCCCAATTTTTTAAGATGACACTGCATCGTCGAAGCCTCTGTCCCAGCAAGAGAAAACAATTTTTTTTTTCTATTTTTTGCATCTTATTCCCTCAACTTTTGGCACTTGTACATTTCGGTCCCCAAATTTATCTTTTTTGCACTTTTGGTCCCTTTTCTTTCCTTCTTCTGTTTTCTCCTCCAATTTGGAATTTTGCCAATGGAACGCCTACAAAATAAAATTTAACTATATTAAGTAGCAAAATATTAATGAAAACTCACAAATATCTAAATTTAATGGTCCGAATAAATGCAAAAAAACCCGCATTTATCAATAATTGCTCCATTTTCATTCAAATATTTTATTTTATTTTGGTATTAGAATCAACAATCATGCTAAGGGTACATAATCTTGTTTACATCAAGATGCCTCACTCTAACATGGGTGAGGGGCCCACTCGAATAAGTAAGTATATTTTAATCGAGTGGGCCCCTCTATGTGAGGGTGTGGATACCTTTAGATAACTAAAATTATGCACCACTAGATAAATTCTAGAATCAAATACATCATGTTTCAGGCATGCCATGGATATATCAAATATAATGCTATCAAATTGCCCTCTTAGGACATCAATTCGTATTGAAGCATTTAAATTTGGTGCATGAGATGTTGTTGATCATTTTGATCAGTAAATGCATCTAAATAAATTATTTTTCGAACTTCTGGTTCAAGTGATCTTTTGAGAGGATTTAGATAATGATACATTTGTACATTATTTTTAGCTTCTTAATTCCCTACCCAATGCTGAGAGAATTGTATAATCAAATTGACAATAATTTTTTTCAACATTATAAAATGTCATATGTTTGGGATAAGAGTTCAAACTACACATTTATTTTCAGCATTCTTTATTTTTCATCTTAGTGCATTGTGGTGGATCAATTTTGTATATACTGCACTATCAAAATAATTAGATAAAAAATTAGGCTCTGATCATAAGCCAATTGTAATAGGGAGAACTATGATGTTGACGATGATGCGTAATAGAATTATTTAAACAAAAGAGGAAAACACTTTGTTCTTAATTAAATTAATTGGAGGTATTTAGCAAATAATAGTGTTAAATTACTTATCGACATCTCAACTAACACTTATTCAAATATTGAGATTTATGTGCACTAGAATTAATAAGACACGGTCTTAATTATATAATCTGAAAATTATGCTCAAAACTTGAGCAATAATTTCGCAAACTTCAGGTTGTGAATATCATGCAATCATCTAGTATTTGTATCAAATTTATTAGATACAAATAATATTTAGATGATCAATGTGGTAGGTAACAGGACCCCATATATCACCTTAATTAATTTTCAAAAATATAGGGAATTCAATCCCTATTTTAGCTAGTGATCTTTAATGATCAATTGTCGATAAAAAAGAACAAATGATATATAGAAATTTATTGGATTGAAGAATCTTCTAGTTCTTCATTGAATAACCTTTTTTTTTTTTTTAATTTCACGTCATTATTAATCAAGTGATGGTCCAACTGATCATACCAAACAATAATATATTCAAAAATTGAACTTCTGGATCGATACAATATTTGTCTATGAATAACTATTCAGTCAAATAACATAGTTAATTCTGTCAAAATTATTCTGAAATACTGAAAATTAAAATTTATGCTCTTCAAGAGCAAATAATATTCATTTGAATTATTAATTATAATATTGTGCTACTTCATGAACAATAACAAACTATTTATAATAGACAAATCTAATATTAACATTCTTCTGGAATATTAATCATAAAGTTGTGCTACTTCAATATTAACAACATGATAGAATATCAATTTATAATTTATAATAAAATATTAAAAGTTATCTAATTAGTTTAAAAATATTAATTACCATACATATATTAGGAAAACAAATCTTCATATACACACAATGCGTGATTAAAATATCCAATCGTGCATTAATACGTTATTAAAGGAAATAAAATCTTCAATCATGCATTAAGGCAGTAGTAATTTTATAGATCGGATAGTGGTAATTTGCTACAATAGAAGAAGAAGAAGAAGACCATCAGCCATCAATTACTAAAATTATTAAAGTGCCGATGAAGTTTTTTCATAGAAACCAATACATGAAATTATGGTAAAATAAAAAAGATGGGTACAAAAGATGATACACATCTATATATAATTAAAAATTGAGTAAGTAGAGCATCCAGGGCATATCTTCAATTGTTAAAAGGGGAAGGTGAAGAAATACAGTTTTGTTTGAGGCTGCCGCGTTAAGAGTTCAAATTCTTAAATATGGATTTGGCTATTGGGTAAGTGCAAGTGTACAATCAGTTTTCCACCCTATATCCTTGAAGGCATAACCTGCGATTTACCTCATTCATCAAGGTCCAGAATCAAACAGGTGGGGGCGTCAGTAATGAAGCTTAATCCAAATAAATAAATAAATAAATAAATAAAAATAAAATAAAATTGAGGAAGTAGAAAGCAACAAGAAGATGGGTACAATTGCGGTGGAAAGTCAAAGTTTGCAATCATACAATTACAAAGAATTCATTCACTCTGTACAATTATGAAGAAATCATTCAACTGTGTATAAAAAAATCATGCACTTCGTATATAAAAATAAAATAAAATCACGCACCAGTATAACGTGTATATAAAAAATAATTCACATATCACCAATTTTTTTTTTTTTTTTACATGTGACAAATAATTATGCTTAAAAATTATTACCTTCTAACTAATCTACTTTGATTTTGGGAGAATCATGCTGATAACGTGTTATAAAAAAGAGAAAAGGTAGAAGAGAGAATTAAAGTTGATAGACTTTTGTTTGTTTTATTAAGAACCAAAATCCTATATTTATAGGTAAGAATCAGTGATACAATGATAATAATTTTTAGTGGTGCAGGAATATAATTGTCATTCACTACAAATCATAATAAACTTACCATTTACAACAAATAAAGGTTTATGGATACAAAATGAGGTTATTTTATTAAACCTTTAGATAAAAATTAAAATTTCAACCACTCCATCACAAAAACTTATTATCCTTTGAGATTTTATTTCCAAACACAAAACTATTTACAAGTCAACTTATTCAAATTCACATTCTATTAAGTATATTACTTATAAAAATTTACCAAACTCAACTCAAACGACAGAGCATTTCTCACGAAACTCATATTTGACAATTGCTTTAAAATTTTGCCAATTCCCATTATTCTTCAAAATACTATTTTTTTTCTCTTATTTTCAATCATATATTTTTCAATAAAATAATATTACATGCAAACTCAAAACTTTTCTTTATTTTTTTTACAATGTATTCTTCATTAATTTACTATAACAAAATGCATTCTTAACCTTTTAATGAGACTCAAACAAGATATATGTTGATCTAATTTTATTGATCTCACAATTTCTATGTATTTTTCAATTATACGTTTCATAAGATTCAACAAATTATAATATAAAAAAAATTGTCAAACACGAGCCAAATATAAAAGTAACACGTACTTGTAAATAATTTTTTCTAAGCCTCTGTTTGATAGTCATTGTTGTGCAAAAAAGAAGAAAAAAATGACTGTTTAAGAAGTCAAAAAAGTTGGCTGAATTGAATTTCTAATAAGCAAAAAATGCATTCTTTGGACTGAAAAATAGCTACCAAACAGGCCCTAAATATGTTCGAACACACTATTTATTTTCAATTTTAACCAACAAAAAAATTATTTACTTCTAAAAAATTTCTTATTTATTTATAAGTAAGGCTTCGCTTGATATACATTATTTTCCTTGAAAGTTGAAATTCGAATTTCAACTTCTACTTTTGACTTATTTGATTGATCAATTTTTTCATGAAAAACGTTTTTAACATTTTGAAATTTTTCTTGATTTTAAGGAATTCATTTTCCTACCATTTTGGTGGGAATTAAAATTTCATTTTTTTTAAAAATAAGCAATAGAAACAAATTTTAAGATGAAGTATAAAAAAAAATTATCCCTTTAATTGACAAATTTCATGTAAAACAAAATCAAATGAACACAAATTTTTTTTTGGACAATCTAAACAAATTTTGTTCCCAATAATAAGAAAATTTATTCATTTAATTAACAATTTTTATGAAAAATAATATCAAACGAATATCAAAAGTATTATATTTTTCAGGTGAAAATTATACTAATTGAACACTTTTAATTATAATTATCAATAAAACAAATTCTATACAATTCAATTCTCCATAATTCATTTTCTTTTCATCCAAATTTCATTTTTCTATTAGCTCGGTCAAAGTTGCTGCCCGCATATCTTGCACGTAGTAGAAGCCCCACTCATCCCCGGCCAAAAAAAAAAAAAAAAAAAAAAAGTGCCAGAATTAGGAATATGTTATAAACTAGAGAAGAAGAAGAAGAGAGAATTAAGTCAATAGACTTGTGTGTTTTATTAATGACCAGAGCCCTATATTTATAGGTAAGAATCAGGGATACAATGGTAATAATTTCTAGGGCTACAGGGGTATAATTGTCATTCACTACAAACCCTGATAAACTTTCCTTTTACAACACTCCCCCTTGAATGACACATTACAAAATATCTGCCTCGTTAAAACCTTGTTTGATAAAAACCTAATAGGACAAAAATCAAACGAAGGAAAAAGAGTACAGTTATTTTGGAGTATTAAAAATAAATGCTGCCTCATTAAAACCTTGCTAGGAAAACCCAGTGGGATAAAACCTATGCGAAGGAAAAAGAGTACAGCTACTCCCCCTGATGTTGATCACTAAAAATCTTTGAGTCGACGCATTCCAATCCCATGGACTAACTTCTTGAATGTAGATGTTGGCAGTGCTTTGGTGAATAAATCGGCCAAATTGTCACTTGAGCGAATTTGTTGAACATCGATGTCGCCATTCTTTTGAAGCTCGTGTGTATGAAAGAATTTTGGAGAAATATGTTTCGTCCTGTCGCCTTTGATATAGCCTCCTTTGAGTTGTGCAATACAAGCTGCATTGTCTTCATACAAAATTGTTGGACTATCTTTTGTTGAAGTTAACCCACATGATGCTTGGATATGATGGGTCATGTTCCTCAACCATACACATTCTCGCCCTGCTTCATGGATTGCAATAATTTCAGAATGATTTGAGGATGTTGCTGTCAAGGATTGCTTCACAGATTTCCATGATATAGCTGTTCCTCCACGTGTAAACACATATCCTGTTTGTGATTTAGCTTTATGTGGGTCAGATAAATAACCTGCATCTGCATATCCCACTAAAGTAGATCCCGACTTTTGGGAGTAAAATAATCCTAAATCAATCGTACCCTTTAGGTAACGAAAAATGTGTTTAACACCATTCCAATGTCTTTGACTTGGTGTAGAACTATATCTTGCAAGGAGATTTACAGAAAAAGCTATATCGGGTCGAGTGCAATTTGCAAGATATGTTAATGCTCCAATTGCACTAAGATATGGTACTTCAGGACTAAGAACATTTTCTCCATCTTCAAGTGGACGAAATGGGTCCTTTTTCACATCAAGTGATCGAACAATCATAGGTGATGCCAATGGATGTGCATTATCCATATAAAATCGTTTTAAAACTTTTTCTGTATATGTAGATTGATGAACAAACAATCCTTCTGGGAAGTGTTCAATTTGCAACCCGAGACAAAATTTTGTTTTTTCCTAAATCCTTCATCTCAAATTCATTTTTCAAATAATCAGCAGTTTTGTTGAGCTCTTCAGGAGTTCCAATTAAGTTTAGATCATCAACATAAACTGCGACAATTGCAAATCCAATATTTGTTTTCTTTATGAAAACACATGGGCAGACATCGTTATTTTTATAACCCTCCTTCAACAAATATTCGCTGAGACGATTATACCACATGCGTCCGGATTGTTTCAATCCATATAATGATCTTTGCAATTTAATTGAGAACATGGTTCTCGGGCATGTATTGTTTGTTTCTGGCACTTTAAGTCCTTCGGGGACTTTCATATATATGTCACTATCAAGTGAACCATATAAATATGCAGTTACTACATCCATTAGGCGCATATCAAGTTTTTGTGACACAGTCAAACTAATCAAAAATCTAAAAGTGATGGTGTTCATTACGGGAGAATATGTTTCCTCGTAGTCAATTCCTGGTCTTTGTGAGAAATCTTGAGCTACCAGTCGGGCTTTGTATCTTGTAATTTCATTATTTTCATTTCTCTTTCGTACAAAAACCCATTTGTATCCTACAGGGATTACATTTTCAGGTGTTCGAACTACAGGTCCAAACACTTTTCGTTTCTCTAAGGAATTCAATTCCGCCTGTATGGCTTCTTTCCATTTTGACCAATCATTTCTATTTTGACAGTCTTTAACTGACTGTGGTTCAGGATCCTCATTTTGCATAATATCAAGAGCCACATTAAAGGCGAAAATATTGTCTATAATAACATTTTTTTCGTTCCCATAATTTATGAGATAACATATAATTTATTGAAATCTCATTATTTTCGGACACTTGTGATTCTTCAGGAACCATATTTTCAATATTTGATTGATCAATCTTTTCTAATGTTACTTCTTCCGAAGTTTTTGGTTGGTTTTTTCTCTTGTACTTTTCTTTTTCGAGGTACAGAGTCTTTTGAACCAACTGGTCGACCACGCTTCTGGCGTATGTTAGATTCGTTTGCTACAGCAGATTGTCCTGCAGGGACATCAATTTTTGCTGGAATATTTTCTGCTGGTATATATGACTTTGTCACTCTTTTCGTGTCAACAAATATATCAGGTAATTGATTTGCAACTCTTTGCAAATGAATGATTTTTTTCAATCTCTTGCTCACATTGATTACTGCGAGGATCAAAGTGAGATAGAGTTATTTCATTCCAAGAAATTGTACCTTGTCTTTTAGAATGTAGTTTTTCCCCTCCCAAAATTGGGAAAGTCATTTCATCAAAATGACAGTCTGCAAAACGTGCAGTAAATAGATCACCCGTTAAAGGTTCCAGATACCTAATAATGGATGGTGAATCAAAACCCACATAAATCCCAAGTCTTCGTTGGGGACCCATTTTAGTACGTTGTGGGGGTGAAATAGGGACTTGGACAGCACAACCAAAAACCCTTAGGTGAGAAATATCAGGTTCATGACCAAATGCAAGTTGTAAGGGTGAATATTGATAATAGGCAGTTGGTCTAACACGAACCAATGATGCAGCATGTAATATGGCATGTCCCCAAACAGAAGTTGGTAGCTTTGTTTTCATAAGTAATGGTCTAGCTATAAGTTGTAGACGTTTAATAAACGACTCTGCTAAACCATTTTGTGTATGGACATGCGCAACCGAATGTTCAATAGTAATCCCAATTGACATACAATAATCATCGAATGCTTGTGATCTGAATTCACCAGCATTGTCAAGACGAATAGTCTTGATTGAGTAATCGGGGAATTGTGCTCGTAATTTTATGATTTGAGCAAGTAGTCTAGCAAATGCTACATTCCTAGTGGAAAGTAGGCAAACATGTGACCATCTAGTAGAAGAATCAATTAATACCATAAAATAACGAAATGGTCCACATGGTGGGTGTATTGGCCCACATATGTCTCCTTGAATTCTTTCCAAGAAAGTTGGAGATTCAACATTGACCTTTGTAGTTGAAGGTCTAATGACTAACTTGCCTTGTGAACAAGCTACACATGGATAATCATTAGGTAAAAGAATCTTCTGGTTCTTTAAAGGATGTCCATGTGAGTTGTTTATTATTCGGCGCATCATTATAGCTCCTGGATGTCCAAGTCTATCATGCCAAAGTATAAAATTTTTTGGGTCAACGAACTTCTGGTTCGTGACATTATTTGATTCAACCATTTTTATAAATGTATAGTACATGCCAGATGGGAGTGCATGAAATTTTTCTTTTATCTGCTTCTTGCCAGATATAAAGAAAATTATGCAAAGATATTCAACACTATTTTCTTGCATCGTCTCAATGTGATATCCATTGCAGCGGATATCTTTAAAACTAAGCAAATTTCTTCTGGATTTGCTAGAGTAAAGTGCATCGTCAATATATAATTTAGTATTATTTGGTAAAAATAATACAAGCTCTTCCGGAGCCTTCAACGATATTCGATGCACCAGATATTGTATTAACATTATTTTTTGCTAATGTTAAGTCCAAAAAATATTTTTTGTCTTGAAGAATTGTATGTGTAGTTGCACTATCTATCAAACAAGTATCTTGACAATCCATCATCAATCTATAAATACAATAAAATACACATGTTTTAATAAAGATTTGAATTTATAAATTTAAAGAAGTAAAACATGATTCAATAATATGAAATTGACGATACATAATAAAGTTTTCCCTTTTTTTTTTTTGTGAAAAATAAAAACATATTTCTAACTAAATTTCTAAAATAAAGTGAAATACTAGAAGCATATAAAATAAATTAATCTATATCTTCCATCACACCACCCCCCAATCAAGTGGTCAATATTTCCATTTGGATCGGCAAAGAAGTCAGAGACATCCAAATGAGTCACATCAATCGGACCATCATAATTAGCGAAATTTGTCTCAACTTTTCCTTTTCCCTTGATTGATTTTTGATAAAGATCCACAAGGTGTTTTGCCGTACGACAGGTACGTGTCCAATGCCCTTTCATTCCACATCTAAAAACAATTTTCTTCATGCACCTTTTTGGGCGTGCTACTTTCGTTTGCTTTGTGTCTTTTGAAATTGTTGCCTTGCTGATGATAACTTTGTTGATTATTTCGTCCATGATTTATTCCACGTGCACGTCCGCGTCCACGTCCAAATCCGTGTCCACGTCCACGTCCACGTCCTTGTCTTGATATTGCATTTACTTCAGGAAATGCAGTACCATTTGCTTCAGGCAATGGTACAGAACCAGTTGGACGTAACCCATGATTTTTCATTAGAAGTTCATTATTTTGTTCAGCAATAAGCAAACAAGATATAAGTTCTGAGTACTTTTTGAAACCACGCTCACGATATTGCTGCTGCAGGAGCACATTTGAGGCGTGAAAGGTAGAGAAAGTTTTCTCCAACATATCTCCATCAGTGATTTTTTCTCCACACAAGATCAATTTTGAAGATATTCTAAAGAGTTCAGAATTGTACTCACTTACAGTTTTGAAATCTTGCAAACGAAGGTGCATCCACTCATAGCGGGCTTTGGGGAGAACTATAGTCCTCTGATGATCAAATCTTTCAGTCAATTTTTTCCAAAGAGCATGTGGATCTTTCTCAGTGAGGTATTCAATTTTCAACCCATCGTGAAGATGATGGCGAAGGAAGATGAGTGCTTTTGCACGATCCTGCATGGATTCTTTGTTTCCTTCTTTTATTGTCTCTCCCAGACCCTTTGAGACAAGGTGGATATCGGCATCGAGTACCCATGATAGATAGTTTTTGCCAGATATGTCAAGTGCAGCAAACTCAAGTTTTGTGATATTTGCCATTTGATAACTACACAATAAAAAAAATACAATTAGTTTCGAAGAATATGAGATAATTGATTAAGTAGTCAATATTAACATGACATAAGTTATGTGTTTTCCTTCAGGGATAAACACTAATATAAAATAATATGTTCTTCGAAACATGTGCTACTTCGGGAGCACATTGTATTTTACTATTGCTTCTTCAAGAGCAATATATCAATATTCTTCTGAAATTATAATTTATACTCTTCAAGAGTAAATAATATTCTTCAAGAATATTAATTATAATATTGTGCTACTTCAGGAGCAACAACAAATTATTTGTAATCGATAAATTTGCAATTAATATTCTTCTGGAATATTAATTTCATAATGTTGTGCTACTTTCGGAGCAACAACAAATTATTTGTTTAATAGACAGATCTACATGTACTAAATTAATTTAAAAGAGAACATAAAAAAAATTTAATCATGTTAAAGACGTAAAGATCGTTTAATAATCATCAATAATTATCTCACTATTTTACAATACAACATTATATTATAATATAAGCTTGATGATAATCAATCCTTTTTTTTTTTTTTTTTTTTTTTTTTTTTTTTTTTTAATACATAGACACAAACTCTATAATTAATAGCAAATAGCCCGGATCCACGAGACCAAAATTTGAATACATGAAGTTTCACCATTGATAAAGCAAACATATGCATACAACTGTACAGACTTCATGTTCCAACGAGAAATAGGATAATCATTCAAATAAATAATCATTGTTGATGGAAGTAATAAATGCAGCAGCACTGATTGAAAACCAAAGAAGGCGGCTGACATACGCAAAATTTGAATTCAACTATTTTCCAGCGAAAATTAGTTTCAATTGTGGCAAGTATTCCGGCAGAATTAATATGAAAATCATGTCTTATCAAATTAATTTTGATACACATGATAGATGATTATGCATAAAAAAAAAATTATTACCTTCACTAAGCTATGAAAAATTGGTTAGAGTTTCGTGCTGATAACGTGTTATAAACTAGAGAAGAAGAAGAAGAGAGAATTAAGTCAATAGACTTGTGTGTTTTATTAATGACCAGAGCCCTATATTTATAGGTAAGAATCAGGGATACAATGGTAATAATTTCTAGGGCTACAGGGGTATAATTGTCATTCACTACAAACCCTAATAAACTTTCCTTTTACAACAGAATAATATATTAATATAAATAAAAGGCACCAAATTGAGCAAGAAATCAAACCATTTTTAGGGCTAGTCTCTCTGTCATTCCCGCTATTTCCTCTCTCTCCGTCTTCCTCCTCAGATTTTCACTCACATAATTCACACACAGACAAGTCTATATTCTTATCCGAATTTTAATTTATTATTTTGTAGCTATTGAGGAGCCATGAAAAGGAAACCCTAGCGCTTGAATGAAACCCTAATTGGTTAATTTGTGTTCAATTCTGCGACAACAGGTGTTAATTTTGGATGATTTTGTGGCTTTTCTGAATTAGTGTAGGGAAGATTGGGAAATGGAGGGAATTCCGCATCCGATACCGAGAACTGTAGAGGAAGTCTTCAACGATTTCAAAGGCCGTCGAGCTGGTCTAATCAAAGCCCTCACCATTGGTATATCTTTTTAAGCATTTTTTTTTTTTGTAAATTATGACATTATTTTAATATACACGTTTGTATGTTATTAATATTTATAGATTGTTTTTCTGCCTGTAATTACCTGTCTATACATGTATGGATGTGTGGATTATCTATACATGAATCTATGCCTCTCAGTTATTCTCTGTAGTGCATTCTTTTTGCTCAAAAAAATTGTTTCGTGTAGTTGGTGGTTCTTTTATTTCTGATGCACATCTTTGACTTTGGGTTGTTGCAGATGTTGAGAAGTTTTACCAGCAGTGCGATCCTGGTAAGTTCGTTGGTTTGTTTTTTTCTGCAGAAAAAGTTGGGTCCAAATGCATATATATATGTCCATTTTTCGTTTCTTTCTTAATTACTGTTGTGAATTAGAGCGTTTATTGCAGATTTTACTGCTAAATTTTAACTTTCATCAGGACTGGACATGGTCCGATTTGATTATCTTCAGAACCGAACCGAATAAAAAAATTTCGGGAACTTAGTAAATGGAATCGTCACGTCCAAATATGATTATGGACCCATTCGAGTTCGGTTCCGTTCCGTTCAATTCCGTACCACTATTAAATTTTTTAATATTTATAATAAAAATAACTAATGACACGTTCAATTTTACTTTTACAAATTAACGTAGTTCCATTTAATAACACATAAATAACAAGTTGTACAATAAGATTAATTTACAAATGTATACAAATATCAAAAAAAAATACTAATACTAAAATATCGGTGATCCATTCCATATCAATAATTCATTTGTTTCAAATATTGAAATCTACATAAAATAAAGAAATGTAAATTAGAAGTTATAGAGATAAAATACTTTAAAATATTGTTAATACTTATCAATTATTTGTTAATTGAAAATAAGTTGTTAATTTGCTAATTTATTTAGAAAAAGTTAAATAATTTGATTTATATAATATAAAAAAATTAAAAAATTGAAAAATATTCGATTCTTGTTCGGTTCTTCGGTTTCTGGTCTAAAATCAAGAATCGAACCGAAACTTTCAGTTCTTGATTCGGGTACCCATTCGAGTATTTAATTTCAGAAGAACCGTTCGGTTCGAGACTTTTGTCCAACCCTAACTTTGATAATTGTCTGTATATTCTTCTACCCATAGTTTTGTGTGCTTTCGATTGTTTTTCCTTGCTATTTGTTTCCAGATTGGAAACCCATACGCTACATTTCACTGAAAGTGTTCTGAATCTTTTGCAAAGTTTCGGTGGAGTTGTCTGCTTTAAATTTCAGTTGTCTTTTTACTACCTGTGTCTCTACACCCTTTAATCTGTCAGCTGTTGTCCAGTGTAATTTGGTTTTCAACAATTGAATGGTAGTACTCTACACCATGGGTAACTGTGGAATGTGATAAATTTAACAGTTTTCTCAAAAGCTTTGTAGTCCTTGGCATTGGAAATAAAAAGATTTGTCTACTTGGCATACCTTATCCATCAGTACCCTTTTCTGTTATGATTACCGATTATGTCATTATGGTTGGGTGACAACTCTTTTCTTAGTGCTTGGTTTCTTTACTAGTTTGACATTCTTTCATGAGTAATTGGAAAATATCTAAAGTTTTTGATGCTTTTGGTTTCTCAATAATTTAGGCTATCATTAGACATCTATTGAACGCTTTTGAGTTAGGTTAGTTCTGCATATTTCTTCCTGTAATATTTGAGTTTTTTCCATCACGAGTTAGGCATATGCCTTCTATAAAATATTCATGAAAACATGAGAAATATGAATTTCGCAACTATAACAATGCACAAGTCTTGATTAAAAAAGAAAAGTACATTCTCATGAAAGAAACAAAATTCAAAGTTAGTAGGAAGTTTCACACCGCAAAAAATAGTAATTATATGCCTAGAAAAAGATTAGAATGAGTAAAATTCAATAAGCATCCATATCATCATCACTGGCAGGATGTCCTAAAGAGTCATCATCATATTTTATCCGTAAAATCCTCCTCCTTGTTACTAATAATGTCTTGCCATTCCCCTTCTTCATCAACATCGCTTGATCAATTTTTTTGCTGAGTGAGTAATTTTCCTCACTGCACTTTATAAATCTTGGTTACCTTTTGTTGTTTCAGCCCATTTGTCGTAAGATGAAATGCATTTCCCTAGCGGAAGACTTTGCTATGACACTGCTTCTTTACCCAATTGGCAAAAGATCTTTCCTTAAGGTAGGGGCTGAGAAGCCAGCCATTTTATGCAGTATAAGCCTGACTCTTTTAGATAGTTTTATAGGCCAATTGCCGAATATGAAGTAGCTGGAAAAATTTACTGTCCATTTTTATGATATCATGCACGGTGTCCTATCCCAAAAGTAGGAGGATAGATGGGGCGATTCAGGTGAGATCCAATGTAGATCCTATTTCGATTCACTCGTGGGATCCACCTATCGAAACACAAAGGGTTGGTTTTCTTTTTCTGTATTCAATCAAGAGAAACCTCTCTAAGAATGCAAAAATTCACTCCTTTCTCTTAAGCTGAGAATTTTTTTCCCCAAGTCTCGGCTCAAAAACAGTACCAAAAACTAGAAGTAAATAAAGAAGCTCAAGCTTAATGTTAAATACTTTTAAACTGATCTTTTAACCTGAGTCTAGTGTTTTTTTTTTCATAAAGTATGTGCCGTAAGCCTCACCTTGAGGCTTACGGCACAGTTCTCCCTGTCTTTGAAAACAATGTTTGAGCCTACAGTGATTGCTGTTAATGCAGCAGAGAACCAGTTGAAATTTGAAGAAAATAAATTAAAAAATTGCTACGATTACCTGATCACATGCTATGCATTTGTATGCTTGTCTTTCACTTGTCAGAAGGAGTTTTAGGTGAGTTAAAGAAATGGATTTTAACGATGTTATCTTCTTACTGGTCAATTTTGTCAGTGTTTAATTCTTGATTTTTGAAAAATGAATGGTAAGCTAACAATAATGTTTTACGAATGAAAAAATGATTAATTTGTCCATTGTTATGCCTTCGTCTACATTTTTTCATGGTTGAGCTATTATAAACATTGGTTCTGATGTGGTAAATACAAAAATTATTTGGGTTGATTGTTGTTCTGACTGGATAGATTTTTATGTACAGAAAAGGAGAATCTGTGTCTGTATGGATTTCCAAATGAGACATGGGAAGTCAACCTGCCTGTTGAGGAGGTTCCTCCTGAACTACCTGAGCCAGCATTAGGAATAAACTTTGCTAGGGATGGCATGCAAGAAAAGGATTGGTTATCACTTGTTGCAGTTCACAGTGACTCGTGGCTGCTTTCTGTTGCATTCTACTTTGGTGCACGCTTTGGATTTGGCAAGAGTGAAAGGTAATACTCTTGCCTTTTTGGTGAACTACTTTGGTGATGCAGTAATATATTTTGCAGATTTTTTGTTTTTAGATTTTGGTTTACTAGTTCTGCTAGACATTTTGGTTAACTAATTGTATCATTTTGTTTGTGTTATCCAATGTGTTCAAATGCTTTGTAAAGTTAATGATTTCTGTAGATCAAGTTATTTTGGGTTTTTATTTCTTATCAGTCTATTGCTTTGCTCGAGTCAATCCCTTTCCAACTGAAATTTGCACTCCTATTTATATCTTTAGATTCTTTTACAGTATTCCTTTCCCCTATTTAGATTGAATTTAGCTGTAGCTATTGCTTATTGAATTCAGTAAGCTGATGCACAAAGTGTATTATTTTGTTCTTCTATTTGTGATCTTGCGTGACCATCAGACCTTGTGCATGAATGCATCTTGAAACGTTCTTCTCTGACTTGCAATTAAAGTCTCTGGGTTATGCATACTTGTTGCTTCACTAAAGTTTTTCAAGCCATTGAGAAAGCTTTCATGCGAAAAAGTCCTCTAATTTTGATTATTCTTTGCCTCATTATACATTTATTTTTTCATGTCAAACTCACTTTATTTGTGTATATATGCATCCTGAAACTTTCTTCTCTGACCTGCAATTATTAGCTCTGGGTTATACTTGTTGTACTTGTTGCTTCACTAAAATTTTACATGCCATTGATTAATCTTTCATCTGACAAATTCCTCTAATTTTGATTATTCTTTGCCTCATTATACATTTATTTTTTCATGTCAAACTCACACATAATTGTGATGTCCTAATTTTTTTCCTTATGCATGCTTGACCTGACTGGTCTATGATGAAATTGGTTGCTGGCTTCACATGTTATGGCTGTTCCATTTCCAACTTCAAATGGAAACTTCCTATTCATAAAAGAAAATTTGAGCACAAATGTTTTGCACTCTAGGGATTCTGGAAATTTTACATTGTTGAGTTGTTGTTTTCTTGAAATGACATAACACAACAAGATTTTACTTGTGATGGTAAAGAAAGAGTGAGAATACTTATTTAATTCAGTATATCAAGATCTCTTTACTTAAAATTCAGTTCTTTCGGTAACCCTTTTTATCTCTGACATCTCTCGATCCTTTTCACACGTGTTCTGTAATTCAAGTTTGAAGTGTATTTCTCTATTATAATATTCTTACTTTCAAGTTTTAAAAGTGCACAAGAGAGTTTTTGAAGCATAAGCAAATTCTTCTGCCCATTATTCTGGTGAATCACATTGGATTACAGGAAAAGTTGCGTTTTAATGTACTCGTAAAAAAGTGTAGAGGAGGTCTTTGACTTCTCTTGGAATATGTTTTGTTTCTGTTCTGCAGATAAAATTTAATGTTTATAGACTTTTGTGTTCTTTTAAGTAGTGAGGGGAACTGATGTGATTGCTAACCATCTCGGAGTTCATGCTATCATTTGATAGAACAATTTTGTGAATTGTTAGTTAGGGCTCTTGGTACGTGTGTGTCTCTTTCCAACTGTTGTTACTGACAGTAAATGTTACATAGAGGACTGTCTTTCAATTTGATGAAAAAAGATTTGTGATCTAGGTCTTTGACCATGCATCCTGCATACTTTTAAGGATTGGGTTTCACTGATCTCGATTTTGATCTCTTTCAGTGTCTATTTGTTGTCTATTTCTGATTTTAACTTTTATTGGAAATTGATTTGGCAGGAAGAGGCTTTTCCAGATGATTAATGATGTACCAACTGTATTTGAAGTTGTGACAGGAGCTGTTAAGCCAGTCAAGGACCCGGCAGCTTCTCAAAATAATAGAAGCAAGAGCAAATCTGGCGGGAGAATGGTAAGCGTTGTTTCACATAGGTACAGGATTGGGTCTTAGCTTTGAGCACGTCTGGCTCAGCTGAAAATGTAATCTTATAAATGATTTAAAATAATAAAAAATTATTGGTCAAAATTGAAAACAAGTATGCTGGCAGCCATTTTTACTATTTATACTTATAAAGTAAGAAAAACTAATTTATCTAACCACGTTCCTAAGTAAAAGGTTACTCAAAAATAACTTTTGCTTACTGTTAAGCTTAGCTGGACATTCTCTTCTTCACAAGTTATAATTATGAGCCATCATCTGTTTCTGCTTCTTCTAGCAGTCTCGTCAGCCTGATTCGGAGCACAAGGGAGTTAAGATGTCTGCGCCCAAAGACGAGGAGGAGAGTGGAGAGGAGGAGGAAGAAGAAGAAGAAGACGAACAGGGAGCAGTCTGTGGAGCTTGTGGAGACAACTATGGGGCTGATGAATTCTGGATTTGCTGTGACGTGTGTGAGAGATGGTTCCATGGAAAGTGTGTTAAGATTACACCTGCTAAAGCTGAACATATCAAGCAGTACAAGTGCCCCACTTGCAGTAACAAGAGGGCTAGAGTTTAATGTACCATTTTAGAAGTCGAACAATCACGAATTGAAGGGGCCTGCTTTTAGCTTATAAATTTGAATGTCTGCTGATGGGATCAAAATGTTGTGAACTTCTTCAGATTTCTATTAATCGAACTTTCTTGTATTTTAGGGATCTTCGTGAAGAAAAAATTGTGCCTTCTATTTTGAGTGTGATTTTGTAGACATTTTACCAGTAATTGTCTTGTAGTTCTTTGGTCATTAACATGCGTGTCTTGGGTATATCTCCACTCATTTACTTGTACATCTCGTCAGTCGTTAAAGGACTACCCCGGAACTCTTAGTAGGTCATATTTCCCATACATAGTGTGTGTATGTTTGCACAATCAATTTGAAATTTGTGGGCAAGCTCTTATCAATGATGGGTGGACAAAGGTATCGAGTTTCACATTTCATTTCTGCATTTCGTCAAATAGCGTGCAAGTTGTCACGTTGGGAATAGTACTTGAACACAGGTCTCATGGTTGGTTGACTGTGTCAAAAATTGTCTATTATATATTGTATTGAATATGATCCGACAGTATGAAAATAATATTTTATGACTTTATCTTATTTGTCGCTTAATACTTGCTAGCGGATCAGGAGCGAGTTGTTGAGTAGCTGTTCTCCTGCTGGATAACACCAAACCTCCGGAAGTGGAAAGGTATGTTAGAGCATTTGTTTCAACATCTGTACATATGTGCAATCAGTTCTCTCCTAGAAGAAAACTCTTTCGAGGTTTTCAACCTACATTGTCATTTTTCGTATTTATTGGTGAAATTAAGCCATTTTTTCTGGGAAAAGCATAAATATGAGGGTCAGTGAAGGAAAATTTGATGTGAAGTGCGAACTGTTGTTTCTATTTTGAGTGTGATTTTGGAGACATTTTACTAGTAATGGTCTTGTAGTTCTTTAGTCGTTAACATGCGTATCTTGGGTATACCTCCACTCATTTACTTCTACATCTCCCCAGACTACCTCGGAACTCTTAGTAGGTCATATTTCCCATACATATTAGTGTGCGTATGTTCGCACACAATCAATTTGAAATTTGTGGGCAAGCTCTTATCAATGATGGGTGGACAAAGGCATCGAGTTTCACATTTCATTTCTGCATTTCGTCAAATAGCGTGCAAGTTGTCACACTGGGAATTGTACTGGAACACAGGTCTTAGGGTCGGCTGGCCGTGTCAAAAATTGTCCACTATATATTGTATTGAACATGATCCGACAGTATAAAAATAATATTTTATGATTTTATCTTATTTGTCGCTTAATACTTGCTAGCGGATCAGGAGCAAGTTGTTGAGTAGCTATTCTCCTGCTAGATAACACCAAACCTCCAGAAGTGGAAAGGTACGCCAGAGCATTTGTTTCAACATCCGTACATATGTGAAATCAGTTCTCTCCTAGAAGAAAACCCTTTCGAGGTTTTCAACCTACCTTGTCATTTTTTGTATTTATTGGTGAAATCAAGTCATTTTTTTCTGGGAAAAGCATAAATATGAGGGTCAGTGAAGGAAAATTTGATGTGAAGTACAAACTGTTGTTTCCATTAAGAGCAATAACCAAGTTTAAGAAAGTTGTTCTCTTCCAGGTTCTTATGCATTGCATCCCTAGTTAATCATCAAACACCCCACTACAAAGGTAAACTACATGGGAAAGTACCAGCACAGGGTTTTGCATGGTAACTTCTTTCATGTTAAGCAAAACATGGTATCAAAATGTTATCAGAAACACGTAGAGCTAGGCAAAATCCAATCCAATCCACTCAACCCGACCAACCCAAACCAAATCGATTGGTTTGGGTTGGGTTTTTACGTTCAATTGGGTTGGGTTGGGTAGCGGGTTATGAATTAAAACCCAACCCAACCTTATCCAACCCGATGAATTAAAAAATGAATTAAGCTGAGTGTACATTGTTTTTATACACTCAACTTGACATTATACTCACAATGGATGAGGTCCATCATTATTTTAATCGTGGGCTCCACACTTGTATGTGAGTACAATGTCAAACTCAGTGTCAAAAACAATGTACTTGAAGCATTTCTCTTAAAAAATTAATATCTAAGATGAAAAAAAATTAAATAGATATAATAGTAAAGATAAAAGAATGATTTATAATATATAAACGTCAATTTTCTTCACATATACTGATTCACATGAACACTATTTACAAATGCAATGTTATTTGATAATAAAATAAAAATTAAAGACAAGATGATCAAATGAATGAATTCCAAAAAATCGTAAAAAAAAAAATGCTTCATAAATTTTAAACTTATTTATACATTATTTTTAAAAAGAATTCCTTATATGTGTATTTAAAAAGCGGAGGTTTTCAAGTAATTTTAAACTCTAAAAAATATCCAAATTTAACAAATAAATCGTGTCCAACTTTAATTGGGCCGAAACCCAAACCGATCAAGTTCGGTTTGGGTTTGATTGGGTTTAAATCAATAATTGGGTTGGGTTGGGTTGGGTTGGGTTGGGTTGGGTTTGGGTTGGAAAAAAAATCGACCCAACTTAACCCACGCCCACGCCTAGAATCACGGTGAAACTAAAATGAGGAAACAAATTCTTCGTGAATCACCAAGAATTCATAATGTAGAAATTGAATAAAACTCGAAATTGGGATTATAGTCCCAAGGACCTCTATGAAAATAAGATACAAACAGTTTAAACTAACACTAAAGGGTTTAATGGGCTGGAACTGCAGTGGCAGGATTCAATATTCTTTCAGCAAGTAACAAATCATCAGGGGTTGTAACCTGCAAGTTGAAGTAGCAGCATTCACATTAAGGTTTCAGAATCTTGTTTTGTTACTTATCAAATTATGAAGGAAAAGTAGATAAAAGAAAATTCAGATGATTAATAAAATTATTTCACTACCTTGATGTTAGTATAGGATCCTTCAGTAATATACACAGGATGTTTAAGGTGCTCTATGATTGATACATCGTCGGTTACTTCAAGACCTTCCCTGCAGCATGAGGGAACAACTAAGAAAAAAAAACATATATGGAACTCTCTCTCTCTCGTGTGGAAATTTGGGACAGGAATCGCATAAAAGCAAATAAACCACTTTCATTGTCCAACATCCTTAATGCTATTCATCCAGAGTCGAAATGATCATCGATTCATCTGTCTATGTGGTAGTGGGATCATTGCTGCGTATCCAATTAAGGTTGAATTCATTTTTATACATGGGACAATGTGACGGTGACCCCACACACATTTTTAAATAACTCTTTATTGCTAAATTTGTTTGGATGTGCTATTCTTTTCTCACATATAAGTAAAAAAGGTATTTATTTTGACCATGAAGTAGAGGCGTAATTTATTTCTCACTTTGACCAAGAAAATGTTATTTATTATAAAACTTACATGCTTATAAGTAAATAAGCTTAGCCAAGCATGCACATAATCAATTGTCATACGTGCAGCATTAAGCAATTGCAACATTCTCGCATTGGGCATTCAGTTATTTCTCTTTCAGGTCTCTCAGAAACTAAAATATAAAATCTCTTATGAATAATCATTTATATGGACTTCTGATGCTGAGGTCACAGGTAAATGTGAAAAGACTTCTGATGCTGAGAAGGTCACAGGTAAATGTGAAAAGTCCAAAGAGACATCAGGCATTGTTAAGCATTTACATCCTTGGTGCAAAAGTGCTACACGTTGTTCCTTCATTTTCACAAAGTTCTAATGTTATGTCGACTTATACATAACATAGAGAAGAATTAGCCCCAAGATAGAAGAATTACCTGTTCACAAGTTCAAAACCTTTCTTGAGCAAGTCGGGCTTGATAACCTGCACGAGTAGTTGACAGCTTGAAGGTTTCATAACTCTCTCTCAATAAATTCAGCAAAAGTAAATTTCTGAATATAATTGATGAAGTTTTGATTCTAAATATAGAAACCTGAGGGGTTTGCATTTCCCATAGCGTTTTCCTGTCCAGAGTTTTCACTACAAAAGATTCACCATTTGCCTGAAAATAAACGTGTTGTGTGAGCACAAATATATATACTGTGACGTATGAGAAATCATATTTTCTGTACAAATGGTATGTGTTAAAGAGACAATAAGGAACCAACAAGACACATGTTACTGGAAGTGTTTAATGAAAAGCAACAATTTAAAACGGCAGATTTCCAGTTTCATTTAGTTTAGGCTAAAATGGCAGATAACAAGAATCACATGTTACCAGAAGTGTTTAATGAAAAGCAACAATTTTATCCATAGATGAAATCTTATAATCGTACAGATAAAATAGCAGATTTCCAGTTTCATCTAGTTTAGGCTATAGTGGCTGTGGCTGAATATAAACGTGGACCTCTTTGATAGTAGCTTTGGCAGGAACACCTAGGACAGCTGCTCCAATAAGCCAACCATCCTTTAGGACCTGGTAAAGAACCAAAAAATTGAGTGAACACATTTCTTCTACATAAAAAGTTATATGGACCAAGAAATCATGAATTGTGACGGTGGGTTAGACTAGAATACTTGACTAATCTCAAAATTAAAAGTTAGTTTTATGTAACTTTTTATTTCCAAACATGTTTGACTAAGTTACTTGTTCTCACTTTTGAGGAAAAAAAGTCACTTCGGAAGTTACTCTTCCCTTACTATCAAAATAAGTAACTCTCTTGTTTTCAATTTTCACCAATAACAAAAATTAGTTATTTTACTTATGAGTGTACATTTTAAGCTTAACCAAAGATGCTCTATATTAAGCTGTAAAAGAATGAGGTTGTTCTACATTGAAAGGCAAACCAACAAAATAGAAAATGGGGAGAACTCATAGAATTGTTTGAATTGTAGAGAAAATCCGATATAAATTTTTTTATTTTCTGTAATATAGGATCACTGTTAAACAATATGATAACAGGAAGAAAATCATACAAATTAAGCTGATGTACAAACCTTAGCTACATCTTCAGCTAATACCAGAGGTCTTGCAGAATCATGAATGCAGACAAGTTCAGAATTCAAATCAATTTCCTGATGCACAAAAGCCTCTTTTATAATCAAAGAGATATATATGTCGCACATTACAATAAGGTACTCAATAACAATGCACTAAGCCTTAGTCCGGATAAATTTGAGGGCAGCTAAATGAATCCTTTTTGTCATTCCATTGTGTCCATTGTCACGTCAATTCACAATAATGCATTCAGCTGATATAAGAAAAATGCATCTTATTGTTTCAATAAAAGAAAAGTAGTTTACGGCTAATTTAGATGTTGGAACTTATCAAAATACCATTAGCTGAAAATAGCTTGTGAACATGCAATTGACATACTATTTTAACATTAATCGTTGATTATTTCAAAATGTATGCAACACAGCAACCAGTCAAAAATCAAAAGTATATGATCTTTATACAAACTCAGAAATCAAAAGGGGAAAGGCAGTGAGAAGAAAGCTTATTTCTATTGAAGGCAAAACAAAATTGGAAATTGAATTTCTTAGTCGTTGTCTGTGGAGAAATAGAAAAAATATAAAGAGAGATGCTACATTAGCAAGGCCTACGTGGCCCTGTTCGTTTAGCATTAGCAAGTATAAAAACCAATAAGACTTTATTTTATCTTACTTGGGGCTGTGGGGAAGAGGACTGGCGTAAAATATCATAAAGAAATTAAAATAGAGGTGGCGTAAGGGATAGATATATCTGTAATCCAAGTTAATGACATAGAAAAACCAGAAAAGTGCTTGTACCTGAAGTCCACTATATACTGAATCTTGTCTCTCCTTTCCGGGCAATGCAAATTTGAGGTCCACATCTATACTATCTTTAGCATCTGGAAAATTACCAAAAATAAATTTTTATTTTTTAACCATTGAGAAAGCCAAATTTGAAAACTAGCACATCCCAAGCGTATAGAATTTGCATTTGCTGAACAACTTTACAGAAGTGCTTGACTTTTTTTTTCTTGGGGTGGGGTGGAGGGCTTTATTTCAGTAAATGCATATACAAAATCTTCAGACCTTCAAAGATGTCTTGATAAGAAGGATCACAAACTACGACAATTTCCTTTACTTCAGGCATCTTTGAGAAAGTGTAAAAACTGCAAGAAATTATCACATCGTAATTTTAAAAAGTAAAGACAGAAAGACTCAAAGATTAGTTTTGACATGCTTCCTTCTTATTTTTATTTAATATCTAAGAGAGATTTGCCAGGATCTGGCTGCAGAAATTTATGTCCCAATCTCGACCAAACTGGTTTCAAGTATAAGGAATTAGTTGCCACTCACCTATAAAGTGCAATTGGTTGGCCTAGTAGTGGAAGATACTGCTTTGGCATGCTTGCCTATTGGAACCAAATAAAATAAAAGCATCATCTGGCAGATGGAAAATAACTGCAGAAGTGAAGAATATAGTACTATAAACTCATAGAAGCACAAACACAGCTAAACAGATGCATATAGGAAACAAAAGTATGTTCTACTGTGATTGCCATGTTAGTCTATGCCTGAGCCATATTCTTTCTACGAGTTAAAGAACATGGTCAACTTTCAAACTTTTGTGCTACTTGTACATTGCCACTTACAAATTGGTGTACATACACATGATGTCATGATATATGATTAGATTAGAATTTCTTCAACCAAATAATAAATAAATAAATTCTCCACTCTCTTCTTGGCACCTCATCTATCTGTAAAATATTCGGTAACTCCTTATGTACAAGTAAGCATTATTCTTATAATTAATTGAATTTGATGTGTGTAAATTGACCAATGATAATTAATAGTACCCCTGCATGATATGAAAAAGTGGCAACGTACCACAGGACTCTGTAAATATTAGGACACCAGACTCATTGGTACTCACATTCTACTACTTGAAGCTGTAACAATGCTTATTTTGCTTCTGACCTCATTTGATTTAATCATCAGCAAATCCGCGGTCATCACATTCTCCTTGTTTGGTCAGCCAACTAGACTAACAGATTGGTTATCTTGTAGATTCAACATGTCTACCACATGAAGTTGGATAGAAAGTTTAAACTTCAACATGATACGAAAATATCATTTTAAATTTCATTACAATGTGCTTTTATGTGAAATCTTCAAGCTATAAAATTTATCTGCTTCGACTCAACTGGAAAAAAAATTGAAGTAGGAATGGAGGTACTGGCATTATTTCAACTGGCAGCCAATATTGTAAAAAAATAAATAAATACTTTTCTAATGTACAAACAGAAATTCGAATATTTAAAAGTATTTACACTATCCTACATTGAACCACTTAACATAAAAGTGCAACAACAATCATGCGTATTAAAGAGGTGGAAAGATTTATACAAATCCTCTTTCTGTGTCAATTATATTCAGTTCATAGTTTCTAACAATGTGCATTCTTTTATATTACTAAAAGAGACTTACACCCATTCTTTTACCCTTTCCTCCCGCAAGCAGAACCACAGAAACACTTTTCTCTTTCACCACAAGATCAGAGCCCTGATAATCATTAAAAAGTAAACAAAAATACCAATTAGTTAAATAACCGAAATTATTCAAACACACACAGTACACGTTATATTATGGGTTTGGACAACCTGAGCAGCTTTTGCAGAGCAAGTAATTCTTGAACGAAAAAAATTGTGGGTTCTCAAGGATTTGATTTTGTTAGCATAATTCAACGGTAGTGAACGGTTATTGAACTGGTTGTTGGGGTTGGATAATGAGGGGAGGAATTTAACGGGAAATTGGGAATTGGTTCCTAATAATTGTTGACGAGAGGGAGAAATTGAAGTACTAAATTGAAGTGTAGACATCTTGTTCTTGCTTACTCTGTGCAGGTAGTCAACCACCCACAGAGAGATTGTGTGTATTTCAGATTGGTTGAAATTGCAAGTGAACAAGTTTTGGAGAATATTTTAGCCGCTCCACATGTCCCGCGAGGGGAATATTCACAGTTGGTAACAGTAATTTGCAGCTTGTTTCGCTTGTCTTTGTAGCCATTAAAAAATTGATTTTACTCTTAAAGGCATGTTTATATTTACCATGAAAAATGTGTTTTTTTCAGTCAAATTTGTATTTTTGACCATTTGACTAACATTTTTTTTCATAAAAAATATTTTCACATTTTTTATCATGTAATCATATTTTTTTTCAAAATCGAAAATAAATATTTTTTGTAAGGAGAGTGAGATTTTATTTTTCAGAAAATTCACTCTCTATTTCTCGGTCTCTCATCTATCCACTCTCTCACATCTACTCACCAATAAAAATCGGACAAATATAATATTTTTTAAATTAAAAATTAAATAAATCAAACACATTTAATCGACAAATTTCATATTCTAGACAATTAAATTATTTAGAATTTATTTTATTTGCATGCAAATTTCATACTTGCAATCAAAAGCAAGTGAAATTACATGGACAGATGAATTAAGGGTCGGTTTGATATGACTTTTGAAAAGTAAAATGACTTTTAAGACTCAAAAGTTGATTTTGAACTCGTTTGACTAAATTTATAAAAGTACTCGTAGTTAGAAGATTGTTTTTTTAAGAGAAAGTTAGTCCAATGTGATTTTCTTTAAAAGTACTTTCGGAATATGAAGTGCTTTTAAAAATTAGTTTTCAAACAAAAATTAAGATAACTTTCTCCAAAAACTCTTTTACAAAAATCAAAAGCAAAAGTAAAAAATAAAAATCATGACAAACGGGCCATAAATTATGATTGTTAGATGACGAGCAAGGATACTTTGAAGTCAACCTAGCATCAAGGAGAGTATCGTTTTAAAAATTGCAAAGATTATATAGATTTTTTCATTTGTGATTATTAAGATTTTAGTGATAGAACATATCACTAAAATTACCGTGTAAGAAAATAAAAATAATTACCATCAACCTCAACAGAAAATTCTCCCACTAGTGTGCCTGTCTTTTGAAAATTAATTGACGATGCAAAGACATGTGACTTGACTAAAGGAATTCTTCGGAGTCGTAGTGAAACCAAGTCTTATTGTTTATAGACTCCAACTCGGATGATCTATCCTTGACTAGGATGGAGTTTGTGTGAAATTGGGACTAAGTGAATGTCCAAACTCCAAACTAATTGATATTGACAGCTAAATTGTAGTTAAGGGTAAAATGTCACTCGAATTCGGAGTTAGCTAATTCCCTTCGAAATGTGTTGAGACGTCACTATTCATTGAATATTTAAAAATGAAAAGCATAGATGCATGTCATGAGAGACATCACTATTCATTGAATATTTAGAAATGAAAAGCATAGATGCGTGTCATGAGAGCGTTATCAAATGAATGCAATCTCAAAAGACAATGTTGTTAAATTTTGAAGTTGATAAAGAGTTCCTCTCGTCTGTTTTTTTGCAATTGTTTGGATTTCTAATGTCAATTAAAATTTGGGCAACTTACAAAAATACCCTTAAAATTAGGAATCTTTTGAAAAATCATATGAAAAGTTTAAAAAATATCATGTGATATTAAAAAGTGACACAATGCCACTTTAAAAGTTAAGTGTCACTTTTTTATTAAAAAAATAACATACAATCACTTTTATTCAAAAGTGATGTCACTAAAAAAAAGTGATAGAAATCGATGAGATGACTGAAAAAAAAGTGACAAACACTAAAAAAAAAGTGGCGAATTCAAAAAAGTTACACAGATTAAAAAAGTGATAAAAACTCAAAAAATTTAAAGAAAGTGACACATTAAAAAAAGTGACAAAAAATAAAAAATAAAAATTCATAATACATTTACCTGGTACTAGAGAGTCTATCTGTTTTCCCCATATTATGCTAGTTGAATGTGTAAAAGAAGAAATGAGCTCAACTGAAATCACACTTTTTAACTTAATCATAGACTTCTTTAGTTGCAAGCTTCGACACAACTGTACATCTTCAAAACAACTCCATTAAACATATCTATGTGACAATAAGTGTTCATTCTATTTCAATTACATTTCTTTTCTCGATTTTCCCCTTTTATCTATTGAAAGCTTCACTCTCTCAATTGTATAAGAGATAGATGATGGAAAGGGTATCAAAGAGGACACTGGGGAGCCCAATTCATTTACAAGATAATCAATTTTCGATTCAATTACATCCGTGGATTGGTTAAGAATGTCAGGAGAGATTTCAACATCTTTATGATTTTCTCGCATTTTAAATCAGCATTTACTAAACAATCAAATCTCTCTTTAAGTTCAACACATTTGCCTCGAAACACTATGAGAGCTCGTTCCATTTCATTTGACTTCTCCATAAAGCCCGAGCTTAACAAGAACTTAGTTTTCGTCATTCGCGCTCTTATGATCTTGTTTGTATCTGGCAGCAGCCATTTAACTCGCACTCCAAGGGCCCAATTCTTTAACAAGTTGGGGTCTTCCATGATCATTTGATAGTGCCGTTTCTTTCCAATGTTCAAGTTAGCCAATAAGTTATTAACTTTCTTGAGATAACATGAACCCAGTAGTACATGAGGGGAACGAATAATTCTCTCAATATCTTGAACAGTCATTTTAATTTCAAACAGAAAATGTTTAAACTTCTTCTTTGCATGTGTTAATCGGCTTCTTCTTGGTGTGGGTAGGTTTTTCTCTTTGATGAGTTTGGGGATTTGGACGGTTTAGGATTTTATTAACGTATTAATTACGATTTTAAAAGGTTTTACTTTTAAGTTTATTAATCTAATTGGTTGCTTTTTGTGTTGGACTAAACCCACTAAGCTCCTTTAGGGCCCAGCCCAACAAAATCTATGGCCGGTACAAGATGGGCCCATCTCTACCGTTACCATTTTGAGCTTCCATTCCAAATCCACAGCATTTCATCAAGCTAATCAGGAGAGCATCATCAATGGCGAAACCGCTGGGACACACAGGCGAGTTCTTTAGGAGACGGGACGAGTGGCGGAAGCACCCGATGATGACGAATCAGTGGCGCCACGCCACCCCCGGCCTCGGCATCGCCCTCGTCGCCTTTGGTATTTACGTTGTCGGTGAAGCTGCCTACAACAAGATCTACGCACCCAAATCGCACTCACACACTCACTCCCACTCCAATTCTGCTCCTACTTCTGCTGGTTCTTCTACTTCTGCTATTCACTAGAATTTCCCCTCTATCTACAAGGTAAGAATCGATCTTTTTGACGCGCATATGCGTATATGATGTAGTGGATTTGTGATTTATTGGTGTAGACAATTTTTTGGTAATTTGGAAATTGGATTTATATTGGTGTTTGCGTTTTTCAAATTTAAGATATGGGTATTTCTTAATTAAAATACATGTTTGCGTTAGTCTGTATCAATTGGGCACGTCTCATTTTCTGAAATTTGGGGTCCTATCAACAAAATAAGCTAACTTATTGCAAAAATTGGAATTTTGGATGTATATTGCTATAGGCTTATTTTTCTATTTTAAGAAATGGATCTTCTGTTAATATACATATTTGTGTTAGGTTGCGTCAATTGGGCATTTCTCATTTTCTGAAATTTATGCAATCAGGCTCTATTTTTAAGAAATGACATGAAATTTACATAATTGTGTTAGCAGAAACCTTTTTAGGTCTCCATTTCCTGAAATCAGGTCGCTGCCTATATAAATCTGTATTGCTATTTTATTGAGAAAATTGTGTTAACGTGCAGCAGGTTGCTAGTAATTCTAGGTATGACTTTCCATACGTGAGTGCATATGCTTCTTATTCATGTGAAGGTTTAGAATGCTTAATCAAGTTTTAATTGATTGATTAGTATACGAGTCTTTTGTGGCATGAAAGAAGGGCTTTAAAATTTTAACTAATGAAACATCAGTTTAAAATTCAGCAAAAAATCTTGCTAGTTTCAATGTTGAGTGTCCAATCTGTGCCAACAAACATAGTGTATGGGTAATAGCTAAGATATTGTTATGATTATGAACTCAAATAGCTAATTGACATTTTTATCACGTCTGCACTTGCTTGTTTCTCAGTTCATGAATAAGACTGTTGTTCTTGAATCAAAATTTAAAGCAGACATGAACCATGAGGCCTTGCCAAAGTGGAATGTTCCTAGCGTGCACATGAACTGACGTCTCTGCGCCGATGTTTATAGATGAATAGACCTTTGCTCCTTGCTCTTCATTACATTGGTTGGGGTGCTAGTGAAATCATGAGAATATTTTGTCGTTTTCTATATTTTCAAGCAAAGAAGTTACTCACTGTAGAAATTTTTTTTTTTTTTTTTTGAAAATGCACAAAACAATCACACTACTTTCTAAGGTTTGGACCCATGATCAGTGTTAGATACTTGTTTTAAACATTGGGATGACCGCCTGCACAATTAGGTCTTGGCGTTCTTGGATTTTATGTTTCCTATCCTCCAGAGAGCGAATTTTGTTCCGCATGTTCATCATTATATTCTGTATGATTTCGGGATCAATAGGGGGCAGATGTTCCCAAAAAACCGCGAAAAGACATCTTTTTTCAGTCCTTTATTAAACAATGTTTCCAGATAGGACGTAAACTTTCTTAGTGTTGTTCTGTTCTTATGAGTTCTATGTGGAGGATTTTCAGTTTTCTAGTTTGGGTATAGATTCAGCTGGTTTTACCTTTGGTGAAACTTGGCACAAAATTTTGATTACGAACAAAGTGTGGGGTATTGGAAATGTGTTAGAAACAGCTCTAGCTTGATTATAAGATGCAAGAGGGATGGTTGCGATTCATTGGTTCTGCGGAGAGGAATAGAGTCCATGACGGGGTTAAAATGGAGAGTAAAGTACGTGAAGAAAGGTCGCCGTTGATAAATAGAAGTTTATGTTTTGGGACATAAGCAGCATATTTTACTTTTTTTTTATTGATATATTACTTTCTTTAGATTTCTGAAAATTTATTCAGTTAGATTAACTTTTTACGTTCTTGATTATGCAGATGAATGCCCAGAGACAAGGATTAGGCATGATCATGTTTATTACTCTTCTCTGTTTCTCTATCAGTGTTTAATAAGTCCTAAGAGACGTGTCTTTTGCCTTCAATGAGCAGAACTCTGAATCTGTAACTAACTGAGAATAGTTGTATAATGAATGGTCTATATCTTTTACTCTTATCTCATTGTGGTTGTTTTTCTTATGTTACACTGATTATGGTACCTGTAGTTTATCAATTGAGTTTTTCTGTTAAAAATCATGATTTTCTGGTTACAACTTTGTGAATTGGGGTTTTGTAATGCCGTATGTCTAAAGAACCAAGCCGCATGTCCTGAATTAGGAATGTCAAACCGTCCTGTTGCTGGGGATTTTACCATCTCGTCCCTGTCCTGATCCCTGCTTAAGGGAAGGCCGGGGTGGCAGGTCCCTAGTTTCTTGGAAAAATACATAATTACAAAAATGTGAAGATACAATTTCGAAAGTAAGAAATTTTGAGAGAGAGAGAGGCTTTAAAAATCAGGTGGTCTAATTTGTATTCACCTAATAACAATTTTGTGACTTATTAATTAATTAAATATGTCAAAGTCACAATAATACTCAATTTATAGTCTAAGTCACAAATAACATAATATTACAATAAAAAAGACGTAAATTTTATGTCACAGTTACAAATTTAAATGTAATCACACATTTTTAAGTCATATATATTTATTGGTCACAAATTAGTTATTCTATTCATTACATTTTATTTATTGATCACAAATTATCATTTTACTGCTCACGATTAGCCAATTGGTGACAAAAGTTCTTCATCTCACCTCACTTCACCACCACTCAAATGCCACATCACCTCACCACCACCTGCATCAACAATCACCATTTGTAAATCGACCCGATTTGAAATTACAAGCAGGTGCCTATAATTTCACAAATTGCACTTGAGACCTCGCCTCCAAATTTTCACCCAAAACCTAAAATTTATTCTTTCCTTTTTTTTCTTGACGGCGTCATTGGGTGGTAACACGCAATGCGCCATCTCAGGGAGCACCACAAATCGCAACAATGTGCGTTGCTATGGCAGGGTGAAGTTGTGGTGGCGACGAATGATGATGGCATGCGACATTTATGGTCGGGTGGGTGTGAATTGTGACATGAGAATGAATAAAAGAATAGGTAGGGTGGAGTACAGGACATACCTAATTTTGAAAGAATAAAGTTAAAATCTGATTCTTGAAATGATAAGTTAAAAATTAGGGTTTTATGTAATTCCGTCTAGTTTTTTTTTTTTTTTTTTTTTTATGTTTTTCTTCATGTGAATTGTAGAGCCTAAAATGGGACTTGTACATCCTTTGTACCATTAACGAATTCTCAGAAGAAAACATGAAAAAAAAAATTGAAATATGAATCAATTACGCTATTTGTACATATACTTTGACATCCTTTTTGACAGATTGTTGATGTGGTGAGATTGTAATGGTAGGATTAAATGTGTGAAATGTGAAAGATAGTATGATGTGTGCCAAATGTAATTTCAGTAAGTCATAGTGTAAATTAAGATGTACATGTAGTAAGATTGAATAAGAATTGGTCTTAAACCAACATATCGATGTACAGAAAAAAAAAATACAAAAAAAAAAAAGTTTTACAACTATTTTTTTTTTGCCAACACTAATTCTATCAACAAGGTAGGGCTGAACAACGAAACTGTCAAACCGCAAAATCGAACCAAAACCCCTTTTTTTGAAACTAGCGGTTTGGTTCCACGTGGATCGTTAACGTTTTGATTTTGAATCGAACCAAGCCGCTTCGAAGTAGTTTGATTTAGGTTTCAATCTTTGTAAACCGTCAAATCCTTTACCAAAACAAATCTGAATAAAAATTAGTCTAAATTTTATTTAACCCAATTAAAATTTAACACATTTAATTTAAAAAGATACATACATATTAGACATAATTCAATTAAACTCAATTCAACAATTATACATCTCAATTAATTAATTAAATCATATTCAAATATCCATCAATCATTGCAACCTTGGAAATAAAACCATCAAATTAATTAAAGTGTTGAACAACTGCTGTTAAACCATATTCATCGATCCTCCATTACCATTGAGCAAACAATTAAATCTAAATTTTAATTCAAACATGCATATTTCATTTCCTTCTAGTAATAATTTTATCAAATTTTGCCTATATTCAAGTCAGATTATCCAAAATCATTTTTATTATTTATTATTTTTATGCTTTTTATTGGTAGTTATATTATTTTGTTTTAATAATTGTCGAACTTCCTTAAAGTAATTCGTTAATATTTTGATGGAGAAGAAGAATTGGATATTCGCAAAAGTCACAGTAGCTATGAATTATTGTATTTAAATTTTTTTATTAGTTATTTATGTCATTTAACTATAATCAATGAATTCATGAAATATATTTTTATGTTTATTAAAAGAATGAATCATGTATTATAATTACAAACGGATGCCATATATCGACTAAGAGTTCAAAATATTTATATCATATTGTTGCATTATAATGATTATAATTATATAACTTTAATTTGTAAAATTTTTAATAATACAATTTATGTTTTAATGTGAAATTTTAGATTAGTATTTATGGTTTAACTTATTTGATATAATTTTTTCTTTGTTGAACCGTGATTTTAAACCGAAACAAATCGAAAAAAATGGTTTGGATTGGTTTGGTTTTAAAAAAATTCCAAACCACTTTATATGGTTTGTTTTGAAAATTTGTCTCAAACCACTCAAATCGAACAATGTTCACCCCTACAACAAGATGTGCACAAAAATTTGTACAAATAGATAAATCCGATTTAAGATAATAAAAAATATTTTCTCTCTCAACAAATAAGAGAATATTGAGTGTCCCATTTTGCATATTTCAATATTTTTTATGGATCTAGAAGTCGAGTAGGTCGGTCCAAATATTTCAATACCTAAAACCACCCATTATACTTCAGATATTTTATAAATGGAACCATTCAAATCCTGTTAAATAGTTGACCAAATTCGAACCCGAACCGCCAGTTTCGATTCTACCCATAACATTTTTTATGTAATTTAATAAACATTTTCATATAGGACCTTTTAATGCATATACCAAGCACCTACTACTCGAAAATATTTGTGCAAGAGAGAAAATTCAATTAAAAAATCTTCATGAAGCAAAATAGTGGATACTAAAGACCACGAAAATAGGAAAATTTTAAAATATCAAAAGTTTATTTATATTTCAGAGTAAGTTATTTTTCTTAATAAATTTTATTCGATTCATAAGCGTGGCATGCAATTTCACTATGAGCAATGCCTAAATTCTTATACTATTAAAAAACGATCTAACTTAAAAAAAATACTAATTAGATATATAACTATATAGAATCAAGAAATCACAGTGCACATATTGATCTCTCTTTGTTTGAATAAAAAAGGAAAAAAAATATTTCAAAAGAGAACCATGAATTCAATATAACAACAGAAAAGTAAACAACAGCCGAAGCAATGAATATATCAAGTTCAATTGACAAGTATTATACAATTTCTTACCTTCTAATAAAAAAAGGGCAGCATGGCTCATTTTACTGCTTATCCACAGTGACTTTACTGTAGCTTCTTCTCTTCTAATATTATAGCTCATTTTTCTGTTTATCCACAATGATTTTATTGTAGCTACAATAGTAACCCCAGCTAGAATAGATGTGAATATTTTTTTTTTTCACTTTCTCCATTTGTTTACGCAACATTCGTACCTTTTACTTCTTCTCACACATGCTTCTCTCCCTTATCACTTCCACACAAATTACGTCCACAATAATTCTTACTATTTTTTGTATATGTATTCTGCTTCTGAATAATGGTAATATATTTTGCGTATTTGTAGGCATTAAATGACGATGGTGTTGAAGGCAAAACGCTAGAATGGACTAAGGCACAGTGAATCTGGTTCTTTCTTAATCTGAAAAATCACCTAATTTTGTATGTTTTCTTCTTTTTTTTTTTTTTTTACTCTTACCGACTAATTTTTGGTTTTTTTTTTGAGCCGCTTGTTCAGGCTTCAGATAATTTTTTTTTTTTTTTCCATATTTTGGAATTGAAAATGAAGGGAATATTAGGTCTAAAATGATTAAGTTAAGTGTTAACACCAACTCAACTGCTTCAATAACAAGACTTTTCTTAATCTTATTTTTATTTTTCACTAATCAGTTTTTTTTTTTTTTACTTTAGTTCTTTAAGTTTTCAAAGTGCTTTTGGAGAAGTATGGTCTCGACAGAGTTCTGAAAACTTGATGTGAGCACGAAGTCCGGCATATCAAAGGCAAGTCCTGGGAAAGATCTGTTGATCGTCGAAGGTGGACCGATGACGCGATCGCGAGCAAAGCGAGTGAGAGAGGCGATGTGATTGCTCGTTCAAGAAACGATTGATGAAGTAACGATCTCGGACAAGAAAGGAACAAGTTCTATGTTGGGGTCGAATGCCGAAACGGATTGGAGCAACTTGATTCAAGTAAACAAAATCAGAGGCAATACTTTGTGCCATGAGACCGCATGGCACAAACAGGCGTGCGATCACATAGCCTAATACCAAGAGTTAAGAGGGGCCAATGCTTTGTTCCATGCGACCACATTGAACTATACCACGCAATCACATAGTTGTTTTTTCGAGCCAGTTTTATTTCCTTTTCGCGAATTTTCCTTTTAGACTAGAATTCTATTATTACCATAATTTGTAATATTACGGTTGGTTGTTGCACGTTTTTGCTAGTTCTCTAGGCTAGTATAAATACTTTCTTAATTCTTCATTGTAAATTTTTTTTAACAATTATTCTAACGAGAGGTATATTGCTTTCATTCATCATTCTTTGTGAACAAATCCTGAACTTATCAAGATATTCTTGTGATGTCAAATCAATCGGGTTAGGTTTTTAATTAATACAATCAAAAGGGTCGACAACTTCGTTTATTGAATTTGTTGGTTATTTTGATTTGTTAATTCACGAATCAATCCATAAATCGAGATTTACTTTGACTTTCTTGGATTCTAAATCGATTCGTCGTAGGTTTGATAGTTTAACGTTATCCGGATTCACATCAGTTGGTATCAGAGCACAGGCTCCAAGAAAATCAAGGTTATACACTTTCTTTCTTTCTTTGGGTCTTGTTTTCATTATTTTCATTGTTCTTTGTGTTCTTTGTAATTTGAGTCTTTGATCATTTTTCCTTAATCAAAATTTCAAATTGTGTTTTTGAGTTCAATTTAATTCCAAATCAAATTTCGTTTTCTTTGTCAGATTCGTAGTTGAATTTTCGAGTAAAAAAAAAGATCGAAATTTTCGAATTTTAGTGAAAAAAAATTCACAAGTAAAAATAAAAATAAAAAAAAAAAAAAATATATATATATATAAATTTTATAGTTTCTACTTATTCAATTCAAGAACCACTTTTTTTTTTCTTTTTTAATTCAAAACACCTTCCAAATTATCCAATTCAATTACTTGTCTTGAGTTTTTAAGAGTTTCAAAATCTTTCATAAATCCCGGTTTAAATCCTTCAAGAATAATTCCGGGTTGAGTTCTATTTTGTCATTCGAAGCACTTGGGTGGAAGTTTTGAGTGAAAAAAGGCAGAGTGGTGAGTACAATAGAGGGGGAAAAAACCTAATTTGAGTGATGCACAAGAGAAAATCTTTGTGAGGCAGAAAATTTAGTATCTTTAGGATGTCTAATAAAAAAGCAACAACACCAGCACGAAACAACAACAATTAGGCCAGCATGTCGGAAGAGATGATTCTTATATTTGAACGGTTGTTTGAGGATGTCAATGATAAGTTG
The DNA here is from genome assembly GCA_019395295.1 of Osmanthus fragrans. Classification (NCBI taxonomy): domain Eukaryota; kingdom Viridiplantae; phylum Streptophyta; class Magnoliopsida; order Lamiales; family Oleaceae; genus Osmanthus; species Osmanthus fragrans. The sequence continues at coordinate 296,882 of JAEDXY010000039.1, read as the reverse complement.
GATAGACAGGATACAAAGCTTGCTATTTTGTGTAGGGGAGTTCCAAACGCAAGGAGGCAGATTCGACGGGAATATAGGCTGGAGAATATAGATGAATTTGATGACGTGAGTGGAAGAGGAGATGATAATAGATGTTGAAATGGGTAGGATGAGAAATAGAGAAGCTAGGCTTGAACGAAGTAGTAGGAACTTGGTTGGAGACAAGTTCGATAGTAACATGTGCAACATCAAAATGTCCATTCCGACATTTAAGGGAAGGAGTGATCTGGAGGCATATTTGGAATGGGAGAAGAAGGTTGAATTGATTTTTGACTGCCACAATTATTTGGAGGAAAAAAAGGTAAAGATAGCAGTCCTTAAATTCACTAACTATGCTATCACCTGGTGGGATCAAGTGGTTACATTCAGGATAAGAAATAGGGAGAGACCGATCAACACATGGGAAGACTTGAAAGCTATTGTACGGAAGAGGTTTGTACCTAATCACTATTACCGAGAGCTTCATAAAAAACTACAAAGCCTCTACCAAGGGACGAAGAGTGTGGAGGATTATCACAAAGAGATGGAGTTGCTAATGATTAGGACATATGTACATAAGGATCGGGAGGCTACCATGACCCAGTTTTTGAATGGATTAAATAGGGAGATAACTAATGTGGTCGAATTGCAATACTATGTGGAGTTGGAAGACATTCTACACATGGCTATGAAAGTAGAATGACAATTGAGGAGGAATGGGACAACAAGGTATTCTTTGGGTTCTAACACAACTTTGAAACCAATGTGGGATAACAACAAGATAGATGGGGCTGGTCCTAAGGTTAAAACTGAATTGCCAAGGAAAAAGGAAGAAAATGCTAGCAAGAAATTGGAGTCATAGCCGTCGAGGAACCGAGACATCAAATGCTTTAGGTGTTTGGGAACTGGGCACATCGCTTCTTAATCTCCAAATAAAGAGCGATGATCTTGCGGGATAGTGGAGAAGTGGATAGTGCAAGTGATAGTGATTATGAAGACATGTTGGATTTGGAGGATATTAGTAATGAAGACCGAGTGGAATACTTTGTAGGCGAGTTGATGGTCACGAGGCGAGCTCTCAACACTCAAATCAAGGCTGATGACTTGGAGTTACAAAGGGAAAATATCTTCCATACACATTGTTACATCAATAATAAGGTATGTAGTTTGATAGTTGACAGTGGGAGTTGTACTAACGTAGCTAGCACTAATCTTGCGGAGAAATTATGATTAATGATGCTTAAACACACTAAACCTTATAAGTTGCAATGACTAAATGAATATAGGGAAGTCAAGGTGAATAAGAGGGTGTTAATCAACTTTTCAATTGGAAGTTATAAAGACGAAGTGATGTGTGATGTAGTATCTATGCATGCGGGTCATATCTTGTTGGGGAGATCGTGTCAATATGATAGAAAAGTGATACATGATGGGTATAAGAATAGATACAGCTTTGTTAAAGTGGAAAAGTCTATTACGGTTGCACCATTAACACCGACACAAGTATATGATGACCAATTTAAATTGAAAAATGAGAAAGAAAAGAGAAAGAGAGAGTTAGAAGAAAAGAGAGAAAAGATTAGGCAAAAGAGCAAAAGAGAGAACAACGAGATGACAAACAAGAGAGAAAATAGTGAGGTGGCTAAACGAGAGAAAAAGAGAGAGGAGCCACATGAGAGAAAAGAAGAGTCTTTCAAGAGAAGAGAAAAGCCAGAGGTCAATTTGTTTGCTAAAGGTAGTGAGTTGAAAAAAACAATTGTGGAGAGGCAACAAATGATTCTTTTGGTATACAAGGAGTCATTCTTCAATTTTGAGGAAACTAACACATCCCTCCATAGTTTAACTATTTCTTTATTGTAGGAATTCGACGATATATTCCCGAAAGACATGCCAAATGGGTTACCACCTATTCGAGGCATTGAACACCATATTGATTTTGTACTTGGCACAGTCATTCCAAATCAACTAGCTTATCGAAGCAATCTTGAGGAGACAAAGGAGCTGCAGAGGCAAGTGAAGGACTTGATGAACAAGGGGCATGTAAGGGAGAGCATGAGTCCATGTGTTGTGCCCCGTGCTACTTGTGCCAAAGAATGATGGATGATGGATGATGGATGATGTGTGTAGATTGTAGAACCATCAACAATATAACGGTAAAGTATCATCACCCTATTCCTAGGTTAGATGCTATGCTAGACGAACTATTTGGTGCATGTATATTTAGTAAAATTGATCTTAAGAGTAGTTACCATCAAATACGAATAAGAGATAGAGATGAATGAAAAACAATATTTAAGACTAAGTATAGCTTGTATGAATGGTTGGTTATGCCGTTTGGACCCACTAATGCACCGACCACGTTTATGCGTTTAATGAATAATGTATTACGTGCTTTTATTGGTAAATTTGTGGTGGTGTATTTTGATGACATTTTAATCTATAGCAAGAACCTTAACAAACACATTGGATATTTAATATGTGTGCTTGTAGCCCTAAGGAAAGAACAATTGTATACTAACGTTAAAAAGTGCACATTTTGCATGGATATAGTCGTATTCCTAAGATTTGGGGTTAGTGCTAAAGGGGTTGAAGTAGATGAGGAAAAGATAAAAGCTATTAAAGAATGACCAACACCTAAGACTATAACCGAGGTTAGGAGTTTCCATGGGTTGGCTAATTGTTATAGGTGATTTGTGAAAGATTTTAGCACAATTACCATACCACTCACTGAAAATTGTAAAGAAAAGTGTGGGTTTTAAATAGGGAAACAAACAAGAGCATGCATTCAATACTATTAAGGATAGGTTGTGTTAATCACCGATTTTAGCACTACCTAACTTTGACAAGACATTCGAGATTGAGTATGATGCATCAGGTATAGGCATTGGAGCAGTTTGATGTAGGATAAAAGACCAATTGCATACTTTAGCGAGAAGCTAAACGGGGCAGTGCTGAACTATCCCACATATGACAATGAACTTTATGCGATTGTTCGAGCTTTGGAGACATGGCAACATTACCTATTGCCGAAGGAGTTTGTGATTCACACTGATCATAAGTCATTGAAACATTTGCGGGGACAAGATAAGTTGAACAAAAGACGTGCGAGATAGGTGGAATTTATAGAGATATTTCCCTATGTCATCCGATATAAACAAGGTAAGAAGAATGTAGTGGTGGATGCATTGTCTTGAAGGTATGTGCTTCTCTTTAAGTGCAAAATTACTTGATTTTGAGTACATTAAGGACATGTATGTGAATGACTTGAATTTTTTCGGCATATATGAATCATGTAATAAAGGGGCGATGGATAAATTCTTTAAGCATGAAAGATATTTGTTTTGGAAAAATAAATTATGTGTCCCTAATTGCTCTATGTGAGAATTGTTGGGCAAGGAAGCACGTAGTTGGGGTTTAATAGAACACTTTGGGGCTGCAAAGACGTTGGAAATGTTAGGTGAATATTTTTATTGGCCTAAAATGAGGAGTGATGTAGAACGGATTTGTGAATGATGCATAACTTGTAAACAAGCTAAGTTTAAGGTACTATCCCACGGGTTGTATACACCTTTACCCGTTCCTAGTGAACATTGGGTTAATATTTTCATGGATTTTGTGTTAGGTTTGCCTAGGACTAAAAAAGGTCGTGATTCAATATTTGTAGTGGTCGATAGGTCTAGCAAGATGGCATACTTCATTCTATATCATAAAATCGACGATGCCACTAACATTGCTGACTTGTTTTTTTAAAGAAATAGTACGTTTACACGGGGTCCCTAAGGGTATAGTATCTGATAGAGATGTTAAGTTTCTTAGTTACTTTTGGCGGGTTTTGTGGGATAAGTTGGCACAAAGTTGTTGTTTTCTACTACTTGTCACCCACAAGCCTATGGACAAACCGAAGTGGTCAATCGAACTATGATTCAATTGTTGCGTACTGTGGTTAACAAAAATCTGAAAAGTTGGGAAGAATGCTTACCTTTCATAGAATTTGCATATAATATGGTTATACACTCTACTACTTTTCATTCATCTTTTGAAATTGTTTATGATTTTAATCTATTGACGCCGTTGGATATAATTTCTTTATCTGTGAATGAACGAGGTAGTTTAGATGTGAAGAAGAAAGCAGAGCTGGTAAAGTTACTCCGTGAAAAGGTAAGGATGCAGATTGAAAAGAAGAATAAACACTATGCATCGCAGGCAAATAAGGGACGAAAGAGCGTTACATTTGAACCCGGTGATTGGGTTTGGGTGCATTTAAGAAAGGAACCATTTCCAGAGCAGAGAAAATCAAAGTTGCAACCAAGAGGAGACGGACCGTTTCAAGCGCTTGAAAAGATTCATGACAATGCTTACAAGCTTGACCTTCCAGGTGAGTATAATGTTTCTGCTACATTTAATGTGTCTAATCTTTCTCTCTTTGATGTAGGTACAAATTCTAAGTCGAATCCTTTTGAAGAGGGAGGGGATGATGTGAGCACGAAGTTGAGCATATCAAAGGCAAGTTCCGGGAAAGATCCGTTGATCATCGAAGGCGGACTGATGACGCAATCGCGAGTGAAAGAGGTGATGGGATTGCTCGTTCAAGAAATGATTAATGAAGTGACGATCTTTGACAAGAAATGAACAAGTTCTATGTTGTGGTCGAATGCCGAAACGGGTTGGAGCAACTTGATTCAAGTAGACAAAATCGGAGGCAACACTTTGTGCCATGCGGTAGCGTGCGGTCGCACAGCCTAATACCGAGAGTTAAGAGGGGCCAACGCTTTGTTCCATGCGCCGCATTGAACTACACCATGCGACCGCAATGTTTTTTTTCGAGCCAGTTTTATTTCTTTTTCGCGAATTTTCCTTTTTGGATTAGAATTCTATTATTACCATAATTTGTAATATTATGGTTGATTGTTGCACGCTTTTGCTAGTTCTTTATGCTAGTATAAATGCTTTCTTTATTCTTCATTGTAAAAAAAACTTTTGACAATTATTCTAACGAGAGGCATATTGCTTTCATTCATCGTTCTTCGTGAACAAATCCTGAACTTATCAAGATATTCTTGTGACATTCAAATCAATGGGGTTATGTTCTTAATTAATACAATTAAAAGGGTCTACAACTTTATTTATTGAATTTGTTGATTATTTTGATTCGTTAATTCACGAATCAATCCATAAACCGAGATTTACTTTGGCTTTCTTGGGTTCTAAATCAATTCGTCGTGGGTTTGTTAGTTTAACGCTATATGGGTTCACATCAAAACTCCTATTACTGAGGTTTTTCCTTGCCTTAAAACTTATAAATTGTTTTAGTTGTGTTTGTGATAATTTTCATACTCAACCAGTTTATGTATTACATGACGAATTTACTGAAATTAGAGTTAGTGTAGCTTACCATGGTCTCAAACCTGTGATTTTCATGACTTTTAACTTCTCTATGTAGGTGAGAATTCTTTCTTTGGGCTATGTTTAACCATATAGAAATGAAATCTAGTTTATTTTATTTAGGAATATATCTATTCAATTTTGAATTGATTCTTCATAAATCAAATTTTGATGCCTCAATTGTTTGCCATTAAATGCAACCTGAATATTCTGTTGGCTAATATATTCAAGTACGTTTGATTCCATAATGATGCTCTACAAGTGTTATAATTTAGCTAGAATTTGATTATGTATTACCTCTTAAGTAGGATATTAATTTGACAAATTGTGAAAAAAATTATATGTTGGTTTGTAGGTTATTCAACAAGTTTATCTTGTGTTGCACGCTTGATTCTTGTCAAGTTAACATAACTAATTTTGATTATTTGTTATTGGTTTTTTTTTATTTTTACAGAATCTTGGTTTGATTTCCTTCACCGTAACAATTATCTTCAATTTAATTGCGTAAATAATGTTTTTTATTTTTATTTTTTACGATTCTATGGCAAATTATTAAAAATTTAGTTGATTCATTATAGGAACAAGGAACGATATAGAGAATATGAAGAAGTTGGCTATAAATGATTTGGGTTTCTTATCTCGCAAGAGGAAAGTGAGATTAGGGTGTAGGGAGAGACATAATGGGCATCCAAAATGTCGCAGCTTCGCACAGTGCGGAGCAAACCACCTTTTTTAAAAACCTTGTAGCTTAAGAAACTAATTATTATTATTATGATTTTTTTTTTCATTTAGATCATTTATCAATCATTACATTCTCAAATTAACAAACATTCTCCCATACAAAAATTTACTTAAAACTTGTGAACATATAATTAACAAGCCAAACACTTTCACCTTGCTACTGTCGAATCCATATTGAAACCATGTGAAGCAACTTCCTCGGTGGATACATAACCAAAAGAACTAAACGAATGAAAAAAATTATTCAACCATCAAAACATGTTGGATAAACGACGCACACATCCTTAGCGACGTGTTTAATTTTAGTTATTATACAATTCTGATTTTAATGAACTTTGTAATTGTCTAATTTGATGTTTTGTTCACTTGTTTTTGTTTACAGTTTGTGTTCATTTAGTTCTTGGTGCTAAAGATAATGGCCTTGGGGTCAAGTGACCTATCAAAATGCCTACTAAAGCTCTTCGCATCACTATCAGGAAGTCACCTGTTGGTGAAAGGTGATACTTCCGCCACGAGTCTAATAATATACTTCTCTTAACATGTAAAAATTCTTAATATGGGCTATTTGGCAAAATGATGTTGGAGTGTGCAAATTTTTGAATCTATGTTTTTGTTCTTTAATTGATGTGTAATCTATGTAGGTTTATCAATTACTTGGTATAAGTTATTACTATTTAATTGTGCAGATTTCTCATCCATAATGCAAGATTTCAATACGCTAACATTACCTTAAAAAGAGCACAACCCGTGTAATGTACGGGTAAAAGTCTAGTTTTTTTTTTAAAAAAAAAATCACATAAGTTTATAAACAATGCAAGAAAGTAAATTCAAAGAATAAATATTTTGATTCATCTATTTACACCACAACCTAACCTTAACTTTTTGATTCAGAAAAAACTGAAACTGTAAATAACTCAAGCTGAATTTGCTCGTATTCGTCAATGTATATTTTTATGACTTACACAATATGCTCCACTATAAAAACACATTTATTTAATGCATTTATTATAGATATTTTAAACTTTTAAAAATCCAACATTTATTTCCATTAGGCAACCAATAGCTAGTTTTATCCCCTGTTTGTCACCCAATATTTTACATTTTACCATATTATTTTTTTCAGTACTCATTTTCAACCATACATTATTATTAGAATAATATTACATGCAAACCAAAAAAAATTTCTTCTTTTTTAACTACGTATATTCTCCATCAATCTATTATTCTATAATATATTTTTCAAAATTAAAGGGCTCAAACACACCCTTATTTTAATTTATACACAGATATTCAAGTCATTTCTTAAACTGGAATATTGAGACCAATTCAAAAACTTAGCTAGGTATTGACCTGTTTAAATTAAAAATTGAAAAATAAAAGAAAATTTGGAAAAGTCAAACAAATCCCTCATTGGTCGGCAAGCCACGTGGCATATCTTTATTGGACATTTTGAAAAAAAAATAAAAAATACCCACGTTCAGCACCTATTTGCAATCTTTGTTTGAGTAGCATTATTCTTGTTCGTAACAGGACTGCAAAGTTAACTATTTTGTTAGATTTTAGCTAAACCATGGTCAACTTGAACCTTAACCAAAGTTAGTTGTTGCACATTAAATGATAAAATTACAAAGGTACCCTCCGCGAAATGCCATGAAATTTTTATTTCTTCATTTTTCCTTCGTGTATAGATGGTTACTTTTGAACCGGAAAAAGACCCTCCAAAAGTAGCCAGACAACATTTTAGATAGAAATGCCCCCAACAAATTTAATCACATTTTTTTAGTATTCTAAAAAGGGTGCCTAGGAATGAAACGGGTGCAAAATGCCTCACCTCGCGTTTTCCCCCCCGCCCCTAGTCACTTTTTTTACGTTTTACGCTTTTTATGTTTTGTTTTTGTTTTTGTTTTTTTACTTTTTTAAATTATTAAATGCTTTTTAGTTTGATTTAAAATTTTAAAAAATAATATTAAATTAACATTGTTTTTTTTTTTTTTTGTATATCCTTGATATCAAAAGATCGATAAGTATCTTTTTAGAACAACTATTAGAAACTCAAGTAATAATTACTAAATGTGCATAAATCAAGCTGTGTAATAAAATTTGTGAGATTGTTGTCGTAATAACATTCTCGAAATTGCATAAATTTGATATATTCTACATAGATGATTGTCGTAGCCTATTGTTGAGACTCGTGAACTCGTACAAGACATGAATGCACTAACCTTTCACGAGAGTAACTCTCCCCCTATTAACAAAACATATAATTTTGTAATAAAAGGCGAAAACAGTCATAACATAATATGAAAATTGAAATAAAAAGAATACGTATTTATATTACTTTACCCTTTTAATGTGGCAATTATGTTTATTGGCCATTGTAAAACGTCACAATTATACCCCTATCGTATTAGAATTTCGTCTTGGGGTGGGATTGTCGAATTAAAGAGTACTCTCCCAACATTGCTAACAAAACAGTAATAACATAATATGAAAAATGAAATCAAAAGAATACGTATTTATATTAATTTACATTTTAACGTGGCAATTATGTTTATTGGCAATTGCAAAATGCCCCGTTATACCCCTATCATATTAGAATTTCGTCTTAGGTGGGATTGTCGAATTAAAGGACACTGTCTCAACGCTACTAACCGTATCGACAAAAGTTGATTTATGGTCGAAAGAAAAATGAGCAGAATCCAAAATATAAACATATATATATATATATATATATATATATATATATATATATATATATATAAGAACGAGCCAAGTGTTTATCAGGTATGTACATGACATATAGTACTTGCTTTGTTATTACTATTATAATTCAAAAATTATTAATACATTTTGTACCAACAAAAAGAAAGAAATGTTTTACACAATAACTTCACCTGCTTTGGCATCTCCATCAACCTTTGAATATATATATTTTTTTTTCTTTTTTTGGTAATTAACCCATGAAAAGTTGCATTGCAAGTTTTCTTAAAAATGAATATATATTCATATTGGCATGCATGTATTTACACGTTTTACTATTTCTTTAACCACCCAAATAGAACCAAGGGCTAAATCAGGCAAAACACAACATTCAACCAAAGATTACCGTCCACCCACTAGTGACCCCACTCCGCCCCGTGTGGGGAAGTTGGGGGAATATATTTCATTATATTAGTTTACTTAATTGGTAACACTTATAATTCCAATTCTCCAAGCAACAATAATAGCTTATAACAAAACAAACTGCCTAAAAGAAAGATATAATTACTTATTTCGAAAAACTATAAACTTGAAGTTACGTTCGAATCTAGGAGAACAATATGATGCGACGAATAAAACCCTTATATAAAATTGCTCCTTGCCCTTTGTTTCGGTGATCAACGATTTTGTAACGGCGAGAGGAGGTCCTGACCGATAGGAATAAAAGCTAACAACTTTTATCGTGTTTGCTCCATCATTGTAATTCTATTCGCTTTTTAAATGAAATAATATGTAAAGCTATCAGTCTTAACAAATTATACTTTCATTATAAAGCAATACTTAGCCCTGTTTGAGATGACTTAAAAAGTTTACCAAAATTTAAATTAAAGTCAACAATTAATTTTAATAATATGTTTTATGAGATTCACAACTTTTATCAATTTTTTAATTACAAATTTCATTATCATTTATCAAAATCAACTAAAAATCTGCTTTTTAGCTATACCAATTATGTGCTTAAATGTACTGTATGGCACTGGCAGGGTAACTTGAACAAAGAGTAAATTTAATAAAGTAATCTTGAACAAAGGGTAAATTTAATTTCTACACGAAAAAATAAATCATCACAATGTCGATAATTCTACATGAAATTAGCAAGAAATAAACACTGCCAAATATTTGGATGAATCACGATATCAAATGGCATTACTAGTTCAAGTCTTGCCACAAGTTTTAAAATATTTGAAGCATCAAACTAGTATGTGTATGACTTGCAGTAGAGAAAAATATATTGTCTGTTTGATTCACATTCTAATTTTTTTTACTCATTTTTAATCACATATTTTTCATCACATCAATAACTTTTCTTTCTTTTTCAACCGTATATTCACCGTCACATCACTCAAAAAAATATATTTTTTTTCCATTTTAATGTGCATCAAACAAGGTAATATGCATTATTGACTATTCAAATTTTGCTAGCAATAAGAAAAAAAAAATTCTATTAATAAAAAAATCACACGTAGGATTTACACCGCTAATAAAGCCACTTAGGCCCGGCTTAAAAAGAGGAAAAATGAGACAGACTATTCACATCATTAAAAAAAAATGAATTTTTTCCATTTTAATATGCATCAAACAATGTAATCTGCATTATTGATTATTCAAATTTTGCTAGCAATAAGGGAAAAAAAAACTTCTATTAATAAAAAAAATTGCACCTAGGATTTACACCGCTAATAAAGCCACTTAGCCCGGGTTAAAAAAGGGAAAAATGAGACAGATTGATTTGACAGCAAATGAATAGTATTTTTTGTTTTAATTTTTTTAACTGTCTAATCACGTGTCGAGTCCCACCTATTTTTGAATCTGTATGTGTAGCGTGAAATCGATTAAGATAAAAGGCATTTAGATCGAAATCAACTTAAATTTGCTACAAGTAATCTTCCACGCCAATTTAGGTATTACATTATGATGCACAATTGCAATATCAATAATTAAATTAAGTAATTAACACACAAAAGCAACAATAATAGTATGGCAAAAGAACAATTAATGATGCTTAAGAAAAGCAGAAAATTTCAATTCCCAAAGCGTTAAATCTAATATTCGCTTTCCGCGCGTGGACACAAGACGGGAAACCTGTACCCTTTCCAGGGGCAGGCTTTTCTTCCATGTCCCTCCCCATTATTACTTACTTACACCATGTGCGCACTGCGCACCCAACAAGTCTTCAAATTCTCCTCTTTGACACCATTATTCTCTGTAGTCCAACGTTTTCAGAAAAATAAATAAATAAATATTAATTTTAGAGAGAGAAATACATACACTACATATAGAGAGAGATTAGAAAAGTACTGTCGGCTTCAACCAGGCAAAGACCATCCATCTCCCATCTTTCTTCATCTTTCTCTCTCTAGAATTCTTTTTATTCTTCATAAACCCCCAAATTGTTATTGGAATATTTTTATTAGCTGAAATATTTTTGAAATTAAGCTTGGGATTTGATTTTGTGCTGCTTTTTTTAGAGGAAGAAATGGTTCAGGATAATTTTGGGGGTAAATATGGAAACGGCGTATTTCCCTAGGATTTCGGTGCTGCAAATCAAATTCGTGGTGGAGAGACAGCTGCTCTTTTGGTATGTGCCAATTTTTTTTTTTTATATTTTTAGAATTTGATTCGTTCTTGTCCAAATGGTTGTCTCCGCAAAACTATACATACTTAAAATACTTTATGACCAATATATGTGCAGAGATATATAAGGAAAACGTTGAATTTCCTAAGGATTAGATTTCCGGAGCTATAAATAATACGTTAAAGCTTTTTCGATTTTCTTTATGGTTTGGATCTATGTAAAGTGCCGGTTATTGCATTTGATCTAAGAGCTTCTGGAGTGTAAGCTGTAAATTTTTTACTAAGTTTCCTGGTTTAAGCATAAAACTTGAATTTGAGCTGTATCTTTAGGGATTTTTTTTTTTTTTTAATTTTTTTCAGTTCGGATGAAAAAAATAAAAAATTTCGGTGGATTGAAAAAGAAATTGAATTTTACTTTTATCTATTTATAAAATAATGAAACAATTGCTGAACTCGGGGAAAAAATATTCAGTAATGTATACAAAACCTCCTGTTATCTTGTCTGTTTATTTATAATCTAATAAATGAAGTTGATGTATTTACTTTTTAGGGAAATTCTTTGTTGGATTGACTAATATTTTGTTATTATTATTAAATATTTTAGTCCAGGGATTGGGTTTTAATTAGTATACAATTTATTTTGGAAGTGGGAAGAAAAATCTGGCCGATTCCACTTCACCAGGAAATGTATCCAGAATTTAGGGGTATAATGATAAGCTTTGTGTAATGGTGGAAGGGTCACGCGTTTTGGGTGATTAGTGCATAGAGAAATTGTGGATAAGACAAACTTTTTCCATTTCAGTCCATAAAGGCAAAACCTTAAGGAGCATTCAAGGGCTATACTAATTTGGGGTATAAAAAGCTATTCAGTTACATGTCTATCTTCCTTAATAGATATCTGTCAGTTGGTGATGAGTTTATCTGCTGACATCACCCATTTTCGGCAGAACGGAGATTTGCTCATTAATTGAAAGAAATTATCAAATATAGCTTTGGAACTCAGTGGATATTGAGTTGATTTTCTCATGGCACACCTTGCTGCTAATCATTTTGGCGAAGGATCTTCTCCAGGTTTGAGTTATTTCGTTTGACATCTCATAGTTACTGTGTAAATGATAAACTTAGGGGTAGTTAGTATTCCTAGGTTTTACTTCACTCAATAACTTAAACGAGTCTACTTATTTTGTGGTAGTTACGTGCATTTGACTATCTTTTTGCATGATTTTGCTTAAAGGAGTATTGCTTCTGAGACATGATTTTCCTTAAAGGAGTATTGCTTCTGAGACATTGTGTTCTCCTTTCCATTTGAGTGTACCACTCATCGACTGTGAAGTTTGGGACTCAAATTTATTATGTTAATATTTTATTTTTCAAGATTTTCACTTAATTTTCTCATGAATAGGATGAAGCTATAAACTTCTTTTTTAACTTTTCTTTTTAACCCCTGTTTGGTAGAAATTGTAATATTCATATTTTAATCTAAGTCAAAATCAACAATTTATTTTGATCACATATTTTATGGACCCACAACTTTTCAACCACACATGTCATCAACTTTTATCAAAATCTGTTAAAAATATATTTTTAATTCCCACCAAACATGGGCTTAATGTTGTTGTGTATGATGCGAAGCTGGTTTGTTTTGCTACAATCTTTATGCTGTTATAGTAATAGAAGTATATGTACTTTTGTGCCATTGCCTAATGTGACATGTCGACGCTCATAAAGCTCAGAAAGGGCTCCACACGCACCTTCTCCATTAGACTTCTTCTGCTGAACGTAATTTTGATTTGAATTGAGTTTGATTGCAAACATATGTACGAATGTAGTAAAAAAACTTTCAGAAGGCATATCTAGAAGTAAACTCATTTCATTGATTATAGAGAATAAATAGAATGCAGATGACCATGCTGGAGCAAGAGCCAGCTGCAGGATGGCAACACTAGCTTTCTAACAACTTAGTTGATACTCAGTACTCCCTACTGTAAACTTAGGAGAAGAAAATCTAACTGACATGAAGTTACTCTAAAGAAAGAAGGAACATTATTATCTGCATAAAAATTTACACATTTTTTAAACAAAAACCTACACCACTTGACATCATGCAACTGGGGGCCGTTAGCGGAGGTTGATATTGGGCCTCTGCTGGGTGCAGTCAAGGTCTAGGCTGTGATACGGCCCTCAACACCGATGCAAGTTAGCTTGTCACCCTAACTTTTGCCTCCATGAATGATTTGCAATTTATCTTGTTTATGTCTGTGTCCTGTAGTGGGTTTGCCAACAAGTATTTTAAATTCTGGTCCCCTTTATTACAGAAAAGACACGGGTGAAAGAACTTTAATAGTGTGAAAAATATGGGAACATGTTCGCAAGGACAGAGATGCTTCGAGTTTAATACGTATGCCCTAATTTGCATGATAAGAGATAGTGCTATAATAATAAACTATCCACATTTTATAATTTTGCTAACTATATGCAAGTGCACTTTCATTTGTTTACTTTCCTTGTATATAATATTTTTCTTGACTGTGTATTGCATTGTTCTATTACAGGGACCCCGAATGATGCTTTATATAAAGAACTCTGGCATGCCTGTGCTGGGCCCCTTGTTACTGTTCCACATGAAGGGGAACGAGTTTATTACTTTCCACAAGGTCACATGGAACAGGTATGGTCATATTTGTCCTCCTTCCTTTTCCCACTTTATTCTTAAAATTCTTTTGCTGTTAGATTTGTTTCATGTGTCAGTGGCTGCATATTGGATTTTGAATGTGTATGCTTCAATGTTAATGTGGACTTTGTATTCTTCCTCGTGTACAGCTAGTTTACCTCATTGTTATAATTTTTTTGTTGTTACATCTGAACGACAACTTTCCGTACTTTTTTGGTATATTTTCTTCATTTCCCTTTTTTCTGGTCTTAATGCGGATGTCTGTCTTTTTCACGTCCCTCACTTGAAGGAAGTTTCAAACCTTGAAATCCGCTGATTTTCAAATTTCTATTTATTACTTATGTTCCAAATGTACTAATTTATTTATATTGGTTTGTTGTATAGCTTGAAGCATCAACACAACAAGTATTTGACCAGCAGCTTCCTTCGTTCAACTTACCAGCTAAAATTCTTTGCAAAGTGATGTACGTTCATCTTCGGGTAAGGATCCATGAGATTTTGTCACTTTGCAGGTGGACTTTGTCTTCCTACTCTAGGAATTTCAGTTTATTTCTTCTGCACTGATTTGTTTGTTGCTGTCCGTTTGGGTTGTAGGCTGAACCGGAAACAGATGAGGTATACGCACAGATAACTCTGCTACCTGAACAGGTGAAGTCCTTTAAACTTGATAACTACCATTTTCTCTACTAACTTATGTAAATTTTAGTTTTTGTGCAAGATCTGTCATCGTGTAATTTCTAATCCAGTAATTTTATTTCTTCCCCTTCTATTTCTGCTTATATTGTTATAATTTTTGGGGGGTATCAGCAAACTGAGATCACGAGCCCAGACCCCCCTTTACCAGAACCTCAACGAAGTACTGTCCACTCATTCTGTAAGACTCTTACTGCATCTGATACAAGCACCCATGGTGGGTTCTCTGTTTTACGTAGGCATGCAGATGATTGCTTACCTCCATTAGTAAGATTCTAGTCAACTTTTGAATCCAATGCATCTATTTTCTGCTACCTTATATTTCATATTCTTCTCCTTGCTAGGTTTGACTTTTATTTCATATTCAGGATATGTCCCAGCAGCCACCATGGCAGGAATTGGCCGCCACGGATCTTCATGGTCATGAATGGCGTTTCCATCACATTTTCAGAGGTTAGAATCTGACTTGGGAAGAACTGATTGGCAAGTTATGTAAATTAAGTTGCATGTTCACTAATCATGAAGAGGAAAAGTATTTAAGAATCACATCATATAAATGCAACCCAGATTTGAGAATCACATCACATAAATGCAACCATGAATCCCTTTTTATATGATTTTGATGCATATTGACACAACTGTAGGTCAACCTAGGCGCCACTTGCTGACAACTGGATGGAGTGCCTTTGTTAGTGCCAAAAAGTTAGTTGCAGGAGATGCTTTTATTTTCTTAAGGTATGTTGATCGTGACGAGTTTCATAATTTTGTGGAGATTGCAGTCTCTTGACTTTTCTCACATTGGGGGAATATGGGTGTTTTTTTATCTTTCAAAAAAATAAATTGTGGTTCGTCTGTATTGTGGTATACTTGTATGTGTTTTTCTCACAGTAATCACATTCTTTTATTTCTCTTTGAACAGAGGAGAAAATGGGGAGCTTCGAGTTGGAGTACGTAGGCTTATGAGACAACTAAATAATATGCCGTCTTCTGTCATATCAAGTCACAGCATGCATCTAGGGGTTCTTGCTACTGCATTGCATGCTATCTCTACTGGGACCCTCTTTTCGGTTTACTATAAACCAAGGTTGTCTCCTCTTCCAATTCCTTGTCTTGATCTTTTAAAAGAAAACATGCAATATTTAGCTTTGAAATGTTTGTACATTATTGTGGTCCTAGCAAATTAATATTTCTAATTTGGCTCTGAAGCCTTGGTCAAACCAATTTTCCCTTAATTGGCATTGCTAAGAGGTGGCACAAGTGTTTATGTTTCCACTTTATGATTCTCACTGTATATGGGATCATAGTCCCGTAAAAAATTTTTGAGTCTAATTCACTAAGACAGTAACGATTCCAATAATTTGACCAAAAAAATATATATATTTGTATGTTGCCCATCCTTCGGAGAGATTATTTGTGGGAGCGGTAAGTCTAAGCCACTTCACAGTTTTTTTGTACAGTTTTCTTTTATTCTGTCTTCATATTGACAGTTTAAAAGAAGTTACTTTATCTAACTGCTACCTTTTGTTACCAGGACAAGTCGATCTGAATTCATCATAAGTGTAAACAAGTATCTTGAAGCTCAAAATCACAAGCTCTCAGTTGGGATGAGGTTTAAGATGAGATTTGAGGGTGAAGAGGTTCCAGAAAAAAGGTATTTCTATTGCTGATGATTTGGCGAACTTACTTTTCTTTGAAAGTATTTCAGAAATAATTTTTGTTGGTTAATTTACTTGTTTTGCATCTTTATACAGGTTCAGTGGGACAATTGTTGGCTTTGAGGATAATGCTTCATCTAGGTGGCCTAATTCAGAATGGAGATCTTTGAAGGTGTAAAATATACATATTTATTAACTGGTTCTATTCTGGCATGCATACAACTTTGGTTCTTCGAAGTTCCACATTCCATTGAAGTTGGAACTCGTGTGTCCTAAAATTACAGCTACCTGGCAGAAACTTCTTTAAATTTTTCATACATTTTCTGCAAAGAAGATTAAGATGCTCTATTTGCATATCTTGTGGAAATGAATCTTAAAAATAAAAAAAACAAAAAAAAACCTAACTATTGGGAGGGCTTTTGGATATAAATCATCAGCACAACTTGCTCATTGATTCATTGTGCTCATGCAGGTTCAATGGGATGAACCTGCCTCAGTTTTGCGTCCAGATAAAGTTTCACCATGGGAGATAGAACCACTTGTTGCAACAACTCCAAACTCCCAGCCCCCACAAAGGAATAAGCGGGCACGACCCCCCATTTTGCCTTCGTCAGTGCAAGATCTTTCTTCGCTTGGTACAACTCTTTCTTGGGTAATATTTAGAGAATATCCTGGTGACACTTTTTGATAAAAAATTCTTTGATTCTCATAGGTATGTGGAAATCGCCAGTGGACTCTTCTTCAGCATTCCCCTGTTGCGATCCATCACATGGACGAGACGTCCATCAATCTCCTAGATTTAGTTCTGGTACCAGAGTCAGCAATCTGAGTTACAACGAGATCATCCATCCAGTTTCTAACAATTTGATGTGCCAGTCTAATCAAGTAGAAAATGCTGCAGAGTCATTTACACCAGTTAGTGAAAAGAGACAGGCCAATGGCTGCAGGCTTTTTGGGATTGAGCTGCTTGACAATTCAACAGTTGAAGACACTGCACTGGCAGTTGTGTCTGGAGTTGCGAAAGAGGATTCTCAAATTCCAGCCTTAGGTGCTGAATCTGAAAAAAATTCTGAGCCATCAAACCATAATCCATCTGATGTTCCTTTAGAAAGTTTTGAGCCTGAAAAGTCATGCATAAGATCTCCCCACGAGCCACAAAGCAGGCAAATTCGAAGCTGCACCAAGGTACTTTGGCCTTAGTTCAAACTGCTTTATTGGATGCAAAAAATTAGAGGCTCCAATGATCTATGAGCTACTCTTTGTTAATCAAAATTTAGTAGTAACCTTTAATGAGATATTCATATATGCTATAAACATTTGAACTTTCTAATGCATTTTCTTGTCAATCATGCTCGTGTGTTAGATGGTATAGAAATTCATAATTCTGCAAATTCACATTATATTTTGTATGGTGACATCTTTGGATTGTTACTGGTTTGAATGTTTTGGACATTTATGCAACAGCTTATTTGCATTTTTTTTTTCTTTCCTGGAAAAGGAAGCATTTCATCTCAAGTTTCTTTTTACTGAATTGTTGACACAATGCGTATTAATTCCTTTAGGTTCATATGCAAGGCATTGCGATTGGGAGGGCAGTTGATCTGACCAAGTTTGATGGCTATGATGATCTTCTCAAGAAATTTGAAACGATGTTTGAGATTGAAGGGGAACTCTGTGGGTCGAGAAAGAAATGGCAGGTTGTCTACACAGATGATGAGCATGACATGATGATGGTTGGAGATGATCCATGGCAGTTAAGTCAATTCTCTGAATGTTTTTTCATACCCCTCTCCTAAATGTTTTGCAGCTTTCCTGCTACTGTATTTCTTCAGACTTTAGGAGTGGGGTACCTGCGCCTGCACACTTGTATATATAGAAAATAAATAGTTGAGCAGTAGATTATAGTGCCTTAAAATCATGGGGGTTGTTATATAGCCCCTTTTTGGTTTTGATAAAAAAAACAGTTAAGTAGATTTTGGTAAAAGTTGATTAAAAGTGTGGTAAGTTGACAAAACTTGTGGGTCCCATGAAATGTGTAAATGAAAATGAGTTTGGGAAAAAAAACGAATTTTAAAGAAATGGAGGCCAAACAGGGAGAGTGAAATTTTGTGAAATTTCATGTATTTCATGTTTTCATTGATGAATTCTGAAAGTTACTATACCAAAATATAACCAAAGAAAACCTATCAATTTCCTAGCACTTCTCCTCTAATTATGCTCTAACATCTCTCTCCTACGATTATGCTAATTAGGTCAACTATACAACAAAGGAACACCTTATGCCCGAACATCTCCTATAATTATGCTAATGAGATCAACTATGCAATAAATGAATACGATTAATTATAGCTATTTTACAGGGTCATATTATGGTTTGCAGTTAAAGATATGCATTGTGTTTCTCAGCTGTGCTAATATTATTTTTTGTTGAACTCTTTCATCTAACAACTTAAGTAGTTAAGTAGGGGAAGTGTATTTATTTAAAGTTAATCTTTGACGCGTTCCCTCAGGTGCAGTCTGGTTTCAATTTGTTTTATCAACACAGAGTACAATTTTCATATATGGGTTATGGGTGTTGGCGAGACTTGAACTTGGACATCTGCCTTCTAACACGATGCTAAACCACCTTATCTAAAGCTTATGCACTATTAAAAAAGGGATGTACTTATTTATTTGAATTTATTCTTCGACATTTATATTTACATGATTTTGGTAATGTATCCAGCGAATTCTGCACCATGGTGAGGAAAATTTACATCTATACGACTGAGGAAGCCAAGAAGCTTTCACCCAAGATAAAGCTTCCCCTCCCTGAAGTGAAACCTGGCAAGCTGGTTCCTGATGCTGCCATCAGCTCTGAAGAACAATCCTCGACTTTGGGGTCCGACTACTGATGCCTGCTGTCCGTCTTTAGCTACAATAAAATTAAAAATGTTCAAGAAAAAATCAAGAGAAATGGAAGACGAAGCTGAAATGACTTAAAATTTTATTTAGCAGCCAGTTAAGGTATGCATGAGATGGTGAAGAGTATGCTGGTGAGACAACTGGACGGTTTTTTCTTTCTCGTATATTTACTAGGGACAGTGGTGCTGTAAGGATTTAGGATTGCTTCATAGTATTAGTTTGTTATATTTGTTTGTCAAGGGAATCTCTTGATGCTTGCTCGATTGGATGACTTATATAGCTTGAAGAAATCTGTAATGAGAAGGATACTCTCACTTGGTTTATATTTTATGTGCTGCAAGTTTATTGGCATGTCCCCGAAATGGCTTCTGTATATAAATATGTATTTCTTTTGGTATTCCCTTGTGTTATTTCGTGCACTTTCTTTTTTCCTTGCACGGTGAGTTTTGATTAGAGGGGTTTGCTATTCGTCCAGGGACACATGGGCCCTGGACAAACTGGGGGCACATGTGGCAGGTTCCCAGCCAATATGGGCACCGCATGCGCCCCCGGAGTGACATTGCCCATGTCACTGTAGCGAAACCCTTGATTGAATTGGCCGTACTTTCGACTCCCTATAGGTCTAGCCACTTTCTTCTATAATTGTGCTTTACTATTATTGATTGTGAGAGTTCAATGTCGTTCAAATTTTTGAAGCGGTTAATACTTTTGGAGTTACGAAGTATATGGATAAAAATGATTTGATTGAGTAGCCGAACACTGGATAATTGTTTTACAGGACGCTACACAGCGCGATTATCTGAAATGGGTTTTGTCCTTTGTGAGTCAATAGGCTTTGTATCTTTCTCATCCGGGATAGACCTTGAAAAGGAAAGAGTTGCAAAATTGGAAAGATTAGCACAAAGGAGCGTTGACTTGATCTTTACAGGCTAGTCACCTTCGCATATATATATATATATATATAGTTTTTACTAGGGTGGTGACGTCCTACCCTTAAATTTCAGTTAATTACCAACCCTTTGAATTTGCTATGGAGTTGACATGGTTGACTAGATGTCTAGTTCTTCATCAAAAGTCGAAGACGCTCGGGTGGAGATGACATGGTTGATTAGAATCTAGTTTTTTCTCAAAAGTTGAACACTTGGGTGGAGTTGCCATGTTTGACTAGAACATAGTTCTCTCTCGAAAGTCGAAGAAGGACACGAGTACAAAGGTTTTGTGACATGATAGTCACCTACTCATAAATATTATTGTATTGGTCATTATGTTTGATATTAGATATCATCAATAATTATCGACAATGGTCAACAAGGTGAATGCTACTCAATAGGTACTCTACGTGGAGTATCCCATGCTAGGTTGTTTACCACTACAAGCCTCTCTACTTGCATGCTAGGCCGTCTGCTGCTAGGAGACCTGATAAGTGCGCTTTTGCACATTTATTAGACACTTTTTGGGATTTAATTGTTGATAAATTTGAGTGTATTTCTACCCATAATTGTGTACTCTTTGTATTTATAGGTCAAAACCCTGAATTGGAATGAAACGGAGGCAAAACGAGTGAAAAAAGACTTCAATTGCACAAAAATGTGAAGTTGAGGACTGAAATGCACTTGACCAAAAGATGGAGGGCTTTGACTGTAATTTGGTAGGGGCTTAAATGAAAGAAAGTTCAAAATATAGGACCAAATTGTACTAATTCAAAGTTGAGGGATGAAATCGCGCAAAGACAGAACGTTCAAGGACCTGGGCTGCAAATATAAAAAAATCTATGCGACCGCATGGATTGATCCGGAACGTCGAACCATTATTTTGGTTTGCCTATGCGACAGCATGAGTTATAATCATGCGATCGCATAGTTGTTCAAATTTAAGTCGATTTTATTTTTTTTTTCCCGATTTTTTTGGTCAACTTTGGGATTATTTTTGGGTTGTTTATTAGTTTATATTTTGAGATATTTATTTTGTTTCTAAATAATATTTCAAAATATCTATTTTATATTATAAACAAATCAAAATATCTAAAATATCTTATTTATATTATATTATATTAAATATCCTAATATCTAGCTATAAACACACAAAAAATCTCTCTCAATCCAATTCTCTCCCTCACTCTCGTTTTTGCTCTCTTTTCTTTTTCTTTTCTTGCTTTCTTTTCTTTTTCTTAGTTTTAGTTGTTGTTTCTTTGAGTTATTAGCTCATTTTGAAAAGGAAATGGAATAGAACAAGGAGATGAAATCAAAGGAACTTGGTGAAATGAGAGAAATTCAAAACTTGCACTTCAAAGGGTTGTATTTTTATCTTTGATTTTTCTTTCATTATTTACTAAGATTTGATATGTATTGTATAAGAATCTCTTTATTTATCACTTTTATAAAATGAGTTAAATATATTTGTATTGGAATTTATGTAGTATCTTAACCTTACTTTCATTAATATTGATATATGTTGTTAAAAATGCATTTGTTATCAAAATAATAGTCTTTTGATTATTAGGTTGAAATTAAAATATTTATCTGACAATTAAATGTTGTAGTTCGTTAATTTGTATAGTTATTTATCTGACAATTAAATAGATGTACTGATTAGGCCGAAATAATTATTACCATAGGTTTGTATAGTTTTGACTATACGCGTTTAGATGATCTAGAGATAGACATCTACCATATGTGACCCGTTGAGTATTTTCACAGCAATTTAATGCAATTGATTAATTTTGTATCGACATAGAAATATGTGGTATAATTTAATCAATTAGGGTTAATATCGCCCGAAAGAGTATATTAATTTAAAATTGAAAAATCGGGTCTAACTATTAATTTTGGTAATTTGCATGTATGTCACCGAATTGATGTTAATGAAATAAATGTTAAGTGAAATCATAAATTCCAACCACTTTTAAATCAAATATTCAACTACTTTTTAATTTGTTAGTTTAATTTTTTCGCAATTAGGTTTAGTTTTAATTAAATCTTTTAATGTGTGTGTGTCTGTGTCGTTGTTAGAATTAAAATCGATTAGAGTGCGTAATTGAAAGTATACATTCCCTGTGGGATCGATATTCGGACTCAAAACGTCAACTATATTACTTGTTCACGATCCGTGCGCTTGTGGTACATTTTTCAGCGAATAAGACCCTCTACGTTCACACTGGGCTGTCGACCACTATGAGACCCTCTACATTCATGCTAGGCCGTCTGTTGTTATGAGGTCATCTACGTCTATGCTGGAGTTTCAACCAACCACTATAAGGCCCTCTACATTCATACTAGGTCGTCTATTATTATGAGGTCATCTACCACTACGAGGCCAACACTCAGAACGTGTGGGGCAATGAGAGGTGCTACGTAAGACACGTGGCACGATAACTACCCAACAATTAAATGGTTTAAAACATATATAAATACCCCTAAGATAAGACAATATGGGTACATCTTTAAATACCCCTAAGATAAGACACTATAGGTATAGAAAATTTTGACTATCTGAATACACATTCTATCTTTTCTTCCTAAGTCTATGTTCCTAAATCATTTATTAATTCTTCCGCCAGAGGTACAACGAGGGAGAAAGCCCCAACCTCATTTCATAGTAACATTTGTTTACCGGAGTAGCAGAAACACTTTAACCGTCAGGAGGGTATGAAGGTTTGTTTCATAACTATTTCATTGGTGTCGTCTATAGGAAACATTGAACACAAAAGTGATGTCAAAAAGACGAACTAGGAGTGATACGTGCTTGGTCGAGAACATGACATAGATAGAGTTGGAGTTCGTCGCAAAGGGTCATGATTCGCCGCCTCCCCAATATGTAACACATGGCTAATTCAATATTCTGGAGACTCAGTTGGCAGCCATGATGACCCTCTTACGAAGTTAATAACGGAGAGTCATAGTCCCACCATAGAACCCGTCGAAGGTTGCGGTTCCACAGATTCCATGTCCCATGGTAGACTTGGAATGAAAGATGGAGAAAATGATGGCCTGGAATATAGACAATTCATTATGTAAGAAGAAAGACAGACGCACACAAATGGTTTTGGAAGAAAACCCGTTTGCACCCGAGATCATGGCAGTCTCAAACAGCCTATGATAGAGGCATATGAAGGAGTCACAAAGGATCCACCTGACCACATACGGACCTTTGTTGATTTGATGAGACTCTGTGTAGTCTCTGACACAGTAATGTGCCGGTCTTTTCCCTCGACACTAAGGAGAGAAACCAAAGACTGGGTAGCCACTTTGACACCCTGGTCTATTAAAACATTTGATGAGTTCTCTAGGAGTTTTGTAGTTTACTTCTAAAATAGCAAGAGGAAAAGTAAAACAGCCATTTGGTTGATGCAAGTTGTACAAGAGAAAGATAAACATTTGCAAGTATACTTGGCTAGGTTTAGCAAGGCAACACTTTTCAAATGTTTGCAATAGTAACCGCATTGATAAATGGTATGCAGAACTAAGCTTTTAAGATGTAACTCTCCAAAAATCCCCCAAAATCAATGCATGAATTGCTGAAGAAGCGAGACAAGTATGTTGACGCCGAGTAGACAGAGAAGGTCACAAAAAATCTCAGAGAAATATAGGAGCCAGAAAGTCACAAGCGAACATTAATTGATGAAAGAAAACCTACTGACAGAAATAAGCCAAAAAATGAGCGCATGAACAATGGGTACGCTCAGGATTGGTTGACTAGGAAAAGTTGAGAGTAGGTTAAGGCCTTCAATCTTTTGAACACTTCGCACGCAAAGTTGTTGATAGAGATACGAGACATGAAAGAACTCGAATGGCCAAAGCCGATGCTGATGTCTTCCAGCAAAAGAAATTAAAACAAGTATTGTAATTTCCATAAGGATCATGGACATGATACTGAAAATTGCATGCGGCTTAAGGAGAAAATTGATTGTCTTCTAATATGGAGGCTCTTAACCAAGTATGTGAGAAATGACAGAGGTAATTGTTCGCTGAAAAATGTACCGCAAGCGCATGGATCGTGAACAAGTAATATAGTGGACTTTTTGAGTTCGAATATTGATCTCACGAGGAATGTTACTTTGAAGTTACGTACTCTAATTGATTTTAGTTCTAACAACAGCTGACACACACACACACAAAATTAATATTGAAATTAAATTATAAACTAATAACTATAAAACTAAACTAACAAACTAAAAAGATAGTTGAATCTTTGATTTAAAAGTGGTTGTAATTTATGATTTCACTTAACCTTTATTTCATTAACATCAATTCAATGACACACATGCAAATTACCAAAATACATAGTTAGACCCGATTTTTCAATTTTAAATTAATATCTTTTTTTGAGCGATATTAACCCTAATTAATTAAATTATATCACATATTTTTATGTCGATACAAAATTAATCGATTGCATTAAATTGCTATGAAAATACTCAACGGGTCACATAGGGTAGATGTCTATCTCTAGATCATCTAAACGCGTATAGTCGGAACCATACAAACATATGGTATTAATTATTTCGGCCTAATCAGTACGGCTATTTAATTGTCAGATAAATAATTGTACAAATTAACGAACTACAATATTTAATTGTCACATAAATATTGTAATTTCAACCTAATAATCAATACACTATTATTTTGATAACAAATGCATTTCTAACAATATATATCAATATTAATGAAATTAAAGTTAAGATACTACATAAACTCCAACATACAAACTTAACTCATTTTATAAAGATAATAAGTAAGGAAATAATGTTTTCATTGCATTACAAACATGGAAAATTAATGGAAGAAAAACAAAGATGTAGATATAACCCTTTCAAGTGTAGCTTTGCCTTTCTCCAATATTTCTCCAAGTATTCATTGATCTATCTCCTTACTATTCAATTTCCTTCCAAACATGAGACAAGACAACCAAAGAAACAACTAACTAAAAGAAGAAAATGAAAGAAAATAAAGAAAAGAGAAGGAAAACTAGAGAGAAAACTCTAACTAACCTAAACTAAACTAATTCACTGTAACTTATGAGGGAGAGAGGGATATATGCAATGTTATGTGAGACACCACAAATATCCCAAAAATATCTCCATTAAACAAGTCCCAAAATATTGCCAAAGTTGACCAAAAACGCGTGGAAAGAAAATAGACCACTATTGAATTTTTACTTCTATGCGGCCGCATGGTTATAATCCATGCGGTCGCATAGGCAAACCAAAATAATGGTTTGACATCTCGGATCAATCCATGCGGTCGCATGGTTATAATCCATGCGGTCGCATGGATTTTTTAATATTTGCAGTTCATGTCCTTGAACGTTCTGTCCTTACGCGATTTCATCCACCATATTTGAATTAGTACAATTTGGTCCTCATATTTTGAACTTTCTTTCATTTAAGCCCCTACCAAATTGCGGTCAAAGCCCTCCATCTTTTGGTCAAGTGCATTTCAGTCCTCAACTTCACATTTTTGTGCAATTGAAGTCATTTTTCACTCGTTTTGCCTCCGTTTAATTCCAATTCAGGGTTTTGGCCTATAAATACAAAAAAGTACACAATTATGGGTAGAAATATACTCAAATTTATCACAATTAAATCTCAAAAAGTGTCTAATAAGTGTGCTAAAGCGCACTTATCAGCAATGAAAAAGTTAATAGTCGTCCCCCACCCAGAGCTGGAATGATAAACGTGATCATTCGCGGGATAGTAACAGGCAGAGACTCAAATCTATGCACGCTCTATTGGGGTCTGCTCTATCCAAAAAAAAGGAAGGTTCAACCAGAGTATAACTTTTGGTGAGGAAGATTTGATTGGTATAGCAAACTCTCATGATGATGTCCTAGTAGTGGTTGGCAACATAGCATATTTTGATGTTAAGAGGGTGTTGGTCGATGGCAAAAATGCAGCGAATGTTCTCACTTGGGAAACATTTTTGGGTTTGAAGATCTCTCCTGAGAAATTGAAAACGATGACCAACCCCTACAAGGTTTTGGAGGGAAACCTGTGATATCAGATGGAACTGTGGAGCTCCCGGTCACTCTAGGCACTTTTCTAACAACCATGGTGATCATGACAAGTTTTTTAATTGTCAAAACCCACATGGCCTACAATTCAATCTACAGTCGACCACTGCTAAACACGCTGGTGTTCCCTTAACTTATCAGGTTATGAAGTTTTCGACTAGGAGAGGGGTTAGGTACGTAAAGGGAGATCAACATGTATTGAAGAAATAAAGCGAAAGGTTTTCCACCAATTATGATGTTGGATGTAGAGTCCCCAAGAGGACGGATTGAGTCACTAGACATGATAGAAAAAAAATTGGTATTAGAGGGACGCGAGTTCAATATTGGGACATATTTGAAATCCCAGAAAAATGATGAATTAGCAAAATGCCTGGCAATAACTTGGACGTTTTCACATGGAATTCAGGTGATATTCCAAGGATCAAAGCAACAGTCACCCAATCATCATCTTGGTGTTCTACCACGGGTAAAGCTAGCAAAGTAGAAGAAACGAAACTTTACTCTAAAAAAGCAAGCCGCGATGAAACTTGAGGTTAAGAAATTTTTACATGCGGGTTTCATTTGAGAAGTGTAATATCTCGAGTGGTTGGAAAATGTTGTGCTTGTAAAGAAATCAAATGAAAAATGACATATGTGTGTGGACTACACCAGGTTGCACAAGGTATGTCCAAAGGACCCATATCCATTATCCCAGACAGACCACCTAGTGGCGTCAGGTCATGAAAGACTCGATTTTTTGGACATTTTCGGGTATCACCAAATTTCAATGGTTGAGCAGGATCGGGAAAAGACGTCTTTTATCACTAACTTCAGAACGTATTGCTACATAGCCATGCTATTTGATTTGAAAAATGTCGGGGCAACTTATCAGAGGATGGTGAATAGAGTCTTTCGTGGATTGATTGGGGTGTTATAGAGGTCTATGTTGATGACATGGTGGTCAAAAGTGTCAAGGCTAATGCCCAAATGGCTTGCTTGCAGAATGTGTTTGACGTCACCTGATAGAATAGATTGAAGTTCAACCCTGATAATGTGTTTTCGGTACCATTGGCAGGAAGTTTCTAGGTATCATGGTCACGCAGAGAGACATTGAAGTAAACCTAGATAAGATTTAGGCGATTCTAGAGATGAAAAGCCCTACCAGTAAGAAATAGGTTCAAATAGGATGGGTAACAACGTTGAATCGTTTCATGAGTCGAGCAGTAAACAAATGTTACCACTTCTTCAAGGCCATTAGGGGCTCTACCAATTTTGAATGGACCCAGGAGTGCGTAAAATTCAGCAACTACCAATTTTGACTAGTCCATGCCCCGGGAAAGTGTTATGTCTCTACGTGGTAGTTTCACCATAGGCAGTCAGTGTGGTGTTAGTGAAGGAATTCTCAAAGGCACAAAAGCTAGTTTGCTTTGTAAGCTAAGTGTTGAAGGGCACATAAACAAGATATAGCCTGGCAGAGCAACTGGTGTTTGTGTTGATTGTTACGGTTAGAAAATTAAGGCCATACTTCCACTCTCACATGGTATAGGTAATGATTGATCAGCCTGTTAAGCATATTTTACATCAGCTAGAAACATCAAAAAGACTATTGAAATGGGCGATCGATAGCTATTAAGACGCAGGCTCTAGCAGACTTTATCGTTGAGCTTACCACCTGCCTGAGCTGCCAGCAGGACAGAAGGCGAATTGGAAAATTTTCGTGGACAAGTCCTCAAACGATGAATGATCTGGAGCAAGGATCATAATAATAGGACCAGACTTCGAAGAGTTGGAATACTTATTATGTTTCAAATTTCCAGCCACGAATGATGATGCTGAGTACAAAAAAGTAATCACAAGCCTAAGCTTGGCAGCCAGACTTAGGGTGTCGTCGGTTGAGATTTGCAATGACTCTCAGTTGATAGTTAGGTAGCTGATGGGGAAATTCGAAGCGAGGGATAGAAAAATGGCAGCGTATCTAATGAAAGTAAAAGATTTGCAAAGAGGATTTACAAACTTCAAGATAACTTAAGATCCCTCGAAAATATAATGAGCGAGCAGATGCATTGGCTAGACTTGCATCTGTAAAATCGAAGAATTTTCCTTGCATGGAAAATATGCGAGTCCTGCAATTGTCTAGTGTTCAACACAACACATGATCGATATTGCGAACATAAAGCATGAAAAAAGTTGGATGGACCCGTTGATCGAATATCTTATAGAAAAAATGTGTCGGAAGATGGTTTCGAAGCGAAGTGGCTGCATGTTCGAGCAGTCTTATTCACCATCATCAATTGACAACTCTACAAGCGAGGTTTCACCATGCTATATTTGAAGTGTTTACTGCCAATAGAGGCGTGAGAGGTGCTATTCGAAGTGCATGTGGACATTTGTGGCAACCATCAAGGGACGGTTGCCCTTGCGTTCAAAGCTCTACGACAGGGATATTATTGGCCTCCTATGAAAGAAAATGCTAAAGAATTGGTGAAAAAATGTGATACATGTCAATGTCATGGGAACTTTATCTATGTTCCGACCGAGCAATAGACAGTATCTTTGGGGTATTTCCTTTCTTTCAATAGGGAATGAATATCTTAGGCACTTGTCTGTGGCCAAGGTACAAAGAAAGTTCTTGACTACTTTACTAAGTAGGTAGAGGCAGAACTATTGGCTACCATTACGACTGCTAAAGTGTAGGGCTTTGTGTGGAATAATGTTATATGCATGTTTGACATACCTAAAGTGATCATTATAGATAATGGTAGGCAGTTTAACAATCACAACTTAGAAGCTTTCTGCTCAAGTTATCATATTGACCACAGATTGACTTCAGTTGCTCACCCTTAGTCAAATAGGCAAGTCGAGGTAACAAATCACATAACCCTATGGGAACCGATTGGTAAAACACCTTTCAAGTTGTCTTTCGGAATGGAAGCGATTGTTCTTGTAGAAATCCTAAGTGAGATTGGCAGAATGAAAGTTAAGCAACTCGACATCACGACAACCAATGTGGAACTTGACTTGCTTGAGAGAAGGCAGCCATAAAAATGGTGGCTTACAAGCGAAAGGTCGCCGAGTATTTTAATCGAAGGGTAAGACCAAGAATTTTCCAGTCAGTAGATCTTGTATTGATGGACGTAGCAACAGTAAGGCACCCTCCGTCTAAACTCGGAACAAATTGGGAATGACTATATGAAGTGATTCGTTGGAAAATGAGCCTACAATATGAAAGACATGAAGAGCAATTTTTGAAAAAATTTAGACACAAATAGCATATTTGGTCATAACTCATGAATCAATAATAATTTCAAACATCCAACCATGCTAAGCCGACAATGCTATCTAATTGTCAACACAAAATCATCAATTTAAGCACAATCACCCCAAACTCAAATCACACATTATCCTTAATGTGTAAAAAATAAGATAAATGAGGATGGGGGATAACGAAACTTCCCCGGTTGTATATTTGTGAAAAGGTATCAATGCTTGACTTTAACTTGCATTGCTTTCGATGAATTTGGGCAAGTGACCTTCTTGTACGCAATTTACCCCCAAATTTGTTAGGAACCATGGATATGTGGGATTTCAAAAATTACCAGCAGAAGCAATGTTAGCTAATTAAATAAAAATAAGAAAATGCATAAAATTAAATAAAAATATTAAAAGTTAAAAAAAGATGGGTTGCCTCCCAACAAGCATTTTTTTATAATCTTTAGTTTGACTTTTAAAATTGACTCATGGGCATCTAAAGAAGGCATTGGATGTTTTGCCCATTTTTCTTCGATTGGATATGTTCCACTCTTCATTGGCTCTCCGAAACTCAACATTTCCCCTTCCCATATAATAGGAATTGCCTATTCCATCCGATTCAAATCCAACTATGTAGACTTCCACCACATCATCGAACTTAATCACAAACTCAATTTTCGGGCAATCAATGAAGTCTAAAAAATGTACATTACTTTCATCGTCATTGCTTGCTACATTTTCATTCGGCCCTATGTGGTTAAATTGTCGTTCTCTTTAAGCTCTTTGTCAATAGTGGATATGTCTTCGGATTGAATGACTGGTCCGCAATCCAATTCTACGAGCAATGAGAGGTCGGTCCCGTTTGCTGTGTTAAGTGGATTATATCCCCATTGTTGAAATTCATCCTAGTACATGGAATCTCCCATAAGCATATCGTTTTCATCCAACCTGAAAAATTGACTCATGGGCATCTAAAGAAGGCATTAGATGCCTTGCCCATTTTTCTTCGATTGGCTATGTTCCACTCTTCATTGGCTCTCCGAAACTCAACATTTCCACTTCCCATATAATAGGAATTGCCTATTCCATCCGATTCAAATCCAACTATGTAGACTTCCACCACATCATCGAACTTAATCACAAACTCAATTTTCGGGCAATCGATGAAGTCTGAAAAATGTACATTACTTTCATCCTCATTGCTTGCTACATTTTCATTCGGCCCCTTTGTGGTTAAATTGTCGTTCTCTTTGAGCTCTTTATCAATAGTGGATTTGTCTTCGGATTGAATGATCGGTCCGCAATCCAATTCTACGAGCAATGAGAGGTCGGTCCCGTTTGCTGTGTTAAGTGGATTATACCCCCATTGTTGAAATTCATCATAGTACATGGAATCTCCCATAAGCACATCGTTTTCATCCAACCTGACAAGTTATTTAAAGTACTTTGCAAGTACCGTCTCGTTTAATAGGGAAGAACCAACACCCACAAGCTAGATGTTCTCATCCCTATCGTCAGGTACAAAATCTCTCACGAGCATGTACTCCTTGTCAGATTTTTCAATTGCTTGTTTTCAACACATCAAATATTTATGAAATCTTAAAAGTTTCAACGTGTGTAAAATAGTGTACGAGAACAAGCATTTTCCAGTACAATACACAGTTTAACAATTTTCACAACTTGGATATCCTTCAAACATATCTTGACTATCCATATAGAGATTTGTCGTTGCAACAATTTTGTTACTTTACCAATTTCATAATCATGCACAAATAACTGAAAAGTATAAAGAGAGAATATCAACACAATGTAAATTAACAATACGGGGGGTTAGCCAAAGTATATAAAAATAGAAGTAATTAAAAATAAATAAAAAGAAATTGTTAAAACTAAAATTAATTAAAGTTGTAATCAAAGTTAAAACATTCCCTGACAACGGCGCCAAAAATTTGTTCGATATAAAAGGCAAACTTCAAATGCAAGAGTCGCGTTTAAGTAATAAAGTGAAAATTTTGAGTCCGAGTTGTCAATCACTCGAGAAATATTTACTTTCGATTACACAAATTTAATTAATTTAATTTTTGCAATAAAAATTTTGAATTTGGAAAATAACTAAAAATCTATAAAATAAGAAAACATAAACACTTGAAAATCTTGGAGAAAAATGTAGTTGAGATTCATGGTTTCGCTTAATTGTCACATAATTAATTTCTCCACAAGTCAATTAATAAATTACTCATTTACGATATTAGACCCGATCTTTCAATTTCAGTTAATTACCTCTCTAGAGCAAAATTAATCATAATTGATTGGTTTGGCCTAATATATCTCTATGTCGATTAAAATCAATCGCATTAAATCTTTGTGAAAATTGTTCATTGGGTCACTTAGGGTTAGAGGTATATCTCTATCCCCTGCACAAGCATAGAATTTCTACTGTTTGGTCTAAAATGTATAATCTTCTCTCGAACGATGTACAAATCACTAAACATAATCATTCATTGACCACATAAATGAAAATGCAAGATATACAATAATAAAAACACATGAAAATAAGTATTTAAACGTTAAAAAGCAAATATAGAACTTAATCAAGGCTATGTTAAATTTCAATTATAAATCTCAACACAAATATTTAGCTCATGTTAAATAAATGATAAAAATAAGAACATTTATAACAATGCATTACAAATATGACAAAATAATTAAGAAAATATAAAGTTATAGATAAAATCCACTTATGAAGCTCAAATATTTCTTCAAATCCTTAGATGTATTCTCCTAGTGCTCTTGAATGTATCCCTAAAATACTAGGAAAAATGGAAAGAAAAATAAGGGTCTGTTTGATAGCAAGAGTGAAATTTGGGTGGAAAGGAATTGAATTGCAGGGAATTGAATTGTTTGGAATTGTTTTACCGGGAATTGAATTAAAGGTGTTTGATTGGTATACTTTTCTACTTTTCTATTATAATACGTTTGACTTTTTTTTTAATTCAAATTGTCAATTAAATGGATAAATTTTTTTATCATTGGGGACAAAATATGTTTAGATTGCTAAAAAAAATATAAAAAATAAAAAAAATATTTTTTATTTTTTATTTTTACGTTTGGCTTTATTTTGCATGGAATTTGTCAATTAAAGGAATAATTTTTTTTACACTTTATCTTAGAATTTGTTTCTATTACTAAAAAATAAAAAAATAAAAAAAAAGTGGAAACCAATTCCCACCATATAGCAAGTCATTGAATTCCACGGAATCACGCTTCAAGTAGTTGTACTTCCATGGAAAAAAACGCTATCAAATAGCGCAAAAGTGGAAGTTCCTGGAAAAATTTTCGCCTATCAAACACAGCCCAAGAGAAAAATAAAGAAGAAAATAAAAATAAAGAAGAAAAAATAAAGAAAAAATAAAAAGAAGAAAAGAGGAAGAAGACAGAATATCCCTCCAAACTGCCTGATTTTATGCTTTTAAAAACCAAAGAAATTAATCCTTAATTGCAGCCTAAGTTCCCAAGTTTCGAACAAATAACGAAACAATCCCCAAACCCCTTTTTTTTTATTTAAAGGTGGCACGTAGGTGCCAACTCTACCAAAAAATGGAATTTGGTTTCATTTTGCTACTAAATTTCTTAGATAATTGCACATCAGGTCCCTCAACTTTGATCGTGTACAATTTGATCCTCAGATTTTGACTTTTCTTTCAATTTTTCCCTCCATAAATTGCATCCCAAGTTCCTCAATTTTTTGTACTTGTACACTTTGGTCCCATCACCAATTTTCTACGCTTTTAGTCTCTTTTTTTTCCCTCATTTTGCATTGTTTTCATTCCATAAGTGATTTTTGGCCTACAAATGCAAATTTTACCTAATTGTTTGTAGAATTTCACTCATTTCATCAATAATAATCATATTTAGATATTATATAAGTGTGTAACACATTTATCAAGGCCCTAAACCACCAAACCCTGTGCTCTACAATTCGACATAGCTCAAGGGGCTAGGCGGAGAATAGTAAAATCAGTAAATTGGTTATAAGTTTGTCAGTGCTCTACAGTCACGGTGAAGAGCCTTCAAGGTAAAAAAAAAAATTGATCAAGGCCTTGAACCACAAGACCTTGCACTGTACAATTCAACATAGTCCAAATGACTAGACGGGGAGCGATAAAGCCAATAAATTGGTTATCAGCTCGACGGAGCTCTACAGTCATAGTGGAGAGCCTTCAAGATTAAAAATTGTTTAAGGTTCTAAACCACTAGACCCCGTGCTATACAATTCAACGTATCCCAAGGGACATGGCGATGAGCAACAAACCAAAAAAAATGGTTAAGGATCGACAATTGAAATATGAAAATCAAAATTGCTACCTAGCCCACGATTGAAGCGTGCTTGCCAACCATGTAGCAATCAACCCACGAATGTCAGCCACATAACGGTCAACGATTGTCGGTTGGCCTTTAAGTAGCCAGGTGCAACCTGGTAGTTGTTGCACCCGCTAACTACTACACTATCGAATAAGAAAAGTTGTGCAATAATAGGCAACTTAACTTTTACACATTAGTAAGCGGCACCTATATAACAGGATAGATAGAGAAAAATTAATCTACAATAATGTTCAATGAGAAATCATCTATACTCAAAATAAAGTGTGATTTTCTGTCCGTATCTCGGACCGGGAGAAACCACTAGACAATTAAATGACAAAAAATAAATAACAATGGAAAGTGCTAGAAGATCAACAACAAAATATTACATCAACCTGATTGGGAAGTCCCTTCGCTCGCGCCTTACAATGTCTGCCCTAATGTCTTAGATTGATTAGCTTTGCTATCTCTTCCTTTGCACTGCGCCGGAAACCTATCAAAACTCAAGAGATTCGATAGAAAGGTGCTCAGTAGCTACCCATTTCTTAGCCAATTTGATGGATGCCACCATCTCCTTCCTTCCATATGAATGTAAGGCCTTGGCATAATCTAATGATGATTTATATTGCTCCACGGATGCCTCCAAGTCCTTAGCATACTCCGCAAAGGCCTTATGTTGCTTAACTACCTCCTCCGATGATCGGGCCAAACAGATCGCGGGTGAACTTCCATCTTTTCTTTTGCGAGAGCCTTTAGCTCCAATGTTTGACGGAGGCTTGACTTAGCAAGCCTAGCCTCTAAGGCTACAACCTAATAGGCAAATAGAAAAAAATGATAAACAATTGTTAGACATGCTCGAGAGAATAGACATAAACAAAAAGGAGGAAGTATAACAGGAAGTTTACCCTTTGAGTGTAGAATGTTCGCTAAAAAATACACTGCAAGCGCACAGGTCGAGAACAAGTAATATAATGAACTTTTAGAGTCCGGATATCGATCCCTCGAAGAGTGTTGATCTCAATTACAAGTGTACTTGTTTTAAATTAATGAAATGGACACACAGATTTAAAAACTTGATTTTTAGATTGAAAATAAACAAACGACACGATTTTAATTAAAACGGTAAATCGACAATTAAAAAGTGAAAAGATTTTTGATTTAAAAAATGTTGAAATTCATGATTTTCGCTTAACTGCCGTTTCATTTATATCAAAACAACAACGCATAGATGCAATCTTACCAAAAATACAAGGCTAGACCCGATTCTCCAAATTTAACCAATAACCTCTTTCGAGCGAAATTAACCCTAATTGATTAAACTTATCCACAATATCTCTATGTCAATTAACACTTAACCAATAGCATTAAATTATTGTGAGAATACTCCAAGGGTCACCTAAGGTAGATGTATATTTCTATACACCTAAACAAGTATAGTATACTACACAACTTAGGGTATTAATTATTTTGGTCTAGTAGTGCAACAATTTCTCAATAATTGTCCAAACAACCTAACCATAACATCTAATGATCAAGTAAATGAAGTGTAATACAAAACAATAATTAAAACACCATATTTTTAATAAAATAAGTATCATTCAATCCAAAACAAGATATAAATAAAACTTTGGTTAAGCTATTACATAAATTCCAACACAATGTACTTAGCTCATCATAGATATATGATAACAAAGAGATTTAATTATACAAAACATTGAAAACATGGGAAAATTAATTAAAGGAATACAAAAGTGTAGATAAACCCTTCTTTAGCATAGGTTTGCACTCCTCCAATGATTTCCACCAAGTTTCTTGAAGTTATCTCTTTACTATCTCCAATATTCTTCCCAAAATGAGCCAGGAATGCAAAATAAATATATAACTAAGAGAGAAACTAGAGAGAAAATGGAGTTTCTAGTAAGGGAGAGTGTATGAATGAGAGCCCTATCTCTTATATATAGGATAATATAATAATATAGATAAAAGAGATATTTTAGGACATAACAAAAATATCCTAAAATATCTATCAATAAACAATAGGGAAATAATGCAAGTTGGATCAAAATCAAGTTTGGCCGAAAATTAAAACGCCTTCAATCTTTTTACTCTATGCGGCCGCATCGAAGAAACAAGGCAAAGACTTCTTGAAGTCTCTGCCCAAGCCATGCGGTCGCATGGTTCGCATGGCTCAAACCAAAAAAATATTTTGCAATTCAGTCCTTCCATAATTGCACAACAGGTCCCTCATCTTTAATCAAGTACAATTTGATCCTCAGATTTTGAACTTTCTTTCATTTAAGCCCCTACCAAATTGCAGTCAAAGCCCTCCATCTTTTGGTCAAGTGCATTTCAGTCCTCAACTTCACATTTTTGTGCAATTGAAGTCCTTTTTCACTCCATTTTGCTTTGTTCTCCGTCTTTTCGGGGTTTTAGCCTACAAAAGTACAAATTACACAATTATGCATAGAATTTACTCAATTTTATCAATAATAAATACCAAAAGTGTCTACTAAGTGTGTAAAAACACACTTATCATAGAACGTCAAAACCTTCTCTACATTGTCAACACTTCCCCCGGCAGGTTCCCTAGCACGAGTTGCATAACCAAAAACCCAAGTATCCCCATCTCACGATAGCCCCGAGTGGGGAAAATCCAAAGTTCGGGAGAGGAGAACCCTCGCTCTCGGACCTGACGTGAATTGAGATGCCCCTTCTAAGCTCGGGCGGTGGGACAACTTCAACGGGCTCATCTAAAGGTTGTGAGGTCTCCTCAATAACACTGAACATTGCCTCCCTCGTCGACAATTTTCTTCATCTTCAATGGAAATGGAGATAAAACCCCCACCAATCCCATGTCCGCGCTCAGGCATAGAATCCATGGTCTTTTTCAGGTTGAACTTCATTTCTGCATATACAAGATAAAATCCATCAAGCTCAAAGAACAACAAATGAATGTACGCGCAAGTGTGAAATTAAAAGCGGAATATGCAAGAACCTCCCTTCAACAGGGATGAATCCCTCATCGGTCCCCAGCGCGGGCAGGGTGTTCAACCCCTCATCCAAATTAAGTCCCTGTCTGCATGCACACAATTAAGTTCACCAGGCTCGAAAAATAGCAAGTAAAAATATATACAAGCATAAAAGTGCGAGCAATGGAAGAGAACCTACTAGTTGGTCTACTAATCCCCACCATCAACATATTTCTCATGGTCAAAACTGACCCTAAGTTGGGTGTAAGAAGTGGCATATCGGTCAATTGTAGGATTTGTACTCTTAAGAGAGGAGTAATCTCGACATAACTGCTGAATAAACGAGTTTGAGGATGTCACCAATTAGTATTGAAGGGAAATTGGTCCTCGAAAGGCAGGACAAAGAAGAATCGAGACTTCTACCCACTGTTGGAATTCCTAAATTTGGGAAAGCATGGGAGACTCCAGAGATGAAGAAGACAAAGGCATTATACCGAGCTAGTTCGTACATCTCAAAGACGCGCCTAAAGAGGTTTACTGAAAGAGAGATTTCCTTGCTAACACGGATGTATAAGATGTACAACGTCTTCCTCCATGCGTCAAGTTTTATTAGATAGGAATAAGGTGAAATTCATTAAAAATTGAGACAAAAAAATGATAGATGGAGAATCGAAGGCCACTATCCATAGTGTCTTTATATAAAGTAAACTCGTGGGGTTTGGACCTCGGAAGTCTCTTGTTGGGCCTAGGGGCTCTATAAACATAATGGTCAACATGATCAAATCTGCCAACCAATTTTTCCAACTTGATTGAGGAATTATAAATGCTATAACATTTTGGAATCTCGAGAACACCCACCTCGTGCGTGAGATCACGTTCAATTTCTAAATTTCAATTCAAGGACTTAGTTGAGCCAATATATTTTTTGGGATAACTTGGTTGAAAGACATGAAGTTTAGCATAATGGGTCGGGCTATCGAAATCATTGAGAGATCGATCAACCCTACGAAGGGGGCTAGATGACTGTCAACCAGCCCCCTGTCAACTTGCCTTTAGGATGGTTGACCTGCCTTGATCGAATGATTTGATGTTTAAGATTCGTCACTCTAGAGAGGAAATTTTGAATTAATCATAAAATAATACAACCTAGGTTTTACAAGTTTCGAGAGAAAGTATAATTCATTTGAAGTGTTTCCACGAAGAACCATAGATCTTGATAATTCTTAGATTTTTTATTCGAAATAGAGATATTGGAATTGAATTCTAGGAATAACTTGTACTTGACGCTTAGGAGAGGGAATATAATTATATTAGGGTTCTTGCTTATAAATTTAAGAAAATCAATTGGAGATAATTAGAGAATTGAGAAACAAAGTTGATACACGAAATCAAAACCCTAAACTCATCTCATATTGCTTAATCTTTAAAACTTTGCATAATATCGTTGATTTAGTCAAAGTTTCACTGTAAATTAAATTTAAAATATGGATCATAAAATTCGATTGTCTAAATAAAACAAAGGCTATTTGATTAGTACTTAGCCCTTGTTTGATTTTCATTATTTTTAAAATATATTTTTCTATCTTCTTTTCAACTACACACTCTTCAATAAAATAATATTACTAGCAAATTCAAAAAAAAAAAAATTCTTATTTTTTAATTACACATTCTCCGTCAATCTACCATTTTAAAATGCATTTTTACAATAAAATGTGGCTCAACAAATGCTTTTAGTAAGAATTTGATTATCATTCTCTGTGGATTCGACATGCTATTTTACTATTATACTATAAAATTTGACAAATGTATGCTTGCAGTATAGTTTACATGTAACAATAGGCTAGATAATTCTTGTAGAGCCAGAACAAATCTATATTTTTTTGCTAACTTCCAAATGCAAAATGGCAATCATTGAGTGCCAAATTTTATATCTAGTCATAATGATACTCGATGACACAAGTCAATCTAAAACTAAATCTAGAAGAATACCATACATTGGCCAATGCCCGTTGCAATTTGACAAGTTTTTTGAGTACCAAATTGTACGCCTAGGATAATGTTATTCGAAAACACAAGTCAATTTAGAAGTAAATAAAGAAAAATAACAGTTATTAAAGATACATTGTTTCTATATCTGGATCTCATGGGTTATGTTCTCATTGGAATTTATTATGTCTTTGAAGATAATTTCCTCTGAGCCTCACCATACTTCCAACCTTCAAGAGTTCACTTCGTTAAGGTGAAAACCCTCATCAAAGGACTGCATTTTACGTAGACAGGTCTCTGTCTATTCAACATGGAAAGCTGATCCAGTTGAGTTAGTGCTTTTGGTGGTTTAGTTGCGTTCAATGTTGAAGTTGATGAGGGAAGATTAATCATTGGATCTTTTATATTATGAATGCCTAGCATGTTTACTTTCGAGTACAAGTGAATATGTCAATTTCTAAATATTACTTATAAGTAAATTATAAACAAAAATTATTTTTTCTTATTGATCAAAATTACTTATCATATAAGGAAATGTATCATATATCCAATATTTGTGGAAATAAAAAGTTACATAACGTTTATGTGTTTCTAAGGGCAACTTCAATGGCAACACCATTACACCAAAAAACACCAAATTTTGGTGCAAAAGATCTCCAATGGAGCACCAAACTTTGCACACTATTCACTTTGCACCATTTTGGTGCAAAATGGTGCAAAGTCAAATTTGCGCTTTTTTCCATTTATCAAAGCAATTGATGGAAGATATTTATGTCATTTGTGTTATATATTTTTTAATACAATAATTTTTATTATTTTAATTATAATTACTATTATTATTATTATTATTTACATTTAAAATAAATTTAAAAAATAATAATTAATGAATTAATAAAAATAAGAATACAAAAAAAAATAATTAAAATATAACAAACAAGATTTATTTAAAGCTAACACAAAATATATTACAACAATTACATTCTTACACTAAACTAGTTTTATTTAAAGAAAACGATACATAAAAACAAGTTGTTTAGTAATTTGGAAGACCACTTCCAGATCGTCCAATACCGTCAAAATATTTTCAAATAAACCGGATGAACTTTTTGTAGTATTTCTACAAATTG
The DNA here is from genome assembly GCA_019395295.1 of Osmanthus fragrans. Classification (NCBI taxonomy): domain Eukaryota; kingdom Viridiplantae; phylum Streptophyta; class Magnoliopsida; order Lamiales; family Oleaceae; genus Osmanthus; species Osmanthus fragrans. Next base: position 256,804 of record JAEDXY010000039.1, on the reverse strand, counting down.
TACTATGTTTTTTAATATTTATTAATGAATTTAATATTTTTATTAATTTAACGTAATTATTTATTTATTAATTTATATATATGTAAAATAAATAAATAATATTTCAAATAAATCATTAAGAAGAAAAAAGAGAAGAAAATGATTAAATACTGTTCATTTGGTGTATGTTTTGAAGTAATGGTTGGAGATGAATTTTAATTTAATGTAAAATTTGATGCACTGTTGGAGATGGTCTAAGCTTAGCTAAACATGCTTTTAGTACCTAGAGCACGGCTTTGTGTAAAGCATGTGAAGATCCCAACGCAATTGTTATTGCAAAGGTCTGTGTTTCTTTTATAATCTTCTTTTCCCTGTCAGAAAAGATAATCGATTTTGTTCTGACTGGCTGAAAGCATTTCTAACTATCACGTTATCTACAGAATATTTGTATGCTAGGTATGGAAAGTGGGCAACCCAACCGTCTTGAGAGTTTGAGGATAGCGTTGAGGAAAGCGAGGAATAAAGTTTGATGCTTTCTTCCCGTTCCGTAATTACTGCCCTTTGACTTCAGTTTTGAACCTTAGAAATATTGCATCTCAGTTATTACAAACAAGACAAGATCTCACTTGTATTAATTCTTATTAGATCAGGAATAAAAGCATGATGAATAAAAATGAAAAAAAATATATATATATATAGGTCCTATTCAGACAGAGAATGAAAGAAGTAGGGGAAGGTATTTGTAGTTGAAGCTAGCAGTGATAGGAAGAACTGATATTAAGGTCTGTTTGATAGCAAGGAATTTTCTTGGAAGATGGAAAGCACTTTCTTTTTCCAAGCCAAAAAGCATGTTTGACAGTCACTTTTTTTCAGTCAAAAGGTTCCCCCCGCCGTCACGAGCCCCCTCACGTGCCATCTTTCCCACTTTTCAAGAATTCGATTTTATTTTTTTTATTTTAAGCAATTGGAACAAATTCTAGACTTAATGATCAAAAAATTTATCCTTTTAATTATCAATTTGTACAAAAAAAAACCAAACGAACAATAAAAAATTTCAAAAATAATTTTTTTTTTTTTTTTTTTTTGGCAATCAAAACAAATTCTATACCCAATTCTAAGAAATTTTATCCCTTTAATTGACAATTTGCATGAAAAACAAAGTCAAACGAATTATATGAAAAATTATATCAATCAAACACCATTAATTACATTTCCCTCTAAAATAAATTATAAGCAATTCAATTTTCTGTAATTCTTTTTCTTTTCACCCAAATTTCATTCTTCCTATCAAACGGGGACCCTAAGAGAAAAATAAAAAGCTGGAAAGAAGATGAAAATATAGATGATACTTAAGGCAAAATTGTTCATGGAAGCAAAAGGTGCAATTGGAAGAACATTGTGCATCAGACATCAATACCGTTTCCATCAGATGGGAAGCAAAATAATGCTAAAATATATCAAATCTAAACCAAGTTTTTCTGTTGCCAAGGAACAGAAATGATTGGAAGCATCCATATATATATATATATATATGAATCTTTTTCTTTTTTTCTTTTTCAGGAAATATAGTGTATAATAAAAGGAAAAAAAATTCATAACTACAAATGTTTAAAAATAAATTTTCATATTAATTTTGGGGAAAAAAATTAAAAATCAGGTTATTACATTTGTTACAACTGATAAAATATCGTGACCTATGATTTACATTAAATAGGTTACAATCATACAATAACAAATAATAATGGGTCACAATCACATATCTAACAATTTATGAGTTGCAATTACGCAAGTCTTAAATAACACAATTAATAGATCACGAATCATTTACTCCATCTATTCGATAAAGATAGACTTGATTATATTTTAATGCAAATTAAGTGCATGTTTGACATCCATAAATTTATTTTTATGATTTGCTACATGATCATTTTCAACCACATTCACACAATTACATACATATACCAAAAAAAAAAACTTTTTAAACCAAACATTTTCCTAAAAATACTATTCATAACTCATTTTTTTACCATTTAGGGTCCGTTTGATTGCAGGGTGGAAAATAGGTGGAAAATGAATTGGATTCCAGGAAATTGAATTGCCTGAAATTGTTTTACCGGGAATTGAATTAAAGGTGTTTGATTGGTATAATTTTTCACCTTTCTATCATAATACGTTTGGCTTTGTTTTTCATGCAACTTGTCAATTAAATGGATAAATTTTTTTACCATTAGGGACAAAATATGTTTAGATTGCCAAAAAAAAATAAAAAATAATAAAATAATAAAAAAATTATTTTTTATTTTTACGTTTGGCTCTATTTTGCATAGGAATTTGTCAATTAAATGGATAAATTTTTTTACAATTATCATAGAATTTGTTTCTATTGCTAAAAAAAAAAGTTAGAAACCAATTCCCACCAAATAGCAAGGAATTGATTTCCACGGAATACGCTTCAAGTGGTTGTACCTTGGAAAAGGCTATAAACCGATTCCATGGAAAATAAAGGCGAAACAGCGCAAAAACAGAAAGTTAGAAAACGATTCCTAGTTCCCGAGAAAATTTTCGCTATCAAACACACCCTTAATGAAACTCAAATGGGCTCTTAATTTATGTTGGAACTATAAATTTTATTTACAATTTTTTTCTAATATACCCTTACAATGAATAATGATTGTTCATATTTGTTGATTAAAAGGTACACTAAATAGGAATGTCAGATAATGAAGAGATTAATCACTCTTAATAATAAAAGTGGCTTATAATTTGGGACAAACAAAAAATGAAGGTGAGCCTATTTTTCCGGGAGGGAGGGAGTATATTAGTCACAAATCACGCATGCATTTTTTCACCATCGATTTCTCCACACCACCGCCAACATGCCATCACCCCCATTCACACATTTTTCCACAATTTAACCCTCGCCTCCTACAATTGAACTCAATTCACACACAGTTTTCCATGCCATGACCCAATCACCACCAAGTCTCACCACCACCACAACCAAAGAATAGCCCGCCATTCTTCCTTCGATTTCTGAACTGAACTGGTGCTGCTGCCATGTATTAGCTGACTCAAATCTTCAAATTTTAATGTGAATTTTTGTACAAACTTGCTTATTTATTAGAGGAAATTAAGGGCAGGTAGGGAATGAATATTTTGAGCAAAAATGGATTTCGAAGGCTCATCGATCGAGGGGGACTTTTCTTGAATGAGAAATGGAGAAGAATTTTGGGGGAGAAACTGAAAAGGAGGTAGGTGGTGGTAGTGGCATGGGATGGGGTGTAGTGGCACCTGATTTTTGAAATGAAAACTCAAAAAAGTGAGGTTTGATGTAATTTTCCCCATAATAAAAACAATCAAACAGCTAATTACGTACCCTTTTGGTATGGATTCTTATATCTAGATTATGGCATTTTTTCTAAAGGCCCATGGAGCCCGGCCAACCAGGGCCCGCCACAATCCATAAGACGTGTTTCGCCGAGCTTATAACAAAATGGTACTTACAAGTACCTATAAGCTCAAACCAAACATGCCACCTGTAAGGTTGTAGCCGGTTGATTGTATGCACAACAGAACCAAATGAAAAGTGCTATAAATAATGCAATAAATTTTTAAAAAAAAAAAAGCCCCAAAACGCACACAATATTTTGCCTGGAGTACATAAAACAATTCTAGTTAGAAATTGAGAATCTGCAGTCTCTGGAGTGCATAGCTAATCAAAAATCTAAAATAACTTATTAGATGATACAACGTATGAAAAGCCGTTTAAACTATGCTAACCTATGTTATGATGTAACGTAGCCTGCTTCTGTCTCTCTGCTTGAAGATTATCTCAACTTTTGACCTTTCATCAATCATCGTCCAGGACGCAAAAAGCTCGACCAGCAAACAAGATTTAACCTATAAGTACAAAGATGCTGCAAAGACTATATCCCTCTTGATTTTGGTGATGGCCTCTTCAAATTTCGCTTCAAGCTGTGTCTCACCAATGGATTTTGCTGCTTGTATTAGCTGCTGAAGAACTTCCTCCAGTCTCCGGATTGCCCTGATCAAGCTGCCTTCGAAAACCTGTGTAAATTGCATGATTGTGGAAAATTTGGATCCTTTGGCCCAGTCATACACAGCCTGCATGATATCACATCTGAAAGAACTTACGAAATTCTCAACATCGATCTGAACCTGTAAAAAGGTGCAGACTGTGAATTAACTTGGGATGTGGTATGACTCACCATGCAGCAATATTGAGAAAAATGTCTACATACAATTTTTAGTTTTGAGTAAAATGTCTACCCTGTAAAAGTTTTTGTACAACGCTAGACTATATTTATAATCTATTTCCTGACAAGTAATTCTAGTCATGCGTGCAAAAATTTTGAGGCAAAAGTTATTGTACCCTTCTAATATACACAACCAGTACTGAAACCCAAGTACCAGACTTTTAGCAATCTACTCGGAACCAAAAATAATATTTATAAGCACCTTGCACTCAAGCTGAACTTTAGCAACTCTCCGAGCTATATCATGAAGTTGAGTGAAAAGTAACTCAAGTTCCTCCCCTGGCTTTCTAGCGTCCAGAAGCTTTTCTTGCCATACAAAACATGAAAGAAGTGCTACCATCTCCTCCACCTTCATGTCCTTCAAAACCCCACTAAACATGAGTTCGGTCAATGTTAATTCATCTGCACTGCTGATTTCACATGCAACTTTCCCCTTTAACTCCACAACATCATCACTTGTAATGTATCTGCACATTCCTTAAATTTTCAGCATTAGGAAATACACGTCTAACCAACCATTCAAGCATAGAGAGACAAATGACTGTAGACAAGGAATATATCTACCGACACAAACATATTAAAGACAAATCAACACAAACCCCATGCAACGACAAAACTTAAACTTTTCTTTCAGGCATAACAATTATCTTTAAAAATTGAAGCCTCTACTGCATGACAGGTAAGTTGTATAACATCTTGAAAGTTACATATGCCACATACTTGTTAGAGCCAGTAAACATGACAAATAGTTTACAAATATACATTTTGCAGAAAATGCTCAAATTAATTGTTAGGATTATATAAAGTGAAAGAAACACAAAAGAAAAGAAAAGAAGCATTTTCCAGGTGCATGAAATGGCTACGAAAATTGCTGCAATTGAACTCAATCTTCAAGCAATAAGTTGGGTATAATTGGTGGAAAAAGCAGAGGAAGGAGAGGGAACAGTTAAGTCACGTATATAAGAAGACATACTCTTGCTTAAGAACTCAAAATACCATGATAACAATTTACTGATTCTTTCTTGAGGAAAACTTTAAAATAGAAAACATGCAATTTACACATTTTCTTTCTAGAAATTTTTTAAAAATAAGTTGGGAATTAAAATACATTTGAGATCTGATAATATCAGAAAAGTGTCAAAAGCAGAGTTACAATAGGATAGTTACAGTTCGAAAAATATGAATAAAAGAAGCGAAAGTCAATATCGGCTTAGTTTGCCAAGGTCAAAGGGTTTGATATCATGATATACAACAGATCACATAATCTTGACACACAAACAATATGGAACCCTAGATGTTGTAACTAACATGATTCAGCCCAACCTGGAAAAGAGGCAGCAAACAGTCTAGTTTAAAATATTCCATGCATGAACTCCAAGAAGCAATAAAAATGTGATGAGGTAATCTTACCCAAGTCTCCTCAGTACTCTTTTCCTTGCTTTAAGTTCATCTTTGAAAGCCAAGGCTGATGAAGAACGCATTGTTTTCCTTATTGATTTGATTTTGACCGTAAGTTCTTTCTTTTTGTGCATAACTGTGAGCTTTTGCTCAATCAGCGGCGACTTTGCAATTTCATGCTTTTCAAACAGATTCTCCAAGGCTTCTATCCTTCGTACTGCCTTCTTATATGAGCTGCTTTGAACCTGAAGATAAGATGTCAACAAAAGTTAAAAGAATGAAGTGTCTCAAAAGCTAGAACAAAAGAAAATATTCCACCCACTTTCATGTCATCTTCAGGATCTAAGAGTGGTATGCCTCCTTTTGCAAATCTGGAGAGAACTTCAGACACTTTCTTGAGTGTATTTTCTCGAGCTTCCAATGGCAAAAGATCTTTTGGTATTAACAGCCGAACACTACTTAAACTGCCAATCTGCCACAAAATAATCAGGACATAATTTGATTATAGATAGAAGGAAAGAGAGAAGTTACAAATCTTAACAATAACAGTTAACATATATGCATATGAAACAAAAGGTAGACAGGAAATTGATTTATGTGCATATGAAGAGTCATTTCATGACGTCGCCTGTGATGCTATTCTTCAGTAATATCAATAATCTTTGACATCATGGATAAAAAAATACAAGTTTTAGTTATTACAATAGTTACCAATGTAGTCAATCTTATGCCATGACAAAGATCTCAACCAAGCTTCCCAGGTGCTACAGATTGTCGTCGTTACTTATTTTCTCAACAATATTTAAGAAATAATCCCAAAAGGAAGATATAGCTTTATGCAATGAGCGATCAAATACATGAGAAGAAATTTAAGAATACTACTGTAATCGAGACTTTGCCTGCGAAATAGGAACGGAAATAACAGCTGGCTCTCCAGGGTCCTTCAATGGGACAATCTTGATTATTTTTTTAGCTACTTCATCTTTATGCACTCTACATCTTGTGAGAACATCCACTGTATAGTTCGCATCCTCTGCCTTTTTATCCACGTCATCTAAATAATACATTGAAAATTAGTGACAATTGGATTGAATAAATAAGGAGATCTCATGCCTTTACAGGCAGTCATCTTACCTTCAGAAAGCCCTGTAACCCTTTCAAAATTGATTATAACCCCCCATGTGACCTCATCCTTGATTGAGAATGATGAGGAAGACTCATCATTCTTTGTACATTGAACGCAAACAAGCCTTCCGGGCTGAAGAAAGGGTAAACAGTATTTTGGAGAGAATGCAATATCACGGACATCCTTCTTCAAAATTTTATATTGTTGTAGCAGAGAATAATAATTTTCCAAGCCATCTTCTTCTTCAATTATTATTGAATCCCTTTCCTCTGCAAGAACTTTTGCTTGTTTCTGCAAGTATAAACTCCTTAAATACTAACATAGAGTAAGTATTCTAGAAATCAAGTAACGTCTGGAAAGCATACACATCAGATCAATAAACTGACCTCAAGATCAGGAATAGCTCGGTCTGCTTGAAATTGATAAAATGAATTACGGAGTAAATTTTCAGGATCACCATCTTCAGATCGAATTTGATTCAGAAGCATGTTGTAGCTTAAGTGAAATGCACTGAAATGCAAAAGAACAAGCCATAAGAAAAAAGTCATCATCCATAAAATTAATATACATTAGACATAAATATTTTGGAATGACATTTTCCACAGGAAAATGTGTTGATATTGCAAAAGTAATAGCCCACACCGCTAAATGTATGTTGCCTCGTGCTTAACAGAGCTCATTACAGAATTCTTGATTAGCCATAGTTTCTCTTTTAAGAAAATATCATGTACAAGCCAAACAGGAATATAACTTCATCGTTAACATATCTCAAGATGCTTTATGCCCAAATTTAAGGCCTTATTAGGAGAACAAAAGTTTCAAATGGGTACCTATTCAAAGGATCAGCACTTCCTTTCAACATCAATTTAGCTGTAGAAGGTTCTAGCTTCTCATCAACCATGAGAATGCAGATACCACGTTCATCAATTCCTCGACGACCAGCCCGACCACTCATTTGTATGTACTCTCCGCTGGAGATCCATCTAAACTTATTGCCATCAAATTTGCGAACATTAGTGAAGACAACAGTTTTTGCTGGCATGTTCAACCCTATGCTGAAGGTCTCTGTGGCGAATAAACACTGAAAGAAATTGATTCAATAAGACTACACGCATGTGTATAACATAAAAGATACTTGGAAGGACATGAGGTTCTGTTGTTTGTTCTCCCACCAGGGGGAGTAGGGGTTTTGGGTGTAATGAAGCTAAAAAGAATAAACAAGTAATTAATCATTGATGAAATCATTGAATAGAGAGCTTGCCACTCCCGATATAATTATCAATTTGATAAATTTATAATACTAGAAGTTTCGACACCAGATTCTTAATCAAATTTGTAAATCATAACGAAACTCGATAGAAGGTAATGGTAGAGAGGGCATCAAATATAAACATAATTCACGAACTAGTCTTCGCTTTTTAGTGCTTTAGAAAAATCGGTGAAACTCTAATTTGGAGTATGGCATTTAACGACATTCAAAAATGTAGCACGTACAAGCAGCAAAGCAGGGAGTAATTATCATTTAGTAAGTATTCTTTTGCCAACCTTGATGAATCCTTCCTGGAATAGGATTTCAATGACTTCCTTCAGTATGGGAAGCAAGCCAGAATGATGCACGCCTATTCCTCGTTTTAATATAGGCAGCAAATTTGAAACCTGGAATTATAAAAAAAGACAAAAAAGGTAGGCTATACATGACTGAGAAAAGAAATATTGGCGTATTTCCCAAAAGTCATAATAAGATGAAAATCACTCCATTTATTAATAAAGTAAGAAACATCTTACCTGGGGCAGCTTCTTATCATCATCTGATAGCATGTCCATGGCACTCCAGAAAATGGTTTCAACGTTCACTTTCTCATTATCATCGTTTAGATCCATTTTGGCCATCTACGGAGGAAGAACATTATTATTAGTCTACCAACTACCAGCTAATGAAGGTGCCTCTTAAATAATAACTATCGATATGCTTCCTTACAGGGCAGAATCCATAGTAAATAAAAATTAAATCTGATGTGGGATTAATTCTCTTACTAGAAATTTGATGAAAGTCAGATACACATAATGATATATATGAGCCATAAGAACATCCCTAAAATTACAGATAATACTCTAGCAATCTTTTAGGTGGCATAGTGCTAGATTGAGGTATAAACTTATACCTGCATGGCAAGTGATTCACATTCCATTTTGCTGAAGCTGAAACATATGACAGGATCATACTGATTCTGAATAATCTTTTTCACCATTTTAAATATGTCACTATCCTCGCTTGCTTTACCAACAACTAACCCTTTCTGCCATTTTCCATTCTCCCTTTTTCTGTCACCTTCAGTGATGGGAGAGAGCGCATTTAAAGCTTTCTGAAAGCTATCCTCGCGAAACTTTCCTTTTTCATCAACAACTAAATACAGACCATTGCCTCCAGAAGGGAAGATATAATGTTGAAGGGGTGTTGGTCGGTAATCAGTATAAACAATATGACATGGTTGCTGGTGGACCTGCATTCTGGGAGACAATGTTAATACCATCATGCATGATTCTAAAATTTAGATAAAACAAGCACAATTCAGAGGACTATTAATTTGACAAATTAGTCATATTTCATTCTCCAAAATTTTATCATTTGGTAAGGATGACTCTATACTTCTCTCAATGTGAAAGCAGCACGGCTGACACTGATTTGTGTTCACAAGTCACATAATTTATCAAATGCAAAATGTAGGGATGAGAAAAAAAAATGTACAGCAAACAGTAACTTGAAACAAAGGAACGACAAAAGAAGTGAGAAAAAAGAAGTCAAGGAAGTGACAGGATACAAAAGTTGGTACTGTTTTCAAATTTCAAGCAACACTGATCATTTAAACAAAGGACAGAGGCTACTCAAAATCACCTTCGCAACCCAATCAGCAAACTCCTTTGCATTGGGCACTGTAGCAGAGAGGAACACAAATCTAGAGTTCTTTGGGGCCATCACAATACTCTCTTCCCATACAACACCTCTCTCTCTGTCTCGCATGTAATGCACCTCATCAAAAATAATCCACGCCACCTCCCTTACAACCTCCGATCCTTTGTACTGCATGCTTCGCCAAATCTCTGTTGTCATCACCTGAAAAAAAAAATGAAGACCCAGTTTAGCAATGCAAAGAAGTGGATAAACATTTAAGACACGTGAATGGAAACAAAATATATCAAACCTAGTAACCTACCAAGCAAGAGGCATTGGGATCAATTGTGACATCACCTGTCATCAACCCCACATCTGAATACTCTTCTTTGAACTCTCTGTACTTCTGGTTGCTGAGAGCTTTGATCGGTGATGTGTATATAACACGTTGCTTGTTCTGCAGCGACATGGCAATAGCATATAATGCCACAACTGTCTTACCTGCAGATGTGTGCGCTGAGACCTAAAGATACACTTAAAAATCAGTTATGCTTCCATCTAAATCTTTTATAATGCATACAACAAATCACTTTGGCTCCATTTGGAAATGAAGAGCTAAGCAAAGAAATCGAATTTTCTTTTCTTCTCTCCTGCTACCAGAATTTTCAAATTCAGTTGAACGTGAAAATTGAAACTATATGTATAAATTTTAAACGTCTCTTTCTTCACAACATTGTGTGCTCATATCTTTTGAGATTTCCAACATATTCAAACATAAGAAAATGGTTTTTTCTCTTTCTGTCAACTAAATCTAAAATAAAAAATATTCAAAATTCTCTGTAGGTAAGTTTTGATTACTTTACCATGACTGACTCGCCCTGGTCGATGCATCTGATGGCTTCAGACTGAAAAGGGTCGAGCTTGAATGGAAACTCCTTAGCTGGTTTTGCATCTTCTTGGATTGCCATATTGGAATTTAACGCAGGAGGCACATATCCTTCAGGATATGACACGTCGTGCACACATGTGACAGAGTCATCCAAACCTACCAAATCATTCTCTCTATGTTGTTTCAGTGGCGGAGCCTCGGTATCCTCCATTGCATCCTCCAATGACTTCCTCTTCGATGACTTCATATTTCCTTCGCACATACACATAATTAGATTAAAATCGTAATCAGCACATTATATATGCATGTATGTGTAGAGTGTTAGGCCTACACTTGTACTTTTCAAAACGCTGGGGTTTTCCAGGGTTTTTCTTGTGCTAGTATTTCACTGGTTACACTAGAGGCAAGCGGTTCTAAAGGCAAGGAGAAAACCATAAACAGCCACATAAAATTTTCAAGGTGATAGAGGCGGAGCCACATGGGGGGCAACTACCTCTACTGGATTTCGGTCGTGGGTATTTCATCTATAACACTTGAGGGGCGGCCAGTTTTAATGGCAAGGAGAAAACTATAAACAACCGCATCAAAAATTCAAGAGATATGATGTCGAAAAAATCACCGTTTCTACAGGAAGATTACCATCAAGTTACAGCAATTTTGGAAAAATAAATAAATTAAAAGGAGTTAATTGAGTTGAAATTAAATCATTCTCAACAATCAGATAGAGTGCGGTTTCAAGAACACTAATAAAATTCGATACTACCTTCCAATTTTGTTGATGAAGAAGTCGAATAGAAACCAATGCAACACAAGATAACTTGGTGCCTGTCACCCTTTTTGCCTCTTCCCCAATTCTTAGGTTTATACAGAGGAAGAAAACCAAAGCCGCTTGTAGCCGAATAAGTCTTGAACGGGCCTGGATTATAGGTGGATTAATATGCATACATTTTAATTGGGCTTTAAAAGATTTTCCCCATTCTAATCTAATCTATTTCTTTAATGGGCCTGATTTAAGTAATAAATGAATAAAAAAGGCCAATGCTGTAAAATGAGGAAATTACAGAGTTCTTGGTCTTTAAAAATTGAAATTCAAAAACTAGTGACCAAATTTTATAATTCAAATATCAGGTATGACGTATGAATATAAATAATTGCAAACCCTAACAATTTCATTCTCACTCTCACGCACTTCATCTTCTCCCTCTTCCTCTTTGCTACGTTGCCTTCAACCGCCCACCACTGGAGACCTATCTATTTCACGTCAAATAAGCACGTCGCGCTTTCACCACCATGTTAAAAGCACCGCGGCGATCTGAACCACGCAGTGGAGTGAGTTTGTGGGAATCACAGCAAGTACGAAGCTCTGCAACCAGCGCACAGCGAAGCAGAAGCACTATAATTAGGCAGATTTGGTGGTGGATCTTGCGGTTGGGGAAGCACTGTAAGGAGGCGAAGCACTGTAAGGACAAGCAATGTAATTAGGCAGAAGCACTGTAAGGAGGCGAAGCAGAAACAGCGTTCCTAGGCAGATTTGGTGGTGGATCTAGATTTGGTGGGGTTTGTGATATTTTTTGTAGCCCATGGTTAGCGTGGAATCTGTGGTTGTACGGATCGGAGATGGCTGCATTGTGAACACTGCTGCCCGTGGCTCTTCTTGATTTTTTTTGGTTTTGATCGTTGGTGGTTTGCTTGGTTGCGTGGTGGATCTGACGGTTTGGGGTGGGTTTTATTGAATTTGGCGGTGTCAGGAGCGGTTTGTGGTGGTGATGGTTGCTGGAGGTCACGGTTGGTGTTGGTGTGGTGATGATGGTGGCGTCTGTGGCTATAGCGGTAGTGCTGGTGTGGGTTCAGATCTGGTTGGTGGTGGTGGTGGTAGTGTTTTGTTGTTATTATTGGTGGTGGTTGTGAGGGTGGCAGTACAAGCGGCAGCGATGAGATGGGACGAAGAGGGTTTGTGACCAATTATTTAGTTGATTTGTGACCAAGTATTGTGGTCGAGGAGGGGACGGTGGCAGTGACGGGGATGGGTTGAAGAGTGTCTGTGAACAATTATTGAGGTCGAAATTTGGGGCTTCGGGTGTATGTGACCAAGCACTCAACTATGACCTAAAAACTGTGACCAATTACTCATCCGTGACCTAAAAATTTGATAATGTGTGACTGAAAAATTTTCACAACTAGCTAATTTGAAAAACTGTGACCAACAAATAAATTGTGACATACAATTTGTGACCTCGAAAATATATGTGACCTCGAAATTAATCATTTTTTTATCTGTGACCTAAAAATTATACAATCTGTGATCGTAAAAAAATCTTTAACCAATTAATTTGGAAATTTGTCACTGTGTGACCTATAAATTTTGATCTGTGACCAATTAATTTTGAAATATGTGACCAACGAATTAATTGTGACCTATAAAAATTTTGAATTGTGACCTTAAATTGTACATATGTGACCAGAATGGTCACCAAAATAGTGGCTGGAATAATTGCCGAAATCAGAGCGATCGTCGGAGAAGAGTGGTGGTCGGAATGGTCGCCGGAATAGTCCCCGGAACAGTGTGGGTGGTGCATGTGGGGATGGGTTAATTATATTATATTAAAATTAAATATTTAATAATAAATTGATTTAATAATTTATTATTTCATAAATAAAAAATTTAAAAAAAACCTGATTTTTGAATTATCAAACTATAAACCTTATTTTTGAATTGGTGTAAAGTATACACCTTATTTATTAACTTTTCTCTTGTAAAATTGTGAAATGATTATTGATGTCTATTCAGTTCTATCTATTCTAGAAGAGTTTATTCTTTTTTAGATTGTAGCTCTCACTCTGAACCATATAAATATAGATCCATTGTTATAATAAAATCTCACGTTTGAATTTTGACTCTCTCTATTTCTTCTCTTATTTGTCTCTTGTTCTTTTAATTTCATGACACGTTATCATCATGATCGCTTTAATCTAATTATTATTTTTCTTAGAAAAAGAATTAATGACTGAAATTCTCTACACTCAATTTCAAATTCTTGGAATATCCCTCGACTCTGCACCCAAATTCCAAAATTACACCCAATTTCAAAATTTTGAAATATCCCATTGTCTATGCACCCAAATACCAAATTGTAATTTTGGAATCAACCAAGAGTCTCTTTTTTATTTTTTTAAAAGGTCTGTTTGACTCTCGTTATTTGTAGAATGAGAATGAAAGGTGTCATGAATCCCATACAAAAGATGGAAAATAAAAAATGGTAGTTGAATGTGATTGATAACAGTTATATTTTTCATTTTTATGGATAATTAATGGGAAACAAACGGGCCTTAATATACAAAATTTATGTTCCTCCATTAACTTGAATGTCATGACTGGATTTGCACATGTATTTTGAAATTTGAAACTTAGTGATTGTTTGAGGCTCATTTTGAAGAAAGAATGTGTTTTGGAATAATAGATTGACGTAGAATATGTAGTTAAAATTTAAAGAAAAATTTTGAATTTTCGTGTAATATTATTTTATTAAAAAAATATGTGATTGAAAATGAGTTTTGAAAAAATAAATTTTTAGTAGAATGGGGCTCAAACAAGGATAATCGCTACTTTTCCATCTAGCCTTTTAAATATATTTTGTATAGGGCTTTGTGATCTAATCGGTAAGTGTTTAGATACATAGCCCAGTGAATCATCATGCACATGAATTACTAAGGGACCGTTTGATTACAAGAGTGAAATTTGGGTAGAAAGAAAATGAATTGTAGGGAATTGAATTGTCTAGAATTTGTTTTAGAGAGAATTGTAATTAATGGTGTTTGATTTGTATAATTTTCTACCTAATTCGTTTGGCTTTATTTTTCATGAAAATTGTTACGTTTTGAGATAAATTTTTTTACATTCTGTATTAAAATTTGTTTAGATTGCCAAAAAATTTAAAATAATAATAATAATAATTTTTGAAATTTTTTTGTCTTCATTTGACTTCGTTTTTCATTCAAATGTCAATCAAATGAATATTTTTTGGGGATAGAATTTGTTTCTATTGTCAAAACAAAAAACAAAAAGGTGAAAAACCAATTTCCACCAAAACCAAAGAAATTAGGGTCCGTTTGATAAAAAAACATGGAATTTGGTTGGAAAGAAAACGAATTGTAGGGAATTGAATTACCTAGAATTTGTTTTAGAGGGAATTGTAATTAATGGTGTTTGATTGGTATAATTTTTTACCTGACAAATTTTTACGTTTGGCTTTATTTTTTACACAAATTGTCAATTAAATGAATAAATTTTTTTACCTTTGATTTTAGAATGTGTTCCAATTGGTATTAAAAAAAAAAAATTGTTGGTGAAAAAGCTGGAAAACATTTTTCCACCAAAGTGGTGGGAAAATGTTTTCCAGCTTTTGTGCATCAATAACTTATACCTTGAAAAAGGGTGGAAAACATTTTCTCTAGAAAAAAATGCCAATCAAACAATGAAAAAGCTGGAAATGGAAAACTAATTCCACTTTCCCTAGAAAATCTCGGCCAATCAAACGCACCCTCAGAATTCCTCAAAACCAAGAAAAATATAAGCGTGTGAGAAAAATGTGAAAAACCAATTCCATTGCAAATTTGGCAATCAAACAAGGGAAAATATGGAAAATGAATTTATTTTCCATGGAAAATCTCACCCTATCAAAACAGACCCTAAAAGTAATATTTTATAGTTGTTTTACTGGCATATATTAAGCTCGTGTTTGGTAGAATTTAAAATCAATTTTTTAATTCAAATCAAAGTCAATAATTAATTCTAATTACGCATTTTATGGTATCAATAACTTCTTAACCACGTATTTTATCAACTTCTATCAAAATATACTAAAAATTTTATTTTAATTTCCACCAAACATGGGATAAACTAAAAGTTAATATTTTCTAGTGATTATGTGATGGAAATGAAGATTGTAGAATATTAAGAGGGCGTTATCTTCATATTTCAATTTTGTGTTTTGAGTTTTGAATTCATGTTGTATTTTGTGTTTTGAGTGTCCATTTTAAGATTGTTGAAAACTCGTTCTTTTTGTCGTTTTGAAAAAATATTTTTCAACTCGTGTTTTTTGATTTTTGGCAGATTTGTGAAGAAAACAGTCAAAACGTAAAAAAATTGTTTTCTGTTTTCTTCACAAAATTTTCGCCCGTTTTCAAAAACTCGTTTTTCAAAATGGAAAAGAGAACGCGTTTTCAATGTTTTGGAAAATCGAAAATAGAACCCTCTAACTTTGTACAGAAAAAAAATATATTATTGTTTAAATTGATTAATTATTATTTTTTGTAATTGGTATGTGTAATTAGTTGTTACTCCCTAAGAAGCGCACAATGTTATACTATTTATTCTGGAATAATACTCCAAGCTCCCCAGGATATGATGCGACATATTTGAGAATTTTTAGAATATAATTTATTGTTCTAGAGAAACATTAACATTACTTGAAATGGGATATTATATTTGTATTATTTTGTTGCTCCTAAAAAAAAGCACAGTTTCACACATAATAATATTTAAAAACAATATTATCCCATTGCTCTTGAAAAAGTATAATATTTGGACAGAACGTTCACAATTTATTTATCTTCAAAATTTAACGGTTAAGATCAAAATCTAACAATTGATTTATAAGAAATAGATATGTCAACACTAGCGAATTTTTGAAGCACTATAATATTTATTCAAAATTACATCTTTGAAAAATAAAAGATTTATCAACTATTAAACGATCTCTGAAAGCTCTCAAATCCAAGCAAGTCTTTTATTTTGTTATATATCATATTTGGGGAATCTTTTGATTGTATGTTTAGGCTCCGTTTGATAGGCGAAATTTTTCCCAAAATTACATCTTTGAAAAATAAAAAATTTATCAACTTTTAAACGATCTCTGAAAGCTCTCAAATCCAAGCAAGTCTATTCTTTAAGTCTTTTATTTTGTTATATATCATATTTGGGGAATCTTTTGATTGTATGTTTAGGTTCCGTTTCATAGGCGAAATTTTTTTTAGGAAGTTGGAATCGAATTCCAACTTCCAATTTTGCGCTGATTGATAGCCTTTTTTTTTACATGGAATTGGTTTTTAGCGTTTTCCAAAGTACAACCACTTGAAGCGTGATTCCGTGGAATTCAATTCCTTACTATATGGTGGGAATTGATTTTTTATTTTTATTTTAGCAATAGAAACAAATTCTAAGATAAAGTGTAAAAAAATTTATCCATTTAATTGACAAATTCCATGTAAAACAAAATCAAACGTAAAAATAAAAAATAATATATATATATATATATTTTTTTTGGCAATCTAAACATATTTTGTCCCAAATGGTAAAAAAATTTATCCATTTAATTGACAATTTGCATAAAAAAAACAAAGTCAAACGTATTATAATAGAAAAGTGAAAAATTATACCAATCAAACACCTTTAATTCAATTCCCGGTAAAACAATTTCAAACAATTCAATTCTCTGGAATCCAATTCTTTTCCACCCATTTTCTACCATTGCAATCAAACGGACCCTTAATGATTTCAATGCTTTCGAATAAGCAGAAATTTTATGCTCTTGTTTGAATCCCATTGTTTTTAAAATACATTTTTCTTTCTTTTCTTTTCAATCACACATTTTTAATAAAATAATATTACACGCCATTTCAATTTTTTCCCTTTATTTTTTTACCTCACATTTTCAATTAATCTATCATTTCAAAATGCATTCACACCAAAAGTAAGGATCAAAGAGACCATATATTATATATTGTGATTCCTTAAGTAGCACAATTAATATTATTTGAAAAATATTTTTTCATTTTTTAAGAATCTCAAATCTAGTATATTTCATGATTTGAGAAGTTCTCTAGATAAGTTCATCTTTTTAATTTTATGATTTAAATGCTTCCAAATAAGCATAAATTTATGTTTTATATCAATTTTGTGTGAAAAATATTTTATTGTTACTTGTGCAGGAGTACAACTTTATAAACACAATTCAATTACATAATATTCAAGAAAAATATCATTTTGTTATTCCCAAGGAAATCAAAATTTTATACAAATTAATATTTTAGAAGAATTTGAGTTAATCTAAAAAATTAACTTTATATGAGTCTAAATTTGATATATGTGTTACTGAAAAAGTACGATATCATTAATATCAATACTCTAAAAGAATATGATATTGTTATTAACGAAGAATCAAAACTTAAGTCTTAAAATATTCTAGAAGAAAATTGTACTGCTACTAAACAATTGCAATTTCAATTATTATTCTTCTTGGAGAAGTAAAAGTAGATTAATATCAATATTCTACAATAATAATATAAATTGTTTGCTCTTGAAAAAGCGCTTCATTAAAATTGTCACAATCCTTGAAAGAGAAAAGAAAAATGTTTGAAGTTAATATTAGAACAATTTAAGCAAACACTGTATTGAACCAGAAGTTCAATAACCATAATTTTTTAATGTTTGGCGTGGTCGGTTAAACCATAATCAGACAAATAGTAATGCAATAATTTATTAAGAATTCGAATAGATATTAATTGAAAAATTAGAAGATTCTTCAATCCAATTAATTTATAAATGATAACTCGGAGGGGTAACTCAGTTGGTCAGACCTTGAGTTTGCTCCCCAATGATCACAAGTTCGAGTCCCTTCAAGGTCACTGATGTGAGTATCTATCTGCAAACTTTAGGGCCTCATGGAATTAGTCAATGTGCATGTAATTGGCCCGAATATCCACGATCATCAAAAAAAAAAAAAAATAAAAATTTCTAAATGATATTTTTCTATTTATGGAAAATTGGTTATTAACTATCAACATCTAAAGTTGGGACTAATTTTTATAATATTGAAAATAATTAGGGTGATTTATGGGCCATTACCTTCCACGTTGACCGTCTAGATATAATTTGTATCGCATACATACATTTATGAGATAATTGCACGATTTCACAACTTGAAGTTTGCAAAATGATTGCTCAAAATTTTGTATTATGAGCATAAATTTCAAATTATACCATCAAAACAATGTCAATACTTGTGAGTTTGCATCCCAATTTTTTTGTTTTTTGTTTTTTCATTTTTATTTTTTATAAATGTTGATTGAAATGACGGTAAATGGTTTATCACAATTGATTGGTAAGTGCCTCCAATCAACTTCTTAACAATTACTATCGAGAACAAAATACTTAGGGAATGCTATTATGCGTCATGTTAATATCAAAGTTCTCCTAATTATAATTAACTTATGGTTCAAAGCAAAATATTTTTCATCTTTTGAAAGTGCAATATATGCATAATTCCCTCACTGTAGTGCACTAATATGAATATTAAAGAATATTGAGAATACAAATTTAGTTTGAGCCTCTATAAAAGATTTTAAGCCAGGTGATATTTTAAACCTTGTATTGTTTAATTTAAGTAGTTTATTCAATTTTAATTGTGTAAATTTTATATTAGAAATTGATGATAAGTTCTTTCAAAATTGACTATTTGACTCTCCGTTAGAAGTGTTCAAAAAATGTATAAAAATCAAACATGTTTTACTTGATGAAATTTGTATCCAGCGTTCGATTTTCTTGAGTTGGCTCACTTTAAATTGAAGTTTGCTCTCAATAAAGTAGTTTTGTCTTTCCTATTACCTAACAAGATTGAAAATTTTGAATGAGATATATTTAAAAAAAATTGAAAATATAGCCATAATAAAATATTTATAAAGCAAGAAAAGCCGTAGGTAACCATTGTAAAAGAGCGAAACAATTTATTATCATGGTAGTATTGTTTTGCTTTTTCAAAAAAAAGAAAAAAAAAAAGAAAAAACGAAAAATGAAATTGGTTCTTAGCTCGACCACTGTCTTTTCTAGTGTTTCATTTATAGCATATGCCCAATCGCGGGAGATTGACTTAGCTAAGATGGCATATGGGTGGAGTTGAGTATCTAAGTTTTGTGCGTGAGTTTTAGAAGAGATAATCGGTCAATTAATTAATATTTATAATGAATGATATTATGTTCGTACTAGGTCTTGCCCCTGTTTGCTGAAAATTAAAGTTCGGATTTTAATTTAAGTTAAAGTAAACAGATAATTTGAACAACACATTTCATGAGATTAAAAACTTTTCAACCACACTTTTCATCAACTTTTATTAAATATTCGATTTTAATATCCACTAAACACGGCAATTTTTGGCTTCGTACTCTAAACATATGAATAATTAGTAGTAACTGCTGTGTATTTGTTGATGAATTTTTTATGAATTAAGCTGAGCGTACAACCTAATGTGTACATTGTTTTTGACAGTGTAGAGATAGTCCGTGAGGCCCGCGCGGGCCCACTTTTGTATGTGTGTAGGCTTTCAAAAAAAACTGTACATGAATCTTGACTGATTTTTTATTTGTACATTATTGTGTACATATTGATGATGCTTATTTATATTAACTAATTTTTTTCTTTCTTCCAATATTTTTTAGTTCATCTCTCTGTATTCCACATCATCAATATTTACATTAATATGGACACAATGATGTACAAATACCATTATCCTTTCTTGAATTTGTGCATTTAACCGTATTTACCACAAAGTATAAGCGCAAAGAAGAGGATGATAAAGAATTCAAACTAGAAATTAAATGACCGGGTATTATATTAGCAAATGATTACTCGTCAGTGCTTAAGAATAATCTAATGAGTATCGATACTCTTCTTATGTTAAGCGTGTGTCATATATATTCATTGGTGAATTCTAAACTTAATTTAAATGTTGAGGCTCCACATAAATTTATTCACCAATAAATGTATATGATACGCCATCAATGCTTAACATAAAATGAGCACCGATGCTTATTAAATCATTCCTCCATATATATAAAATTTACATTTTTTTTTCTTTTTTTCGATATATATTTACATAGACCAATCAATACTTCAAGCCACACACTCTCATAAATAATAATAAAAATATATCAACAATTCATCAAACTTGAATCCATGAAATCCTGTATTAGATAAAATAGTTGATTTTTTTAGCAGAGCAATTGAATCATTTTTTTAAAATTGGAGTAATTTTGTGTAAAAAGTAGAAAACGCACTTCGGCATTTTCTTGGACGTCGCACTTGATAACTAAATTTGTAATAATCCTTTTTGATATTGTCGGTTTGTGTATATGATATTGTCGATTTCTGTAACCCGACCTACTATTTACCCCGATGATCTCCCATGTTCCCGAGTATTAAATATGCCCGACCACTATGTGCAAGCTTTCTCCTCGGTTGATGATTGGTTGTCCTCGAGTATATGTATTATGCTCGACCACCTTTCGCCCCCGAAAACCCAACTTATGTGCGTCATACACCTCCGTCCTACAGTACCTCGAGCATTCACTTGGGCGAAGCGTCCTCCTCCCCACGAACAGAGACGTATTTTGCTAGACTTCTAAACACGAAAGAAGTCTTATGTTACGCGAACTGCAAAGGGTCTTAGACTTCTTATACGTTACAAATACTAACTCCTAGAAGGATTCTTGGAGACAAGGACTCTCTAATGGTTCAACCCCACTAGGACTGAACCACCCAATGCTATAAATACAAGGTTTCATCTCATTATTCAGGTACGCGATATACACAATTTTCAGTTTATAGTATTACCATAATTCTCTCTCTGACTTAAGCATTGGAGGGGCGACGAGGACACACCTCGACGCCTTTGTTTCAGGTACTGGAAGATCAACGTAGTGCTCATTATCAGTCGTCAGGACCGGAATTGCTCAGGTACGATTTTTGGTAGCATCATTGGCGCCGTCTGTGGGAATCTCGCTACTAAAAGTCATGGTTAGCACGCGTTCAGGTCTTCCTCCGGCAAGCTCATCCGCTCCAAACCCTCCTCCGGCCGCTGAAAACCCCATGGTTCATCAGGAATACCGGCTCCACCCCCGATAGTTATCACCCCTGAAGCCTTCGAAGATCTCCGCCAGCAGGTTGTCACGTTAACTCAATTGCTAAGCCAGAGGACTCCTCCACCGAGACAAAGGCCCCCAGCCGGTTTCATTGTTCAAAACAAACAAACGAAGAAGAACTGGAAAAGTAGGCCGGAATTTGTTCTATGCGGCCGCATAGAACAAATCTCATGCAGCCGCATAAAATGGACAGAAGGCTCCTTCTCTCCAACGAACATAACTATGCGACCGCATAGTTTTGTACTATGCGGTCGCATAGTACAAAACTAGTGACCGTTGGAGGGCGATTTTCTACCGTTTGTCACTTGAATTTGGTGCCCTTTCAACCTATTTTTGGCACCAATTCGTGCACAATAGTAAGGCCTATAAATAGAGGAGCCATGTTCTTGTTGAAAACAATTGAAAAACATTGTTTATGCTTATACTCTCTTCAATCAAATTCATATCCAATTTTCTAGTCACATTCATAATCTTCTTATTGTGTTCTTGAGTTTTTGGTAGAAATTCTGGTGCTTTGGTATTTCTACAACAAGGCTTGATTAATCCTTCAAACCATTTGCCGGAAGACCTTTTAGCATCTCGATTTACCGGAGAAGGGGCAAATACTGTTTGAGGACAATGATCACGTGTTTGAGCCTTATTCTAAGTTTGTTTTCTTGTTTTGTTGCTATTCCAAGATTGTTTTCTCTCCTCCTTCGGTGAAGTTTTCAAACAATCTCAAACAGTATTCAAATGGAGAGTGAAACAACTATGGCTACAATAAAGTTGATGAATCAAGACTTGGTACGGTTGGATCGTTTTAATGGCACGAACTTCACAAGGTGGCAAGACAAACTGAAATTCCTCCTTACGGCATTGAAGATCTTCTATGTGCTTGATCCGAACTTGGAAGATCTACCCGAACCATCCGACAAAGACACCGATGAATCAAGGGTGAATAGAAATAAGCGTGAAGAGGATGAATTAATATGCCGCGGCCATATTCTCAACTCTTTGTCGGATTGATTGTATGATCTTTACACTAACACAACGTCGCCAAAAGAAATATGGGATGCATTGGAAAGTAAGTATAAAGTGGAGGAAGAAGGTACCAAGAAATTTTTAATTTCTAAGTACTTTGATTTTAAGTTTCTTGAAAACATTCCCTTGCTTCCCCAAATTCATGAATTGCAAGTACTAGTCAACAAATTGAAGGCGGTGAAGATTGAAATCCTGGAGACCTTTCAAGTGGGAGCAATTATTGCTAAACTCCCCGGTACTTGGAAAGGATACCGGAAGAAAATTATGCATAATTTCGAGGATCACTCCTTGGAACAATTGCAAAAACATTTGCGTATTGAAGAAGAGTCTAGAATGCGTGATAAGAGTGAAAACTCTTATGAAGGCACTTCCAAAGCAAATGCAGTAGAGAAAACCGAACCGCCAACAAAATCCAACAAGAGAAAGCCTTCAACGAACTTCAAAAAGTTCAAGAAGAAGACAAAAGGAGGTTGTTTTGTGTGTGTCAAATCTGGTCACTATGCAAAAGATTGTAGACACCGAAAACAAAACAACTTCGAGGGCAAAGTGAACTCCATCAAAGAAGATAGAATTGTGGCCACCATTTGTGAAATCAATGCAATCAAGAGAAAAGTTCCCGGATGGTGGTATGATACTTGTGCTACAATACATGTATCATATGACAAATCTTCCTTCAAGACTTATCATGAAGTTGATGGAGACCAAGAGATACAAATGGGTAATGAGGTTCGATCTAAAGTGATTGGAAAGGGAAGTGTTGCTATCATCTTCACTTCCGGCAAGACCATTACCTTAACCAATGTACTACATGTTCCCGACATGACTAGAAATTTGGTTAGTGGAAATCTCTTAGGAAAATCGGGTATAAAAAGTGTATTTGAATCCGAAAAACTTGTATTATCCCTAAATGGGAAATTTGTTGGAAAAGGCTATTCTAGTGAAGGAATGGTCAAATTATGTACTGTTGACAATTTGAATGAGAATAAAAATAACTTTGCTTATGTTGCTGATTTATTTTCATTATGGCATGCTAGATTAGGACATATTGAAAAAAGTACTATGAAACGTATGATGAAATGTGATTTAATTTTATATGATGAAAATGATGTCTTTAAATGCAAAACTTGTGTGGAAGCAAAAATGGTTAAAAAGCCTTATCAAAGTGTAAAAATGACATCTAGTATATTAGAACTAATTCATACGGATATTTGTGAATTAAATGGCATGCTAACTAGAGGTGGAAATAGGTATTTTATTACCTTTATTGATGATTGCACTAGATATATCTATGTTTATTTAATGAAACATAAAAGTGAAGCTTTTGATATGTTTAAAGTGTATAAAAATGAGGTTGAAAATCACCTAAACAAGAAAATAAAAACCCGAAGAAGTGATAGAGGTGGTGAATACTTTTCTAGTGATTTCAACATTTTTTGTGAACAACATGGCATAATTCACCAATGTTCGACACCTAGAACACCGGAACAAAATGGTTTAGCTGAAAGAAAAAATAGAACTTTAGTTGAAATGATAAATGCCATGCTAACCTATGCTAAGTTGCCATTTAATTTGTGGGGTGAGGCCTTGTTAAGTGCATGTAGAATATTAAATAGAATTCCTTCTAAATAAACTAAGGTTTCTCCTTATGAATCTTGGAAAGGAAGAAAACCTAACATTGGATACTTCAAAGTGTGGGGGTGTCTTGCTTATTGTAAGAACACAAACCCTAATAGGACCAAGTTGGGTCCAAAAGGCATTAAATGTGCTTTTGTTGGATATGCTAGCAATAGCAAATCATATAGATTGTTGAACTTGGAGATCAATGTGATTATTGAATCTAGTGATGTAGAGTTCTTTGAGGATTCGTTATCTTCGGATAATGAATTGAGGGAAAATCTCTTAGATATCCCTAGCTCAAGTGAAACACAAGATGAAACATCTTCTAAAGGTGTTGATGAGTCAAGTGAGCCACGAAGAAGCAAAAGAACTCGAATTGAGAAGTCTTTAGGACCGGATGAAATTGATTCTCAACGCATTTCTTTTTACTTAGTAGAAGGAAATGAGTTGAATGTAGTAAGAACAACTCCTTTTGTTCTACATGTTGAAACCGATCCCAAAACTTATAGAGAAGCTATGACTTCTCGAGATAGCATGTTTTGGAAAGATGCAATCAAAGATGAAATGGATTCAATAATGTCAAATAATATTTGGGAACTTGTCGATTTACCACCCGGATCCAAACCTATTGGATGTAAATGGGTATTCAGGAGAAAATACAATGTTGATGGTTCTCTAAATACCTTTAAAGCTAGATTAGTAGTTAAAGGATATCGACAAAGAGAAGGAATAGATTATTTTGATACATATGCACCGGTAGCTAGAATAACATCAATAAGGATATTATTTGCACTAGCTTCGATACATGACTTGCATGTTCACCAAATGGATGTTAAGACGGCATTCTTGAACGGGGATCTCGATGAGGAGGTCTATATGGAGCAACCTGAAGGTTTTGCTCTACCCGAAAATGAACATAAAGTGTGCAAGTTAGTAAAATCGTTATACGGTTTAAAACAGGCACCTAAAAAGTGGCATGAGAAATTTGACTTAGCTATAATTTCGTTTGGTTTTAAACATAATAGTGTAGATAAATATTTGTATTCAAAAGTATGTGATGATTATGTGATATTTATATGCCTATATGTTGATGACATGTTGATTATGAGTAATCACATGAATGGAATAAAAGAAACAAATAGGTTTCTATCTTCCACATTCAAGATGAAGGATCTTGGACAAGTGGATACCATTTTGGGTATCAAAGTCACAAAGACTAGTGGGGGTTACCATTTAAGTCAATCACATTATATTGAGAATGTGATAAACAAGTTCAAACATTTGAACATAAAGGAAGCTAGTACCCCAATTGATCCAAGTTTAAAACTTGTAAAGACTGATGGAAGGGCAATTGCTCAATTGGAATACGCAAGTGTTATTAGAAGTCTTATGTATGCAGTTCAATGCACAAGACCAGACGTAGCATTCACAATTAGTAATAAGTAGGTTTACTAGTAATCCAAGCAATGATCATTGGAAGGCCATTGGAAGAATTCTTGGGTATTTAAAGAAAACCAAGGACTTAAGCCTACAATATACTAAATTCACGGTTGTCTTGGAAGGATTTACCGATGCTAGTTGGATATCTAGCACGGGTGAGAATAAATCCACTTCCGGTTGGGTGTTCACTCTTGGAGGAGGAGCTGTTTCTTGGAAATCAAAGAAACAAACTTGTATAACACACTCAACCATGGAATCCGAATTCGTAGCATTATCGGATACCGGGAAAGAAGCTGAGTGGCTTAAGGATCTCTTTTATGAGATACCATTGGGACCGAAGAATACATCTTCAATATCTATCATGTGGGATAGTCAAGCTACATTAGCAAAAGCATACAACGAGGTATACAATGGAAAGTCTAGACATATGAGTCTTAGACATGACTACATAAGGAAATTAATCAAAGATGGAATAATTTCCCTAAATTATGTTAAGTCTATCGAGAATCTAGCGGATCCTCTAACTAAACCTCTAAATCGAGATTTAGTAACATCTACATCGAGTAAGATGGGGTTGAAACTCTCAAAATAAAAGATTCACCAATGATAGCAACCCTACCTGTCATTACTCAAAAGGTAATTCACGGGTTCAAAGGGTAACAACAAGTCATTTGATATGTGGATAGTTTCAGCATTATTCAAATCCGCGATAACCCTATCCTAGTTAAATAATGCTAGTTGTTACTGAAGTGAGGGTTGAGCTTCAAGCTCTTAATGAAGTTCAGTGCTAAGAGCACAAGCATCTCTAAAAGTAACAAAGATGCTGGAAGAATTTCACCTAGACGAACTTCGAGGTGGTGCCGGCTCAATAGAGAGCTAGAGTTACTCTCTTAAAAGTTTGTCAAAGAGGATAAGCGCAAGGCCATAAAAGCGCTAAGCGAGTTTGAGAAACTTGAGAACACGTGGTACTTGTGTGTGTGTCTTACCGGTTTTGTCACATGGAATAACTGGTTCAAAGCTTCACGCTACCTTTGATTCCGACTTCACCTTGTTAGAATTACACTATGGTTAGATTCAAATCGAAAGATATCTAATCCTTAGGCATGAGTATCGTTTACGATTGAATGTGAAACTTGTTCAATTTTGAACAAGTGGGGGATTGTTGAGAAATTTGTTCAAAACAAACAAACGAAGAAGAACTGAAAAAGTAGGCCGGAATTTGTTCTATGCGGCCGCATAGAACAAATCCCATGTGGCCGCATAAAATGGACAGAAGGCTCCTTCTCTCCAACGAACATAACTATGCGACCGCATGGTTTTGTACTATGCGGTCGCATAGTACAAAACTAGTGACCGTTGGAGGGCGGTTTCCTACCGTTTGTCACTTGAATTTGGTGCCCTTTCAACCTATTTTTGGCACCAATTCGTGCACAATAGTAAGGCCTATAAATAGAGGAGCCATGTTCTTGTTGAAAACAATTGAAAAACATTGTTTCTGCTTATACTCTCTTCAATCAAATTCATATCCAATTTTCTAGTCACATTCATAATCTTCTTATTGTGTTCTTGAGTTTTGGGTAGAAATTTTGGTGCTTTGGTATTTCTACAACAAGGCTTGATTAATCCTTCAAACCATTTGCCGGAAGACCTTTTAGCATCTCGATTTACCGGAGAAGGGGCAAATACTGTTTGAGGACAACGATCACGTGTTTGGGCCTTATTCTAAGTTTGTTTTCTTGTTTTGTTGCTACTCCAAGATTGTTTTCTCTCCTCCTTCTATAAAAGCACAGGCCTTAGCGGACTTCATTGCAGAACTCATCCCAAGGCCTCGGGGGCCAGAGGATAACCTGGACTGTGAAACTTCAGACACTTGGAAAATTTTTGTTGATGGAGCATCCAATTCCTCCGGCTCCGGCGCCGGGGTCATTATTACAAACCCGGGCAAACAGGTAGACATCCAATGTGCGTTCAGGTTTGAATTTGAAGCCACAAATAACGAAGTCGAGTATGAGGCTGTCATCATTGCCCTAGAGCTGGCCGTCAATCTAGAACTCGAGCATATTAACATTTTCAGCGACTCCCAGCTTGTCGTCGGGCAGATTGAGGGTACATTCGAAAGGAAGGAAGAAAAGATGAGTCTGTATTGTCTAAAAGTTCACGACCTCCAGCGAAGATTTAAAAGTTGTAAAATCGTGAAGATACCTCGGGCAGACAACAGTAAGGCCGACGCGCTATCAAGATTAGTGTTCATGGGAGTAGACGGACTTGACAGAACGGTCCACGTTAAAATGGTGACAGAGCCCAGTATCACTCAGGCCCCGGGAATTATGGATATTGGTCACGAACCGTCATGGATGGACCCAATCGTTGAGTTTCTGAATACGGGCAACCTGCCTGATGATCGTTAGGCGTCTAGGAGTATCCGATCCCAGGCAAGCAGGTATTGCATGATCAGGGGGATCCTCTTTAGAAGGAGCTTCACACTTCCATACCTCCGATGCCTCAAGCCTTCGGAGTCATCCCGAGCTCTATCCGAAGTTCACGAGGGGATATGTGGGAACCACCAAGGAGCTCGAGCATTGGCTTTCAAACTCATAAGGTATGGGTATTACTGGCCCACCATGAAGAAAGACGCCGCGGAATATGTAAGAAAATGTGATAAGTGCCAAAGGTTTGGCAACGTCATCCACGTCCCGGCCGAGGAGCTTACAACTATAAAATGTTCAGCCCCGTTTGAGCAGTGGGGGATAGATATCCTCGGGCCTTTTCCAGTGGCAAGAGGACAGTTAAAGTTTGTGGCAGTGGCTGTAGAATATTTCACAAAGTGGGCAGAACCTGAACCCCTGGCAACAATTACGGAGCCCAAGCTCAGGGCCTTTGTGTGGAAATCTATTGTTTGTAGGTTCGGGATACCCAAAGTCCTCATAAGTGACAATGGAAGACAGTTTGACAATACTCAGTTCAGGAACTTCTGCACCAACCTTGGAATTGATCACCGACAGACATCAGTTTCACACCCCCAGAGCAACGGCCTGGCAGAGGTCACCAATCGAATTATATTGCAAGACCTTCAAACGAGGCTCGGGAATGCCAAAGGTTCTTGGTCGGAGGAGCTACCCTCCATACTTTGGGCCTACAGGACGTCTCATAGGACTACCACCGGTGAGACCCCGTTCATGTTAGCTTTCGGTATAGAAGCTACACTCCCCGTGGAGATAAGTTTGCCTAGCCTCAAGATTATTGACCGCAACTCTACAGAACACACCACGGAACATCTCGACCTCCTGGAAGAGGTCCGAGAGCAAGCAGCTATCAAAGTGGCGTCCTACCAGAACAGGGTCGCAAAGCATTTCAACAGTAAGGTCAGACCCCGGAAGTTCAGAGTCGGCGACCTCGTCTTAAGAAAAGCGGATGCTGCTGGCCACCCCAAGGGGAAGCTCGGGCCTGCTTGGGAAGGGCCATTTGAAGTAATTCGGCAAGTTCGAGGAGGGGCGTACAGTCTTAGAGATACCTCGGGTAGACCTCTCCCCAGACCCTGGAACGCGGATAACTTGAAAATCTACTACAAGTAAGTCGTCCTACCTCAACTCGGTAATTTATGTTTCCCATGCATTAATAAATCGTAAGGCTTGCATGCCCTACCTTATTTTTAGTTTTTTCCTTTAGTCCCAATCGGGCCTCCGCGTCCGTGCTTTATTTCTTATCGTCGGGTATATACACCCATCTACGTTCTCTCTCTTACTTTGTAATGAACTACGTTCGGCTTGATCCCGCTTGGGTACGTAGGCAGCTTGGATGAGATATAAATCCAAGTCCAGTTCGAAAAATTTAATAAAATCTACGCAAGTTTACATTCCCACAAGGAATCGTTACAACGCACCAAGCCTTGCCCTCCAGCAAGCCACAAAGCTTTGTCCTCGACAAGCCACAAAGCATTGTCATCGAGCAAGCCGTAAAGCCTTGTCCTCGACAAGCCACAAAGCCTTGTCATCGAGCAGCCTTAAAGCCTTGTCCTCGACAAGCCCCAAAGCCTTGTCCTCGACAAGCCACGAAACCTTGTCA
Organism: Osmanthus fragrans; assembly: GCA_019395295.1. Taxonomy (NCBI): domain Eukaryota; kingdom Viridiplantae; phylum Streptophyta; class Magnoliopsida; order Lamiales; family Oleaceae; genus Osmanthus; species Osmanthus fragrans. The sequence goes on along the minus strand of JAEDXY010000039.1, from coordinate 227,135 downwards.
TCGAGCAAGCCGTAAAGCCTTGTCCTCGAGCAAGCCAAAGCCTTGTCGTCGACAAACCCCAAAGCCTTGTCCTCGACAAGCCACAAAGCCTTGTCATCGACAAGCCACAAAACCTTGTCATCGACAAGCCACAAAGCCTTGCCCTCGAGCAAGCCACAAAGCCTTGTCCTCGGCAAGCCACAGCCTTGTCCTCGAGCAAGCCACAAAGCCTTGTCCTCGACAAGCCACAAAGTATTGCCCTCCTCGAGCTTGCCCCAAAGCTTGCCCTCGATATAAGGTCAACATACTCTCCTACTGTTCGAGCCTTACTTAACGGTTAAGAGTTAAAAATACAAACACCTCGATATTAGAAAGTTATCGTCGAGTTTTAAAATTAATGCCACACCTCGATGTATCGTCGTGGTTCAATGTTCGTAAAAGAATCTCAAGTTATTACATCCTCGTCCCTAACTATTCGTACCGGAACCTCGGTGTAATTATATCGTCGTGTATTGAATAACATCTGTCATGAAAGGTCGTCGATATAAATATATTAGTATCGTCGTTCTTAGAATGTTATTGTCACGAAAGGTCGTCGATATAATATATTACTATCGTCGCGCTTATTCCCATGACCTTTGTTTTTCTGATTATTCGTCGATATTAAGCGCCTCGATATTATAAACTAAGATCGTCGATATTCATTATCATCACGAAAAATAAGCAGGCATATGAAAAATTCTCGAGCATGGATAACATGAAAAAATAATTACGTCGATATCAATACTTGATTCAGCAAAAACGAAGTATTCTTACAAGGGTCGATCACAAAAAGCTCGAAAACCTAATCTAGGTCGTCAGCACGAGGAGTCGCTTCATCGTCGTCGACATCATCCCCCCCGATGTCGACGTCCTCTTCCTCGTCCACTGTACCCTCGGACTCCGATAGCTCGAGGTCCTCAGTTATGTCGGGAATCGCCTTGAAGTCCTCGGGTTTAGCATCAGGCTTCATACGAAGGAAAGCTCGAGCCTCCTTCAGGCCGTGGAAGTACGACCCGGCGGCATAGTTTCCTTTCTGTTTGTTGAAGTTGTCGGACTTCTGAAACTCCTCGATAGCTTGGGCTCGAGCATTGGTTAGTTTTTCCTCGAAATTCTTCTTCACAAACTCGAGCTCGAGCTTTAACTCCTCTGCTTCATCCTCCGCGAGGCCCAGTTCATCTCGAGCTTTACGAACCTCGAGCCTTTCTCTCTCCCTCTCTGCCTCAAGCTCGGCTATCCTCTTATCCCGAGCTTCAACATCCACCATAAGCCCGTCCACCTTTTTGGTGTCCTCCATCCCCTTCAAGGTGACATCTCGGGCTATGCTCAGTGCCTGCAAAAGGGTTCGAGTTATTTAGTCGTCGATATAAAGTGATGAAATAATAAATCCATCAAAACTCACCTGGAATGTCATGGACTCGAGGTCCCTGCTAGCTTCCTCACACCCGAGCGTGTCCCGATACTTTGCAACGACGCCTGGCATGAGATATTGTCGATCCAGGTCGTCGACACGAATAGTTGGAGAGATCACAGCATCATCGTCGAGATCCACGATCGGTGTACCTCGAGGAGAAGGCGCGGCGCGAGGAGTCGGTAGCCTAGGCGCGGGTCTTTCACCCCGTGGTGATGTGCTTCTCGGCCTCGAGCACTCGCCATGCCCACTTCTTCTGGGCTCGGAACCGGATGCCCGGGCCCTCTTCTGCCCCGGGGTTCGGATCTGAGGAGCCCGGGATTTGGCCTGGACCGACTTGCGTAGGGCAGCTGCATCGAACGTCATTCCTGAAAAATAACGAGCACCATGTAAGCACGAGCATAATAGTTTAAACAAATAGGGAGAAAAGAGACATGTCCTACCCCCGACGCCTTTGATGTCTGCACGATCGAGAACGTCATCCCCGAGGATGTCGTCCATATCGAAGACCAAGAGCTCGAGACTTTCTAGCATCCTCCTGTCCCTCTCTAAAGACTCGAAATATGCCTGACCATCGCTAAATCTCGGCGTGTCAGGCAAGCCCCATCGAGGATTAAAAGGAAGGTCGGGTTGCTGGGGGATGACGTAAAACCACTTCTCTTTCCACCCCTTTAAAGAGCTCGGCATTTTGGGTATTCTAAAACCCCCTCGAGTTGAAAGGTAAGCAAAACAAGCGTACTGAGGAAGTTGTTTTAGGTCGAAGACCATCCTACAGAGGTCGACGTATGGGGTTATGCCTAGGTACCTACAAGCGATGAAAAAGTAGGCGAGCATCCTCCACCCATTGGGCACTATTTGCCCGGGGTCATGTTATGCTCGACCAGTAAGGACATGAAGAAGGGATGGAGGGGCCACCTAAAACCCGCCTTCAAAGAATCTCTAAAAATGACGAACTCCCCTTCCCGAGCTCTGCCATCCTATCCCCTATCCCGGGCACTCTAATGTCACAGCCCGGCATTATACCGTGCTCCCTAGCTGTCGATATAGCTAAGTGTTCCTTAAGGTTACTAGACTGGTCGGGGTATGTTAGGAGTGGGGAGTTATCCTGAGCACGGGGAGTGACGTATATGGGAATGGCAACAGGAATGATCGAGGTCCCTAAGTCCTCTGGGGTTGTTCTTGACCCCGAGGACGATGAGTCAGTCGAGTCGCTAGACATCCTACCAGTTTTATATAAGAAAGAAGTTAAACTTAAGTTCTCGATCTCTTACCTTAAACCGACGACTCTAAAACCCACAAAAATCTCGAGCTCGAGGAGTGCAAGAGTTTTCACTGAGAGTAAAAAGGTGAAAAATGGAGAAAGTGACTGGGGTATTTATAGGCCCCAGTGTGGAACCCAAGGGTCGTCCACCCCTGACCGTTCATCCGGACATGTGTCACCAATCCAACGACTCTCAGGTTAAACCGCCTTTCCATTTTTAGGGCTGATGTCACGCATACACATAGCCTCGGGGGTTTTCGCACGACGACTAAATTGAAACGACAGTGCATCAATACTCGAATCCCGAGCATCAATGCACGGGGGCCAGTGATATTGTCGGTTTGTGTATATGATATTGTCGATTTCTGTAACCCGACCTACTATTTACCCCGATGATCTCCCATGTTCCCGAGTATTAAATATGCCCGACCACTATGTGCAAGCTTTCTCCTCGGTCGATGATTGGTTGTCCTCGAGTATATGTACTATGCTCGACCACCTTTCGCCCCCGAAAACCCAACTTCTGTGCGTCATACACCTCCGTCCTACAGTACCTCGAGCATTCACTTGGGCGAAGCGTCCTCCTCCCCACGAACAGAGACGTATTTTGCTAGACTTTTAAACACGAAAGAAGTCTTATGTTACGCGAACTGCAAAGGGTCTTAGACTTCTTATACGTTACAAATATTAACTCCTAGAAGGATTCTTGGAGACAAGGACTCTCTAATGGTTCAACCCCACTAGGACTGAACCACCCAATGCTATAAATACAAGGTTTCATCTCATTATTCAGGTACGCGATATACACAATTTTCAGTTTATAGTATTACCATAATTCTCTCTCTGACTTAAGCATCGGAGGGGCGACGAGGACACACCTCGACGCCCTTGTTTCCGGTACTGAAAGATCAACGTAGTGCTCATTATCAGTCGTCAGGATCGGAATTGCTCAGGTACGATTTTTGGTAGCATCACTTTTGATTTTATTTTTTGAGAATGAATTTTGTAAAAAATAATTTATCTGAAGGATATGTGGTTAAAATGCACAGAACAGATATAAATTATGTGTAATATTATCTTGTGAGAATGTTAGATTGAATCGAAAAAAATAAATTAAATTTTTTATTTAAAGACGAATTAACAAATAAATTATTTTAACTTAAACCAATGGCCAATATGTTTTACGCGTGGCTATGGAGATTCTCGCGCTCAAAGATTTCACCTAGAAATATTAATGTACACAAAAAAAATGGGTAGGAGAAAAAGAAATCTCGTCTCTCCTAAATTGTAGTTTACAGTCAGGAATCAGCACTAGCCATGGCAGTTGCCGTGGCTGCTCCTTCTCCATTTCTCGGCCAAGCCCCACTTCACTTTGTAAGCATCTCTCGCTCCCAATCATTTCGTTGGCTTATTTCAAGTTCTGGGTTATTGAAGGAATTCGATTTTAAGATTTTGGGTCTAATAATTTATGTTTCCAGAATCATGTCTGGTAGAATTTCTATCTTTAATTTTTTTTTTTTTTTTTGACCTTTTTGATAGTGTAAAAATAAACAGGGGTTAAATAAATGTTAGCGCAATCCCATGTGTGCTGGACCAGTACTTCCTGCAAAATACTGTTATGATCATAACAATTTTTAGCATATATATAGTTATTGAACTAAACGAGTGCTGCTTATTAATCGCAATCAGTTTAGGTGTTAATTGGTAGAGTTACTCTGAATGCAGCAAAATTTGTTCAACCTTGACCTCGAGGGCACAACATTGTTTTTTTCTAAAAAATTCTACGTGGCTTAAGAAGTATGCACGTTCTATTTGATTTTATTAGAAAAAATTCGTGTTTTTGGAATGTAATATCAATGCTACTGCAGGGGAAGGTAGGGATTCTTAAGTTATTCATTTGAGCTGCATTCTGTAGTTTCAAAGATTGATCCTGTCCTTGTGTACTTCCCCCCAAGTTTTGATTGTTCAGAAGTCATGAATCTTATAATTGTTTACATATGTTGATTTGTAATAATGGATTCAGTAGTTTCATTCTATCATGATCATATTTGGAAATACGGAGTGTTTCTTCTATCATAGATTTGCCACATAGTGTTGATATCAAGATAAGGCACCATTTAGTTTCTCTATTTTTTCAGGAAACCATACCACCTCATTTATGTGGCTACATTGTTTATCTTCTGCTCTGTCTATTTGCATTATTATTAGCAAAATACCTCACAAATTTTAGCACTCATCCTTTACTTTCATTCATTGAGAACATGTATCTAATTCTTTAACTGCAGAATAAAACATCATTTGAAAGATGTACCCTGAGTTCCGTTCTTCAACTTAGGATAAAATCCTTATTTTGGGGACCAAGGAAGGCCGTGGAGCCTGCTAAAGTGGATCTATCTATTGGAGATTTTAGTTTGACGGAGTCAGGATCAAAGGTTTTTATTTTCTGACCTTACTTTTTTTGGCGTTTTATCTCAATTCTAATGCTAATTCCATTCTATTTCTTCTACATTAGGGTGGTACGACAAATTTAGGCGAAGCTAAAAAACTATCAGTGTCAGTGGTTTCTTCTATATCCGAGGTTTCGTCTGATGAATGGGATCTTTGCAGTCTTGATGCAACAGTTTCAGAGAAATTTAATCCATTTCTTAGCCATGGTTTTCTTTCAAGCCTAGAGGAATCAGGTTGTGCAGTGAAGGTTAGGAATTGTTCCCTTTTCTTATTTCTATTCAGCAAAACACTCAGCCATTCAATCTCAACGAACTTTAGCTAGGACTACAAAATACATTCGTCCTTTACATTTTTTTTGCACTTGGAATCTGGATAAATTAAATATGGTATGGAATATATCTTTTCTTCCTTTTGCACGACTTGTTTACGATATGGATAAAGCTTTAGTATGTTCGACGATATGGATAAAGCTTTAGTCTGTTCAATGCTTCCAGGGTTCAGGTGCATAACCGAATGTAGAATAGCTAAACTTTTTTCGAGATAGAACTTTCCACGTATGAATTTAAGGAAAGCATATAACTCTTTATACTCCCTATTTCAGGAGACAGGATGGGTTCCACAGCATATAATTGCCCGGGATGAATGCAGAAATGTTCTAGGAGTGGTTCCTCTCTATCTGAAAAGGTTTGTTTTGTTGTTCTCAGTAAAAATGATATTGTTATGATATTTTATTATACATATATACAAGTCAAATACACATTGCAAACACACTGCACATGTCGCGCATTTGTGGTTTCGTAAGATACTTTATTCCCATGTACCTGACCATCCTTCCATCCACCTGCAGCCACTCTTATGGGGAATTTGTATTTGATCATTCATGGGCAGACGCCTATTACAGTTATGGTTCAAGATATTACCCAAAACTGCAATGCTGTGTACCTTTCACTCCAGTTACCGGCCAGAGGATCTTAGTCCGTAATACTGCATATAGAGATCAGATCTTTGACATTTTGGTTTCTGCATTGATGGCATTGACAGTCAAGGTAGTCATCGAATCTAATTATTCTTTCTATTTATTTTCTCTTAGAATTTCACGTTGACTACTGCTTTGTCTACAAACACGTATCCTAATGTTTCCACTGTAAGGTCCACATCAGTTTCTTTTTATGTTTCATTTCTTGGTGCAGAAGCGGAATTGGAATTATTGAAACAAGAATAAAGTAAAAGCTAGAAACTATGTAGGGAATAATTTTATTGTATTGATTTGATTATTGAAAAAGTTAAAACGCCTTTGTATGTATAGGCAAAATATTTCCCAATTTTACTGATATAAGGAAACTAATATAAAATCCTAATATAAAAGAAATTAGAAATGTGAAAGACATCCTATATATATATATATATATATATATATAAAACTTTTATCCTATTTACTATAAGATTGTCCTACATTATTCTCTCCTACATGGGAAAAAAAAACTCATATTCGAGTTGAAAATCAATCAATCAATTGGGAGAAAAATATATATATATATATTTTTTTGTTAATACTGATTTTGAAGAAATGTCAATTTCTTGATGTGCTTGATAAACCTTATATTCTTCAGTTGCATTGTTTGAAATTAACTTTGTTCCTACTATGCTTATTCTATCTTCTTCACGGCAATTTCTATGAGACATTCCCTCATAAATGAAGCATGATTCGAAATCTCATCCTTGAGTCCGCTTTCGTTAGAGACCACTGGTGCTGTTTTCCATTCTTCATATTTCTCATTTTCTGCTATAATGTCTAGTGATGTTGTAGCGCCCCGAGTTCCGCAGACCCGGAATGCTACGTCATCATCTTTCTGCCCTAATTTAACTGAAAAGTTTGGCGAAATAACTAACTTTCAAAACATCACGTTTAAAATTTGTGAACGTTAACGGCAATAAATCTCATTTGAATTAACTTAAGAAAAATTTATTAAACTTTAAACTCAAGTTTGAAATAGCGGAAACGACATGGTAAGTTCATAACGTTCAAATGAGTGAAGTTTAAAAGTAATTTAAAAATAATTAACTACTATTCTTCGTTCATGCCACCACTGCCCATCAAACTCGGCCGTCTCCAAAATCTGCAAATATTGTTAAAATAGTAGAATGAGCATTTCGAAGAAATACTCAGTAGACTCATCGCCAGTAATTAATTTACAGAATAATTGAACACATAATTATGCAATTCATACAGTGATATTCTCATGGGCTTATTTTCTTTGAAAAATCATAGGCTCTTTAAAAACATAGGGTGTGGGTAGTCTGTCTCATGCATTTAAGCAAGTAAGTTATGCATAACATCATCTTATCTCATAAGAGATTCTCTTTCTTCTCATGCAATTAAGCATATAAGTTACGACAAGCATAACAACATAATCTATCCCATAAGGGATTCTCATCTTATGCATCAAAGCATATAAATCACATAAAATTCACATAATACATGCAATTATAATTTAAACTAATTAATGGAGGCGAGTCTACCTCAATTTATCGCGAGTCGTAAAAAGTTGAGCGGAAAGAAATCTCAAGCTCTATCGTCCTTACGTTTCGTCTAGCCAAAAATAGAAAAATAACTTTGAATTAGTGTTTCGAAATTTCTTTAACGATTAAAAAAAGGATAAAAAATAAAGTTTAGGGACTTAATTGAAATTTATTAAAACTGAAAATAAAAGTTTAAGGGCTAAAATTAAACTTTTCGAAAACAGGGACTAAATTGAAAATTTATTAAAACTGAAAAATAAGAATTTAAGGACTGAAATTGACTTTTTCGAAAACTGAGGCTGATTTGTTTTAAAACATAATTTCTGGGGCTGTTTTCATTAAAAACCAAACTTTGGGACTGAAATAAAACATTTTTAAAACTTTGGGACCAAGATGGACTAACGCCTAAACTAGGGGCTAAAAGAATAATTTTTGAAAAATCAATTTAATAAAAACAACACTTCTCTCTCTCTCTTCTCGCGTTCGAGAGTAGAGAGAGAGAGGAGAGGCGACGGAGGCGACGGGGAGGCAGGGCTTCGCCCCTGCCGTCGCTTCCGGCCGGCGACGCCAGCGCCGGCGACGCGTGGGGACGCCGGTGGCGTGGGGGTGGCTGGGGCTTGATTTTGGCGCACGGGCTAGGAGGAACCGAAGCTGGAAGTTCGGGTTTTCTTGGGTTTACTGGCGGCAACGGGCTGGAGAATGAGTCGAGGTCTAAGGTAAGTTTGGTCTTCTTATTTTCTTGGTTTTGGGTTTTTGATTTGAGGTTGATTTCTGGGTTGGCAAGGGGGCTGTCGATTGGTGTTGGTGGTGGTTCGAAATCGGGGTGACGGGAAGGTGGACTGGGGGTTATGGTGGCTTGCAGGAGGTGTTGGTTGCAGTGAGGCGGTTCTGTGGGTTGAACGGTGGCCTGCGCAGTGGTGTTGGGCTAGGGAGGTGGTTCTGGATTGCGGGGTGGAATGGCTGCAGTTCGTGGGTATGCAGTCAGTGTTGGAGGTGGTGGTGTGGATGCTAGAAATTGATTTTCTAGCATCACACGTGAATCCGTTGATGCTAGAAATTGATTTTCTAGCATCAATGGTAAATTTCTCGATTAGGCAGAAGAACCGGGAGTTAACTGCAAGGAGGAGAGAAATTGAATTTCTTACCTAGGCTGCTACTGTTGTGGCTGCGTGAGGTTAAGGTTGGGGGGAGAGATGGGGGTATTTAAACAGTAGAAAATATAGGGCACGAATCCCTAGGGCAGTAAGTGGATTAGGAATTGGGCCGGAGGAAATTTCCTAATTGGACTTAAAGAATTGGGCTTAAAATAATCCTATTTGGACTAATGAACTATTGGACCCGAAAATAATAATAATCTATCGTATTTAAATTCGGATTTAAAACGATAAGGAATTAATTAAATTAAAATATTTAAAATTGGATTTGATTTAAATTAATTTAATAACGGCTAGACGAACGCGTTTTTACTTTTAAAACTCGGGTTTAAGGTTTAGCGACACGTTTTTCAAGAAACATAAATAAAATTCTCGGTCGCTACAACCTTACCCCCTTAAATTAATTTCGTCCTCGAAATTTAAACTTACTTGATCTATAATATCTGGATACTTAGCCAGAATCTCATCTTCCTTTTCCCAGGTAGCTTCATCGCTATCCTGTCTACCCCATTGGACTTTGACTAAATGAACTTCTTTATTTCTTAAGACATGGACTTTTCTCTCCACAATGCACATAGGTGTCTCCTCATAGGACAGATTCCTCTGAATCGAAATAGTCTGAAAATTTACCACATGGCTAGGGTCGTGGACATATTTTCTCAATAAAGAAACGTGAAAAACATTGTGTACGGCCGAGAGTTCTGGTGGTAACGCTAAACGATAAGCCACGTTACCTACTTTTTCTAAGATTTCAAATGGTCCGATAAAACGAGGTCTTAGCTTCCCTCTTTTGCCAAAACGAATGGTACCTTTCATAGGAGCTACTTTCAAAAATACTTTCTCTCCAATCTCAAACTCCAAGTCTTTTCTCCTTCGATCGGCATAACTTTTCTGTCTATCCTGAGCAGCTTTGATCCGTAGCCTGATCTTTTCAATAGCCTCAACTGTCCTCTCAATCAATTCTGGACCTAAAATTCTTCTCTCGCCTACCTCATCCCAATAAACTGGCGATCGACAACGTCGCCCATATAGTGCTTTATATGGTGCCATACCAATAGTAGCCTGAAAACTGTTATTATAGGCAAACTCCACTAATGGAAGATGAGTCTCCCAATTACCACTCAAGTCTAGCACACAAGCTCTAAGCATATCTTCCAGTGTCTGGATAGTGCGTTCAGACTGTCCATCTGTTTGGGGATGGTAAGCTGTACTAAAATTTAATTTAGTACCCATTGCGACATGTAAACTCTTCCAAAATCTCGAAGTGAATCTCGGATCTCTATCTAAGACAATGGAAGCTGGTACTCCATGAAGTCGAACGATCTCTTTAACATACAATTGGGCTAATTGATCCACATTGAGAGTCATTCTGATTGGTAGGAAATGAGCTGACTTCGTAAGTCGGTCTACAATAACCCAAATAGCGTCATGACCTCTTACTGATTTTGGTAACCCTGTCACAAAATCCATGGAAACTTTCTCCCATTTCCATTCTGGTATATCCAAGGGATTTAACAACCCTGATGGTCTCTGATGTTCAGCCTTGACTTGCTGACACGTCATGCATCGAGAGACAAACTTTGCAATGCAACCTTTCATGTTTCTCCACCAAAAGGTATTGCGCAAATCACGATACATCTTTGTCCCTCCTGGGTGGCATGCATATGGTGCTGAATGAGCTTCTGTCAAAATCTCATTCCGGATATGTTCATCTTTCGGCACACAAAGACGTCCTCTGAATATAAGCGCTTTATCAGCGGCAATCTCGAAACCTATTCTCTTGCCAGTCCCAACTTCGGATCTGATCTTTTCCAAGAATTTATCTCCGGCTTGAGCTGCTACAATCCGATCTCTCAAGTCTGGTTTGACGATCAGATTCGCCAATCTGTTAGGTCCTTGGGCCGTTGGGACTCGCACCTCGATTCTCAAATTCTGAAAATCTCGAATCAATTGATCTTGCGTTGTTCCCAAAGCTGATAACTGTCCAGCGTTCTTTCTGCTCAAAGCGTCTGCAACTTTGTTTGCTTTACCCGGGTGGTAAAGGATAGTGCAGTCATAATCTTTCACTAGTTCTAGCCATCGTTGTTGTCTCATGTTCAGTTCCTTCTGAGTGAAGAAATACTTGAGGCTCTTGTGATCGGTGTAGATTTCACACTTACTCCCATACAGATAGTGTCGCCAAATCTTTAGAGCGTGTACAACTGCTGCGAGCTCTAAATCATGCGTCGGGTAATTCTTTTCATGTGGCTTCAACTGCCTTGAAGCATATGCGATCACCTTGCCATTCTGCATCAATACACAACCTAAACCGTGTTTGGATGCATCGCTGTAAATAACGAAACCATCGGACCCATCTGGTATAGTCAATACTGGTGCTGAGACAAGTCTGTTCTTAAGTTTCTGAAAGCTTTGTTCACAAGGTTTTGTCCATTGAAACTTAACTCCCTTCTTAGTCAACTGGGTCATAGGACCTGCTATTTTAGAGAAACCCTCTATGAATCGCCGATAATACCCGGCTAATCCAAGAAAGCTTCTCACATCTCCAACACTCGCAGGTGTTGGCCAATTCGTTACAGTCTCAACTTTAGAAGGATCAACCTCAATGCCTTTAGCTGTAACAATGTGACCTAAGAAACCTATTCGCTCAAGCCAAAATTCACATTTCTTGAATTTGGCATACAACTTTTCTGCTCTCAGTGTTTCCAACACAGTCCTCAAATGTTCTTCATGTTGTGCAGCATTTCTGGAGTAGACCAGTATGTCATCGATTAAAACAATAACGAATTTATCGAGATACTGATGGAAAACTCTATTCATCAAGTCCATAAATATTGCGGGTGCGTTCGTGAGGCCGAAGGGCATTACTGTGAACTCATAATGCCCATATCGTGTCCTGAACGCTGTCTTTGGTACGTCAGTCGGGGAAACCTTTAGCTGATGGTAACCGGATCTCAAATCAATCTTGGAAAAGATAGCTGTACCTTTCAGCTGATCGAACAAGTCTTCGATCCTGGGAAGGGGATACTTATTCTTTATCGTCAACTTATTAAGTTCTCGATAGTCGATGCACATCCTCATGCTTTCGTCCTTCTTCTTTACAAATAGAACAGGTGCTCCCCATGGAGACACACTTGGCCTGATGAAACTCTTCTCTAGCAATTCCTCCAACTGCACCTTCAGTTCTTGCAACTCCTTCGGCGCCATGCGGTACGGAGCTTTAGAAACAGGGGCAGCTCCTGGCACCAAATCAATAGAAAATTCCACTTGCCTATCTGGCGGAGTACCCGATAAATCGTCTGGAAAGACATCGCTGTACTCGCATACCACTGGCACTGAGTCCAGAGTAATCTCCTCTACGGGTTTGTCTTGAAGACTAACCACATAGCCATGACAGTCATCCCTGGCTAATAATTTCTCCGCTTGTAAAGCCGAGATAAGGCGAGGAAGTGCTTTGATCTTCGTCCCGTGAAATCTAAATACTTCTTCACCATCTTTGCGAAAAATAACCTCTTTCTCGTGGCACATGATTGCGGCATGGTTGGTGCTAAGCCAATCCATACCCAGAATAATGTCGAAATCGTTCATTCGGATAATATTCAAGTCTGCCTTCGAAACTTGGCCATCAAAATCTATTTGTACTGCTTTAACTATCTTATTGGTATCGATAGTTCCTCCTGACGGTAAACTAACCTCGAGAGTACTACCAGTTTCTTCTCCTATTAAGTTCAGTCTTCCTAAACATGCTTCGGCTATAAATGAATGCGTAGCTCCTGAATCTATTAGAACATATACAGGAATACTAGAGATAGATAGTATACCTGCAATCACGTCAGAATCCTCAGCTGCATCCATAGCAAACACTCTTGCTTTTCCTTTTCTGTTCTGGTCTGGGTTCGTCTTCTGATTGGAACCCTGGGCGGACGGGGCACGACAATCCGATGCAAAGTGACCCGGCTGGCCACACTTGTAGCAGACACCCTTTCCAAAAAGGCACTCTCCTTTATGCGGCCTCTGGCACTTAGGGCAGGGTGGAGTGAAAGTGGTCATCTGTCTCCCTGCTGGTCCTAGATTTGGCCTCTTGGTAAATGTTTGATTCCGGTTCTGATTCTGATTCTGATTGCGATTGGGACCTTGCCACTTTCTCTTTCCCTGATACCTCTGCTCGTTCTGATTGCCTTGGTTCCCAACTCTCACACCGGCATAGGCTACTGCTTGAGCCTTCTTCACAACATCTCCGTAAGTTGGCAGTTCATGTGAACTGACAATCTGTCGAATATCATGGCGTAAACCCCTCTCAAAACGCCTTGCCTTCTTGAACTCAGTCTCCACCAGATGTGGAGCATAACGTGACAGTTCCTCGAATTTCCTCTCGTACTCAGTTATATCCATTTCACCTTGTACCAGACGTAGAAATTCGGACTCCTTGTGATCTCTGAGGGCTTGTAGGAAGAATTTATCCCTGATCTCAGCCTTAAATTTGTCCCAAGTCAGAGCTGCTAGCTGCTCTGAGCTCCTTGTCCGTGATGCAGATTCCCACCAGAAACCAGCTCTTCCGATTAACATGAACTCGGCACAAATTACCTTCTTATCCTCAGGACAAGATATGTGCCTGAATATCTTATCAATGGCCTGGAGCCATTCTTCCACTGCTAGTGGATTATCTCCTCCATCGAACGTAGGTGGGTGGTATCTTCGGAACTGTTCTATTGCTGGTATTGTTGGGTTAACCGGCTGTGGAGCTTGTCTCATCTCTTGCACCACGTTAAGTAATTCTCGAATGACATCGCTTTGAGTTGGTGGTGCCCATAACCTTCATAAAATTTTAAAAGTCGTTCATAAAGGTTGAATTCAGTGTACCAACAACGTAGACGATAGCAGATAACTCAAAATAATGAAAATTGGAATCCAAAATATCATTTTATTCAAAACTTGACTTCTTTTAACGAAAATACATGGGTAGAAAGGCATGTAAGCCGAACAACAAATTTTTTTTTTTTTTTTTTTACAATAACATGTCGAGCCTACTCTAATTCCTATCTCTCTATTATTCTTCGTATACGCCTGATTCAGCGTCCGAGAACTCTCCTAGCGCTGGATCAGCGTCTTCCTCAGCTTCTTCTTCTGAGTCTTCTTCGGGAGCAAATCCATAGCGGTACTCAAAGTACATGGGCCAATATGCCACAAGTCTCGTGCAGAAGGTATCATACTCCATCTCCACATTCAGAGATACTAAAGCATCTACATATATGCTATTAGCTACCTCCGCATAGTCACTTCGAAAAGTAGAGAGTAGGTGACGGATCGATCGGTGATCATTGGTCACGTAGCCATGCTGTATGGCCCGCTCACGTACGATATTCAACTGCTCTACATGTTGGGCAATTGTCCACTCAAGTTCGGGCCTGAAGCGGTCATAATCCCTAAAGGCTTGTTCTGCGTCACTGAGTGCATTTCTACGAATGGGTGCCATGTCCTAAATCAATTATGCAAAGTCCAATTAAGCGGGGTTATTTTTCTCTTCTAGTTAAAATTACGAGGACGTAAAAATTAAAGGAAACTTTTTCAAATTATGCTCAAATTCGTCATTCTTTCTTTCTTTCTCTCTAATTCGGATACACTTTCTTTCTCTTTCTTTCTTTCTTTCTTCTAAGTCTCATATAGCATCAAAACAAGTATCCGAATTAAAATAGCATTTAAACTTCATAAACTTCTTTTACCTTTGGAGTCGGCTGATCGAGTGATGGCAGTGGCGACTTTCATGAATAAGAATTAAATAATGTGAAATATCTTTTTGAAATTTTTTTTTTTTTTTTTTTTTTTTGAAAATTTGCCGGTCTACAGAAACGCAGACTGGCTCTGATACCAAGCTGTAGCGCCCCGAGTTCCGCAGACCCGGAATGCTACGTCATCATCTTTCTGCCCTAATTTAACTGAAAAGTTTGGCGAAATAACTAACTTTCAAAACATCACGTTTAAAATTTGTGAACGTTAACGGCAATAAATCTCATTTGAATTAACTTAAGAAAAATTTATTAAACTTTAAACTCAAGTTTGAAATAGCGGAAACGACATGGTAAGTTCATAACGTTCAAATGAGTGAAGTTTAAAAGTAATTTAAAAATAATTAACTACTATTCTTCGTTCATGCCACCACTGCCCATCAAACTCGGCCGTCTCCAAAATCTGCAAATATTGTTAAAATAGTAGAATGAGCATTTCGAAGAAATACTCAGTAGACTCATCGCCAGTAATTAATTTACAGAATAATTGAACACATAATTATGCAATTCATACAGTGATATTCTCATGGGCTTATTTTCTTTGAAAAATCATAGGCTCTTTAAAAACATAGGGTGTGGGTAGTCTGTCTCATGCATTTAAGCAAGTAAGTTATGCATAACATCATCTTATCTCATAAGAGATTCTCTTTCTTCTCATGCAATTAAGCATATAAGTTACGACAAGCATAACAACATAATCTATCCCATAAGGGATTCTCATCTTATGCATCAAAGCATATAAATCACATAAAATTCACATAATACATGCAATTATAATTTAAACTAATTAATGGAGGCGAGTCTACCTCAATTTATCGCGAGTCGTAAAAAGTTGAGCGGAAAGAAATCTCAAGCTCTATCGTCCTTACGTTTCGTCTAGCCAAAAATAGAAAAATAACTTTGAATTAGTGTTTCGAAATTTCTTTAACGATTAAAAAAAGGATAAAAAATAAAGTTTAGGGACTTAATTGAAATTTATTAAAACTGAAAATAAAAGTTTAAGGGCTAAAATTAAACTTTTCGAAAACAGGGACTAAATTGAAAATTTATTAAAACTGAAAAATAAGAATTTAAGGACTGAAATTGACTTTTTCGAAAACTGAGGCTGATTTGTTTTAAAACATAATTTCTGGGGCTGTTTTCATTAAAAACCAAACTTTGGGACTGAAATAAAACATTTTTAAAACTTTGGGACCAAGATGGACTAACGCCTAAACTAGGGGCTAAAAGAATAATTTTTGAAAAATCAATTTAATAAAAACAACACTTCTCTCTCTCTTCTCGCGTTCGAGAGTAGAGAGAGAGAGGAGAGGCGACGGAGGCGACGGGGAGGCAGGGCTTCGCCCCTGCCGTCGCTTCCGGCCGGCGACGCCAGCGCCGGCGACGCGTGGGGACGCCGGTGGCGTGGGGGTGGCTGGGGCTTGATTTTGGCGCACGGGCTAGGAGGAACCGAAGCTGGAAGTTCGGGTTTTCTTGGGTTTACTGGCGGCAACGGGCTGGAGAATGAGTCGAGGTCTAAGGTAAGTTTGGTCTTCTTATTTTCTTGGTTTTGGGTTTTTGATTTGAGGTTGATTTCTGGGTTGGCAAGGGGGCTGTCGATTGGTGTTGGTGGTGGTTCGAAATCGGGGTGACGGGAAGGTGGACTGGGGGTTATGGTGGCTTGCAGGAGGTGTTGGTTGCAGTGAGGCGGTTCTGTGGGTTGAACGGTGGCCTGCGCAGTGGTGTTGGGCTAGGGAGGTGGTTCTGGATTGCGGGGTGGAATGGCTGCAGTTCGTGGGTATGCAGTCAGTGTTGGAGGTGGTGGTGTGGATGCTAGAAATTGATTTTCTAGCATCACACGTGAATCCGTTGATGCTAGAAATTGATTTTCTAGCATCAATGGTAAATTTCTCGATTAGGCAGAAGAACCGGGAGTTAACTGCAAGGAGGAGAGAAATTGAATTTCTTACCTAGGCTGCTACTGTTGTGGCTGCGTGAGGTTAAGGTTGGGGGGAGAGATGGGGGTATTTAAACAGTAGAAAATATAGGGCACGAATCCCTAGGGCAGTAAGTGGATTAGGAATTGGGCCGGAGGAAATTTCCTAATTGGACTTAAAGAATTGGGCTTAAAATAATCCTATTTGGACTAATGAACTATTGGACCCGAAAATAATAATAATCTATCGTATTTAAATTCGGATTTAAAACGATAAGGAATTAATTAAATTAAAATATTTAAAATTGGATTTGATTTAAATTAATTTAATAACGGCTAGACGAACGCGTTTTTACTTTTAAAACTCGGGTTTAAGGTTTAGCGACACGTTTTTCAAGAAACATAAATAAAATTCTCGGTCGCTACAGATGTTTTCTTCAATACAAAATAAATGGTACGAAAAATCAAATCCTCATCATCCATATTTTTCTTATTTTTATGCAATTCATTGGCACTGAAAGTGTAGAAAAGGTAAACAAAATTTTTATTCTCAAGTTGACAAGCCTTAACCTTTGATTCCTTTGTGATTGGAAAGTTCAATTCCCTCCTTTCTTGGACAATTCTGAACTTCAACTTGTTTATCATTGGAGTGCAAATCGATCTTGGGGTCTGCAATTGCAATTTTCATAAATAAGGGATCAACAGGTTTCGGATTTTCAACTTGCACGTGCTTTTCTTTTTCTATTGTAGTATCATGAATGGTAACATCCTGAGTATCTTGAATTACATTTTTTTAACCTCATCATCTGCCTAATAAATATTTTTCTCTTTGTTTACACTAGTGTTTTCAAATTGCTCATCACATAACATCAAAACAATCTTCTTATCACACCTCCTAAACACGTACCTGTTATCTCGATTTATGTAAGTGACATCTACATTACCGTACCATGATTGTCCCTAAAGTACATGACAATCTTCCATGTCTATCACTTTACATATGATTTTATCTTTGAAGTACTTTTCAATAGAAAGTGAAATTTTACATGCCTCCATATTTTGAATTTCTTGCCCACTTTTAATTTGTGAAGCTTAATAGCAAGATGAGTATTTTTCAGTCAAATATAAAACTTTCACTAGTGCTTTAGATATCAAGTTCTCACTGCTCTTTTGGTTAGTATCATGTTGCATACTTTGTTGTTGATGGTGCATCGTGTTTTAAAAATTTTGTTACGCGTCAAATTGGACTCTTTTATATCTCCTCAATAGACTGATAAGATTTGGATTGGAGTATTGTTCTTCAGCTGAAACAGGATTAAAACAACAATAAAGTAGAAAAGTAGTTTTTAGGAAATTTTCTGTAATATCTTCAGTAAACTCGAATTACAACTTGAAATGGAAAATTAATGCAAACTCTTCTCACACGTCTCTCCTCGTAGTTTTCTTTTTCCGGATCCCCTACTCTTTCTTCTCTCCACTTACATATACCAAGCCTCTAACTAACTACTGACTCAATGACTAACAACCTCTAGTTATAATGGTGACTCACCTTTTATTCTAGAAACTACTACTTGTACCTTGTTGTCATGTAATTAGCTCCTCGTTTGCTTTGCTCGGATTCTTGCGCCTGGTGTATGTGAATTTAATTGGGGGTTTGGGCCTATCAAATACCCCCCCCCCCAATGCAGTCACCTTGTCCACAAGGTGCAAAGAAGGGAATTGCTGGTTGATTAAGTCAAAGGGTTCCCACGTGGCTTCCATAGGTGAAAGATCTTTCCACTGGATTAAGACTTCCATATTCTCCGTAGTGCCCTGTTTTGGAAATCTGTAGTCGAGGACGAACTCTGGCTCCACAAGCAGCTCCCAGTCTTCACCAAGTTGGAGTGACAGTGGCGTGACAACAGATACATCCCCTACCATCTTCTTTAACTGGGACACATGAAAAATCGGGTGGACTTGTTTACTATTTGGCAACGCTAGGCAGTAGGCCACCTTCCCAATTCTTGCCACTATCTCGAAGGGCCCATAAAACCGTGGAGCTAGCTTTTCATTAGCGCGAGTCACTAATGACTTGCGCCTATAAGGTCTCATCTTCACATATACCCAATTGCCGACTGTATATTCTATCTCCCTTCGATGCTTATCTGCTGCCAGCTTCATATGTTGTTGTGCTTTATGTAAGTGAAGCTTTAATTAGTCCAACACTTTATCCCTTTCCAACATTTGTTGTTCCGGAGACGAGACAGTCGTAGCCCCCCGGCTCAAAACGGAGTAACGGAGGAGGGTCGCGCTCATATAGAATGCGAAAAGGAGTAAACTGTGCCGAGACATGAAAGACAATGTTGTAAGAATATTCCGCCCAATGTAGGAATTGATGCCATTGTTTGGGTTTAACCGAGGCGAAGCACCTCAAATATGTCTCCAATCCTCTGTTTACCATCTCAGTTTGCCCGTCGGTTTGTGGATGGTAGGCTGAGCTATGCTTCAATAATGTTCCTTGCAGTCTGAAAAGCTCACCCCAGAATATAAATTATAGAACAGGGTAGCCCGTGTAATTTCACTACTTCCTTGGTAAAAAGTGCAGCGATCGAAGGGGCGGAAAATGGATGTTTCAGCCCTGTTAAATGTGCTTACTTACTCAAACGATCCACCACTACTAAGATGGAATCGAACCCTTCCGACTGAGGCAGACCCTGTGTAACGCCCCAAATTTCACTAATAACTCGAGGCGCTACTTAAGTCAAAATAACCTGTAAATAAATATTTTCAAAAGTCGCCACAATATGAAGGCAAACATATACTTTAAAAATCCATGGCAATTTAACACAAAACGCCGGAAACATCACTTCTAAAATAATTTTTCTCACATTCAAGAGTCAATACCAAATATGATTAGCAAAAACCAACATTTGCAAAGATACCAAAATTTAATACTTAAGTGTCAAAATGGAAATCAACTATTTAAAATTTCTTGTTTCAAAACTTGAAATTTAAAAGTTCTATTATTAAATTAAAATTGCCCCGCTCGTTGTCTTGCCCTGCCAAGCTCCTTAACCTGAAAGGTTGAAAATAGTGGGGTGAGCATAACGAATTATACTCAGTGGAGATACAGCAATCAGTCCAAATTAAGTCAAAATGCAATCAAGTGGTGAAAATAATATCCATATAACATACTATAGAATTATGTACTGTGGGCATTCCCAAGGACCCAATTTTGATCCCGGACCTATTTACGGTCTCTGAAAACATGATATAAGCTTAGCAAATTTTAGCACTGTGGGCATTCCCAAGGAGCCGATTTCGATTTCGATTTCGGACCTATTTACAGTCCCTGGCAACCTTTTCATATGTATAAATATCATATCACAATCAAAATCACACATCGAGAATTAACATGGACAAATAACCACAATTGCTTAAATGTAAACCCCACCTCGAAGTCTTGAAAGTTTTCTTGGAAATTGAACAATCGTAACGTTACCGTGCTTCACACTTTGCCCGCGAACTCGTCTAGCAAGAACAAAATTAATTTAATTTAAGATACTAAGTTTAATTAAGACTTTAAAACTTTTAGGGACTAAATTGAAAAGTATTAAAACTGAATTTTAAAAGTTTAAAGGGCTGAAATAACATTTTTGGAAATTGTGGGCTAATTTTAAAAGTAACTTAAAACATAGGGACTGAATAAAATAATTTGTAAAAACTTTGGAATTAAAATAACAAGCATTTAAAATTTTAGGCTAAATTGGAGAACCTTTAAAAGCTGGGGCTTAAGGAGTAATTTTCGAAAATAAAAAATTTACAAATCCTAACTCTCTCTCTCACACGCTCGATAGGCAGAGAAGGCTCGAGAGGGAAGAAGAGAGGGAAGCCGGCGTGGAAGTGGTGGAAAAGTGGGTTGAACTCCGGCCAAAAATCGATGGTGTCGCCGTCGCAAGGTAGCGCCGGCGGTGGGGGTCAATTGGGTGTCGATCGGAGCTAAAAACCGAGGCTAAACCGTTCGGTTTTTCTTGGTTTTTCGACGGGTACTCCGGCCAAAGGGGTCGACTAAGTGGAGGTAAGTGTTTGGGCTTTATTATTCTTGGCCTTGATGGTTGAATTTTGGGTTGATTTTGGTGAAGTGGAGGGTCGAGTTGGGTGGAATGGGGCTGCCGTTTGGGTGGCTGCAGGCGGCGGTTCGTGGTGGTTGATGTGGGATGGTGAGGTTGAATGGGTGCGTGTAGGCGGCGGTTTGAGGTGGTGTTTTGGTAGTTTGCAGTTTGGTGGAATCGACCGTGTGTGTGCGTGAAGATGGGTCGAGGTTGGGGGTTTCGACTGGGTGGAATAGTGATGAATTTGTCAAATTTTCCATCGATTGTTAAGCAGAATTTGAAGGAAGAAGATGGTGAATTCTTACCTGAGTGTTTGGCCGTGTGTTTGGAGGCTGTTGGTGAGGCGTGGTGAAGATGAATGAATAGTGATCAACAGTAGGTTAAGGCATAGAAAACAAGGCAATAAATTGGACCTAGAGTTTGTATTGGAAAACAATTCCTTGGCTAATAGGATTTAATAAAATTGGATTAAAAACTAAAATTTGGAATTAATAAAATTGGATTTTAAATAGAATATCGAACCTTAAAATTGGATTTAAATCGATAAGAATTTGATACTTTTAAAATGGTTCGAGATTGCACTCGATAAGTGAATATTGAAATTTTAAGTTTAAAATCGTTTCGAAATCGTAAATAAATTTGTTTTGCTAGACAAATTCGACGGGCGTAAAATAGTTTCTAAAATTCGACGGGATTGTCGTAACGACACACTTAGTTATAAAATTTGTACTTTAAAAATTCGGGTCGTTACACCCTGCACAAAATTAGGGATGACAACGAGTCGGTTCAGGGTCGGTTCGGTCAAAACCTTAACCGCACGACCAAATTTTTTGCCATACCATAACCGTACTATAATCACGAAAGTTGGTTCGGTTCGGCTTAGTTCGTATCTCGATTCGGTTCGGTTCGGTTAATAACCATGAAAATAAATTATTTTTTATAAGTCCAACCGTCAAATTGAAAAAAAGATTATGAATAAAAATCAATAAAAATAAAAGCACAATACTAAGCTAATTTAGCAAACAATATTCCAAATGAAAATGCAAACAATTTAAAGGATCTTTTTCTTTGGCATTTGAGAAGTTAAGATAAAATAACCCAAAATAAGAGAATTATAGACAGATTAAAAAGCACTAATTTAATACCATATAGATAATTAACAACCAGTAAACATACCAAACTGCTAGCAATAAAATTAAAGTACCCAACCAAGTAAACATTGTATTAAGTAACAAAAATGAGAGAGAATTAGGGAACCAAATAGATTAATGAGCTCAACTCCCGCGGACAGTAAAAGAAAGAGGGAAAGATCATAATCAAGAAAATTGCGTTTGCATTCGCTAACAAAAAAATGTACGGGATGACTCAGAGAACGAGAGCCTCATACAAAATAGACTTGTCAAGACCAATTCAAGAAATATCTTATCCCAATCACAAAAGACATTTTCAAATTTAAATCATAGTCATCCCACATATACTTCTATTACATAATACAATATAAGGAAATATAGCCTATTTAAAATGTCATTTCAAAACTACAATAATAAAAAAATAACAGTGAACTAATCAAGATATAGATATTAGAATAAGATCTGAATGTCGCACATTATGGACGACACACAACCTATACCTTTCGAATTCAGATCTGATTATAGCGCCAAATCTGGAGCGGCGGCACGGCAGAAGGCGAAGACGGTGTTGTTGATTCCAATTTCGAATTTTCTTCCTCGCCGTTGCCCGTCACTTTAATATTTCTTATTTTCTGTGTATTTTCAGTGAGTAAGTGTGAGTAGGGTTAAATTAAGGTAAAAAATTGGGTTTGTGTGCCAGTTATGTTGACGGGTCGGTAAGCTAATGAACCATAATTATACAAAGAATTATTAAAAGAAACCTAATTGTCCAATTAATTTTTTTAAACGGGTAATCAGTTCGGTTCGGGGCACCGTCGCTAAATACCATACTCGCCCCACCACGAATCGGGTCAACTATAACCAATTCATTGTACCATCGGTTCGATTTTTTTCGCCCCATTCGGTTCGATTAACCGCGGTTTTCGGTTTTAACGGTTCGAATTGCCATCCCTACACAAAATCCATTGAGATGTCCTCCCAAACTTTATCCAGAACTGGTAGCGGTTGGAGCAGCCGTGCAGGTGCAAGGGTCGAATACTTATGCTGTTGGCAGATTGTACATGCAGATACATATGCCTGAATATCCTTCCTCATTCCTTTCCAGAAAAGTCTCTGCCACCCTTCTATAAGTTTTTAAGAAGCCACCATGCCCTCCTACCTTACTATCGTGGCCCTCATGTAAGGCCAGCCGAACAAGTGGAGAGTCATTGGGGAGCACCAGGCGATCATTGTACAGGAGGCAACCTCGTAACTGAGAATAACCAAGAGGGACTATCTGCCCATTTCGTAAGGAACTGATTAAGGCACTTAACTCCTCGTCTTCCTCTATGGCCCTGTTGACCATGTCCAACTCAATGGTGCGAGGCACACTCATGGTCATGATGGTTGCGGTCGCATCCATTCGTGACAGTGCATCAGCTGCTTTATTTTCCAACCCGACCTTGTACTCGATAACAAAATCAAATCCTAACAACTTGGTCAGCCACTTCTAATATTCTTGATTAATCTCGCGTTGCTCCAACAAGAATTTAAGGCTACGTTGGTCGGTTCGCACAATAAATCTGCGTCCTAATAGGTAGTGCCTCCATTTTTGTATTGCCAGTTCGATAGCCATAAGTTCCCTTTCATAAATTGACTTACTTCGAACTCGCTGGGGAAGCACTTAGCTGAAATATGCGATTGGCCGTCGGTTTTGCATGAGCACGGCCCCTAATCCATACCCGGAAGCATCGATCTCCATCACAAATGATTGAGTGAAGGTGGGCAGTCCCAAAATCGGCACAGTCATCATGACTGTTTTCAAGGTTAAGAAAGCAGCTTCTGCCTCTTTGTTCCACCCGAAGCTGTCTTTTTTTAATTGTTGTGTTAATGGTCATGCTATACCACCATATGATTTCACGAATCGACGATAATACCCTGTTAACCCCAAAAATCCCCTGAGCTCCCTGATCGATTGTGGCCTGGGCCATTTTTTCATGGCTGTAATCTTTGATTCGTTCGCCGCCACCCCCTATGTTGAGAGGACGTGTCCCAGATATTCCAATTTCGATTGGCCGAACAGACACATCTTTTTGTTGGTGTACAACTGGTTGTCAACCAATACTTGCAACACGATTCGTAAATGATCCCGATGCTCCTCAGTAGTGCGGCTATATACTAAGATGTCATCGAAAAACACCGAAACAAATTTCCGAAGATAGTTTCGAAAAACCTCGTTCTTGTGAGATTGGAATGTCGTCGGGGCATTCGTCAACCCGAAGGGCATAACAAGGAACTCATAATGCCTCTCATGAGTTCGGAACGCTGTTTTTGCCTTTTGGCACGTCGTCAATCCGTACTCTTATTTGATGGTAGCCTGACTTCAGGTGTATCTTCGAAAAGATGGTTGCTCCATAAAGTTCATTGAGTAGCTCATCAATTACAGGTATCAGAAACTTGTCGGGAACGTTGACTTTGTTCAAGGCTCGGTAGTCGACACAAAACCTCCAACTCCCATCTTTCTTCTTTACTAACAATACCGGACTTGAGAAGGGGCTAATACTCTGCTAGACCAGGCCTGCTGCCAACATTTTCCGGACCAGTCGCTCTATTTCTCCCTTTTGGAAGTGTGGGTACTGGTACGGCCGCACACTCATTGGGACCGTACTTGGATGTAAGTTTATAGTATGGTCATGGCGCCTTGACGGGGGAAGGCCACTGGGCATCTCAAAGACTGTCACAAAATCCCTTAGTACCTCTGCAATCATAGCTGGAGGGTTTAGGAACTTCTTCTCGGATTGAACAGTGAGATTCCCCAGTTCTAGAAGTGCCCCATCCCCCTAGAGCTTGAGTGCCTTCAACATTGATTTCAGTGATATAGACGCCCTGCTCAATCCCAATCCCCCTCAAGCGACACCTTCACGCCTGCTACTATGAACGTCATGGTAAAGGTCTGCCAATTAACGTGCATTTCCCCTAGCTTGCGCAACCACTGCATGCCCAAGATGACATCGGAACTTCCCAATTCCAATGGCAAAAAATCTCCCTCAACTGTTACATTCTGTAGTTGCAACTGTACCCCCTTGCAAACTCTTTCGCCTTTAACTGTGAACCCAGTTCCCATAATCACCCCATACCCGGTTGTGCTGGATAAGGGTAGCGCCAGCTGTCGGACGACCTCCTCAGAAATGAAATTATGTGAAGCTCCACAATCAATTAATACGACTACCACCCTCTGTCCGATCGACCCTTTTAGTTTCATGGTTTCGGGGGCAGTGAGGCCTACGACCGAATTGAGGGATAACTTGATTGAGGTTCCCAACATCCCTCCATCCACCGACGTCGTTGGCGTGTTCACCATGCACCTCTTCGCAGCCGTTCGACCTGCCTTCGCTCCAGGATCTTCCTCTTCGTCCTCCCTAATAACCATGACATGGAGTTCTTTCTTTTTTGCACTGGTGGCCAATAACAAACTTCTCAACACATTTGTAACAAAGTTTTCTTTCTCTTTTTGTCTGGAGTTCGGCATCTGTCAATCCCCCTTAATAGCTAGTTTTTAAGGGTGAGTTCTACCTAAGGGGTTATAAACCCCATATTTTCAGCCTATACATCTGATGTGGGACAATGGAACCATGACATACCACCGCGCTCCGCAGTCCCCGCGCTCACGACGGCAGGCTTTGCACTAGCCATTGCTAGTTCCGGATGAACACTGCCATGCCATCGTCACCTCCGCTGTCGCACGATTGCAACCGGGAGACATGGTGACTTGCTTTGATACCACTTTGATAAGATTTGGATTGGAGTATTGTTCTTCAGCTGAAACAAGATTAAAACAACAGTAAATTAGAAAAGTAGTTTTTGGGAAATTTTCTGTAATATCTTTAGTAAACTCGAATTACAACTTGAAATGGAAAATTAATGCAAACTCTTCTCACACGTCTCTCCTCTTAGTTTTCTTTTTCTGGATCCCCTACTCTTTCTTCTCTCCACTTACATATACCAAACCTCTAACTAACTACTGACTTAATGACTAACAACCTCAAACCATAATGGTGACTCACCTTTTATTCTAGAAACTACTACTTGTACCCTGTTGTCATGTAATTAGCTCCTTGTTTGCTTTGCTTGGATTCTTACGTCTGGTGTACGTGAATTTAATTGGGGGTTTGGGCCTATCATAGACCGTCATAGAACCCTTGATAACTTGTGGGTGCTCGTACTTTGTTGGAGCTCGAGGAAACTCTTTAGCTAGTTGTTGCCGTGTTCTAGGCTTGTTGAAGCAACCAACATACGTAGCAGTTAAAGTCTACAAATCCTTGTCAGCTGCATCTCAGACATATCCAATGTTGATTTTGTAATCCTCTGATCATCGTCGATGATTTATACCACTACCATCATAAGTAATCATCAGCTAAGGGCAAATCTTGCTTTGATACCAATTTTGGTGCATAAACAAAATTTGAATTCTTGAAACAAGAATAAATTAAAAGCTAGAAACAATGTAGGGAATAATTTTATTGTATTGAATTGATTATTGAAAAAGTTAAAAAGCCTTTGTATATATAGACAAATGATTCCATAATCTTTACTAATATAAGGAAACTAATATAAAATCGTAATATAAAAGAAATTATAAATCCTATTCTAATTAATAAAGAAAAATCCTATTCTATACAAGAAATAAAAATAAAAAGATAAAACCTATTACAACTAAACATGTTATTGTAAATATCTAACTTTTATCATATTTACAATAAGATTGTCCTACATCATTTCTCCTCTTCCTTTTTTTGTTCTTGAGGTAGGGAACTTACTGCTCATGGATAAAATTGGAAGTGCATTTGAGTATCTTTTTTTAATTGTGGTTGGAAATTATATGATATGTATTCTTTGATTTTGTAGTCCTTATCTGTATGTGTTTTATGTGGATAAGCTCTCATATTCTTCCAATAAGTCAATCTCTGGCTGCCATTCAGAATCCGTTAAATACCACTTTGATAACCCCAGTTTAATTGTTTAATCAGACACAAAAGTTTAGGTAAAGGAAACCCCATATAGCAGGATGGCTAACTTGAGACATCAGGTTTTCCAGCTCTCCCACTCTTCTCATATACAAGAATCATGCTGCTCCCTGCAATAACCAATTCACTGCCACAAAATCCAAAAACCCTAATTGCAGCACAACTGTTATCAAACCAAAATGTTGCCAGAGCTTCTATCTGCCCCCTACATTAAGGTTTCATAGAGTTGTGTCTTGTTTGAACACATCTTTCGGTTGCATAAGTATTTTCTTTTAAATTCTGCCAGATAATTACAGCAGCAGATCTTTGTCTTGCCAGTTTCAGGTTTCATCGCTGCACATCACTTTCCCTTCTGCGAATGAGTGGGACAAGTTGAAGGAGAAAGGTTTTCTACAGAGGATTGGAATGCAGTATCACTGGAAAAATCGAAACTATAAAAGGTATATGACTATTTATATGTAACTGCTTCTTTGGCTCATGGTATTAGCTTTATTATTTGATATTAATAGATAAAGTAAATCAGCCTTGTTTTTCATTCAATGCCACCGGTATCCTTGTACTGTTTGGAGTAAGATTGTCCTTGTTTGTAGTTCTCAATTTGAACATCAACATTGTGTTAATATGTCAGGTTGTCTTGTTATTTCTAATCCAATGTTGCTGTTTAATGCAGTTTTGATGAGTTTTTGATGGACTTGAAGCAAAGTAAAAGGAAAAATATTCGTCAAGAGCGTAAGAAGGTTTGGGTTTTCATTTTATTTTTCCTTTATCTGTTGATCAATGGAAATAGAAGGATGCAGAGTCAGGGTTAAACTGTTTGTACAAGGACCTCAGTATATGAACCTAGCATGAAAGTGAAGGGAGGCCCCAGATTTTCCACTTAAGTCTTCCAAGCATGACTCACTGCACTATTGTGGTTCAAAGATAGAACAGTAGTTGTATATACATAGAGAGACCTCCTGGACAGGATTAGAGCAGATTCTGTTTCCTAGCATCTTATGAAGCATTACTTTACTTTATGATTATAACTCGTAAAAGCTGCTACTATCGGTCAAGAAAATTCACAGTTGTGTTAGGAAGAGTATATTTTGGAAAGAGCTAGTAGCTTCCATTTATGTCCTTTTATCTTTCAAGAATGTTCACTTAGTTCCATGTTAAAGCAAAATTCTCTCCTGCAGATATTGGCCCAGAATTTAACCATGAAGCATCTAAGAGGATATGAAATTAAGGTATATATTGCATCACCAACAATTCTTATTTTCCTCAATGATAAAGATGATATCTGCAGTTAATGCTGATGGGCTTCTATCTTTTAATAAAAAATGAGATTGCATTATTTCTGGAAGAGTTGATATATATGTGTCTTAACTCATGGAAAAACATATTAAACTACATTCTGAATTTTCATTCAGTATTTTGTATAATTGTATCATCAAGTTCTCACTTTTGTTCGTCTAAAACTGTGTGTTGGCAGGCTAGGCACTGGGATACCTTCTATGAGTTCTACAGGAACACCGCAGATAATAAGTTCAGTGTGTTTTGTTCAACCTTTTATTTCGTTGTTGATTTTTTTTGAGCCAGCACTATGTCTAGCATTCCATTTGTTGCTGATTACAAATTGTGGAAAAAAGCTTGGAATTTTAGCTGAACAAATGCTATTTATTATTATGTCTATAGGTGGGGTAGTGCTTATTTAACAAGAGACTTCTTCCACAATATGGCTTCAAAAATGGGCGACAATGTACTACTTGTTGCTGCTGAAGAAGGGGAAGAACTTGTTGCAGCAGCCCTTAATCTTATTGGAGGAGATACGTTATATGGGAGATTATGGGGATGTCTCCCACGTGCATATTATCCAAATTTGCATTTTGAAGCCTGCTATTATCAGGTTATGAATTTACTCTCTGCTTTTATCTGTAAAGTTATATCCCTTGGGGGCAGTATCTGGTAGTAACATCATTAACATAAATGTTGCGTCTTGTCAAATTTTGATCTCTATATTGACTCATGGGAATATGTTGTAATCTTCTCTTTTCATGGGATCTTTAGCTTAATGTTTACATAATCATGGTACAAACCGTATTAATCTGAGAAAGGTTCGCTAATAATCTTGGTTTTTCTTCACATGCGAACAAGCTATTATATAGGTGGAAAATAAACTTCTTGAAACCTGGATCTATGTTGATGCTGCAGGCAATAGAAGCAGCTATTGAACTTAATCTTGACAAGGTAGAGGCTGGAGCTCAAGGCGAACACAAAATTCAGAGGGGTTATCTGCCGGTGACAACCTACAGCTGTCACTACATTCTGGATGCAGAGTTTCGTAAAGTCATTGCAGATTTCTTGGCTCGGGAAGCAGCTCAGGTAATTTTATTATATTTTTTAGATATGTCCATCAATAACGATATGTTAGTGCTTAATTTAAGACTCCTTTTTTATTTCTTATTCTTAATTCTGGTGTATGTCCTACAAGTGAGTCCGTCTGATATTTATCCTAAAAGATTTGTCTTGAACTACCTCGTGTGAAAGCTTAAGCCATTATAGACAACAAATGTATTTGTTTATCATGGAAGCCAGACACTTTGTTTTATTGATGATGCATCTTACTTATGTTATAGTGTAGCTTGTAAATCTGTAGGCTGCAATTATAAAAAGGGCAATTGGTCTTTATCTCTCTAACTAAACCTATGAAACTGAGATGGCCCTAGCTTGTGAATATAAAGGTGTGAAAGGTCGATAAAATAGAAAACTGCAGTTACTGTGCTGATTGGCCATGTTTGTATCCGCAGGGATCCTTTCTTCCCTCTGAACTCGGCAAGATAAACTTAACTTCATTCCACTTTATCAATTTTCTCTCGGTAGTTGTTTTAAGTCTTCTAGTAGAGACCTGAATCAGAATAAACTCATTCTGCGTTCTTTTGAATTTCGTGTCATCACTTATCAACTATAGTTTCTTTTGAATTTCGTATCATCGTTTATCAACTATAGTTCACTGAATTCTTCTACAGATTAAACTCGTAATGAAATTACTGCACGAATCTGGACCGTTCAAGGACAACGTTTTAAGTGTTGAAGCGTGAGATCTTCGTGGGCTAAAGAAATATAGAACACTCATCATGGTAGCTGCTTCTTAGAATGGGCGCAATCTTCAGATGTGAGGTGGTGATAGCTACATTGTGCAAGACATGTCTAGTTAAGTTGATTTAGTAAAGAAAAAGAAGTTCGAAAGGTTGCCTGTGGTATTTTCCAATCACATTTATTACAGGTACCAAACATGTATAGATATATGTATGTGGTAATGTGACATCTGCTACCCTGGCATTCCACGGATTTGTAAATAATTATGTATAAACTGTATGTATGTAGACTAAAATAACCATTCTCCATTTGGGAAATCCAACTACTCATGTTTAATGTCATAATTGAATACAATGATAGAATGTGAAATCGGACAACTGAATCTGACCGTGTCAGAATTTTGGAAGCACTCGTAATAAACAAGAAAGACACTTTTAAGATTTCATCATTAAAAATATACGAATAAGAAAATACACCAAGTGAACAACGAAGTGGAGAATTATAATATAATTATACGTGCAATGTTTGCGCAAGACATTTTCTCATTCAATTTTAATAACATCCAAACAGAAATTTTTATGAATATTTGTCTAGCAGCTTGACAAAATTCCAACCTTTTGCAACAGTCAATTAAGAGTCTAAAGTTCACAACAAAATTGAAATACAAGTGAAGAAATTATTATGCCATCGAAGATGATCTTATCTTGAACCACTGAATTACCAAGTTCAATAAAGGGTTCGCTTTTATACAATAATCACACCATAATATTTGTCTACGAGCTTGATAAATCCGAAGGAATGTGCATATGATTGTTAGAAGTGAAGCCTAGTAATAAGCCAGCCAAAGTTCATGGACAGATAAAAATGTCAAGTGATCGTGCAGATGGACCGAATAACGTTCACTTGCCTGTGCAACTTTGTGCAGCTACTTGTGGGGAATAATATGCGGGTGGAGTCCCAACACATGCTCTGGCATAAAGTCGTGCCGTGTCAAGATTCCTACTATTGGAGGTCTCTGCAAATTATAGAAAAGAAGTTAAGGTTGCAAAGAATTCTAAACCTCATCTGTACAGACTGTGCAACTATAGTATGGGAAAAAGCTGCTTCTTGATATAAGTGATACGAGATTTTAGAAAGGATCTGATGACTTAAACCTATAGGGTGAGGGGCGAATTTAACCAAGTGGATTTATTTTGCTAACATGAGAAAATGAGAGAAATATTACCGGTACCTCGTTCAGATAACAGATAAGACAATAAAATTTCTTACCCCGGGTGTCTTTGGGACGACACACAAGTGTCTGAGACCAAGTTGTCGAAAGAGGACTGAAGCTTTGGCAAGGGACATAGTCTCTACTACTGTGTATGGAGATGTATTTGTAATTGGATGGAGATCAACATACATCTCCATTTCATCATCACTGATGTCCAAATCCTCCAAACGAAGCCCCTTACCGGATCCTGGTTTAGCAAAATCGAAGGCATGAAACATCCTTAAAAATTCTGATCCGGTCAATACCTGGTTCTTTGCAAATTTTTTTCCTTTGAGCAAAACAAGTAAGTGAGACCTCAAAACCAACCCGCACAGTTCTGGTGCATCTGAGAATGGTGGCTCATCAATAACTGGAAACCCATTATGTCCTGTCATCCTTAGAGCATGCAATATATTACTCACTTTCTCGACTCCAGAAAATGTAATCAAAGGACCTGAGCATACATCACCAGCGACCAGCTGCCTCATGTAAGGTTCAGCATGCGCTTCCATGAAAGGTAAACCCTTCATCTCCACTATTTGGTCATAGACACCCTTGTTGAAACTGTCAGCTACAGTCTTTGAAATAAGAAGAACAAGCATCACTAATGGCAGCATTAATAGATCATTGGTAAGTTCCAGGAGTATAATGCAAAGTGAGACCGTCATTCTCATGGTGCCACCAAGAAAGGAGGCGGCTCCAAGAAGAGCAAAGAGACCAACATCAAGATTCAAGGTCGAACCCAAGAGTCTCCCAACAAAGCGCCCGTATGAGGCTCCAGCGAGTATGACAGGAATAAAGAGTCCAGACGGGACAGCAATTCCATAAGTAACAATACCGAGAAAATAAATAGCAACAAAGAAAATAAGTAGTGTAGAGAGTTTAAATTCTTTTTCATTCGTTGAACTAAATAAATTGCGGATGGCATTATCGTTGGTGTTGAGGAAAAGGGAGGCCAGATCATTGTAGTATCCTGGTTGACATTGGAAACTTCTGTAGTTTCCAAAGCGACCAATGGCGGGACATTCCTTCTCCAGGCCGACAGGGCAGGACGTACACTTTGTAAGCCAAGGAAGGCCAAAGGCACAACAAGAAGTCAGAAGGGAAACTGTAATGACAAGTAGAACCTTGAAAACAGGACCTCTCCTACAGGGAATTGTTAAAAAAAAAATGAAAAAATGAGAGAGGATTAACATTCAAATATGATACAGAAATATAAAATTTACTGCATTCAGAGAAATCTGACTCCAAATTTTATGAATTCTCTCTCCAAAGATAAAAATAATTCACTGCATTCTGAAAATTTTGATTCCGAAATATTTGAATTTTCTCCAATGATTAGAGCCAAAACTAAAATAGGACTTCCTACAAGGGGAAGAGAAGCAGGTGCATTTCAGATGAATAAGACGATTTTAGTTAAACACATGTTTATGAATAATTTGGTAATCTTAATGTAATAAAACCAAATTATTGCCAGTCATGCTTTAGGAAAAAAAATCTCCCTAATGACCAATAGATACAGTGTTTATTAGTGTAAAACATATTTGAATGGTTCTATATGGACCAAACTATATTACTACATAAGAGAGGGGGTTAACAGGCATTACTCGTTGATGATGCTATATGTTCTAAGGACCTTATCTACAAGATAATTGTAAAGGCTTCCAAAAATGCCTCCAAGAACCCCAATTAACATAATGGCGAGTAGATCTGAAGTATTATAAGAAGGATCTGCTGAATTGACATCAAACATGATCAAACCTCCTTGTCCAAATAATCCACATTTTCCACTCCGACAAATTTCTATTAGAGATCTCACTACCATAGCTACGACAGCAGTTGTGAAGAAAGTCCTCCAAAGAAGCGCACTCCTCCACCTAAAAGTAGACAATGGGGGAAGAAATAAGTTGCTTAAAGAGACACCACTCAAAAGGATGATGCAAGCTAAAACCAGCTCATATCACCAGATTTTCCAATCAATTATATGTATTCCATTTTTCATGTATATTTTTCAGCATGGCCATAAACTCAGCTGCATTTGAATTATCTATCGAAAACCCAGTATACAAAAAATGAAAAAGCAACTTATACCATTACTTTTTAAAATATTTAAGTAGTTATATTTCTCCCCTGTGCATGCGCTGTGAAACTCAAGTCTTAAACATCTTTAATTGGATAAATGACATGATTGGCTTAATTAACTCATATTGTTTGATCGAAAAGTATTTGTTGAATTTACAATGGTGTTTGTTACCATGAGGCTGCCTCTTCAAGAGCAAAAAGAACACCTCCAACGGGGGAGCGGAAAGCAGCAGCGACACCAGCTGCAGCCCCACAAGTAATCAAATCCCTTCGGTCTCGATCATTTTTAAAGTACCTGAGCCACTTCCAAGTCAAATGATACTTGCGAGAGCCTCCCTGTCCAAGAAAGTTGGCTATGCAGGCACCAGTGTGTACCATGGGTCCTTCCTTACCCACAACAAATCCAGCAGAAACTCCAAAAATGGAACCAAAAATCTACAAGAATCGACATGCTAAAGATATAAGTTGTTATGGATTGCATAGATATACAGAGTGGCAAAGGATGACATAAACTTCAAGTTTATGGAGAACAAGTTTTTGCTTTTTTTGGTTGTTGAATCATGCATATGTAATTAACTATTTCCTTGAAAATTTGTGTATGGAATATGTGCACTATAATATAATATTAACTGAAGACCCGATGACAGCATTTTATTGCATTATTTTCTGTATTTCTTATTATTCGTAAACAACTATAAACTCCAATTTATAATACAACCGGGTAAGGGAGAAATGAAAGGAATCTCCTAAATTAGGAGAGAAAGCAATTCACCTAATAACAGTCTTCTAAATGTTTAAATATGGTACCGGAATAAATAAATTACAAACTTTTAGGATTTTTACACTCCCCCTCAAGTTGGATGGTAAATGTTGACAATTTCCAACTTACAAATGAGATTGTCGAAACTTTATCGAGGTAGTCCTTTGGTGAATATGTCTGTAATTTGTTCTTTTCTAGGAACATAGGTCATGCAAATAAGCCCATCTTCAACATTTTCTTTGATGAAATGTCTGTCTACTTCAATGTGTTCGGTTCGATCAAGCTGAACTGGATTGAGAGAAATGTTGATGGCGACCTTGTTATCGCAGTAGAGTTTGACTAGAAGTTTTGCCGTAACTTGTAATTCTTCTAAGAGTTTCTTTAGCCATAGTCCTCATATTCCTTATGCAATTGCTCTAAACTTAGCTTCAACGCTACTTCTTGCCACTACATTCTGTTTTTTATTTCTCCAAGTTACCAAATTTTCCCATACAAATGTACAGTAACCTGAAGTTGATCTTCTATTGTTTGTTAAGCCTACCCAGTCTGCATCTGTGAATACTTTTATATTTTTGTTCTCATTCTTCTTGAAGAATAATCATTTTCCTCATGAGCCTTTGAGATATTTGAGAATTCTGTACACGGCTTCCATATAAGTTTCCTCTGGTGAATGCATATGTTGACTTACTACGCTTACTGCAAATGCAATGCCAGGTCTAGTATAAGATAAGTAGATCAATTTTTTGACTAGTCGTTGATATCTATCATTTTCAACTAGGTTTCCACTGTCTTTTGTTTTCCTTCCTATATCAATAGGTGTGTGCACGATTTGCTTCCAAGCATGCTTGTTTCGATTAGGAGATCATGAATATATTTTAGTTGTAATATACTGATGCCTCTTTTTGATCTTGTCACTTCCATCCCTAAGAAGTACCGCATCTGTCCCAAATCTTTTACTTCAAATTCAGTTGCTAGACTTCTCTTGAGTCTTTCCATATCAATTGTATCGTCTACCGTTAGAATATATTATCCATATATACAAATAAAATGGTCTTCTTTCCATTTTTTGATTGTTTGAAGAACATGGTATGATCCAATTGTCCTTGCCGATAACCTTAGCTTTTCAGCACCTTTGCAAATTTATCAAACCATGCTCTTGGTGACTGTTTGAGACCATACAATGATTTCTTGAGTTTGCAGACTCGATTTTCCTCAATCCTTTTACAAAATCCTTGTACATGACCGAGTTTATATTCTGAGTGCAATAGGTAAATCTATATCTGGAGGAAGGTCTAGAGCTATCATTGGTTCCAATTCTCTTGATGCTTTGAATGTGAGATTTTCATTTGATTTAGACTTTTATGAGTAAACTAACATCTCCCCGTCATTTTCTTTTTCTATGCTTCCTACCAAGTTCAAGTTTTCCTCTATATATGACATATTAGAACAAGATGGTATGACGGTAGGTTCAGTGTTTGGGTGGGCCCGGAAGGAATATCAAAGTCTAAGAACCGTAAGAACCGATCTTCACTCAAATTCTCACCTCTGAAGAGAGGGCTTTTGGAAGTAAGGTGTTCTATCAAAGAATGTAACATCAAGGCTGTAAAGTTCCCAATATTTTCATAAAATAGGATTAATAATGTTTATATTTTTATGTTTTGAAAAATTAGGGACTAAAATGATATTTAGCGAATTTCAAATTTTATTTGGGTTATATTTTTTAGATATTGATTGAGTAATGATAAGTATATGAATATTAGGCTCGTTGGATAGATTGTAATTAATCATGCATACTAGGCTCGAGAAAAAGTTAATTTGGATTAGCGGAGCCTAAGTTATCGAGGTAGAAAGAATTAGCCATACATAGTCAACCATTATGTTTGTTTAGCATTTTTCAAATTATATTCTAATCGAGTATTTCATGAATTTAAAATGTTGTGGATGACACGTTTGTGTAGAGTTTTGTAAAGTTACCAATTACTTTGTATATTATATTATATTAGTTTTTTTATGTAACTAGAGGCCAGCACGTGTATGATTGTTTGGGAAGTGATAGATTGGTTGAAGACTTAGTCAAATTTTTTGTTAATATTCTGTTTCCTCCACCTTTATCCAACGACCTTATTCCACACGTTTCTTACCACGTGCCAACTCTTGAAGATCATGTTATTATTGCTTGTGTATATATATACATGTATAATGGATGACACACATAAAAGAATATTTTTGCACGGCAAGCAGAGGAAGAAAAAGTTGATTTTGGGATTTTCATTGTTCAATAATTTATTTAATCTTATAATGTAGGATTACGAGGTGCAAGTGGTTGTCCCGTTTAATTTATTTCTTCATGTTGATGAATATTATGCTAATGAAAGTTATGATATGAAATTGTCATTCCGGTACCAAAGATATGATATACTATGAGCTCTTACTGGATTTCTAAAGATATGATATGATGGTATGATATTTTTGACACGTAATTTAATACTGTTAATCGGTATTGCACCATATTTTCGTGTCCTACTTAGTACCCTCATGTACTCACCCTTTTTCCTACACCTCACAAGTTAAAATGGGTCGGGTCGTTGGTTAGCGGACGATGAAGTGCAGTCGTTATGCTAGGATATTGGGAATTAAATAATCATCCAGTGTAACGTGGCGAGACATTTTTTTTTTAATTTCAGCATTTTTAGGGATAAGAATTATGATCTATTTGATTATGTATTACTTATGCGTTATTTTACATTTATGGGTTACAAAATTGATTCACAATCAATTTTGTAGAATAAAACGTAATATATGCATGTGTGTACAATAGAAAACCTTGTCTCCAATTTTAAATGCATGAACAGTTCACATGCTCGTCTAATAAATGTGATGTACTATTATAATATTAAAATGGATAAATTTTTGACTTACTGTAGAAAGAAAAACATATCAAATGAGGTTAGTGTGGACCACTGCGTATGTATAAATAGTCAAATGACATTTATTATAAAAAAGGTGATTATAGAGTACTATTTGTACATTGATGAAAAGTTGCTCATCTAACTTATTTCAATTTTGTACATGTAAATATGCTCAGATATAAAATAAAATATGTATTTTCAAGCTGCTCAAATTAAATTAAATAAAAGGAAGTTTTAGTAACGACTCATATTTATTTTTATTGTTAAATTTTAGAGCGTTACAAAGGCTAACAAATGTTTTCTTTGTTAAAGGATCATAGCAATTATAGCCCTTTTAAGTGGGTGTGTATCCAATAAGAACGTACTTAATTGCATGATGATCAAGTTTGTTTCGAAGATGGAAATGAACGTGAACAAAAGCAGTACACCCAAATACTTTGAGGGATATGTTGGAGTTCAAGCGCGAAGTAGGAAAAATTGTTGAAGTTTTTGGATAAGTGATGCAAAGGAAAGAGTGCAATTCGGCATTCGATTGATAAGATATGTCGATGTTAAGATGACATATCCTCATAACAGTTTTGGCATATTTGTGGTAAACATTAAGGTATGGACAACCTCAAAAAAGCGTCTATTTTTACGTTCGGCAACCCCATTATGTTGAGGGTTGTCAACGCACGAACTTTAGTGGATTATCCCATGTGTTTGTAGATAATCTTGTAGAGTGGTATTGAAATATTTAGTACCATTATCCGTGCGCAAGATTTGAATTTATTGGAGAAAGTTAATGAATAATGAACGAATATCGATTTTTTTGTTTCAGTAGATAGAGCCAACAAACTCTAGTATAATCATCTATAAATGTGACAAACCATTTGGTGTGAGTTCTATTAGGAATTAGTAAAGGGCCCCATAGATCGCTATGAATCATAGTGAATGATTTTGATGGTTTGTATGTGGATTTTGGAAAAGTAGTGTGTTGGTGTTTAGCAAGTTCACATATGTCACACTAAAAATCTACTGGCGTCTTATTCGAAAAAATGGAAGGAAATACCCGTCTTAAATATTAAATGTTAGGGTGACCCATTTTATAATGCCATAATAGAATATCATTATCCCTAGAGACAAACATAGAATCGTAAATTGTAGTTTGTCATTGTTTACTCGCATCAACCTCTTCAAAGTAATAAAGTACCTCACATTCTTTAGCACCAACAATCGTCTTTTCCGATGATAAGTTCTGAAAGACACAATGAGATTGAGAAACTTTAGCAGAACAATTGGAATCTTTAGTTAATTAATTGATAGATAATAGATTACATGGCAAGTTTGGGACATGAATGACAGATTTTAGGGTTATGAACTCAGAGATATGAATACTCCATTTTCCCGCAATAGATGAGAGTGATCCTATGCGATCTTAACTTTCATATTGCCAGCACGTGGTGAATATGAAGAGAACAAATGATAAGAATCTGTTATATAATCGGAAGCACTTGAGTTAATGATCCAAGGAGTTATATTTTGAGGAGATACTTAAGGCTTTTAAAAAACTACCTTAGTGGTCTAAAGAACTCGAATGAGTGTGTGTGAAAGATCGACTCGACATTTGAAAGTTGGAGAAGATTTGATAGAGTTGTTCCGATTTTTCACTGTTGAATGCTCCACCTTTTGTTTCTTTGGAGGTTCTCGTTTGATTGGCCAAGACTTAATAGCCACCATTTTTAATATCTTGTCTCAGTTTCCAATCTTTGGGCTTCCCTTGTATATTGTGTCCAGATTTTTGACAGTGTTGGCACCACGGTCAGCCCTTTTGCTTTTGGCCCGACCCATTTGTAGCTTTTTTTTGATAAAGTTGCCATTCCAGGCCCAAATTTTGAAAGCCCACTATTTCCAAAATTAGTAAGTCCAAGCCCAAAATTAGAAATATTAGGCTCAATTTTGCGCGACCCGGTTCCAGCCATAGAAGAGGAATTTGGCCCAAATTCATTCCCAGTTGACCCAAAGCCTGAAGATAGAAGAGCCGATTGCGGCGATCGTCTCCGTCTTCATCATTACATTCCGGCAGTTCTCCTCTCTTCTCGCCTCTATGAATACCTCTCGTGTTGAGGGAAGCAGTCGCCGAGGATTCGGCCTCTAACATCGTCAAGTACGCGATTGAGGCCAGTGAGGAACTCATACACTCGCTCGTTTTGAAGCCTGTTTTTGTACTCAACACTGTCTCAGGGGCATTCCCAGTTTTCTTCGCTACTGAGGTCCAGTTCTTGCCAGAAAGAGGTCATCTCCAAGTAATAATCAGTAACGTTTCTTCTTCCCCGTTTAGTCTTCCATAGCCGTGTTTTTATTTCGAAGATTTGAGATGAATTTTTTGAGTCCGAATACATCTCCTTGACGACGTCCCACACCTTTGCGATCGGCAGGCAGAGATGTGTTTTCCCAATTGACGGCACCATGGAATTTACCAGCTACGCCGTGACCATGGAGTTTTCGGATTTCCATTTTTGTACGAGAACGGCATCAGTTGGCTTCTTCGTTTCTCCAGTCAGGTAACTTAGCTCTCCTTTGCCATCGATTACCAATTTTATAAATTGAGCCCATTCCCTAAAGTTTCTTCCATTCAAATTCTCCACCGTGAATTAAAAGGAAGCATTATCTACTTTAGTCGAGGCCATCGTAGAATTAATTTCTGCCTCGCTATGTGAGGATTCAGAGGTCATGGAACCTTTATTGTTGACGGGGACTTCCATCATTGATTTCTGCTTGGCTCTGATACTATGAAAGCGGAAATTATTTTCTGTATTTCTTATTATTCATCCTAATTTATAATACAGCCTTTTAGAAAATTATGGTACTGTTTAAATATGGTGCAAGAATAAATAAATTACAATCTTTTAGGATTTTTGTTCGAACTATTTCTAGAAGCCAGTACCAGTAGCTTCGTTTCTAAATTCATAATTGTCTTAGGGTGCAGCTGTTAAACAGCTCGCCTCTCTTAAAGCATCTGTAACTTTTGTAGACCAGAAACTATCACAACTTTCCACTCATTTCATTCAGCATATTGTTAATAAATTAAGAAGGCAAGGCATGTGCATGCGTGGGGAAAGTGAAAGACTATGCTGGGAATTGGAAAGAATACTAAAAAAGACGATACCTACCTTGACAAAAAGGGTACTCGGAGCCAAAATGGAATGAGCATCTACACCATTAAGATATGCTTTCACCTCAGGTATGCCAGACCCAGCGGCCGCAGGGGCAATGAATGCACACAGTGCCGCAGCACAAATAGCAAGAATCATATTCAGTCCTGCAAATGCTGCAAATGCCTGGTAATACCTGCACTGGGATAAAAAATAGTTCACTCTTTTCAACCAATTATGAAATACCAATAAAGTGAAAGAGAAAACAAGGTAAATAACATCTATACAAAGATCTATTAAAGCTATTTTAAACATTCCAGAATATTTCTGAAACATTCTAAAGATCTGTTGATAAATTCAACTTATGTCAAATGTAATTATTCATTTTGAAAGACTTAATGCCCCCTGAGCCTTTCCAACATATTTCCCACCTAATTCAAAGGACTATGCTACATGTACACCTCATGCCCTACACTCTCCTCACATGGAGGGGGGCTCACGAATATTTTATTATGTGTGGGCCCCCCTCCATGTGAGGGGGGTGGGCATTATGTAGGGCATTGTGTATATGTAACATTTTTCTAATTCAAATCGTTTCATTTCCACTTCTGCCCCCCCAATTATAAAGAATTTCTTGGAAATTATGGATAAGTACATTAACATAAAAAGATTATTATATAGCTCAACCCTATAAGTAACAATGCAGTGTCACTCTCCATGTTAAAGTATTTCATTACGACAAAACAAACATCAAACATTGGGTAGGGGTGCACAACAGAATGGGCACTGTAAGGTTTGTAGCAGCTGTTAGAATATGTGATTATATGATATTGCATTAAAATTTGCATATATTAGTGTTATGAACCAAATATTCAAGGATATATGAAAGCCAGTGTTACAGAGAAGTAATTGGAATATGATGATGCCAATTATTTTGCATCTAGAACCCAGGCTCTGTGCAATTAATCAGAGTATTCATTGAATTTGATATGAATCTAGAGTACTCCATATCTAATAAAAAGTCAGGCTTACTTATCATTAACCATCAGATTGCCAGTGAGCAGAAGCTTGTAACCAGCTATATTCTCGACTGCCAGGTTATTCAAGAAGCCTACAAGACCAGTGCTTAATCCAATGAGAAGGGCAAGCGTCCATTTGAGAAAAAGATACTGAATAATGTGAACCCTTTTCCTAGATCTCCAGTCTTGCTTAAAGATTTCATTCTCAACAATCCTGCAAAAGAAATTGTCATTGAATTAAATCCCTGGACGTATGGTTGTTACTAAGTAGTTTTGGAAAATGGAAAGACCGTGTAATAGCGTTAGCATATCATTATTAAGATCCATCTGCAACGATTCCAGTCTAAAATGAGAAAAAAAATTGCTTGTTTTTGCAGTCACGTCAATAGGCAAACTTCCATTCATCTTTACCAAGAAAACACAAGAATTATTTTTAGTATGAATTAAGAGACTGAAGCTTTACAATACTATAGGCTTCACAACACGATTACTAAATATAGTCCATGCTAAAAAACGAAATAATTGAGTATGTTTTATGCCTCGACGTAAAAATTAAAATTATATAATACCGAAAGTTCTAAAACGGATTCGAAATTCGAAAAGCCCAAAGAGAATCACACAAGAACAGCTGAAGCGTAATAAAATTGAATTCATACTCGTAATCCAAGCTTTCGATTGGGCAAACATTAGCCCCAATGATGGCAATCTGAGAAGTATTATTGACTCTACTCTTCAGTAACACCTCTGTCATGGCCGCTTCTCTCTCTGTATATGACGACGTATCGCTCCCATTTCGCTCATACATACTACCAACACCATCACCTCCTCCGCCATCGTTCTCAATATCAGCTTCTTGACTAAAATCATCATAATTGTTTCTATCCATTAACTCATCAAACTGACAATAATATGCAGAACTTCTCAATCAAGCGTTTCTGAATAAATAAAAATGATACGCACAGAATCAACAGTGTTTTGCAGATTGTAGAATGAAATATACATACATGTATAGCTACAGATATGAATTAGTTTGTATGAACGAGAATGGATAGAGTTCAGAGTGAGAGCCAAAGCTACAATAGCATATATATATATATATATTCAAAATTGTAAAAATTGCAATACTAGTCCCTAGTTTATTGCCTCAATATCCAATTGGTCTCCATACTTAAAAAAGAAGCAATTTGGTGTTTTAATTGTTATTATAGTTACATAATCAATTTTTTTTGTTAAATTTTCATATGGGCCTCTTGAATACAGGTTTGGCTTTAAATCTCTACAAGTAGGAATAAATGATGATTTATAATAAAATTAAACGTCTTCATAATCAAAGACTGATTGTAGGAGTATAATGAATATATACCCATGCAGTCATCCCTAATGCTCGTGAAGCATTGCTCATAGCAGTTAAATGATTGTACTTATATTTGCATATATAAATGAAGGAAGCCCTCTCTAATTTATGTAATAAATAGAGTATTAAACATTACTGGTGCAAATTAGGTGGCACTAAGTGACGTTAAACGAGATATATAATTAAATGAGTCACTTTTTTTTATTTTTAATTGAACTTATTATGTAGTGTCAACGGGTATTGTAGCACTAATGTTGCGATAAGAAGTGTTATTTCATATAATAAATACTTTGATGAAAATATATGCATGCGAATTTATGAATTTTTTTTTTAATGATTATAAAGAAATGATATACTAAAGTCCTAATTTGATGGAGATTAAAATGTATTGTTAAGCACTCGTTTGGGCCCCATCAAATTTCATCAAATTAAATTATAATTTTCTCTCTCCTATTTTTAACCCTACTATCTTTCATAAAATAATATTACACGTAAATCAAAAAAAATTTCTTTTTTTTCAACCGTTCATTTTTCAAAAAAATACTATTCCTCACATTATAATTCCAAATAATGGAGCTCAAACGGGGGCTTATTTAAATAAGTTATGGATCTTATTAATGGTGTGTTCGGTCGAGAATAAAATCGGATTAAAATTGAAAAATTAGCCGTTATTGTTGACTTTTATTAGACGAGTGGGACCCAATAACGGCCATATTTTCAATTTTAATTAGATTTTAATTGATACCGAACACACCCTAAATATAAGGTCAAAATTAAAAGTTGACTTTAACTTAGATTAAAAAAAAAAAAAGTTAAATTTTAATCTCTACCAAATTAGGACTAAGCGTTTATTGAAATATCATTTAATCCAACAAAATTAATTTAATTTATAGAGCAGTTCTACACTTATAGAATTTGGCTTCCAGAATTTATACAAAAGACACTTTAGTGGTGGCAAAATGGACGGGCCGGCCCGGCCCGGACCGCTAACCTTTCGACCCGAATCGACCCGTGAACGAAAAAAGCCCGTATCATCCGGG
Source organism: Osmanthus fragrans (assembly GCA_019395295.1). Taxonomy (NCBI): domain Eukaryota; kingdom Viridiplantae; phylum Streptophyta; class Magnoliopsida; order Lamiales; family Oleaceae; genus Osmanthus; species Osmanthus fragrans. Next base: position 183,779 of record JAEDXY010000039.1, on the reverse strand, counting down.
CTTTCGGGCCGGTCGGCCAGGACTGCCAAAAAATCAAGCGGCCTGGCCCGGATCGGACCGCAAACCTTTTTTTTTCTTTTTTTTTTTTCCCAAAGACTATTGGTAAAAAAAAATTTTTTTTAAAAAAATATAGGCCCGCGTTAACCGCGGGCCGGTTTCCCCAAACTTGGCCCGGACCACTGAATAAAAATTTCGGCCCGTGAACCGACCCGCTCGATTCGCCTACGAGCGGGCCAAGCGGGCCTGCGCACGGCCCGCCCATCTTGACACCACTAAGACACTTGGCAGCAATCTGTCAGATAATGGCAAAAAAAAAAGCAGATCAAACCAGATGCTGCCACACTTGCATCTGGTGCAACTCCGTGAAGTATTTTTTTGTACAAGCAGATTAAATCTAATCTATAAGACCTACAAAAGTTTACCATCAATTAATATATGTATTACGTCGCTATCACTTAGCATACACTAAAACATTTCTTATAAATATGTGGGCGGCGCACACATGCTGAGAAATGATTCACTAAGCACAACGCTGATCGACGATGACATGCTATATCAATTATTTGATTGATAAAATATTCATGTCAGGTCCTATAATTAAATGACCTATCAATTAATTGATTTGTTATAATTATATTGCTTAGCATAAACTAAACATATCTACTAAGCATACATGGAAAATCAATTAACAGTTAAAAATGTTTAAAATAGGTCGCAAGAATTAAATGATCCATCAATTAATTGATCAAACGTGTCACTATTGTTTAACTGAAATCAAACAATGATGCGCAGTAGAACATTTCTCTACATATGCATATAACAAATAGAATGTTAAAGATAATTTATTTTAAAACTTTATTAATTTGTTTAAGGAGAAGTTCTATGTATTTCATAACTTTAAGTTAATATTGAATTTTTTTGATTTGTTATTCATCAAATTGGTCAAATACCTCGTTATGAATGTTAAATAGCATAATGAGTTCACAAATAATTACTCGCGATAAGTTTATCCTAATTAACGAGGATTATATTATATTGTAATACTATTGTTTCACGATTATATTGATGTTTATGTATTATAAAATTATAATGAATAGCACAAATGTTAATCAGCCATTTTTTTTTTAATATCAATTTTAAATCCAGTTATAATATATGTAATTTCTATTTATGTAAAATAATTTTAGTATCATTATGTGCATTGATATATATTGTATCACACATTAAGGAGAACTTATGTGCATTATAGATATATATTTATGTGAAATAATTTATTGTTTTTGAAAGTTATAGCTTGAATCTGATTTTTATGTTCCTAATGTGGATAGCGTGGTGCGTTTAGAGCATTGTTTATTGCAAGGTTCTAAAATGCGTAAGACATTTCGCTCCAACATCAAGTATTACAAGAATATGCGCGTCTATACGAAACATATGCGTGATTATGCGTTTTTCAATTTTAATATTATTTTAAATATTCTAAACTAATAAATAAATAAAATAATGCACTCTTTAAACTTCGTCCATATTCTTCAAATTTTCAAAATAATAATAATAATAATAACGCTCAAAATCATAAATACTACAATTACTTGAATTTTATACGTATTCTTTAAGTTTTTAACAAAAAGCGTAATGCTTAAAATTATAAATACTACAGTTACTTGGTAATCAATTCCCATGATTAGATTATTTACGAACATTGGCTTAAAAAAATCCTAAATATTGTCAATTTTCAATTCAAACTTCTCTCCATCCAAATCATCTTTCGTGTCATCCAATGTAAAATCATCTTCATCGAGCTCCCTTATTTCAACTCGAAAATTTCTATTATCTCTTGTAGATAGTAAGATATCACTATTACCCTTCTCCTCATTATCACAATCATTAAATCAAGATTGTTAATTACTAGCATTACTTGCTAGTAAAACTAGAGAAAGATCAAAGAAGAAGGCTCAAACTTGACGTAAATAGTTTGTAACTCTACGAAAAAAATTGTTTTGGGTTTTGACTTTTTTTTAAACATTAAAAACTTAAAGATTGATGTATATATGATTTTGGTTAATTTGATATTTATTGGGTTCAATTTACATTTTTTAAGTTATAAATATGGGCCAAGCTTTGCTAGATTAATTTTGACATAATTTTTAACACAAATGCGTGCGAATTTTGGCGTTTAAGCATGCATATGTGGTCAACGAAATGAGTTGACCGCATTATCACATGCATATCTCATATGCGAGGCTTTTGTAAACGCATCGAGCATATGTAGCTATGTATGAAGCATGTGTATGCATTTTAGAACACTGGTTTATTGTATAGGTTCTAAGCCTTTTTAGTGTTACAATTTTATTCCTATTGAATTTTAATAACACGTATCATCTTTAACATTTCATTAATTCATGCAAATGATCCTTTGCGATGACACTCATCCCAATTTTTCGTTAATGTTATGTAAGACGTTCTACCCTCAATAAATTGAAAAGCAAAAAAGAAAAGCAATGACAAGAACAAATAAATAACAATAACCAAGACGAAAAAAACACAAAGAAAAAGAAAATGAATTTTTTAATGAGAAAATTACATATAAACAGGTGTTTAAGTTTTCCAATTCAAAAATCAGGTGTGAAGTTTATTTAACCAAACCTATTGCAAATCCTAAATTATTTCCCTCAATTCAGTCATATACAATAAACCCATTTTTCCTCCACCACCACTTCTCCCTCCTCCACGTCAAACCCATTTTGCCACAATCATTCACCCATCCCCCAATACCACTATCACATTGAGGCAACAGAGGTGCAGCGTCACCTTGCACAAATGTAGCACTGCGCCTTTACAGGTTCTTCGATAGAAGGGGAAACCTTGAAGGTTAAGAGTAGGTTCAACCTAGTGAATCGCCTCTGTTCACAACGAATCACAGTCGTCGCTTTGCGCTATACTAAATCTAAGATTTGAAAGCCAAGATTGGGCTCATGAACTCAAATCCGAACAATATTTCATCAAAAGTCAACGCTCAAATTTGTGTGGCGCTCAGTTCGCAACGTTGCAACCAGTTCACCGTCGGAAGTAAAATGGCCAGTAGTTGTGGGTTGTTGGGGCTATGTCTATGTCTATATTGTTGGTGGTTGGGCTATGTTGGTGATGGTGGCACTATTAGGCTGTGTTGGTGGTGATTGTCGCAAGTGGCCGTTGTGGTGGTATGTGACTAGCTATTTGGTTAATCTCTGATTAACTATTTGGTTATTTGTGACCAACTATTTATTTATAACCTAAAAATTCAATAATTTGTGATTAACTAATTTGAAAATTCGTGACTAACAAATAAATGTGACCTATAAATATTTTCATTCGTGATCGATGAAATAAATTGTGACTTATTAAATTTTTTTATTATGACCATGAAATAATTCGTGACTAATTAATTTGATAATATGTGATCAATGAATAAATTATGACATATAAATACACACCGTTAATTGTATAATTGTGACATTAATATATTTAATTAATAAAAATATAATTAATTAATTAGAATCTGAATTTTGAATTTTAAAACTTAAAAACCTGAAAATTAAATTGCTCCATACTTGATGCCTGGCATGCGAATTTTTCCCTTTTTAAATTTAATTATTGGTGGTCCGGTCCATTTAATTCTCTATTCCCAACCTTGGCGAGCGTTTAATCTAAAATATTCAATAAAATGGAAAGAAAATATTATTCACAGGGGCTTGAGAAAAGGGATGTTTTGTCCATTCAAGTAATTGGTAGTTAAAAAGGGGACATCTACCAAGTGACAGGTTCTGTCCTTATATACAAAATCCACAACCACTGATTTGTAGTAAACAAACCACACATTTAGTGGTACCATTTCTCCATCAATCAACATCCGATATCTCAAAATTTGATCAAATCATCGATGAATTTAAATCACGTCACGTCTAATTATTATAACACAATGTGATGTGTGGTTGATCCACCAAATGTGTGGACGAACCCCATATACTGCACACGCACCAGTAACCAGTCTACCATTCTACATTACCAGCAAGATCACAACTTTGCACCTCCACGTTTGGGAGCAATAATGCTGAATTCAACGGGATGGGGCACAATTGACAAATACAAGAAAATTGTGTGTCTGGTTCGTAATATTGGATAATACTGAAAAAATACTAAAAAAAAAAAATTGTAATTCTATGTCTTTAATCCTCAATGTCACGGGTCAAAATTAGAATCAGCATGGAGAAGTCACATGCAATTGTTTGGCTTTCAATATTTCCTTTCTTGTTTTATGAAGTTGATGTATAACCAAAATTGAAAAAGATAGACAACTATATGCTTAGCACAGCAGAATTTTCGTGATATGTTCAATAAAGTGAATTGGACAAGATGTCAAAATCTAATTCTTCATACTACACATCAAACATGTCCTCATTGTAGAAAATTGTGATTAACTTTTTTTTTTTTTTTTGGATTACGCCCCATTATTGGCGCCTCCACCTGTCCTGCCCTGTGCCTTAGTGAAAGAGGTAAATCACAGATTATGCCTCTAAGGGTACAGGATAGAAGACTGCTTGTACACTTGCACTTACTCAAGAGGAAAATCCATATTTCAGGATTCGAACTCTTGATACGGAAGTCTCAAGCAAAGCTAAATTTCTTCACATTCCCTTTTTACCAATTGGAGATGTGCCCTGGGGCAAATTGTGGTTAACTTGTTTAGATGAGAGCTGCTTTATGGCCATGGCTCCGTTTAGATGCATGGAAAAGAAAAAGAAAAAGAGAACTGTCACTCGTGAAAGAGCTAACAGGGCAACTTTGAATATGAATGATTTTCTCAAACAAGGTTGTAGGCTTAAAATCGTAGGATTGCTAAATAAATAATCTCATAATTCTTTTAGGGAGACGACACTAATATTGTTAAGAGGCAGAGAAATTAGTGTTTTAACAGGTTGACAAGGTTTGGATCCATAAATGAAATTTATGGACAGCATTATACTTTAATCTTGCTACGTATAACTTTTTTTCGACAATTAAGTTACTATAAATTTTCAAGTTAATTGTTCACTGAATTTAGGTTCATATTTTCAATTACTTACTGAAATTTAAAATATCGAGTTTTGACAACTAAACTTTGAAAAATGTTGTACGTTATTCACTAGCAAAACTTTCATATCAAACCTCTAACGAAATTAGTGACGCGGCTGATGGAATGCATGTGTGACGCCCGTCACACAGTTAAACTTTGATATGCTTGAATTTTTGCCACTAAACTTTGAAAAACGTTGAATTTTGGCCACTAAATTTTGAAAAACATCTTTTATTGCTAACTATAAATTTGGATTTAAACACACATCTATTTAATAAAATATTTTACACGTAAGCTCATATTTTTTTTCCAACTTTTTAACCACACATTCTCTAAAAAAATCACTATTTTTTGAACTTTTTTCCCCAACAAACTGGGGCTAAAATCCATTGTTAAAAAAATCGAATTTGATTTAATTTTTTCGATAAATATATTGTGTGTTTCATTGCAATTAGTAGTCGCTTCCTTTACACAACTTTGCAAGCATTGTCTATACCACTAGGAATGATTACTCCATTACACAGTAGTTAAATTTCAAATTAATTTATTTTGTTTAGAATTTGAAGTTATTTTCATCATAATATTTGAATTTTATAATGAAACACAAAATGAATTTGTTTGTTGTTAAATAAAATTAAATTCAAATTTTAACAACGAATTTTAATTAAATCCTAATTTATTGTGAGTCATAGAAGACGTTTTCAAAGTTTTGTGGCAAAAACTTGACCATACTAGAATTTTGGCTATTGAACTTTGAGATAGTTGGATTTTGACCACTAAAATATGACATGGTCAAGTTTTTAAATAATGATTTTTTGGAAAATGTGGTGAAAAAGTTAGAAATTTTTTCAAATTTACGAGTAAAATATTTTATTGTATAGATGTGTGGTTAAATCCAAATTTATAGTGAGCAATAGAAAACATTTTTCAAAATGTAGTAGCCAAACTTTACGTTTTTCAAAGTTCAATGTCCAAAATTCGACCACCTCAAAATTTAGCAAGCAACATAAGGTATTTTTAAAATTTTGGTGGCCAAAATTCGACAATATCAAAGTTTAACGGTGTAACGGTACGCCGCGTGTGCATTCCGTCAGCCACATCACCAATTTCATTAGAAGTTTGAGGCAAAAGTTATACTAGTGAGTAACGCACAACATTTTTTAAAGTTAAGTGATCAAAACTCGATATTTTAAACTTAAGTGACAACATGGATCTAAGGTTGGTGACCATTGGAACAATCATAGCATCTCTGTAAATAAACACAATTACATGTAAGGAGATTATGCGCCTAAAAGTTCTTGCCATTCACAGACCACCATCATGTTTACATGTACAAGTTTATGTATATGCGGGTATACACACGTAGAGATAGTTGATTCAATGAATGTGGCGAGTTTTTCTACTTCACTGTGCGAGAATTGCCCTCTGACGGCTAATGCCGTCATATAAGATTTGTTCTAATTTGTAATATCATTTTTTTTTTTAAAACCTCTAAAACTACCAGAACCCATCTACCACTCTAATTTTTTTTTTTTTTTAACACGGTAAAAGGACTCTTGGTGTACTTTAGTTAGTATTCATTAGCCAGGAAATTGCATGAAATTCGTGAATTCAGAGGTCTCAAAACATCACATGGGCAGTTGAATCAAAGAACTATAGCCTAAACAGTCGATTGAAATGTAAATGGGTTCTTGTGTAGCTCATGTGTTGTTTGGCCGGGCTGTGAACTTCTGTGGCCCTCAAATGTCATAATTCAGAGAACATTGACTTGAATAGCACTAAATGGAGCTAAGGAAAATGATATTTTACGATTCTTTTCCATAGAATTTCATTTTCTAATGTCATTTCCAAACTACAATGTTAAGTTATTTTGTCCTCTCCATTCCCAAATTTTACTCTTCATTTTTCCGGTTGGTTCCTTTTCCTCATGTTCTTTTTCTTTTTCAGTTTAGCACACAAATCCTCATACCATAACAGAGTAAGAGACATTTAGTGTTTAGATTATGATTGCATTACATTTGGGTTTCGGTTTTTCCATTTGTACAGAAATGGTTTCACAGAAACCATACAGAACACTCACGTGGGAGCGGATACCACGTGAATAAAATAGTGCCAACCCCCCCCCCCTCCTACTTGGTGTGTGTGTTCTAGAGAATCCCTCCTCTATACACACAACAGGGTTCTTTGGGTTTTGTTTCTTCTCGACAATAGTTATGTGAGTGGTTGATGTATTGAATTGGAATTAAAAGAAAGAAGCGGAAAATCAACGAAAATGGCAAGATCAAAAGTTTGGGGACCAAAGTGTTAATACTTAAAAGTTGTGACGAACCTCATGATGAAGATTCGAGATCATATATGATCAATTGGATGCAATTGGAGGTCAAAGGAGTGAAACAGAGTTAAAGTATTTGCACAAATCAATTTCCAGCCGAAGAAGATGTGCTCCGAATTTTTAGCCTCACATTGAGACCTATTTTTCTGATAGCAAATGTTCGAATTGGAAAAATTGTATTTCTAGAAGAATTATAGCTCTTTGAGTCAATTTTTTTAACTCACTTTGAATCTCCTAAATCGGACATTGGAAAAAAAAAAGTTATAATCAAAATGCCGAAAGCTGTTCAGGGACAAAGCCACGCAAAATCCCTGTGCACACGGGGGCAATTCATGGCGTGCACAAGGCCTTATTTTTTGAACCCGAGAGTTATATGACTCAACGGTGCACGTGCGGTGGTTATGCCTGTGTATGCGCGCAGGCCATTTTCATAGATGAATCAGCAGTTTCCTTTCGCGATTCAAACTCTTTTGGAAACCAAATTGTACGTGATTTTGACTTATTTTTCGACTCTTATAAATAGAAAATGAGGACTACACATAAAAACCTTCTCTAGCATCTGGGAGGCATCAAAGCAACAACAAACACATTGAGAAATTGGGAGACAATTCAAAGGAGCAAAAAGATCAAGGTTTGATTCTACATATTGGGAGAAATATACATACACTTGGAGATTGAAAGGTTGATTCAAGGGATAAAAACATCAAGCAAACCAAGTTTTGAAGAATCAATTGGAAGAGGAAGAAAATCTTGATGCAAGATTACATTCTTTTTCTACATTCTTATTCGAAATCCGGTGATGTATCCTATGATAATTTCTTGTTTTTCTTTCCTTACTATGAGTAGCTAAATCTTGTTTTAGGGCGAACAATGTAACCGAATTGGGAACCTTTATTTATTTGATTTGATATTCTAGTGCTTTTTATTTTATGTGTTGATTTTGCTATGTTCTTAATGCATTTAATTACTTGATCATTAATTGAATAATTTTGTGAATCCTTTATGAGTCGAGAGTCAAGTTTAGGGTTTAGACCAAATAGTAAAATTAGGTAAATTAGTATAATGTGTAGAGATACCTGTACTAATTATTGCGATTATAATTGAATTCTTAGAACTTAGATTTCATTTAACTAATGTTGATTTGCGTAGAGATATGTAATTGAATTAGTTAAATATGCTCAATGAGAACTCAAAAGGGGTAAATTGAATACAATAGAAGAATTCAATCGAACATTACTTTAGATTTTATGAATATTGATTTAAGAATTAAAGGCAACCAATAGGTGAAATTGTTCCGCCCTAATATCCGTTATTACTTGAATTTCCAATCAAACGTGTTCGCATTCAATTTAATTTCACGTGTTTACATTCATATATTCTCAACAATTCCGTATTTTTTGTTTATTTGCGTCAAATAGGAGTAGATAAATTAAATTGAGTCTTAGAGAATAATCCTCGTGGGAATGATAATCCGGACTCAAAAAGTCCACTTGACTACTTGTTATGATTCGCATACTTGCAGGATATAAAATCGACAACAACCACGCTATTTTTTTTTTAACATAGTAAAAGGACTCTTGGAGTACTTCAATTAGTATTCATTAGCATTTAGCCAGGCAATTGCATGAAATTCGTGAATTCAAATGTCTCAAAACATCATATAGGCCGTTGAATCAAAGAACGTTAGTCTAAACAGTCGATTGAAATGTAAATGGGTTCTTGTGTAGCTCATGTGTTGTTTGGCCGGGCTGTGAACTTCTGTGGGCCTCAAATGTCATAATTCAGAGTAACATTGATTTGAATAGCACTCTAAGGAAAATGATATTTTATAATTCTTGTCCATAGAATTTCATTTTCTGATGTCATTTCCAAACTACAATGTCAAGTTATTTTGTCCTCTACATTTCCAAATTTTACTCTTCATTTTTCCGGCTCGTTCCTTTTCCTCATGTTCTTTTTCTTTTTCAGTTTAGCGCACAAATCCTCATACCATAACAGAGTGAGAGACATATAGCGTTTAGATTATGATTGCATTACATTTGGGTTTCGATTTTTCCATTTGTACAGAAATGGTTTCACAGAAACCATACGGAACACTCACATGGGAGTGGGTACCTTGTGAATAAAATAGTGCCAACCCCAACTCCCCCCCCCCCCCCCCCCCCCCTGGTGTGTGTGTGTGTGTGTGGGTTTTATTTCATCTCGACAACAGTTGTGCGAGGGGTTGATGTATAAATTCAGATATGTTTTCCCAACTAATCGATGCTATTTATTTCATGTCACCTATTAGTTCAAGATTTAACACAGCAGCAGCACTTTTGTCTGTTACCACTTCAAAACACTCCACAAATGTACACAAAATGAAATGCAATGCGATCATAATAATTATTTTATCAATCAAAAGATATTTAATCATTATAAACCATTCTTGATTACAGATATGTAGGAATCATCCAATATGTCCCTCAAGTAGCTCCTAAAAACTATTTTCGTGATTATATTCAGATGAATTCACCAACTCAGTTGGCAGCAAAAAAGATAGATGCTCAGAGTGTACCTTCCATACCCTATTGGAAATATGATAAAGGAAAGAAAACCAATTCAACACTGGTTGTCCGTGTATGAATTAAGCCGCATGCTGTCATGCCATGCAAGTGAATTCTACCTCCTGTTCCGAGGATGGATTTGAATGAGCCATGTTTTGTTTTGTGATTTGTGGCATCAAGTGTTCGCGGGGAAATTTGTCTGCCATGGCGTTGAGGGATTCCATTTTCCCTGTTCTGGCATTTGAGGAGGCCCCATTGTCTGTGTGGAGCCTCGTGATCCAAGATATGGCCTCCGAGGTGGAAATGGACTCGATTTTCTATTGAAAATGTTCTCAACCTCCATTCGCCGTCCTTGTTTCTCAAAAACATCCAACACAAATTCCTTGAGCGAGACAGTAGTATCAACACCACAGTCCATCATCTGACTGAGCGAATTAACAGTGGCATCATAATTGTCCCCCTCAATTAGGCCCCTAATTACAACATTATAGGTTGTAAAATCAGGTCTCGGTTCTTTATCACCCATTTTCGACAAAATTGGTAAACAGTCAAGAACTCGACCCTTCTCAATCAAGAACCCAAACCACTCATTCGCATATGCCGGAATAACCCTCAACCCGGACTCGACCATCTTCGAATACTTATCCAACATTTCCTCAATCCTATCCACTCTCATATAAGCATCAATCATTATTTTGTAAGTATTCACACTTAGAGACATTGATTTCGTACTCACTTGCCTATAATACTCCTCCGCCTCATCGATCATGTCAAGCTCGCACAACCTTGTCATCATATTGTTATACCCTGCCACATCCATCATAAAAGGCTTCGACTTTACCGCCTTCCCGACCCTTTTGAATACCTCCATTGCCTCTGCAACATTTCCATCCTTGAAGCACTCATTAACCATCATATTGAATGTGTCCGAATTTAATGCCAGAAATGATGGCGGGGTGTGATCGTCCAACATGTCATCGAACAAATTCCAAGCCTCTTTCTTCCTTCCATGCCTCAACAATGTCTCTAAAAGCACGTTTCGCTGGGCAGGCACCATCCTGTAATTCCTATCCATCAAATCCCTATACGACTCCATCGCCTCCTTTGGCTTCCCCTGTTTGAAGAACCAATCGATGAAGGTTGCATTTACAACCCCGTCATAAACAGAGCACCGCTCCTTCAACTCATCAAACAACTCATTTGCTTTCTCTAAATTTCCCAGGTTCAAATACCCAAGAATCAAATTATTATAAACCAAAGAATCAGCTGCATGACCCTTATGCAACATTTCACGGAGCAAACCCACTGCATCATTTATTCGTCCAGCCTCAATAAGCCCCTTGGTGAGATGCTGATAAGTGACGGCTGATGGTGCATAAGGTGCGTTCTCAAGAACGTGATTATAAACTTTTAATGCCTCCTCAATATCATTGGACTCGCAGTAGCATCCAATGAGGTTGTTGTAGGAAACAATATTTGGAATAACATCGAACTGATTAAAAAAGTATTGGAAGAGGGCTTTGGCATAGTCGTAGCGCTTGGCGCGATACATGGCAGCAATGATCGCGTTGCAGGTGAAGACCGTGGGACGGGGCGATTGGAACACAGACTGGCGGGCTATGTACGAGGCCGAATCGAGGTCGCCGGCTCGGATGAGGGACTGGACACGGTTGTGGAGGTTGAGGCGAGAACCAACAAGGGCAGAGGTAGAGTCGGGGAGACGAGGCTTGTTGGGGTCGTTGGGTTTTGGTGGGGCGGGATTGGAGCGCAAGGCATAGAGTGGGGGCTCAATGCGTACGCGGCGCTTGCGGCGACGACGCTCAGCAGCTGCCTCCTCGGCGGAGGAGAAGCCGTACGAGCGTACAGGTGTAGACGATGAGGAAGTAGTTCGAAACTGATTATTAGTGGTGGAAATGGGGGATTGACAATGGTTGATGTCGGCGTCAGCGGCGACGGCGGAGGAGGATTGGAAGGGAGATTGAGTGTCTATGTGGTGGTTTAGCGTCTGGGTGAAGGTGTTGAAAACGGGGGTTTGGAAGGAGGTGGTGGAATAGCGGCGGACGGAACGGAGAAGGAAGCGATAGATAGTCATGGAGAAGGCTGTCAGCGGAAAGAATGAGAAAGAAGGGAAACCTTAAACCCTTTTGGATTATTCAGATAAAAAAGAGGAAATAGTTTTAAATGACTTCTTTGAAAATTGGGTATTTTAAAGGTTGAACCCCAACCTTGAGGGCTCCTTATCGATCCTGTCTTGATCCTCCTGGGTTATTGTGAAGGAGGTAAATCGCAGGATGTGTCTCTCAGGAGCCAGGGTGGAGAGCTTATGGATATGTTAGGGCTATTAACCCAATGATAACTTCCGCTTGCAATAAAATCAATTCCCTTGCGGGGAATCGAACTCTGTACACTACCGCGCTGAGCTCTAACCGCCCTCCCCTTTGCCACTGGGAGATATGCCCCGGGGGCGAAAATTGGGTATTTTAAGAATGACCTTTGACAGGTTTTAATAAATAAATAAATAATTAAAATTGAAGTTAAAAGTCCAAAAATATTATTATTTTCACTTTCGTTTGACCCACGGTGAAGAAAAAGAAAATTCGACTTGTGGAATTATCGTCTACCAGAGGTATTTCGTAATCTAATCAATGGTCAAATAGTCAGGCAACCCATCGTCGATTTCACTCGATCTTCATAAACAAGGTTAGTTCAAGAATATTGATTATTATTTTGATTTTGAATATATGCTGTGAAGATGATATTCTAAGTGTTTTTGTAGCTTATTGTTAATTATTTGTGTAGATAATTGAGTATATAAGTTTAGATTAGATGAATTTGGCCTTAGTTGAACTTGAAATTGTCGGAAATGACATTTTTTCGACAATCCAACGAAAGAGAAGCTCGAAAACAGTAGGGTCAACCTGACCCAAAAACAGTCGGCCCAACTTTGGGCCGATTGTGTTTTTTTTTTTTTAAATGGCCCAAAGTTGGGCCGTCTGTTTTTTTGTGGGTTAGCCCGACCCAAAAACAGTCGGCCCAACAATTTGGCAGACTTTTTTTTTAAAAACAAATGGCCCAAAGTTGGGCCGACTATATATATTTTTGGGAAATTTTCATAATTAAGAACATAACTATGGCCCATTTCAAAAGTAAGAAAATAAGTTTCAAATATCTAAAATCAGATTTTCATTCATTTTCATTTATAATTTAATTAATTAAATATATATTTAATTAATTAAATATATTAAGGTCACAGATTTATATAATTTGGTCACAGATTCATAATTTAGCTAATCGCATATTATTTTCGGTCACAACTCAGAATTTTTGAATGTCAAAAATTATTTTACGTCAGAATTCAAAAATTTTACAGGTCACAATTTGTTCATCGGTCACAGATTCACAATTTAATTAGTCACATATTACTTTTCGGTCACAAATCAAAAAATTTAAATGTCACAATTTTTTTTACGGTCACAATTCAAAATATTTAAAGGTCACAATTTTTTCCTTGATCACATATGAAAAATTTATAAGTCACAACTTTTTTATCGGTCACAGATCACGAACATTATATAAATCACAATTTATAATCGATCACAAATTAACAAATTTTTAAATCACACGTTATTTTTTAGTCACAGTTCATATTTTCATTAGTCACATATTTTTTATCGGTCACAGATTAGGTCACACATTATTTTTTAGTCACATTTTATATTTTTCATTAGTCACAGATCCTCTACCGTCACCGTCGCCGCCATCACGTGTTATTTTCTGGTCACAAATTCCTCTTTCTTATTAGTCACATGTTTACTGGTCACAGGTCACAGATTAAATTATTTGTGACCAAAACCAACATGTGACCACCACACCACCACTCCCGTCAGCCACATCGAAGTCGCAGTTGCCACCACCAAACCCACCACCCACCATCTCTCGACAGCCCCTCATCTCAAACACCACAACTAGCACCACCTTACCACCAACAAACAAAATAGAAAATCGCCAACACTCCCACAAAAGCCACCATCATACTGCCGTCTCGCTGCCACCCCCACCACCACCACCACAAAAACCATCACCGCACTGCCATCGTCGCCAACCCACCCTCTCCATCACCACCACCTCCACCACCTGAACCACCAACAACATCTCCAACGCTGCCACCTCCACCACCTGAACCACCGTCTCCATTGCCACCATCACCACAAAAACTATCACCGCACTGCCGTCGTCGCCAACCCACCCTCTCCATCACCACCACTTCCACCACCTGAACCACCAACAGCATCTCCAACGCCGCCACCTCCACCACCTGAACCACCGTCTCCATTGCCATCATCACCACAAAAACCATCACCGCACTTCCGTCGTCGCCAACCCACCCTCTCCACCACCTGAACCACCAACAGCATCTCCAACGCCGCCACCTCCACCACCTGAACCACCGTCTCCATTGCCACCATCACTGTCAATACCTCAGCCCAACTTCCTGCGCTACCACCACCACACCCTAAAACCCCAAAACCACCAAAACATGGAAACCAAATCCAATTAAAAAAAAAAAATCACCACCGCGATCTAAGCCGTTGTAGCCGCGCGCCATAACCACCGCAATCTACGCCACTGTAAATCGTATCGCTGCAATCGCGATCTGCATCATCACGATCCGCACCGGAATCAACGCCGCCGCAGTCGCACGACCTGCAACCGCGATCTACAAGCTTCCGGCAATGCTCGTGGTCGTGGATCTACTTCGCGCTCGCTGTCGCCGGTGAGAGAGAGGGAGAAAGAGAGAGGGGTGAGATTAGAGAGAAAGAGGAAAGAGACGAGTTTCTATATGGGAGAGAGGAGGGGTGGACAGGGAGAGAGACGGGGGAAGTGGGGGAGAAATAATTTAGGGTTTGATTTTTGTAGGATAAATTAATTAATTTTAAAATATATTAATTAGGGAAAAAAAATCTGATTTTTGTATAATCAAACTTCCCATCTTATTTTTGAAAGTGGATTTTGAAAAGTAGGTTTTTGTGTAATTTCCACTATATTTTTTTTAAAAAAAATGGCCCAAAGTTAATAAATGGGGCCAAACACAAAAAAGGGGGCCGATTGAATGACTTCTGTTCAATATTGAAATTGTTGTAATTTCAAAAGTTTACTTTAATTCTACTCAGTACTCTTCTTAATTTTTTATACTTCTTTAAAAATTTTATAAATCCATTTTTTTTTCACCACCTAAGACATATTAACTTTAACCTAATTCCTTTCTGTAAGATTATCCATGACACTCCCTTAAAGAATTCATAGATTAATTGATTCTCTTCTCCTAGAAACAAGAGGACATCCTAACGGGCACCCTCATCCAACATTCTCACTTACCTAGGTCACTCGGGCATTAATCTACAAACAGTAAGGCTTCTAGAGATTAAGTTATATTTTTATGATATGCTTAGGATGAAATGAAATATTATGCAAACAATATTAACATATTTCAAAACATAATAACATGATAAACTTTACAACAATATCAAAATATTTTTGACGGGATTTATAAAGACATATTAAAGAAATATAACAAAGAATTTTCCTTTCGGGAAGTCCCTAAAGTACTTGAAATAAACTAAAATGGTTTTTACACCTCAAAGTAGCTATATAAGATCTGATTCAGCTGTATGGTTTGGATTGAGAATTTTTCTTAAGGAAGGATTTCAAAGGATTGAAAGCAAGAATTATACAGATTGTAAGCTCATACTTTTTTCAAATGAAACCAGTTCCTTATATAACAAAATTCTTGGGAGCAAATTGTCTAGACTATCCCTTAGTGGGAATCTTCTTTTTTCGAAATCTTTTTACAAAAGTCTAAAAGTAAAAAGATTACAAAGTTTTTTCTTTTTTAGTCAAAATGTTTACAGTGCTTTGCTGAGAATAATTCTACGTGTCCCAATAAAATTTCCACAGTTTTTCTTTATTAAATCAACTTTTATAAAGTAATGATAAAGGGAAAATTTTCTTTTCACACTTTCTTCTGACAACCTTGGCTCCTTCTGTATTATTGAGCATCTTTGATTTGAATTAATCTGTATTAAGATTGAGAATTGCCACCGAGGAAAATGACATCCCACTGTCTAAATTATTATATCCTTCATTCTGTGGATCTTCATTTGAATATCTTGAAGGACTATTCTCATTATCTTCTTTAGAGATTTTTTATTTATTTTGTTCTGAGCATTCTGCAATTTCTTTTCTTTGATGTCTTTCTTTTCAAGGATTTTTTCAAAAGCTTTTTTAATTGCTTCGTCTATCTGGTCTTTTACATCATCTTTTTTCTTTTTTTTAACAGCAATTTTCTTTTTTTCTTCTAGAAGAAGTTCCTTCTTCATTCTTCGATTGTTTTTGGAATTCTTGGATCTGAGCTAAAATCTTGTTGATTGGAATTAAATCTTCATCTAGATTTTGACTATCTTGGAAAATTGCTGGATCTACACTGTCTTGAACAATAATTTTTCCTTTATCTTGAGTAACATGCTGATCTTGTGATGAACTTGGAAAATCTAAAGTCTGATATTCTGATGGACTATACTGTACTAAATAATCATATTTACCACTGGGTTGTCCTAACAAATCCCAAATTTCTTTGTTTTTATTTGTAATAAATTTATCAGTCTGTTGAGTCTGAATAAATGATTTAGTAGAAGAATCAATAGTCTTATGAGTCTGTTGAACTTTTGGCAAGTTCACAGCCATCAACGGGTTTGAAAAGTCTTTACCAACTACCGTTTGATTCATTAACTATTCTAAAATTATTCTGCATACATTCACAATGGGTACATAAAATATTCTTATCTTTGCTTGGAGAAAAGTCTAATGGAGGGTCTGCATAATTTCTGAGGGAAGGCGAAACGTGAAAGTTTATCCCAATATGTTGTCTAGTTGCTTTAAGAGCTTCTTGGAAATTTGTAAAGCGTTTGTATAATGGGTCTTTAAAATCTTTGATGCAATCTAATACTTCTAAACATGAATGAAAAACACCAAGGTTTCTACCCTTTACAATAACATAAAATTTATACTTACTCTTGTTCTGACTAACATGTTGTGACAATGTATTTAAACATGTAAGAAAGTATTTTTGATCTTTTGGATTTTTATTATATGAAATCCAAAGATTGTCTAATAAACACTTGTCTTCTCTAAATAATGAAATATGTCTTAAGACTTTTAAATGAAATGTTACTATTAGAAAAACATAAAAGTTCTTGATTATCAAATCTAATACGTTCTTGGTAATATGATCTGTTCTAAGTAGATGTAGTATGTAACAATGCATTTGATGCAAAAGAATTTCCTGGAGGAATTCCTGGTCTGGGAAGAGGTCTGGACATCTGCAGAAATCAAACCAAATTTATTTCATGTAAATTTTTATTTTCTAATATTCTATTTAAAATGTCTGTTGCTTTGTTATCACTACATTTTATATATTCAAAATTTATACTGACCTCAGAATTAATTATTCTATCTATAAAATTTAACCATCTTCTTCTACTACTCTTTTTAGAATCTAATTTTAATTTATTATAAAAGGAAACTATTGCTTGCTCTTATAATTATTTCTTTTTTAGAGATAATGAATAATTCAAAACTATCTAAAGCATAATTTATTGCTAATAATTTTGCATCTATACTACTTATATTATCTTTTTCTTTATAATTACCACTATTATATCTACATATTTTTTCTTTACTTTTATCTAAATATTTATTGGATTTACATATTAATACTGCACCCCATCATAATAAACTACCATATGTTTCTATAATCAAATAATCTATATCTAATGGCATAGATAATTCTGGTAGATTTTTTTATCTTATTTTTTATTTCTTGAACTAATTTTACATTTTCCTGATTAAAATATCTTTGTCCCGTAAGAGAGGTCTTTGCATACAAATGTCCTGCAATTTTTCCCAAATCTTTTATAAATGGCTTAGCATAATTGACTAATCCTAAAAAATTTTGAATTTGTTTTAAATCTTCTAGTTTATCTGGAAACTCTAAAGCTTTTTGGGCTGTATGAGACAACAATTTGATTTTGTCATCTCCTATATTTACTCCTAGAAAGTCTATATATTCTTTAAATAATACCATTTTTCTTTTTACTAATGATTAAATCATGTATAATAAATTCTGAAAATACTATTTGTAAGTATCCCCTATGCTCTCTTTTATTCTTACTAAATACAAGAATATCACCTAAGTAGACTACTACAAATTTACACTCTCCATCTTCCTTTGGAATATACTAGGTGCATTCTTAATTCCAAATGGCATTACTAACCAATCAAAATGACCTTCTGGACATGTAAAAGTTGTCCATTCTATACTATCTGGGTGCATCTTAACTTGCCAAAATCCTGATTTTAGGTCAAACTTACTAAAAATCTTATAGTCTTGTATTTTATTTATCAAAACTGTCTTGTCTGGTATATTATAGGCATTATTTATTGTATTATCGTTTAATCTTTTGTAATTAATAACCATTATACTCTTTCCTCTTATTATTTCTGAACGTTTTCTTACTATAAAAATTGTTGATATATGAGGGCTATCTGATTTTTTAATTACTCCTAATTTTAATAATTCTTTGATATGCATTTTAAAATCTTCTATATATAGATTTGTGACTTCTATGTTTTTAGTCTTTATTATATATTCTGGATTTTTGATTTTTAATTCACATAAAATTTTGTCTTTTTCCCAATATTTTAATACATTTTCTCCTAATATTTCCATTTTTTTCTAATTTAAATATTAAATTTTCTATTTATTGTTCTGTTACTAAAATATTATAAATCTTTTCATTATCAATAAAATCTATGTTTAATTCTTTATTATTTTCCAAGAGTTGACATTCTCTTTCTTTATTACATAAACGATTGTTTGGGCCCTTTTTAAAAAATGAAAATTTTGGTAATTAAATAAAGAATTTCTAATTTTAATTAAAAAAGAATTGATAATTGATAATTACCAAAATTAAATATTCTTTTTAAATTGTAATTATTAATTTTTAAAATTATATTTATTTAAATTAAATGATAAATATATTCTTTATTTAATTTTAATATTTTCTTATTGTTTAAATTTTGTAATTTAAAAATATTTGTAATTAAATATTAAAAATATCATTTTTAAAATTAAAAATCTGTAATTAAATATTAATTCAATAATACTTAAATTCTTTAATTAATTTAAATTAAATAATAAATATATTCTTTAATTGAATATAATATTTTCTTATTGTTTAAATTTTGTATTTATGTAATTAAATAAATAATTTTAAATTGATAATTGCCAAAAAAATATATTATTTATAATTTAATTGTAATTTCTTTATTCTTTTATTTTTAAAATTTAAAATTTGTAATTAAATATTAAAAATATTATTTTTAAAATTAAAAATCTGTAATTAAATATTTATTCAATAATATTTATATTCTTTAATTAATTTTAATAATTTTCTAATGTATAAATTAATTATATATATATATATATATAATTAAATAAAGAAATTAAAATTGATAATTACCAAAATTAAATATTCTTTTTAAATGAATTAGTAATTTTTTTTTCTTTTATTAATTTAAATTAAATAATAAATATATTCTTTATTTGATTATAATTTTTTCTTATTGTTTAAAATTTTTATATATGTAATTAAATAAATAATTTTTGTACTCTATGTCTTTCTTATTTGTTGTAATAGTTGTCATTTGGTTTGCTTAATGTTATGTTATTATGTTTTATTCCATTTTATCTTATACAGTGTTCTAACACTCGAATTTTTGTAGGATGGAGTATCATTTAGACGACGATTTGAGACGGATGGTGGGAAAAGCTACTTAGAACAGTAGCTTCGATATTTTTAGTGTCGTAGAGGAGATGATGGATGATCAGCACAAAGATATGCTTTGACAGTTATTCAACTGGCCCCTACGTGACTTGAGAGAGGTGCAGTTCTCGAGATAGATCATCGATGCCCTATTATGTCGATTGCTGAGTCCAGTTGACGGCGATGCCCTCCACTTCGACCTCGGGGGCAGTGTCGCCAATTTCTCTCCTATCGAGTTTGCCATGATCACTGGACTAAAGATAACGAGAGATGACATTACTCGAAAAAGCAACAAGTTACTCGACACATACTTCCAGGGACTAGAGACGGTGCTTCTGTGGCAATTGATCGACGCAGTGAGGAGATATGACCACATGCTAGACAGACTGAAGATAGGATTGGTGTACATCGTGGAGAATGTGATGCGGTGTCACCATAAGAAGACTGCGATCGATCTCATCCACTTAGAGATCATCAACGACATTGATGGCTTCAACAACTATCCGTGGGGTCGGAGGTGTTTCGATAACATCGTTCACGTCTTCACGAGATTACACTCGAAGCCCAATGGGTTAGTGTGTAAGTACGATGTCTATGGATTGCCCCTGGTGGTGCAGGTAAATATTTAACATATTTAACGTAACGAAAAAAAATTATACTTAATTTATATCTAATAATTGTATATGTTGCAGATATGGGCGTATGAGACTGTCCATCTACTGGGTATCCGCTATGCAAAACGACTGGAGACATTGCCCTAGGATGCATCACTGGCGATCATCTCGATCGATGGCTGTCTATCTGAGAAACCGTTATGGCTCTCCTTGACGACCCAATGTGAGTATTGTAAATTTGTAATTTATATTTTATATAGTTTAAACTCTCGCTACATTTTGTTAAAAAAATTCAAACGCCAATATGTCAGCTTGAAGTGATAACTGAGTTGACGCCGTCGATGGAGGATGAGGGTCGGGATTTTGTGTGTGAAATAGTCGTTTCGCACACCCAAAACGACTAGGTGGCCGATTCGATCTTGGACCGAGATAGGGTATGCGAATTGACGATAATTTATTGATCAGCATTTTCTATGAGTTAGCAATTATTAATTTTTTATGTTGAAATTTGTGTGGGAGCGCAATCCAATTGATTGAGGATCACCTCCGCGTATGACATCACCTCCACCGAGGGTTTCACCTACGCGGAGGGCGTCACCTCCACCAATGGCATGGTCACCCCCTTCGCTTGTGGCGTTTCCGTCAACCCATCCATACAGCTCCCCCGTGGATCTCCTACACACAGTCACAGTCAGGGCGATGATCTATCAACCAATCATGGATTCAAAACTGGAGGAATAAGTTAGCAGGGGATTTATGAGAATTTAATTGCGATCCGTAAATTTTTTTATTTATTTATTCTTTGTAAATTTGTAATATTGTAAAAATATATTTTTTATTTATGTAATCAATTGTAATAATTTGTAATTTTAATTTTTTACGTTAATTATTTAATTAACATCGAAAATATTTAAAATTTAAATAAATAAAGAATTTAAAATTTGATAATGACTAAATTTAAATAAATATTCTTTTTAATAACATTCTTATAAACATATTATTCATTTAATACGTCGGTTTAATTGCCACTTAGGGGAATATGACTGTTATAATTTTAACGAGTATGCTCAATGGCTTTGCACCTGTTGCATTTACGCGGTTGATGAAACTCTCCGGTATATGGTATTTTAAACGTACGTGGACGTCCAGGATCACGCGGTTGAACTTTTGATGGTAACAAACTATTAAGGTGGATAATATTGTTAGGAACTTCTCACTCAATTTCATTCGGTAGAGGAAATATAGTCTCTGCGTACGCTGTTCTCCAAGAATTAGTCGTGTAATAAGGAAAGCATAATGTTCTCGCTGTAATGCCTCGATACATAGCTCCCGCGACTGCATGCTCACACGGAAAACTCTCCAACTGAAATCGACTATAAGTACATGTGTTATCAGTCAAGTCAACCATGTATGCTGTATTACGTGCGCATTTCACAAAGAAGCGCGACTCATCCAATTGTTCCGCATTCAACTTTCTCGCAACATTTGCAGTTTTAAAGAGTTTCTCCTCTTGAGTCAGCGCTAGCACGCTCGAATAATTACATGATTCCTCGCGTTCTCAATCTTTGCGAGGATGGGTAACTTTCGATCCTTCTTGAATAATGCATTGAGAGACTCCGCGTTGTTCGACGTCAACATATTGTATCGACAGACTGGAAAGTGTGAGCGAGCCCAATGTTCAATCCTCATTTTGGTTAGATACTCCCAAGCTTGGAATGATTTAGTTCCTATTTCTTTCATGTACCTGTTACACTCTTCAACACCGTACGCTTCAATCGCTCTTCTAAACAATGAAATGATGCATTTGCCCCGATACATGGTTTTTATGTTGCCTTGTATATGGTACATGCAATAACCATGATGTGCCTCAGGAAAAACTTCAGCGATACCATTTATCAAAGATTGTCCCCGATCAGTTACAAATGCAAGGTCCTCGACTTCCCCGATTACTTCCCTCAACTTTGTAAAGAACCAACGCATCGACAGATCATTCTCGCTATCGACTATGTCGAATGCAAGAGGGTAAATTTGGATATTGACATGTTGACATGTAGCAATAATCAACTTCCCTTCGTATTTAGATTTTAGAGTTGTATCATCGACTAGAATTATGTGTTGCATGACATTTCGAAATCCTCGAATATATTGTCGAAGAGCCATGAAGAAAAATTTGAAGCAATTATCGCCATCCGTCTCAATAAAATATGCTAATCCAGAATTAGTTATCTCCATGTTGTGGCAATACCTGACCAATTTAGCATAGCTCTCCTCCGCCGATCCTAATAAATCCTCAAATGCGTATTCTTTAGCCTTCCAGATCTTTTGGTAGCTCAAGACCACTCCGTAATCCCGACGGATGTCTTTAATGATATCCGAATGTCTGTAGATCGTCTGTGGGTCCTTATACTTATGTTTTATCTGTCGACCAATAAACCAAACACGGACTTGTCTATGATCACTTCGACCAATTCTCACTTCACAAGTATGTTCCCGTGAATACTTACGAACTACAAAACACTCGTTCGTGTCCATTTTTGTCGCTCGCAAATGCCAACTGCAATTGTCGTCGACGCAGGCGATTGTCAACAACGACTTGGTTGACTTTTTCACTTTGAACTCAAAGTTGTATTTCATTGCAAGTAGGTGTAGAGAATCCTGGAAATCTTTCTTTGTTTCAAATAGTTGCGTGACATATAAAATCATCATTATCGGGAACCACACGCGAAGAGTTAGAGGACGATCTACTCATTCCAATCCCTGAGGTCCCACACTGCTCATATCTTTGATGGTAAGCAAACAAATTCTCATTTGTAAATTCATTCTGATTCTCGTTGTCTTGAACTACAGATGAAATTCTGTGCGTAACGACGAACTCACGATAAGGAATATCTGTCTCTGGAATAACCACATCATCCTCACGAGCTATCTCCATAGTATTCCAAAAATCATTACCTTGATCACTTTCATCCGAATTACTTTCGACGCATCATTCCTCACTAAAGTTACACAAAAAGGAGTCGTGTGCTTTTGGTTCATAAGGAATAGATAATTACTTCAACATCAGAATAAATTCTTATAGGTGACATGGAAATTGATTCGTGCTCCTTGAATATAAATTTCAATTCCATATCATACTGAGAGGGATCAACATTTAACTTATTTTATAAATCACTATACAATTCTGCATATGAGGTACTTGATGTTATGGCAATCGCGATAGTACCACGTCTTTCGCCCGTATATTTCCATACCCATCGATTTCTTTCATCTAGTTTGAAATCACCAAAGTAACAAACCGGATTACATTCATATCTGCATGACGAAATATGATTTCTAGAAAAAATCAATGGCAAAAAAAAAAAAAAAACCACAGCCGACTTTTTTTCGTCTGTTTCATCTGAAATTTGCATTTTCGTTAACAATTTCATCTACATTAACATTATACGTCGAAATAAATTTTATTGATAAAAACATGTATTAATTTGACAAAAAAGAAATGAAATATGCCTAAAATGTACTTACTGATTCGAAGTGATTGATATAAAAAAAATTTGGCCTTCTGCATTCGATTGTTTTTTCTGATTTTAAGGTTGAGACAAATGAAAGTTGAGAGAATTTTTATCTGTTTTGGAATAGACAGATAAACAAAAGTAATTGATTTTGAAATTTTACGTAGAGTGTTTGATTTTTATTTGTTAAATAAAGGGTAGTATTGTCTTTAAACAAAACAATATTTAGTAATTGTTTTATCATCCAAGAGGTCATTGTGAAAATATTATTGTTTTGACAAGTCAAAGTGGAATTTGGACATTTTGATTAGGTCAATTTTAAAAGAACCCCGATAAAAATGCCATTTTGTTTATAAGGTCGGTCCAATTCAAGTAGTCTCACTTGAAAATGAATTGGGCATTTTTTTACGAGCAACGCTCACACATAATACTTTTTTGGAGTAATGTTACGCAGTTCTACTAGGATTGTAATTTCAATTTAGATGACACTAGATGATATGTTAAATAAAAGATAAAATTAAATGAGTTATTTACTTCTACCTATCAATGAATGAAATATTAATGCCTCCTAAATTGATATTGCAACCTCAGTGGGACTAAATAACATCACTATACTTTGTAACTATTCGATCTCAACATCCCCCATTTTCGACAATTTGGACGTCGATGATGTTCATGGAGTAGTCATCCAATTGGTTTTGATGCTTTTGATGAAGAAGCTGCCGAATAGAAACTCAAAATTTTCGATACAAGAGGAAAACAAAAGGGTAAAAAAATGCAAAGTATTAGGAATACTTTAAATTGGTTTCAACGGATCGTACAGTCGATGGAGTTCAAGAATGTAAAGCAACGTGTAAATATTGCCAAACATGATTTGATTTGGTATGGTAAAGGGAAACTCAAACAAAATTGCAATTTGATATTCCTTCTTCTGGTGTTAATTCTACAACACTCAACATATAGATCTATTCGGACGAAATTACCGCAAAGGAATGGTGAAGTTCATTGTCAAAGTTGAGTTACCGCTAAGCATAGTGGACAATCAATATTTTACAAAGTTCGTGCAATACTATCTCCAACTAAGATACGTTGGAGTAAGTAGAAACATTTTTCGTTCCGATTATATAGATTATTTCAGTAAGCACAAAAACCAAATGATACATGATTTCCAAAAATATGACAGTGTTATATCGTTGACGTATGATATATGGGAAGACATTAATAAAAAAAAAGTTATATAACTGCAACTGCACATTAGATATACCCACTTTGGACAGTGTTATGTCATGTTTGTTGTGTATGTCACATTTTTAATTTAATTGTGCAAGACGATATAAAGCATATTAAAGATCAAATGGGTAGAATTAAGGATGCATTAGTATGTATCATCATAGGACAAAGTAGAAAACAAGCATTTGAAGACTTTTGTGCTGAATATGGTATGGATTCCAAACAATTTCTAACTGCCGTAGGGTATATGTGGAACTCCACTTACTTATTACTCAAATCACGTGAAGGATATAAAACATTAATAATTAAATATTATAATTTTAGACATACAGAAAATGATGATGACGAGTCTGTTTTGATTGATACTTACTAGGAATTGACTTTTAAAATATAAAGATTTTTGACAAGTTTCATGATTCTACAAATATCTTATCTGGTGTATACAACCCTACTAGTTCTAGAGTTCTTGAACTTTTTTTATTATTGCAAGTTTCAATAAATACATAAATGATCCTAATTTTACTGCAATATTATTTTCTATGGAACAAAAGTTTAGAAATAACTGGTAGGCTTGCCAATATATATATATATATATATATATATATATATTTTTTTTTTTCCCTTTAGCTTGTATAATGGACCATAGGTACAAGTTGAAAGGTACTAAACATGTTATTAGAAAAATCACAGATGCTTTAAATTTTGCAGCTCCCATCACTTATTCTAATTTAGAGAATACGTTAACTTCAATGTATGAATTGTATGCACAATAATTGGGTGCTAATGTTAGTCAGGCAACCTTCGTGCACTTATCTTCAAGAAGATGAGAAAATATTGAATTTATTTATAGACATTAGAAATAAAGATTATGCAGTTTCTTCTAGTATGTCTCTTGCATATAATCAGACATCAGACGTAGGTCCAACTCCAACTGGAATGCTTGCTGAATTGTATAGATATTTTAATCATTAAATGCTAAAGTTCGTAAAACCCTTTGATGCAATGATATTTGATTTACTTGATTTTTGGCAACGTCATGAACGCAAATATCTTATTTTTCTGTGATTGCTAGTAATCTATTGACGCCTTATGTCGGCATTGTAGATTCAAAGTTTGCTTTTAGTGTAGTTGGTCGAGTTTTGCCTAATTTCAAGAACTTGATCAAAGAGGACATTTCGGAAAACTTAATGTGTATAAATGATTGGCAAGACGCTCATTTCCGAATACAAAATAAATATGTTGAAAATTACGTGTAGTCAGATAAATGATATTTAATTTCATCATATTCATTCTTCGTTATTTTCTTAATAATATTTTTTATTAAAAAAAAATTGTATACTGATAAGTTGTTTGTATACAATTTTATCTCCATCTACTCTAAAATTAAATAGTTCCAAGCCCCAAAAGAAGGAAGAGGGTTTTCAAAACTGTAAAAAAAGTTTTAAATGTCATCTTATTAAATGGTAGAGTTTGATTTAAAAAAATGGTGAGCTCGTAGTTAATGGGCTCGAGTCGATCCACTGCCATGCCTAAATCCATCATACTTTACACCCATCCACTTGTAGATCTATTTCTCTCCCTAGCAAAAATCTCCCCCCATCGCAACTCACCATTGCTTGATGTTGCTCGCCATTGTCGTTACTCCAAGATCCTCGCTCGCTGATTTCTTCTCTTGCACAGTGGTTGTCGAAGGAAAAGGCAAGCCTTGCTGCTCTTTAACCGTCGACTCTTTGTACTTTCCTCGATCTCATTATAGTGTTGGGGGTGGTGTTTTAATGTGGTGGGTCTCGACAGTGGAGGAGAATTTTGTAAAATTTAGGTCCATTGGTGTGATACTCCTTGTTGATTTTGGGACGTATGGCCTATATGAGAAGGTTGAGGCTCCAATAAAAGGTGAGTGGATGCTAGGGAGATGTTTCTGTTAAGAACCGCGCTTGGCGTACCGGGGGGGCTGCCAGGGGGTTTACAGGGTACTCACAGTGGGGGGGCCCGCCGCTATTTTTTTTTTTTTTTTAATTCATGGGGGGGGCCGCCACAGTGAGTACCCTGTAAAACCCCTGGCAGCCCCCCCCCCCGTACGCCCAGCTTTATTCTTAATTAATAGGTCACAAAATTTATTAGGTGATCACCAGTTCACCACCTGATTTTTAAAACTTTTCTACAAGCTTCTTATTTTTGAAAATGTATTATGAAATCTTCGTGTATATATTTTTCCATTTTTTTTTTATCGAGGTCCAGCTAATGAAATACGAATCGAACTTAACTTTTTTACTTATTAGCAATTTAACAAGCAAAATATTATTTATTTTAAAACTTAATTATTTTCTTATAACTAAGAAATTTTAAGCTTAGGATGCTTGATTGCAGCTGCCTACCAACCAATTCAGCTAGCCAGCCAGGCTTATAAGCTGTAATGACGATTCAATTAAAAAAAAAAAAATTCCCGGGCGGGTTTCAGCTCATAAAGATTAATGGCCTAAACTCAGATTAAATTTTCTGAAAATGAATGACAACCAAATTTCTGAAAATAGAAAAATATTTCTGAAAATTTCAAAAAAATAAAAAATAAAAATAAAAATCAATAATTACAAAGCCAAAAAGAAAAAATAATGTAACTGTCACCTCCTGTATTCAGCTACACATTTGCACCATCATTTATACAGAAGAATACTGTTTGGCTTTCCTGTATTTCCACGATGTGAGAAAAGAATATATAGCTTGCTGTGTCTTCACGTCTTTGCTTCTGTACAAGTATGCAAGTCGAGCACCTTAGTTGACGAGGTCTTGGAAGGCCAACTTCGCTAGTGAATTTTTTGATCCGACGATTGAGGATAGAGATCGACCCAACAAGTATCCTCCTTAACAGCCTTATTCCATCTATTCCTAAAAATCTTCATCTCAATATAGGATTGTTTTCGTACCTACGTACAAAAATTGTATCTAAGAAGTGTAGGAGGGAACTATCGAAGGCAAAAAATGATTACGCCCAGTGTTAGGAACTGTGTTAGGAACTAAGGTTTGATAGAAGTGATACTACTAGACGGAAAAAGTACAATATTCACACTTAGCCCCAGTTTGGACCCTATTTCCTCCAACTCATTTTCAACCACACATTTCGTGGGACTCACAACTTTAATCAACTTTTCAACTATATATTCATTCAACTTTTATCAAAATCTAATAAAAATATGATTTCTTTAACTAAACCAAACTGGGGCTTAATATATTAATGTGAGAAGCGCGCACGTGTGTTCCTATGTGTTGCACAGCCTACAAAAATGTGTGACCCACAACTTTAATCAACTTTTCAATCATATATTCATTCAACTTTTATCAAAATCTAATAAAAATATGATTTCTTTAACTAAACCAAACTGGGGCTTAATATATTAATGTGAGAAGCGCACACGTGTGTTCCTATGTGTTGCACAGCCTACAAAAAGCATTGAATAGCGACAGACGATAGATTTTGCTCGACCAATTTATCTCATCATTTTTTCTAAAGAGCAAATAAGTTAGCAGAACACTTACCGCAGACCTATTGTCATATTTGTACAAAACAGAAGTTACCTGAAATTCATGACACAAATTCTTAATCAGAGATTGATGTTGGTAGGATGCAATACAGGTGAATTTCAGCTAGAAACCATACCACTGCTTCTGAATCTGACAAGTTCTTCGATTGAGAAAATTGATCCGATGCTACATTAGTCAACTACACACATTAAACAAAACAAAACAAAAATGAGAAGTCCATATAATAAGATGATTAAACTGGAAGACTCGACAATTATTCTGCTTATATCTAGATTTTATATACTGAAAACCAAGCAAAATATAAAGTAAATGTCATAGTAGTTCTTCATGATTAAAGATTCCTCGCAAAGCAAAAAAAATCATAAAACTACTTGCGCTGCAAAAAGGATCTCTTAGAACATGTTTAGCGAAGCAAAAAGTGAGTAAAAGTTACTCTTGCCATAACTTTTAGTTTCTAACCATGTTAATATAACTTATTTTATTCTTACTTTTAAGTAAAAAAAGTTCTTTTAAAAATAACTCTCACCTAATTGTCAAAATAAGTTACTTTCTGAATTTCAACTTGGCATAAAAAGATTATTCTTTTTCAAAACTTATGCATGCACTCATAAGTAGACTTTTAAACTTAACGAACTATGCTCTCAAATACAAGATCAATGAGAAAACATTACAAGACTTAAGCCATTTTACGGAATCAATCAGTGCTCAACTATCCATTATATCCTATTGAACAGACGTACTCATTTGTAGGTCTGATAATTAGAGACGGGGCTGAAAATGGATGCATCATTTACTTGCCTTGTGTTCATCTGAAAGACCACCAAGGGTAGGAAGACCAAGATGAACTATATACTCCGCATCAACCACACCAACTTTGAGCATCCGATCGCCCTGTGATAAAAATATTATTCATCAATGTATTCAAGGAAGAAGCTCAGACAAAACAGAATTGAATTCTAGTTGGTTACTTGCCTGTGCACAATAACCAAGCTGCATATCCAGGCCCCACGCATGGATCAAGTCGTTCTGTATGCAGTTATGCTTATTAATTTCCAGAAAAGACCAAGATATGTAACAAAAGAGCTTATCAAGAAAATCGAAGCTAGCTGTAACATAAGTACTATACTGAAATCACCAAATACAATAAGCTGAATCATTATCGAGTACAAGATATTAACGGATAAGGGAGATTATAAAACAAATTGATACAATGAATTGGTCGACCGCTAGTCAAATTTAAGTACTATCAATTGGATATTTCATAACAGCATGAACATAAACTTGGAATTTGCTTTCAATATGAAAATGGAACAAATGAAATTTTCTTAAAATATTGACCATGCTTTTAGTTAATATTTTTGCAGTTTTCAATTAAATTTTGCACATTGACAAAAAATATAGTAAGATTTTAGCATGAAAATTTGAAAAGTTCTGCAACTGTTTCAGTTTATCGGAAGCTTACTTCAATACTTAACATCATGAAAAAAGACACATTCTGCATATTTTTTTATCTATCACATTTATTCCATAGTAGATAGAGCAAAGATTATATACCTGGACCATATACCAAGCACAACGCCAGGCTGCTCTTGAGAATACAGGAGCCATCATTTCCACCCAACTACACCACACATAACTTTTGTGTAAGAAAAATGTACTGTACCCTTCTAATAGTATTTACAGTACCCGTTAACATCCCCCAGACAATGGTTTTTAAGAGGAGTAAGAAGATGAAGCAAAAGAACTGAGAGTCAGATTCTTACCCTACGCAAGGAGGAGCTGTACTGTTATCATCACACCTTCCACCACCTTTTAATTTATAATACCTCCTATTCAAAGCATTAATAAATGGATTATACATGGAATATATATACATAACTGTTATTATTAATCAGATGAACTCGAACAAAGAGTCCAAACTAACGTTTACAAAACATAAGTTATCACTTTAACATGTTCTCCAGGGTCAATCATAGCACGTGGTCAGATTTTCTTGGAATACTAATACTTAAAAGGCTTAAAACATGGAAGTGTGAATCATTTCAGCACCTTATCCATGCCTAGCTCACTAACCTGTGCACCCTTGATCTCCTTCTACGTGCAGTAATGTGATGATGCACCTCTGATTTACTAGGATCAAGAGCAGGCTGTGAAATTTCGAGACCTTCTTCTTTAATAATGGATAGATACCTGTAAAGATACGTTATTACAACAAAATTCTGAGTAAAGTTTCATTAGTAAACAAATACTATTACTAAGTGACATTAATTTGTCATTCTTGCATTGCCCACAAATTACCATCCAGAGGTTGACAGAAGACTAAAGGAAAATGTCTATAGGACCTATCACGTAATTTGTAGCAGCAGAAAATCTCATAGCCCACAAAATTCTTGCCTTGACCTTTGATTAGAAACACAAGCATAATATTTTGGAGAATCCATTGGAATAAAGGAATTCACCATTGTAAAATATTTACTGAGAGAAATTATTCCTCAGATTGGAATCAATTCATTTGTCCATCATGGGCGTGTCATTATTCACGTCATATCTTAGGATTCATACTTTCACAGTCTGTTCTCAGTTCTCACTAACTTTCTCCTCAACAAGTTCAATCATTGTTCTAAGAGAGAACTTATTTCTGGGAATCAATGAGGCTTGGACTTATGTAATTGATCCTAGTAATAACTAGACGCACTTGCAAGAATACAGATATTGCACAAGAATGCTATAACCTAAGCACCTCAATAACCAGTTATAAACTCAACTTGATTACATAGATATTGAGTGCAAGGACAAATACCTTCCTGGATGAAAATTTTTGACGCCAAGGTCCTCGTCCCACAGAAAAATATACTCGTATTCAGCAATGATATCCGGATGTAAAAAACGTTTGGCGAACCACCTATGCCATAGAATAAGGAATTATAACCATCAATATGCTGTATACATTCATCACTCATCAGGTAAAGTAGATTGTATGGGACACGATACGAAAAGAAAAGATGCTAAAATCATACCTATAATATAATACAGTCCTACTGACTACTTCATACCACATACTATCAAGGAATAAACCTAACTGCAGCCCAATAACATTTTTAAGAACCTTACCATTTTGTTTGGTTTGTGGCAGAGACATGAATGACTCTCCCATACCATTCGAAGTCGTTCCATTCATCCACAACACCATCATAGTGGAAAAGCATCACTACAAAATCATTTGCCAGAAACTGCAACAAGATGAAGCCACCAAACTTTGGTTGATGTATAGAAATGATAAGAAGTGAATCTAGAAAAAAATTATGTTACAGTCTTACAGATAAAGTTTCGATGTAATAACTGAAAAGAAATGACAAACATTACCTTCCCAACAATATGGTTTGCCAACTCTTTTTGCTTAATCCCAACTGCAATTGCCAACAAATTCTTTGCGTGGTTTGAGTTCTCCTGATTCACGTGTGTAGTAATAAGAGAAGTACAAGAAGTGGAATAGAATCACACAACTCACAAGAAGAATTATGTCTTTTCAGAGCAAATAGTAGATTGCATAAAATGTTCGTGTTATAAGAACAGCTGCATGGTACTCCAAATACTTTTTAAGTTTTCTGATGTTAACTCAAGAAAACCTTCAATTGTCAAATTCACAAAAGATGTTACAGTACAGTTACATACATTTTCTGAAACTGGGCCCCACAAAGGCCGCATTTCCAAGTTTGAGGTTGATGAAACTATTCCTTTTGGTAAAGCCTCACCTCCAAAAGGCCTGCACTTCGCCTAAGAGAAAAACAAAGTTATGTCAGAAGAAAGTGATAAACATCATTCAAGAAAAGCACCACTATGACAGTAGATGGGACAAACTTCGCATTTGTTGAGCTGTGTATTCTCTTTGGTATCATTGACTTTTATGTCCACACTTGATCCTACCTACAAAAGTAGTTTTAAGAATCATGTATGACAAGTTAATACATACATTAAAATACTTCAAGCACTATAGGATAAGGGATGCATAGGAAGTTTTTATGGCCTTTCAAAAGTTAGAAAGCTTATGGTCAGTTTTACAATCCCAAAGTAATTCAAGAGATGACCAAATTAAAAAGAGCAACTTTTACTTCCCTTCTTGGTGAATCTCATCTGAACTTCATCACACATATTAATAACTTAAGAAAACAACAATATGATTGGCAATTATAATGTCAAAGAAATTTTTGATCTTTAAGATAAACACTCCTTTCCTTCAGGACTTGGAAGGTATAGGAGAGGGATGGGAAGGAGTGGGAGAGAATGGTTTAACTCTTAAATGCCAATATCATATACCTATATCCTTGCATAAAGACATACTTAGCATTTATCAGATATGGATGCCACTAAAACAATGTAATTTTTCACAAATGTACCTGGCAATCATCATATTCTGTATTTTTATGGGCTCCATTCACTCCAAATCCAGGTAATATCTGCATCACAGAATAAATAATGTTTATTTTCGATATTAAATGTAAAAGTTTGAGGTAAACCCACATCAGCAGATTTTCTATCGTTTACAACTGGAAACAAAAAGCAAATCTATGAATACGTTTGCATTAATATTTACCCTGAAAGAATTTTTTCCCAACCATGCACTCCCAATGAAATAAACACCAAAAATCAAAGAAGCTGTTACAAAGAGACTGCAGAGACACGATCTGCTTTTAGGATCCAATATAACCTGAAAGGGACATGATCCAAAAATAAGAGGTAATACCAGGAAAAGAACTGTTCTTCTATTCCAAAAATTGTATGAGCAGGTACAGGGGAACATGCTCCAAAAATAAGAGGTAATACAAAGAAAAGAACTGTTCTTATATTCCAATTTACGGATGAAAACAGGTAGAAATAAATGGGTTTTCTCTTTAGTCGAAATCAAATTGTATGAGCAAAAAAAGTACACGTGGTTTATTACATCTATTAAATTGATACATAGGGCATAAATAATCAACATCAAATAAAATTTTTGAATCACTTGTAAAGAACCAATAGTTAAGTTGATGAAGGTCGTGATGAACAATCATAGGTAACACGCCTCTGCCTAAGAACTGGTCCATCGAATGAATCATCATGCCTAAATAACTAAAAGGCCGAAGTTCTATCAACCAAACTACTACTATTTAAGTCACATATTTCAAAACTGATAATGATATGCAATTATATTACTTCTGGGATCACTGTTTTTGATCCATCTTCAATTTGATCTTATCGTATTGATGAAGCAAAATACAAAGGAATAAAAAGAGAATAATTGATCTCTAGAGTGCAGAGTGAGGTCGGGATCATTCAATTTTGCAGAACTGTCGATGATGATTATCAGTCAACAGCAGCAAACTTCAGTTTATTCATCTAAAACATGAGAAGATGGTACCCCAAGTCTGGGGAAATTCCTAAATTGGTGTTAAATACACCAGAACCAAGAATATACTTACAGAAAATAAAAATTTCTTTAATGATTATGGATAATAATTCAAACTATCTCGCCTACACGGAATACCAAGAAAGCCGTCTCTTTGTTGCTTGCCAATACACGGGTGTCAAAGCAAACAAATATTCACCAGGCTTGCATAATTACCATATGCCTCCAAATAGGATCACTATAAATTGAACTCAAACAATTCTTCACAAATTCTAGCCTCTATGTTTGGCATTTCCTCATCAAACGACCAGACATCAGAGGGATAAGGAGAGACCCCAATATTTTGTCAAAACTAGTACGGATTTAGCATTTAATTTTCCAAGAAACAATATAATCAACTACTGAAAAAGAAAGCTATAATTCAACTCAAATAGCTACAAGTACTATAAACAGTGATACAAAGCAACGTAACAGAAAAATTACATGTGATATACACATAAATATATACATTAATACATTACAAAAAGAAAGCGGCACATACAGAATTTAACGACTTCATCTTGCAGTGAAAACTCCACAAAATCCAAAGGTACAGTTGATAGAGAGAATATCGAAAAATGGTTTTTTTTTTTCTTGTGGGCTTTTAGAACAACTCAGAAGAAAGTCGAATAATCCAAGTGAAAAGGCAAAGAATAAAGAGAATGTCCAAATAAAGAAGGCAATAAAGGTATTTTCCCCCCCAGAACACGACGTCGCTTCGTCTTCACTTCATCCACTGTTTCTCCGCCAAGATTTTACAAACCGCACCATTAATAAGACCTTTCACCTGACATATATAAATAATAAGAGGAAATTACAGCAGGTATCACTTTCATCTTTTGTACATACAAATGGGCGCATCTATAGATTTATACTGTTCTTTGAAAGTGGAGTTTTGGTTCCACCATGTTTTTATTCTGTTCATCGTTTGAAAAAAAACATCATGGGGCCCGAATTACACGGTGGAATGTTATTGTCGTGCAAAGACGTGTACCCATGCGCCACATTTTAATTATAAATTTTTTTTTTAATATTTCTTCACTTTTTTTTTTTTTTTTTTTTTTTTTTTTATGTCTTCAACTTTTTTCTCGTCCTATTGTTATTATTAATTTTCAATTAATTAACATATTTTGTCTCGAATAACAATTTTTATCCAAATATTCTATTAACGTGCATTAAAAAGATGGACAAATATTTTATTTAACTTTTTATATTAGTTATGTATTTCGATTATTTGAAAATATGATAGATAAATATGTTTTTTTGACCTTCATGACAAATATTTTGGATAAAAATCGTCTCTATAGATAAGATGAAAATTTATAGAGAATTGATGATAAATAGTGTAAAAAAAAAAAAAAAAAGGTTTAAGAGCATAAGGGTAAAGATAAGAACAGTTTAAAAATATTTATTATAATTAAAATGTGACGAAGTTAACAAAAAGAAAGATGTTGTTCGTACAACATCATTTGTACAGAAGACGCACTGAACCTCTCATTGTCGAAGGGAGGCCCACATGTACAGTGAGGGGGCTTGTGCGTCTCCTGTTCTCTTAACAAAAAAAAATTATAGCGGCAATATTTACCCTAAAACTTATTGCCATCTTTTCAGGTATGGGCCCGGCGGCTGATAGTCATGATTTGGTGGGTTAATTGCCTAATCCACAATTAGTATAAAATTGTTTGAATATATTCTGATTTTGTGTGATGTAATTCGAATAATTAATATGACAGCTGGAGCTGAGGATAATAATCATAATCATAAATATTAAACTGAACATATCGCATATGTTCTATTTGGATAATTATGTTAATTGCATCACATTTTAAGGCTCCGTTTAATTCTTATTATTTGTAGAATGAGAATGAAAAATATAGTCGTTATTAACTCTACACAAGAGATGAAAAGTAAAAAATAATGACTGAATGTGATTGATAACGGTTATATTTTTTATTTCTATGGATAATTAATGAGAAACAAACGAGACATAAGTAAATCTTTGTATTTTTAATTTCTCATTAATTAACATTTCTAATTACGTCTCAAAGGTCAATCACGAGGACATAAAACGAGTTACTTCCCATTATTTTTTAAAAAATAGTAAATACAAAAATGCGATCGAATATTTTTCTCATTTCAAAGCATGTAAATGAAATATTTTGATAGAAATCATCATTCAGTAGATGATGTACTAATTAATAGAATGTTCAATATAAAAATTCTAAGAAAATTTAAGGACGTTGATGTTTACAATTAGCAAATGTTGATGACCTTGGTTGTAATTAAAATATAAGGAAATTTAATGAAAACTTATGTATGAATATATTTATCCTTTTTATTTTACTATTTATATTAAGATGAAACGGGTTGACTATAAGTTGAAAATAAAGCCTCAATATGACTCGATTCACTTCAAATACTAAAATTTTCAATTATAACATGAGTGGCCTCGTGAATAAACAAGCCAAATAAAAGTCAATTACATTTTAAGACACAACAATCAAATATTTATACAAGTCGAGCTCATTCATATTTCATAAAAGTGTGTGTGTGTGTGTGTGTATATATATATATATATATATCGATTCTAAATCTATTCCTATTAAAATTTTAAAAAGTACTACACTCATCCACATTACATTTCAACATTATCCTTATTAAATTCATTTATTTAAACACTATAAACTCACAACACTTTATTTGATCAATCATTTCTACATTTGTATTTTTCGACTACTGTTATTCATGATATGAAACGTTACATTGTGTACAAAAATGTTTCAACAAGTTTCTTCTTTTCATTTCTTTCTCCACTACGGCATAACTTATTGTAATATTTCAAATTTAAATACTTTAGGTACTCGAACCTCATTTGAGGTTAAACAAATAGTTATGTCTACTTATCGAGAATATATGCATCCTAAAGGGTCATCTTTACTATTTGTTCCATTTTTTCTTTTGGAGATTTCATGTCTTGAAATCGAATGTCATCATATTTCTTGTATATCATAGATTTATCAAATATAATGGATTATCATTCTAGGAAGTCAGTTCTTCATAAAGCATTAAAAACTAGTGTGTGGGATTTGATCAATCTCATTGATTAGTACATGCATGTACATCATATTTCAAACTTTTGATTCAAATAGTCTTGTGCGAGGACTTGTATACATATAATTAATTGGCAAAGAATTAAAATTGTCAAGTAATGCAATTGAATTTTTTAAAACCCTTGTAGGATATTTAGATACATATATCACATTTTTTTTCATTTCTTTAAAGATATAAAATTTGTACAAAATTATACTTATTCAAAGTGTGTGTGTGTATAAATAGCCAACCTAATATTATTTGAATTATGCAAGTGGTACATCAAAAGATGTACATAAGAGTATCCACCCCTCTCACATGGGGATGGGACCCACTTGGATAATATATTTTTATTCAAGTGGATCACACCCTCATGTGAGGGGTGGATACCATTATGTACATATTTTGATGTACAAGTGGAATTGTCCATATTATTTTAGAATAATTAAATATAAATTATACTCTCCAGAAGCAGTAACACAATATACCACGTAAATATTGTCAAAGAATTACGTTGTTTTTCTTTAGAAATTATAGTCCAATATTCAAAAATTTAATTTATGTTTATCCATCAACACAATGTAATAAATTTCACGCTTCTTCACGAACGACACAATATTCTTAGGAAATATTCATAATTCGTGCTTCTTTTTGAGCCATATAATATGTTAATAATCATTAATGTTTAAAATTGTGTTCCACATGAGTAACAATGCAATATTCTTCCGAAATAATAATCAAATATAAGGTCGTTTTCTTTATGAGCAACGACACAATACATATCTTAAATTTCTTGGTAATCAATTTTTCATATTACCAAAATCACATCTTGATTACCATAGCCGATCTCAACTTTTCTTTTGGAGAGGATTTTTTTTTTCCAAACTAGTTGGCTAGAGCTCGTGTTGACAACGTGTTATAAAATTAAAAGAAAAAAAATAGATGAAAAGTGATAGAGTTAAAACTCAAGTATGTATTTTGATCATTTTTACAATGCCTTCGATAAATTTAACTAAATAAAACTATAATGAATTATATCATATGCATGCAGAATAAATTAGCAATTGACAAAGAAAAGTCTGAATTCTTGAATAAGAAAATAAGGCAATTCTTCGATGCCAAGATTGTGGGAGCTTGACCTTCAAAAATAAAAAATAGCGAGGCTTTCCAATATTTATCCCTTCTGTTTTCTTGTCTAATATAAACACACTGTTTAATTGTAATAACCAGAAACGAATTCATTAAAATACATATAAATAGGATAACTATACTTTTATTTCAAGTGTCAAATAAGTAACCTTACTTCAATTTATTCAATCGGATAACTATACTTTAAATTGATTTCAATTGGGTAAATCTCTTCAATTCGTCACTTGAATTGATGAAAACTCATAACATGATAAATGATGACATTTTTTTTTCCAACGAAATTGTATCTATTCCACATCATTAAATAATGGTTTCATGTGATGCCTATCATTTCATTTATCCACAATCAAATAATCAATTTTCCTGAGTGGAATTGGACGAAGTTAAAAGTGTGTCATGAAAATTGTAAGCTCAAAAAGTTTGGCTATAAAGTTAAACTTAATCAATTACATATAACTTTAATAGATCCACAAGTATTATGCATTTATCTATCATTCATTTTTATCTATTTATAAATTCATCACAACCTGACTCGAGTGTAAATGTGAACCAATTCTAGATTCATAGATTATCCCAAGATCTCTAGCCCACAGTTGGAACTATTTTTTCCTTTTTTTTTTTTTTTTTTATCTCCAAAAAATCAATTGATAAAAATTGGAATTAAAAAAAAAAAAAAAAAAAAAAAAAAAAAAAACCACATTAGGCCAAGCCTGACATGGACCTGGACGGAAATCAAGGCATAGTCAAAACAACAAACTATAAATTTAAAATGGGTAAATAGCACAAAACGTCACAACCTTTCAATGTCATTGTGCAAAACGTCTCTTCCTTTCATTTTTGACATTTTTACCCCTATTTTCACATTTCATTGCACAAAAAGTCATTTTCATCCATTTTTACGATTTTACCCTCCTATTCAAATAACACAAAAAGAAAAGAAAAGAAAAAATAAAAAAATTGCAATTATAGTCTCAAATTTTCAAAAAATTATAAATCAGTCACAATACTACCTAAGTGATGCAACAATCTCTTCCAAATCATTATGCCTCACGTGGGCCCCTTGAGAACAGACAACATAAAAAGCCCTACAGGCAGTAGGGGAGTCAATGGTGAAGTGGTGGGAGATTGCAGAGAAGGGGGGAAACATGGGCTAGGCGAAAGAGGGTGGCGACGAGGGCAACATTGGGTGGTAAAGGGTGGAGGGAGGTCGAAGAAGGAGTAAGAAGTTGGAGGAGAGTGTAAGAAGACTTAGAAAGATTAAAAAATTGAATCCAACTGGGATCATAATCAAGGGAGGACAAAAATGGGTGAAACCAATTTCTCTTGTTGCTGCTGCTGCGGCTGCGACTGTGGTGGTAGGGTAGGTGGCAAGGGAGGGAAATGAGAGAACGGAGGTTGGAAATGGCAGTGGAAGATAGAAGGGATTCCAAGGT
Source organism: Osmanthus fragrans (assembly GCA_019395295.1). Taxonomy (NCBI): domain Eukaryota; kingdom Viridiplantae; phylum Streptophyta; class Magnoliopsida; order Lamiales; family Oleaceae; genus Osmanthus; species Osmanthus fragrans. The sequence continues at coordinate 143,947 of JAEDXY010000039.1, read as the reverse complement.
GAGAGATTGGGAAGGGAGGAGATAGAGGTCATGGTGGAGAAGGAAATAATGGGCAGTAGAGGTGGTAGAGATGAGGAGGGGGATTAGCTTCGAAAGGTGTCTATGGCGATAGCAAGTGGTGGAGCTGGAGCGAAGGAAAGTAGTTTGGGGTTCGATAAGTTTGGTTTTGGCTTTGGCTTTGAATATCTTGGTAGTCTTCTGTCGCTACGTATTGGTTCGCTTGGTGCGATAAATTTTAGGATTGGATAACGGTTGGGTGTTGGCTCTCATTTCTATAAGGATTTGGAAGAAATTGTTGCAACATTTAGGGAGTGCGACTGATTTGTAATTTTTTGAAAATTTGGGACTATAACTACAATTAATTCTTTATTTTTTTTTTCTTGTTGTGTTATTTGAATGAGGGTAAAATTGTAAAAAATGGATAAAAATGACTTTTTGTGGAATGAAAAGTGAAGATAATGATAAAAATGTCAAAAAATGAAAAATATGGATGCTTTGCACAATGACATTGAAATGTGACGACGTTTTGTGCAATTTACTCAATTTAAAATCCACTATGTAAATACTTCTTCGTATTTATTTTACAATTTAGGAAACATCTAAAACAATAAGATCCTCAACGACTACCACATGAAATAAAATAATTATAATTTATTCTTCAATGAAAGTTGAACCAAATGCTATTAAAAATTTCATCTGTATCAAGTACCAAGTTGAGAATAAATATTCAAAAAGTAAAATATGGTAGAACCAAAAAAACCAAAAAGTACGAAAAAAGAAAATATTCTACTAATAATACACATAAATTCCTATAAAAAGTAATGGACTATAATAATGAACATAAATAAAAATTAAGAAAAGCACCAACAAATATCCACCAAGAAAATTATAAATGCATTAACCAAAAACCATAGTTGTGCAGTTTAAACTGCTGAAGTTGGTAATACATACGAAAATGCATCCATAAAACCTTGCAAACCAGTATTGGTAAACCAATGTTCACACTGCAAATAGATTCCATAAACAGAACCTTGCAAACAGTTCTTCAAAGAAAAGTTTTCAGCTCCTCGTATTTACCTGAGTGCACAGCGTGCTGTGTTTTCAAAGGCTTTCTGTCGAATAATGCCTATAACAAACGCTGCCTGCTCAAACTTCAACTTATGTATCTTGCCGGCATGGTGGTTCTTCGGAGTCACGTGCCTTCTCTTCTGTGACAATATTGTCATATCAAATCAATTTGACCTCATTTGAACAAGACAAGCAAAGATTCAAAATTTAGGGGTTGTTTTGAGCCCCATTTTTTCAAAAAAAAAAAAAAAAAAAAAAAAAAAAAAAAAAAACATTTTGAAATAGTGTTATGATGGAGAATGTGTGATTAAAAATTAACGGAATTTTTTGGATTTGTGTGTAGTATTATTTTATTAAAAAATATGTGGTTGAAATCAAATCAAATCAAATCACTATTAAAGAATATATTTTAATTAAAAAATGGAGTTCAAACAAGGGCTTAGATACCCTCTCTCTCACCTACCTGTATGTGTGTGTACGGACACATTAAAAAAAAAACTGGATAGTGCATTATTGCTTATAAATTTATTTATACGATCTATATTCATTTTTCTCCCTGTGTTTTCCACCATTCACATCGTAGTCTGTATTCTAGTTGCACTCCTATTCGTGGTTCTTGACAGGAGTCAAAGTACTGAAACTGCTCACTCTTTAAGGCATTTAACCTCAGTCAAAAGCTCTTGGACATATTTAAGAACTTGATGTGTGACAGAAGTCTCAATCTGAGGTGAGAGATGCCAAAAGGAAACAAACTAAGATATAAGATGAAGAGTACAAGTACTAACAATTTTTTTTACAGCAATAGGGCATTCCAAGTCATCATGGGAATCAAATTTCTGAGTCTTAATTGCATTACCTGCTTCAGGGTCAATTCTTGGATCATGTGAGTTGATTTTTGATTTTCTCCTTCTCGAATAAACCATTGTGATAGGTGCCTTGAGCCTCTTGTCCTTGGTCTCTAAGGACTCTGTAGAGTTTAATGAATTTCGTTCAGCTGGTAGAGATTTAGAACCACTTGATATAAAAGCTAAAGCCATCAAAGAAAGCTACCATATGTATATCATTTAAATCTCAACTTCAACATTTTCGTCCTCATTAAATAAAAATCAAACCAGTAGGACTTTACACAAATGCATGTACAAAGTCCTTGGAGCTACCCACTAGAATGACCTCTGAATAACTACCTTCAGACTTTAAGCATTTTTGGTCAAAGATACTAGCTTTTTCATGAACATCGAGGAATAGAGACGTGGACATACTTTCTGTAATAATTCTCGTCCTTAATGAAGAATGCCATGTCATTCCAATACTTTCTTTGTATATTTACAGGGATGGAGCCAAACGTTTGAGGTTGTGGAGTCAAAAATTGAAATACATTTTTTTTACATTTTATTTCTTTGAACTCTACTCTTTGGCCTGCATCGTTTATTTCCACGATCTGCATGACCTCTCTGATTTATTACAACATTTTTAAAAGATTTAATAAAAATGAAGAACCATTGCATCCTCACTTTTATTAAAAAATTCTGGTAGCACAGTACATTTGTCAAATGAGAAATTTTTACGGATGCCATTTAAAATTGAAAGGACCATTGCACCCTCACTTTCATAATTATGTTCCCAGAAATATCCTTGCGAGTTGCACATTATTTTTCATCACTAATGTATTTGAGGGTAAGATGGGAATGCCAAATTATGGACCTGCAATTAGTACTTCAAAAGTCAAGTGAAGACTTCAACTTACCTGCACCATCAATCAATGCGGGCCCACAGTGACAGCCCAATCTCATTAATGAGTTGGGATGGAATCTTTACACAGATAAAAAAAAAAATGTGGCGTCAGTTGACACCACGTGACCCCATGTGGGTCCGTCCCTATATATTTACGAATAATTATAAAAGTACTACTTTTTAAAAGAAGGAGAAAGAAAATAGAAAAGTGTGTTGTCAACAGCCCCAGTAACCTTTACCACATATCTCTGAGATTGTCCTTAGCCTAGAAAATTTCGCACAAGAATTGAAGAAAAAGCAATATTTTATACTTGTAGGTCTATAGTCTGGAAAATTTGCAATTGAGAAATTAATGACTTCCATATCAGGCATGTAAAAGGTAGGACTTAATTACTAAATTGCATGATTATATGATAGAACTGTAATGCCGATAGTTTGCTCTGAAATTGAGATATAACAAAATCACACCTATCAATCTTTGACCTAAAGTCTATAAACACTATCCGCCAGCCTTCTATTCAGGAATGTTAGAATTATATACTATAGTAATTCAGACAGCAGAGTGGAAGAGGATGAGAAAATATGTATGACCCCTTTCGTCTTCTTAATTTCAAAGTGAAACACCCTATTTATAGGATTGCAAATAACCAAAACACAAAAGTTACAACTACATACCCCAAGCTTCCTTATGAATACCTACCATAAGTTGGCATGTAAAGAATTCACACGTTTTGTATAAAGAAAAGGAAACTAATGAACGACAACACTGAAATCTTCCAACATTTAATATTAACTCACCCAGTAAAAGGATCTAGTTTTGAGTATTCAACATCAACAATGTTAACTAGAGCAGGAACTTTAAACATCTTGACACCAAAATTAAACGGCATCATTTGCATCAGATTCTTACTTTCTATGTTTTTTCCTTTTTTAATTTTAATTCATAATAATGGTTTCATAAATAGGTGTATGACATGACATTCATAAAAAAAAAAAAAGTATAAATTATAGAAAATCTATCATCCACCATACCTGAAGTTTGATTGTCCTCCAACCCGCCAATGTGAACGGTAGAACTATGTTGAAAGATTGACTTCGAAGAGCTTTCATCGACTTTAATGTCATCCTCTCTATCATTAGAAATAGATTTTAGATCTGCAATCACCACGGGAACATTTTCAAGCAATCGTGATTGTTCTGCTGGTGTTTGAAGCCTCTTTCTCCTCCCCAAGTATTCAAAAAGCGTAGAAGCGATGAGGTTAAGGTCACAATCATTTTCTGCCTTCTCTGTTTAATTCTTAATAAATTTAGTAAAATCAGTAGGGCTCATACTAAATCCCCACAAATTCAAGTTGGATATTTTCAACAATGACAAACTAAGCATTATTCTCAATAAATATGGAGTAGGCCAAATGAATATTTTTCTGCAAAATCTACTAAAACATCCAATGAACTCAATTCATTAGCACCACATTAGGCTAATGTTAATTTTGGCCTACCTATTTTTCTATTAACACATTTCAATGGGATTGCATCACTCTCATGAATGAGATTTTTTAAGGTCTATGCTAGATATGATCCAACCACCCACTCGTCGTCTCCTTAATTTGAGTGCCACCTATAACTAACTTGGTGTATTCTTACCCATTTTACGCATTATCTTATCAAGGAGAACATCCTATCATAAGAAGCTAAAATAATAAGACTATTAGCCTTTTGAGTAAAAATGTAAGGTTCCTGTGACGTTGTTACACAATAGAAGGATATTTGTGTCTCCATCCTTTCTCATTTGCTTGATCAATGAGGTTTTGTAACAAAGCCAGTTCTCTACTAATCCACTGCATTAAATTAAAGATAAACAAACGTGATTAAGAGGAAATTAGGAATTTTAATGCTACTTTGAACTGTGATAATTTTTTTTTTAATAATGGGAATCTTCACCATAGTAGAGAACAAGATTTATGTATCGAATAACAAGAAGCTATGTAAGTTTGATATGAAACATCCAATATAAGTATTATAATGTAAGTAATGAATAATTATAATATGCAAAGAGTGTAGTAATGATGATGTTTATGACACATAAATACAATGGCAAAACATTTGACTGGAAATTTACTCAAAAACCACTTAAAATATAACAATTGTATATCTAGAAGCATCAAATTCCAAGAATAGTCGTGACATTCGAGCTATCAGCCATATAACATATTCAAGTTTACTATCAGAATCTTAAATTATTTACCAACTTCAGAAGTTTACTGAATAATAACATGATTAGTATCCGAAATTTCATGGCAGGAAACAAAAACTGAAAATTATTTAATGGAACTTATAAACAAAACATCAAAATATAAAGCATACATGCTTTGTTATATCCTTGTGAAGAATTCTGGCCTTCTGTTCAAACTCCACCTGTAAAACAAAATAAAATAAATGAAACAATAATTGTGAACTAAAGCATAAATAAATTTATGTACAAGAATGGTTTGAACAAGAAAACCTTTGTTTATTGGAAAACAGACTGTACTCTAGATAAGTTGGAGCAGATGCATCTTAAGAGATGATTCCGTTCTAAAGATAACTAGTCATTTACAGAAAATAATATATGACTAGTGCAACTGTGTAAATCTCTAAGAGTTCATTCTTTTAGCCCTAGCAACATTATTTTTCTCATTCTCATTCTTCTACTCATTTTCAACCACACATTTTTCAATAAAAAAATATTTTCCATCGCATCAATAACTTTTCCTAATTTTTCAACTACATATTCCCCATCACATCAACAGTAAAAATGCATTCTTTTTCAAATAATGTGGCTCAAACAGGGGCTTATTATCTATCTTGTGCATGTTTGTTTTTGAGGATATTTTCTTTTCTTCCATATTTTAACAGAAAGCTGCTCCAGAAGTGGATAATAATCAAGGTTGTGCTCCAAAACTTCAGGGAAAATAAAAAATATAAAGAATTTTTTGAGTGGAATTTAAATCAAATTTTTAAAGTTTGAGGGTTGTAACCCACTCAGATAAATAAATATTCCACTAGTGACATGGGGAAGCAAGACAATACGTTTTAACAGATTGATGTATGCATATTCTTTTGCTGATTTGGATATCAATTCAATTATCTTATACTGGAAGAGGCTAAATTGTTTGCTGTACATTTACATATAAAACATATGACCAGTAACATTTTCCAAGAGAAATGCTAGTAGATCTACTGACTGGAGGCACATAAGTACTCACTACTGTAGGCCTCGTGACCTCACCATCCATCACTCTTTTTCTCAAATCTTCACATTCTTCCTGCAAAAGAGGTTAAACTCGGATGTCGATCTTATTATGGATGGAGAGAAAACCACAAACTATGCCACTAAACATCTCTTTCACAAAATTTATAATTAGCTGAAAGAGAATATTTATGATACTAAAGGAAAGACGACTTGGAGATTTATTGGGAAGACTACCATTGTCTTCACAGAAATCACTTGATAGAAAATAAGCAAGAGTCATTCTCATTATTCAGCATACATCATTTCCTGCAAGTTATTTAATAGTTCATTCCCTCTAGATTTTCACATGAACCAAATGCTTGTAAGGATGCTACCTACTGCAATTCACAGTGACCAGTGAAAATGGATTGTATATTTCCATCTTTTGTATTACATATTCATAAACAACTAGGAACCTAAGAAAGGAAACAAAAATTTTACACAATCACTCTGGGTCAACTATACCACAAATACATAATAGTGACAGAAAATAATCCCAGATTTTATGAACATAAATGAAAGGGATTTCCCAAACACTCCCATTCAAGCTGGTGCTAGGAAGTTATGCATTACCAACCTGCATATGACTTTCTGAAATGTAGTTCATAATAATATTTTGATTAAAACATCTGCCCAGTAATTGGAAGAACTTATGAAAGGAGCACAATTTATCTACAATCTAGTTTTTCCTTAATGAAGAGTCTATTAATTTCCTCATGTTTGGTACGGTCATGCTCAAGAGGATTGTTAGCAACACTTATTGCTGCCTTATTGTTTCAATATAGCTTCACAGGTATCATGGTATCCAACTTCAAATCAGTGAGGATGATCTTAATCTACAAAAGTTCACAAATTCCTTTTGCCATGGGCCTGTGGCAGATCCAATAATGTTGGTGAGCTAGGGCAGCAGTTGATCGTTGATTGTCGACCGTTAACGGCCGCAATAGCGAGATTCTTTATTAATATTTAATTAAATAATATTCAAAATTCTTCAATCAATATATAAATACACTAAAACGTAAAAATCATACAGAAAATATTCAATATATAAATTCTTCAATCAATATATTCTTCAAGCCAGTTTTTAAAAATGATTTTTAAAAAAGGGCTGCCGACCACATAAGCCCACTTTTTGGCCATGCCCACAAATTTTGTAATACTCAATTCATACAGAATATTTTCAACTGAAAATTGGTCAAATTTGTCAAGCCAAAATAAATAAATAAATAAATTGTAAAACAGAATGAAAATGTCCAAGAGGTGAGTTGTCTTCAAACGGTGGGGACCACTTACAAGATCCTTTATATTCACTCTACTTTTTATCCCAATCCATTTGAACCTTGAAAATATATTAGAAGGATAGAATTGGTGTGTGAGAGAAAGACAAACCCTTTGAAATTTTGAGTTGGAAATAATTTGAAATAGAAAAAGGGAGAATCGGAGAAGAAGAGAGTCGCTTTTAAGCTTTAGGAAGGGTTATATTTTATCTTCTTGCTTGGATTTAATTCCCTGTTTGGCTGGAAAAGAAGGTAAGTTGGGAAGTTTTAATTTTTGTAGAACAACAAGGAAAGAGAAGTTGTCTCTCGGGCCTATTTTTAGGAAAAAATTATCATTGACGGAGCGAATATGGTCAGCCGCTGGGCCTCGTCGAGTGCTGGATCCGTCAGGAGGCCATGGTTCGAAATTCTACTTGTGCACTTGATCTTGCTAAACAAGTTTACTTTTTACTCTGCCAAGTGAAAAGATTCTCTTCTACTAGTGTACAATAGTATGTAGTAGATCTTCTATCAACCATAAATCTTTGCCCAATCAGCAAATGTATAAGCTCCAACACTTCCCTCTTGAGTTTTTCAAAATAGAAGTCCCGCTTTGGAAGCACCTTTCAAATAATGTATAATTCGATATACTACTAATGGTGTGTTTGATTGCCAATATTTTCCATGAAAAATCTCATTTTTCCATCCAAATTCCTACTTTTGTGTTGTTTGATTAATATATTTTCCATGAAAACATTTTCCTACTTTTAGTCACATGATTATATTTTCCTTAAAAACAAGGAAAATATTTTCTTTATGGAGTGAATTTTTATTCAAGTATTTCTCTCCCTCTCTCATCTACATCATGTCTCTCATTTACCCACCAATAAAAAATGAACAAGTATAACATTTTTTAGGTTGAAAATTAAATCAATCAAATTCATTTAATTGATAATTTCCATGTAAATAAGTTCTAGGCAATTTAATTGCCTAGAATTTATTTTCTTTACATGTAAATTTCATGCTTACAATCAAACACACCCTAAGTGTAATTTATATGGATTGTGCAAAAATTGACTCACACGGTCACACCACTTGTTGAATATGCAATATCACAACACTTGTAAAAATATTGGGTCTCGTTTGTGAAAGGTATATTAGCTTTTTGATGTTGGACAATCCTATTCCAAACAGGATTGATTCTATTTCTTTTTCTTTCTTCTTTAGATTGCGATTTTTTTTTTTTCCGATTAAGATATGATTTCTTCTTTCTTTTAGATTACGATAATGTTTCCTTTAGGATTTTAGTTTTCTTTCCTTTTAAGATTTAGTTTAGTTTCCTTATAGGTAAAATTAGGTAATCAGTTTGCATATATAAAAAAAACATTGTACACTTTTCAATACAATCAAATTATTCTTTCGACTTTTCGAGTTTTAATTTTCCTTCTGTTCAAGAAACTATTTCTACTTTTGCACCAAAATTGGCAGCCTATGGTGGTAATGGTACGCATCCTCATAACAATAATAAGATGATTGCAAAATTATCAACGTTGATCTAGAATCTCCAATGAAGGATGGATATTTTGAAGACGTAGTTGATGCAGACTTTGACTGTTATGATTGTTGATTATTTTAATAAGCTCAGAACACGGTAACAGGTGGCTAGAGAATTTTCTCGAGTACCATGTTTAAATACTTACAGTCAATCAATGAATACGTGAAGATCTATTCGGGAGATATAAAGGAGACCAACTAGAAGCACGTTAAGATTTTAGAACACAATGTATCATCAACAACAATGCATTCAACGTAATAACGGACCATGGGGTTAGTGAGAATATGATATTCAAATCAGTGGTGAAAAGGGGACAATAAATTTAAGATATGGATGTATTCAAAATTCCATTTCCTATTGGAAAGTACTAAAAAGAAGAGATTGTGTGTAACATGGTAGAAATGGATGACCGTCATGCACTTTGGGGACTATGACGTATATGTTACTTACATAGGTCGAGATAACAAGTATGCGTTTTAGTAGTATGATAAGAAGATTGTTCTAATATCAAGTGATGAGAAATTTGTGAATACCATTGTAAACAAAGAGCAAAAGATTTAAAGGTAAATGATGAGGTTAAAAAAGATGTCACTCAAAATTATCACTATGTTATATTGATCATGATACTGTAATAGGATAGGAAAAATGTGTAAGTTGAAAAATTGAGGTGTGTTGATACCTTACACATGGAAATTGATAATAAATATAAGCATAAAGATGAGAAATATTGTGGTGAATTTGAAATTGAAGACTCAAGCTTGAACTACACTCCGAGAATGAACAAGTTCAGAAGAGTCCAATCAAAGAAGTGAAAATTGAACTTTTCAGTCAAGGAGTCAAACGTGAGGTTTGCCAAATTAAGAATAAAAGTTTCTTTGACCTTTTGTAAGATCCGAATGTCAAAAAATTGCACAAGCACGAGAAAAATAATAAAAGAATTATAGTATTGAAGATGTCATCATTAGAATAAAAAAGGAACTTGAGAAGCACAAATAATTAAAAAATTTAGTATTTATATTGCACAAACGGGATTCAAGAATGAGAGATTGAATAAAGCATCGTTTCTAAAGGAATGCCACATAAGAAATGTCTTTAAGGATGAGAAGATAAGCAATGTAGGAGCGAAGTGATGTAAGAATAAAGAGATGAACATTTGTACAATATGTGACACTGATAAATTTTTTGAGTATTTTCCTCCCAATTCATTGATTTTCTTTTCTTCAACAAAACTCGAGCACGAGTTTTCTTCAAGTGAGGGAGAATGATGTAGGACAATCCTATTTGAATTAGAATTGATTTTATCTCTATTTCTTCTTCTTTCTTATTTAGAAAAGGAAATCATATTATTCTTACAACTCTTCGAGTTTTAATTTTTCTTCTTGTCCTAAGAAACCAATTCCGCTTCTGCACTACTTTTCTTCTGTGATCATTTACAAAGAATACATTATAGACTGTAGAATATAATCTCCTAAGATGCTATAAAGCTGGCTAATTCTAGATAAGGAAAATTCAAAAAATACTACACTGATTTAGTTGCCCTTTTCCAGGGATGTCAATCTCATTCAAATCACCAAAATCTATCCCATTTAAATACCTAAAACCTTGCATTTTCCAACACCCTCCCTCAAGCTAGCTCATAGATATTGATTATCCTAAGCTTGCTAACTACATTCTACTGACTTGGATAGTCTTTTTGTAAAGACATCTGCCAACTGATAGGACAAAGGGCATGCAAATGAGACCATTTTCCAGTTTCTCCTTTATAAAATATCTAATCTACCTCAACATGTTTTGTCCTACCATGCTGAACTGGATTCTTTTCTATATTAATAACAGTTTGTTATCATAGTATATCACATAGGAGTCTCTCTCTTAATTTTCAATTCATTCAGTAACCTTTTTTCCCATAAGTTTACACATTCCATGAGCATAGCTCTAAACTCCGCTTCGACACTACCAGAAACCACTTCGTTTTTTTACTTCGCCATGTTACAAGGTTTCCACCCATAGAAGTACAAAAAGCTGTCTCCAACTGATCTTGCCCAATCTGTATGTGTATATGCCTCAACCAGCACCTATTCATTTTTCTTAAACAGGAGACCTCTCCCTGGCGTCCTCACAAGGCATCTCAAGATCCTGAACACTGCTTCCATATGTTCCTCTTTCGGTGAGTGCATATATTGGCTCAGAACACTAGTAGAAAAAGCTACTTTAGGGATAGTATGTGAGAGAGAAATTAATTTGCCAACTAAAAAACGCTGAAAACATTCTCTATCCACCTCTTTTCCTTCATTTGAATCTTCGAGATTGGTTGAACTCAATAGGAACCCCTCTTTGTTTACATCCGAGCATACCAACCTCTTTTAATAGGTATTGGGTGTCCTTATTTCAACTCTTTAGCAAGAATTTTCTTAAATTTTCTTATCTCATCCTCATTATCACATGTTAAAATGATATCATCCATATACAGAAGCTAGTTAATAACTTTTTCATTGTTGAATGCTTAAAAATACATATTATGATCTGCTTGTCCTTGATTGTAACAGTATCTCGAATTGATTTAGCAAACTGATCAAACTAGGCCAGTGGAGATTATTTCAGGCCGTACAAGTACTTTGTCAATTTACACTCTGTTTCTTCCATACCTATCTTCAAATCCAGGAGGTAATTGCATATAAACTTCTTCCTCAAGATCTCCATTTAAGGAGTATTTAACATCTAGTTGATGAAATGATTTAGAAATTTGCTACTACAGAAAGAAGAACTCGAAATGTGCTCATCTTTGCTAATTGAGAGAAAGTCTCAAGGTAGTCTATTCCATGTGTTCACGTGTATCCTTTCACAACAAGCATTGCCTTGTATCTGTCCACATCCCAATTAGCTTTATACTTAATTGTAAATATCCATTTACAGCTGACTGTTGTCTTACCTCTTGGTAACTCCATTAAGGATGTCCCATTCTTTTTCAGTGCATTTATCTCCTCTAAAATAGCAGCCTTCCACTCTGAAATTTTCAAAGCTTCATGCACAAAATTTGGGATTTCTACGCTAGCTAGATTAGAGAGTAACCTTTATAAGAATATGATTTTCTATGGTAGGAGAAATTTTTTGAATGAAGAGTGCAAGTTCGGGTCCCTTTACTAGAGCAATAGGAAGATCAATGTCAATTTGCTGTTCAGGAGTAGGAATACAAGTAGATTCAAGAAAGTTATCCATATTACCTGCTTCATCCACTTCTTCAGAATTAGGGTTCAAATCAAGAACCGGTGATTGAGATGGAAGATGGCCATGTTCTGTTCTCAAATTCAACCTTCTAGAATAGACACATAGCTCAAGGGCAGCAGAATTTCCTCACTATGATGTGTTTCAGTTTCAGTTATTGGCATAGTCTATTTGGTGGGCACCTATCTAGGTAAAACCGATGGGAGATATCTCATCCTCTGGAAAAGTGAGACTTGAGTGTATTTATTTGAAAAATAGCACTGGAAGTGTCTCCCAAAAATGATCTTCCTTAGAATGACTCTCCCCCTAAAGAGAATTTTTGAGAAAAATGGATTTGTTTTCAAAGAAAGTAACATCATGACTCATAAAAATTTTCAAGACAAGGGATCATAACACTTGTAACCATTGTGTGTTGGTGAATGCTGATAGATCCCAATCCGGTTCACATATGCTAACTGAACAAAACGAGAGAGAGATGAAATTATATGTTCTTTTTACAATACTCAACCTTATATCCTTTTATAATACAAGAGAGAAACTAAAAAGGAAAAAAATAACTCCTAATATGAAAGAATAATTACAGCCTATTAATTTGCACAAGATATGGAAATATTTCCATAATACCCGATTTCCTACACTCCCCCTCAAGTTGGATCGTAGATATTGATCATATCCAACTTGTTGATAAAGTCGTTGAAATTTTGTTGAGGCAACCCTTTGGTGAGGATATCTGCCTTTTGCTCCTTTGTAGGAACAATACCATACAAATGACTCCGTCTTCAACTTTTTCTTTGATGAAATGTCTGTCGATTTTCACATGTTTTGTTCTATCATGCTGAACTGGGTTAAGTGAAATGCTGATGGCCGCTTTATTGTCACAATAGAGTTTTATAGGTAACTTCATTCCAACCTTCAATTCATCTAAGAGTTTCTTTAACCATAGGCCTTCACATATTCCCTGTGCAGCTGCTCTGAATTCTGCTTCGGCGCTGATCCTTGCCACTACATTCTGTTTTTTACTTCTCCAAGTTACTAGATTTCCCCATACAAAGGTACAGTACCCTTTTGTTGATCTTCTGTCTTCTATTGATCCGGCCCAATCAGCATCTGTAAATATTTTTATTTCTTTCTTGTCATTTTTCTTGAAAAATAATCATTTTCCAGAGGTGCCTTTTAAATACCTGAGAATTTTGTATACTGCTTCAAGATCAGTTTCCTTTGGCGAGTACATATGTTGACTTGCAACACTGACTGCAAAAGCTATGTCTGGTCTAGTGTGTGATAGGTAGATTAACTTACCAACCAGCCGTTGGTATCTGTCTCTATCAACCAGTTCCCCTGTCTCTTCTGCTCTTTTCCCACAATCTATAGGTGTGTTACTCGGTTTACAACCTAACATGCCGGTTTCAGTCAACAGATCAAGAATATATTTCCGTTGTGATACACTGATACCCCTTTTTGATCTCGCAACCTCCATACCTAAAAAGTACCGCATCTATCCCAAGTCTTTTACTTCGAATTGGGAGGTAAAGCTTTTCTTTAGTCTGTCCATCTCAATGATGTTGTCTCCCGTGAGGATTATATCGTCTACATACACAATGAGAATAGTTATTTTGCCTTCTTCAGATTGCCGAAAAAACATGGTATGGTCTGACTGTCCTTGTTGATATCCTTGGTTTCTCAACACCTTTGCAAACCTGTCAAACCAAACTCTCGGTGATTGTTTAAGGCCATATAATGATTTCTTGAGCTTGCATACCCAGTCTTTTCCATCTTCATTACTGAACCCAGGTGGTATTGTCATAAAGACTTCCTCTTCCAATTCTCCATTCAAAAAAGCATTCTTAATATCAAGTTGCTGGAGGGGCCAATCCGAGTTGGCTGCTAGAGATAGGAGAACTCGAACTGTATTAAGTTTTGCCACCGGTGCAAATGTTTCCAAGTAGTCAATTCCATATGTCTGTGTGTATCCTTTAGCTACCAGTCGAGCTTTATATCGTTCTATTGTTCCATCAGCTTTATATTTCACATTAAAAATCCATTTACATCCCACTGGTCTTTTGCCCTTTGGTAACTTCACCATATCCCAAGTCTCATTTTTCTTCAGAGCCCGCATTTCTTCCATAACCGCCTCTCTCCATTTTGGAATTTCTAAGGCCTCCTGAATGTTCCTTGGGATTTCTGTATTGTCAAGGTTAGTAACAAAAGTACGAAATTTTGTAGATAGAGTTTTATAAGACACAAATTTAGAGATAGGATGAAGAGTACACGACCGAGTTTGTTTTCTAAGGGCAATGGGTAAATCATCACTTAGAGATCCAGAGTTATCGGATAGGGTTTCATTAGGCCCTATTATCACCAGTTCTGACTCTTTTGGTGCCTCCGGTGCGAGGTTTCCCTTGTACTTCGAATTTGGCCTCCTTGAGTAAACTAGTATTTCCTTGTCTCTTTGTTTTTCTGCATCTCCCCTTGTATTCAAGTTTCATTCTGTAGATGGCATATTAGATGTGACATGTTCTGTATAGATTGGTTCAAGGGAGGAGAGACCAAAGTTGAAAAACTCGTCAAGTAACCGCTCTTCACTCAGATTCTCCCCCTGAAGAGAGGGTTTTTTGAAGTAAGGTGTTTTTTCAAAGAAAGTGACATCGAGGCTAACAACAATTTTTTGTGTGGACGGGTCATAGCATTTATAACCCTTTTGGGTAGGAGAATATCTAACGAACACACAACTAAATACTTTCAAATTGACAGTAGATTACACGATAAATTTGGAACATGTAAGACAGATTCAAGAGTTATAGAGTCGGAGATTTTGATACTCCCTTTTCCCGCGATAGAGGAAAGAGAGCCGTCTGCAATTTTGACTTTGACATTGCCAGCACAGGTTGAATATGATGAAAAAAGGTGATAAGCGTCTGTCATATGATCAGACGCCCCAGAGTCTATAATCCAGGGAATTTTAGATTTTGAAGTGGTAAACAAAGCTCTCAAAAAATTACCTTTATGCGCTAGGGAGCTTGAGGGACCATTAGAAAGAGACTGACTAGAAGTTTGGAGACCGATAAAAATTTGGTAGAGTTGTTCCAATTGTTCGAGATTGAATGCACCATTTTGAGTAGGATTGGTTTGTGCCTCGGCTTGATATCCTCGACTACGAGTGTTTTGTCTCGGCTTCCAATCGACGGGTTTTCCATGTAAATTCCAACATGTATCTTCTTTGTGTTCGGGTTTATGACAGTGTTCGCACCAGGGCCTGCCACGTTGTTTTTGACTTAACCAATTGATTGCTCCTTTTGATGACATGCCCATGGGTTCGGGCCCATTATTTTCAGGCCCAATTCCCTTTCCATTTAAGATACAATTTGATAGGGCCCTTCCTTCAGTTGGGCCCTTAAAAGTAGGCCCAAATCTCTCACTGTCGCCCCGCTTAAAGTTTGGCCCAGGTCTTTCTCCACCGTCAGCCCGTTTACCCTTCATCATAAGGGCCGAAACCTCAGTCGGCCCTTTACCTTCGTCTAGCATGATCAAACGGCGAGCTTCCTCTCGCCGGACCTCCGTGAAGACCTCGCGAAGAGATGGCAGTGGTCGTCTGCAAGGACGCGACCTCTAACATCGTCGAGGTCGCGATTTAAGCCTGCCAAGAACTCGTATATCCTTGCGGTTTCGATCTTCTTCTTAAACCGTACGGTGTCATCACCACAGCTCCATTCTTCATCGCTGCTAAGGTCAAGCTCTTGCCAAAGTGAAGTCATCTCCATGAAATAGTCGGTGACGTCCCTGGTTCCTTGCTTCGTTTGCCATAGCCGGGCCTTGATTTCAAAGATGTGGGATGAGTTCTCTGTGTCTGAGTATGTCTCTTTTACCGCTTCCCAGACTTCTTTCGCAATAGGGAGGAAGAGAAAGGTCTTTCCAATGGCTGGTTTCATGGACTGTACCAGCCAGGCAATGACCATGTAGTTCTCTGACTTCCATCGCTGAAAGAGTGCAACATCGGTTGGTTTCTTCGATTCGCCGGTAAGGTATCCCAACTTGCCTTTTCCATCAATCACCAATTTTATGGATTGAGCCCATTCACGGTAATTTTTTCCGTTCAATTTCTCGGCTGTGAGCTGAAAGGAAGAGTTCTCGAAACTGTGGGAACCAATTGAGGAGTTAACCTCCGGTTCAATTTGGGGGTTGTCAGACATGACAGACCCCGAGCTGTTGACGGGTAATTCGGCCATAGGTTGCTAGGTTTAGACAACCTCTGGCTCTGATACCATGAACAAAACGAGAGAGAGATGAAATTATATGTTCTTTTTACAATACTCAACCTTACATCCTTTTATAATACAAGAGAGAAACTAAAAAGGAAAAAAATAACTCCTAATATGAAAGAATAATTACAGCCTATTAATTTGCACAAGATATGGAAATATTTCCATAATACCCGATTTCCTACATCATGGGATTTGTTTTCAAAGAAAGTAACATCATGACTCATAAAAATTTTCAAGACAAGGGATCATAACACTTGTAACCATTGTGTGTTGGTGAATGCTGATAGATCCCAATCCGGTTCACATATGCTAACATAGATGCAGCCACGTCATTTATTATTTCAGAAGGTTCCCTAGTCAATTTAATAGAGGGT
The DNA here is from genome assembly GCA_019395295.1 of Osmanthus fragrans. Classification (NCBI taxonomy): domain Eukaryota; kingdom Viridiplantae; phylum Streptophyta; class Magnoliopsida; order Lamiales; family Oleaceae; genus Osmanthus; species Osmanthus fragrans. Next base: position 127,211 of record JAEDXY010000039.1, on the reverse strand, counting down.
CAAAAGCGTAATAAGTCAATAAGTTACAGTAAGAGATTGTTTATAAATGTGATGGGGACGGGGATTAGAGATTCATTCGGTGAGTTGTTTAGAAAAGAGTGGAAAGGTCAGGCCTCTCAAATAGTATGGACTTTGTCATTTATTTCCTGTTGAATATCAATACAGCATTCAGTACAACAGATCTTTGCCTCACAAATATTTTCCTCAATCTATCTATGCTATAGCTCATCCTAGCCATTGTCATACATGTTATGTAACAGATTTGGTATAAACTTCGGACCACTTACTATCTCGTTGCGAATAAAGTAACAATCAACTTCAATGTGTTTGGTCCTCTCATTAAAAATTGTATTCGATGCAATATATAGAGCAGTCTGGTTATCACAAAACATCGGAATAGGGGTAGAAGGTAAAGAGATTGATTTCTTGAAGAAAGTGTTGCAACCATGTCAATTCACTAATAGTATGAGTCATTGCCCTATATTCTGCTTCTACACTTGATCTTGCTACTACAGTTTGTTTCTTACTTCTCCAAGAGACAAGATTACCACCGATAAAAGTACACAAACAAGTAATGGATTTTGTATTTGACGGAGATCATGCCCAATCTGCATCGATAAACCCTTCTATTCTGATATATCCGTTTGGTTTATATAATAATCCAGGACCTGGAGTATTTTTCAAATACCGACTAATACGTTTCACAACTTCCCAATGAGAAAGCCGAGAAGCATCCAAGAACGGACTAACAAAGCTAATTGCATAGGAAATATCAGGTCGTGTAATGGTAAGATAGTTCAATTTTCCAACCAACCGATGATATTTTCCTTGTTCTCCAAACGGTTGTCCTTCATCCTTATAAAGCTTCACATTAGGATTCATAGGAGTATCAATTGGACGACTTCCAAGAAAGCCCGTCTCATCTAACAGGTCAAGTACATATTTTTTATGAGATAAATTGATACCTACCTGAGACCTATCGACTTCAATACCCAAGAAATATCGAAATTTTTCCAAATCTTTGGTCTAAAAATGTTTTTGCAGAAACTGTTTCAACTAGATAATCCTATCTGCATCATCACTAGTTATTACAATATCATTTACATAAACTACAAGGATAACATGACTTGCACCACTCTGTAGATAAAATACTGAATGACTTGTCTGACATCTCTGAAGACCAAATTCCAGAACAACCTCAGAAAACTTCTCAAACCATACCCTTGGTGATTGCTTTAATTCATATATAGTCCTTTTCAACTTACAAGCATAATTCTGGTACTCCCCTAAGCAACAAATCCAGGTGGTTACTCTATATAAACCTCTTCATGCAAGTCACTATGAAGGAAGACATTTTTAATATCACTATAACCACATGTGCAACAACCAGCCAGATGAAACTACAACTACAAAATATACATGAATGTTTGGCAGAATTAAAGTTATAGCGTTGGATAGTATTAAGTAAGAGAGAGAATAAAACTATACTTTCAGGTCCTATCAAGTACTATGTACCAACACAATCTCAGGGAATACCAGATCAAATTGATTACCTCGGTGAAATCATAATCCGACATCTTACTCATGGGAACATCTCCTTTCAACAGAGATGAAACTTGAAAGATGATCTCTGTATTGTTCTCTACAACTGAATCCTTTTGTATTCCTGACATTACATGTTAAAAGTAGAAAGTGTAAAGAAGTCAATCAGTTGGGGAAGACATGGGGAAATAACCTATGCTACAGTTTAAGAAAATTAGTACAAAGAGATATGATTATATCAGAATTGTCATTTTTCATTAATTTTTCCAAATTAAAAATGACAATGATACAGCAGATTAATAGATGAACTAATCTTTTGTGTATTTTCTTTATAATTGATAAAAGTAGAGACGTGTCATGAGCTTCACTCATGCATAGTCAAAGCTGGTTGGTTTCAATACTTCAAAACTTCAGAAGCTCAGGTCAATTTTTTTCTAACATGAGTGTGTTGATAGTAGATGAAACTAAATAACGTGAAAAGCTCAAAGAAACAAAACTATAATCAAATGCTTCATTTCACATTGACTTTGGTTAAACCTGAATTAATAATTTCTGTACCAGTTTTCTTATAGTGCATTTCTAATTGAGATTAATTAAAACTTTTAACATGTGCTTATGTCAATGGGTCGTCCATTCTTGTTTTTAACAGTTTTAACAACAGATTTAATTTCTGTATAATGCTATTTAGCTGCAGTGGCACCGATCTATGTGGTAGTGCGGCCACTGGCAAATTGTACAATGAATATAAACACATCCAACTGGAGCATTACTTTTAATTTCCACACCCAATCTTTAAAGTGGATGTATTCTATAATATCGACACAAAATATATATATATCCAGTCTGGTAAATGAAATAGTTCGAACAAACAAAATAATAAAGCAACAATTTTTGGAATATTCATGGCTGTGTATTACATAAGACAAAGTCCCATGCTTAAAGAGTTCTGATCAAATCTCCTCTTATATTATCTACATTACATATAATACTAAATGGCACTTTCATTCAAGTATTAAACCTATAATGGAACCTGTTTCCAACAACACCATCCTAGTCTTAATATATCTATTCAAAGCTCAAACTCCCATTACTTGCAAGATCTTGAATTTCAGTTATCATGGAATAATCATGCACATGGCTATCAAGGGTGCATGCACTGTACAATAACAATGCAAAAGTTCATCTAAAACTTATTCAATACAGGTTATATAGAATTTACTCAACTGACCTTTGACTTGCACGAGCTGATAAGAATTTTTTTGCCTGTAATCATATGGTTCTATTTTGACTCGAACATAGCTTCCTATCACCTTTTCTTCAAATGATTCAGGTTGCCCAAATAGCTCAAATAGCAAGCTTTTCTTCAAGTAGACGAGTTTTATATTGTCAGTTATAATGGAAGCGAAATAAATTCGAGGGGCACCGCGTTCTTTTCTTTCTTTCTGGGAGTATTTCACTGCATCCTGCTTTCTCTGCCTTTTATAAGAAACCAAGGTTTTGCCTTCATTATCTTCTGAATCATTCCCAAGCTCATCCTCTTTGGATTCATCTTGGTTCTCAGTAAAATGCGACTCCAGAAGATTATATATTCTGTTTTTATTTATTATTTTTTTCCCAAAAAGAGATTGTAAACTGGCATCACATGTTAATCTGTTCTTATTCTTCGGATCAAAAAGCTTCTTTTCTTTGATATAATTATCTACAATGGAAGCTACATCATGCTGCGATAATGTCACACTAGTATCTTTACCCATTGAAGCAAGAAACTCAATAAGAGATCTGGAACCCCAGCCAATAAACTCCTTTCTTTTGGATTTATTGTTTTTTCGTGTAGCAGATTTGGATCTCTCAGCTTTCCTTTTCTCTTCTTCATGATCTTTCGCAAATTCGTTTGAAACCGATTCAGACTTGTAGTTCTTTCTCTTCTCCATCCGATCTTGTGATTAAAGCAGCTTCTTCGTCTTTAAACCTTCTTCTCTTTAATGGTCTAGTAGTATTCAAGTGAGCAAACCCTCAAACAATTCTTGATCTTTAGAATCCACCTTGTCCTGGAAAACAACAATCATTCAACTCAAGATTGGAACGTGGACAAATCTTGAAGAAAGAAAAAATTAGGCAGAAGAAAAAGAAAAAAAAGGCATCTAGGTATCCACTTTTTTTCTTCAGTATCAACTAATTTGAAAAAAACATCTAGAATAAGAAGAGTACAAAGAAGGTTGCCACAAGTTTAACATAGATTTTCCATGAAGAGCTACCAAATGAAAGTCAGGTTCTTAATGTTTCTTGCTTAAACATACAAGAGTTAATGGTGTGTTATAAAGACACAAGGATTCGAACCTCAAACTGAAATCATTCTAACTTTGAAAGTCTCTATGGCATCAGCTTTTCCTTTTGAGTAAATAGGTCTAACATACACGAGAATGGTCATGAATGTAATAAACCATTTTGCCCCAGGAATGTTTATATCACGAGAAGGTCCCAAATATCACTATGAAAATGAGAAAATGGCTTCGATTTCTGATAAGGTTGTGCAGGAAGTGAGCAAGATGGTATTTAGACAACTCAATTATTCACAGTTAAAATAATGAATGTTCTTAATAATTTTGAAATAGAGTTGGAATTGCTAGTATGGAAAACTAGAATGACCCGATCTCTTGTGCCAAAGTTCTACTTCTTTTGTGGAACTTGAGTATTTTTTAGATAGATTACCTGCACCTGTTGATTTACTCTTGAAATAATACAGTCCATCAACTTCTTTTGCACAACCAATCTTCTCTGTGCACATGTCCTGAAATTCACATTGAGAGGGAAGAAACTTAGCAAAACAATTAAGAACTTTTGCAGGTTTCCTAATCGAGAGAAAATGACAATAAACAACATAATAATAATAATAATAAAAAATCAGAACATGTAAAACAGATGTGAGGGTAAGTGGGTAACTAGGTTTCGAAAACTCTCACTGATACCAAGAAAGAAGCAGAAACTTTTTTTATTATTGTACATTATAGTATGAATACAATGAATTTACAGAAGAATAACCCTCCTTGATTCTAAAACTAGCGAGTGAATTAATTCCCAAAACCTAGTATACCAAAAATAAACTCTTAACAAATATAGAATACAATCGAAGATTACGCTAGAAATAAGGGATTTAGAATTGGAATTCTACAAGCACAACTAATGATCGAACCTGAAACCAACAGAAATCAACTTATCGGAAGCAGATGGTAGCTGCAATAATGGGTCCCGATTAAACAGGAATTAGTGGCAATTCTTCATCAACAAAATTAGGGTTTTGCAACTCCAGTAATGTCAGTAGAAGAAGCGGCGTTAAATTAAGGTTTCAGATGGGTTGCGAACTCCTGGAAAAAAGATCTTGCAGCCTGTAGATGAAGTCACGAGGGATAATTTGTGACCTTGGGCAGACTGAATCCTGAAGGATTTGAGATCAGATTTACGACTCTTGATGGAAGTGGTCTAGGGTTCGCAATATAGGGCTAAAAAATCCTAATTTGAAGAGAGCTCTGATAGCATCTAGAAATAATTTTATTTCTTTCTTGCCAAACCATAAATAGATGCACACAAGTAAGAGACAGGAAATAGAAAGTGCTGAAGGCCCATATGCGACTTTGCGATGGTTATTTTATATTTCTTTTTGTATCACAATTTCACTGATAGATGCACACAACTAGGGACAGGAAATAGAAAGAAGTGAAGTTACGCTTTTGTACACAACGGTGTGGATGAAAGATAGAAAAAATAGGATTTAATACATCAAAAATTAGAGAACCTGATCTACTTGCCATATGTGGCTCCATTGAATTATGGAGCTACTTTGAATATGGTATGCCAAATAATATATAAGCTTCTCCAATAGCAAACTTTTAGTTTTAGAGTTTACACCTTATTTATATAACATATCTTTCATATTTTTAATTTGGTGATGTTAAACGAAGAATACGGAATAAGCATTTCTTTAGTTGATTCCAATAAATTTAACCAATCTTCCAAATATGAAAAAAGGGAATACAAAATGGTCTATCACCTGTGTAAAATGGACACATTTCTGGCATGTCAGAGTCCGACACATATCAAACACCAAATGCTCACATGTTCAAACACACGTCATAATGCAGTTATAGCTGGATAAAATACAAAAGCAATAAAGCCATTGGAAGAGGAGCGAAAACATACAGGCTGCTTGAAGATAAAGCAATCGAAAAGAAAGAGAAAACTACTAACCTCGAGAGATTCCTAGGTTGAAGACAACGGGAATAGGAGATAAAGTACGATGGCGCTAAGAAATAAGGTTGGTGAATGCTCAAACCCAGAGCTAAACATAAAACTGAAGTCTGTGAGTAGAAGAAGTAGTGTTGGACGTGGTCCAATCCGATTTGGTTTTAACAAGAACCGAACAGGACCCAAAATTTTCAGGTATTTGTAGGTAAAACCGTCGGGTCCAAATTTAATTATGGAACCATTCGGGTTTGGTTCCATTAGGTTATAGGTCCATACTATAATTAATTTTTTTAATATTTACAAAGTTACATTAATTCAACTAATGACATGTTCAATCTTAGCTCGTACAAAATAATGTAGTCCAATCTTACGAGTCTTTTGCGTCTCTCTTTGTTGAATTCTTCATAAATTTGATTGTTAAAATCAAAGGAATATAAAGATAGCGAGCTCACAATAATTAAGAGAGACGCTATCGAGCTTCAATTCGATTCCTCGGGAACAATGAAAATGACACTATGGTAGAAATTTTTGAGTAAAACTTAAGTTAATTTGATTAAGTTGGGCTTAAACTGAAAATTAGAATTAGTAAAATCATATTTTTGGGTTTGAGCTAAATTAACTAGTTAGCAAATTTGTTTAGAAAAAAAATAATTTGGCTTATTTAAAATTAAAAAAAATTATGGAAATTTAGTTCTAGATTCAAATACCTGTTCGGGTATTAAATTTAAGAAGAACCGCTAGGTTTGGTTCCAGTCGGTTCCGGTTTGATCGGTACGAGAGTTTTGTCCAGCCCTAGGGAGAAGAAACCCTAACCTGTTCAAGTCAATCTAAAATGCCCTTGTTTTTTTTTTTTCAAAAGGGCATTAATTAAAACAACAGAGTTGTACATACTTCTCTATTAAAATTAGGAAAAGGGACTTATAGAAAATAAGTAAAGTAACAAGGTAAGTAAGCTTAGCTCTTGTGCGCATATTTGAGGTTTCACTTGCTTGCTTCTTAGAGCAGGGTGAGATCCTGTACCAATAGGTTTCTTTCTCAATGTGAAGAATATCCCTAGTCTTAGCACTTGCGGTTCAAAGGTGCTTGATTCCTCTGACGGAGGGGTTGAGAAAGGGAATGGAAGAACTTTCGAAATGGTAACACGAGGAACTTCACTTACCTAAACAGCATATAGAGAGATATTCGTGTAAAAGCAAAACATAGTTTTCAATCAAATTTAAAGAACAATCCTGTACACATGATAAGTTTGAAGGTTAGTAGGCCATGTTCCAACTTCTTTCCCCTAAAAAAGTAAAAAAATATTTTAATAGACATGTCCTTATGTGTCGTGTCCTACTTTTCTCAAAAATCGCTCGTCGAAGTGTCCGTATCTTGTGTCCATGTTTGTGCAACCTAGTCTATCACTTAGCCCAATACCTATTGCTTTTATTGCAAGAGAGTAGTTTATTCTAGGACAACACATTGTGAACTTATTTCCCAAGGGTGACCAAGGTCTTGTGCCAAAGTAAAAGGCATAATGTTGTAATATGAGTGAAGGAGATTTGAACAACGTATTGTGTCCCCTATCGTGTTTCTGAGGTTACCTTAGTTTCATTGTTTCCTTCAGCATGGAAGATCTGATCCTTATATCAACCCTTCACAAGCAATATGGTAAGAACTTCGTTCATTGGTCTCAATCAGTCATGATCTCAACTAGAGGAAGAGGAAAGATAGGTTATGTGACAGTTTTATTAATACTTTGCATACAGCTGATCCAACCTACCATACTTGATAACTTTTGTGATTGATTAACTCAAGGGATCCCAAGTTGGACCAAACTTTTTGTTCTATACTCCATCTAAAGAACTTTAGGAGGCATTATAAGAGATTTAATCGGATGTAGAAAATTGATACGAAGTGTAAGATAAAGACCAAACGACATGATCTTAACCAAATATTGACATGAGTTGGATTTGTTTCAAATATTGGAAGGGAAGTGCCCAAACGATGGTACGCAATTAAGAAGATGGAGGAAGACAGGTTGTGAATTCTTAGCGAATCTCAACAAACCCTGGATGAGGTCTGTGAACAAATTGCTGGCCGAAAACCATTGCTGCCCGTTCGAGAAATATACTAGGAAGTCCAAAGGGAGGAGAGTGATAGAAACCTGAGATAATCTCACTTCACCAAACAAACTCTAAAGTAATTGATGGACTGAAACAGAACTTTAATATTCCATTACTGAACTTTGATTACAAAAGAAATAGGTCTGATGATATAAGATCGAGAACAGATTTAGAATGCAATATAACAGTGAAAAGAAAGAAATAAAAAAGGATATATGGACGTTCGAGAGGTCCACTACTCTCCCAATTGACTACCAAATTCTGCCTGCCCAGCTGTAATTACATCCCCTTATTTATAGGCTGTTCTGCTTCTAGACTGTTCCTCCAACCAATCATGTAACCGTGCATGTGGCCTCATCTCCTCTTGCATTTCCTTTTCTACCCTTGCGCCTTTGATAGGTAATTTGTATTGCGGGTCTAACAGAGAGTTGCAAGAAGGTAATGATGAACTTGAAATTACACACATCAGATGACATCATTATTACATGAGATGATGTGCTACAGATGGAGGCTAAGGAATGTATTGGCCAACTAAAATATTTTTGAGAATGGAGGTGGTAAGAACAAGAAGAGGTATCTCAGTTTTGCAAAGGTTTGAGGAAGTATATTCTAGACCTACTGTCATAGAATAGCATGCTCTAGACCTGCATAACTAAAAGATAGGAATATAGAAGAAAGTCCTCCAGCTGGAAGAAGGTAGCTATAAAGCCTAATTGGGAAATTAATTTATCTCGCCCATACAAAGCTAGACATTGCTTTTTCAGTTGTTGTCATGAGTCAATTTATGCACTTCCCTACTAAGGAATGTTTGAATGCAGTAAACAGAATTTAAATTTTATCTTAAGGCAATGCCAAGAAAAAGGTTTGTACTTTGGGATGAATGATGACAGAGATGTGGAAGCTTCTACAGATGCAAATTGGGCAAGTTTGATTGACAATAACATCTATACATCTATATGAAGAAATTTGGTAATTTGGAAGAGCAAGAGCAACATATCATAGCAAGGAGCAGTATGGAGGCAGAATTTAAATCAATTTCTAAGGGAAACTGTAAGTTGTTGTAGATAAAGGGAATACTCGAAGAGCTGCAGTTTAGTAACAATATGCCCATGAAGTTGTTCTGTGACAAGCTGCCATAAGTATTGCACAGCCCAGTTCTCCATGATAGAACTAAACATGTGGAAGTTACCGACATCTCATCAAAGAGAAGATTGAAAAGGTAATGATCTTTATAAAATTTCCTAATAGGATGCAGATTGCTAGCCTTTTAACAAAAGGACTGTAGAGACAAAATTTTGAAATATATAGAAGCAAGTTGCTCATTATTAATATTTTCTCAAGTGCCCGAGGGGAAGAGTAGAAAAGTTGAAGTTTTTTAACTTTAAATTTGAAATAAAATTTGATCTCATCTATCTATTTAGTTTCAAATTTAATTAACAAATTATCTTTATTTACACTTGAGTTCGTAGTTACTAACTAGATTAGATAAGGTTTATCCCCATATTTCTTAAAGGAGAATATGTTTTGTTTAACCAGGAATATAGTTAGGACTTAGGATATAAATACCTATACTATCTAACCAGTTTTCATTTACAGTATTTTTACCCTCAATTTCGCAGTTGTTTACATGATCCATACCTCGTCATTCATAAACCACAACTTCTTCAAGCACCATCAAAAGCTTCAGACAACTGTTGCAGAATCCATTTTATCTTCAACTTGTACAAACTCTAAAGCGTGATGGAATTGATGGCATAGAGCAAAGATGCAAGTAAAACACTCTAAAGCGTGATGGAAGTGATGGCATAGAGCAAAGATGCAAGTAAAACAATGATTTTCTTAAGATCTATGGTAGAGAGAGCAAGTATGCCATTCTGGAAATGAACTATAAAAGTTCACATCTCATTATACCTGAAGGACAAAAAAAGAATATAGCACGCAAGAAACTGTATGAGATGATAATATAGTCTTAGAAAGATTAATTAAAAGAGAAGATAGATAAATGGGGGTTGAGGATGACTTGTCACAATTCCATTGGCTTTCACTGCCCAAAAATGAATTGATCTTTTCCAACACAAGGACAATATGGTTTTAGACATTGCCCGAAAACGCTGAATGTTAATAGAGAGCATTTTGGGGATAAGTGCTTAGTAATAAACATTCTAATTGGGTCGCAACTTTGATATAGATCTTGGGAGAGTCATACATCAAAAACGAGCTATTAAAGTTGGAGAGTTTAAATCTATATAAATCACAAACCGAAAGTCCATATTTTCGATGTGAGATTCAAGTTGCATACCTTACAATGAGAACCATAACAATACACCACGCTCCACGATCCCCACGACTACGTCGAAATGGCTTTGCACTAGCCTATGACTAGTCCTGGACGAAAACTGCTTTATCGGAGTCGCCATCCGCGCCGCTCGATTGCAATCAGGAGACATTGTGCCTACTTTGATACCGCCGATATAGATCTTAAAAAAGTCATACCTCGAAAGCTAGCTATTGAAGTTGGAGGTCCCAAATCTATATAAACCACACACCAAAAGTCCATACTTTCGATGTGAAATTCAAATCTCATACCTTATTATGGGACCCATAACAGACTCATTAAGATGAGGGGTCCGAATTTAAAATGTAGTAAGATTAGTGAAACAACAAATACATTTTGTAATAATGAATGACAAATCAAATTTTAATTATTTCTGAAAATCTCAAAAGAACATAAAATTAATCATCATAATGCCAAAAAAATTACTGAACTGTCACCATCTATATTCAATTACACATTTGCAACATCATTTATACAAAGAAGCTTTTCGGCTCTTTGGTATTGTGGGAAAACACGTGCAATACTAGGAGTGTGGTAGTGTAGATATGTTATATTTGAATCCAAACTGAACCTTGTATCTAGTAGTTATCCTAGGAGTTAGATATATGACTAATATTCTAATTCTTATCCAATTGTTATCAGGTTTGTTTATCCCTTTAAATAGGATCACTTTGTACCAATTAAATATATCAATGAAACATTGAATTTCTCCAATTCTACATGGTTTCAGAGCCGAACTGATCCCTCTCCAGAAAAGTTGAGAAAAACCCCGAGTCCCTGAGCCTGCTGAAACACCATGTCTGATCTTTCAGGTGAAGACACTTCCAAAAGCGAGGAAACAAATCCCTCTCCTTCCGCTATTCCCCAAAAAGCACCTCATCATGCTCCTCCAGCCGAAAACCCCTACAAATCACCTCACACAAGCTGAATGGACAGAACTATCTGACATGGTCCCGATCTGTCACAATGTTTGTCCGAGGTAGAGGAAGATACGGCTATCTCTCAGGCACCACTGTAGCCCCACCAGAATCAGACCCTTCATACCCTACTTGGGAGGCCGAAAACTCCATGTTGATGGCCTGGTTGATCAATTCAATGGAACCAGATATAGGCCGATTATATATATTTCTTCCTACTGCCAAAGCCATATGGGATACCGCTCCCGAAGCTTATTCTGATGCTGGTAATGCTGCACAGCTGTTTGAAGTAACTCAAAGGGTTCGCCAAATCAGACAGGGAGAACTTTCAGTCACTCAATACTACAGCATTCTCAAAAGTCTGTGGCAAGAGGCTGACCAATATTGACAGGTGAAATGGGAATGCGCTAATGACAGTATACTGTACAGCAAGATGCTTGAATAAGAGCGTATCTTCGAATTTCTGATTGGTCTCAACCGAAACTTAGATGATGTGTGAGGACGAATAATTGGAAAAGAACCCCTGCCTACCATTTTCGAAGTCTTTGCTGCTGTTCGCCGGGAAGAAAGCCGTCGATTTGTGATGATGGGAGGAAACCAGCCCATTCTACCTTTCGATAAATCTACATTGACTACCGAATCTGCTCTAACAACCCAACATCGTTACAATCGAAGGAGTGAAAACAAACGCCCTTGGTGTGACTATTGTCACAAAGTCGGTCATACCAGAGAAACCTGTTGGAAGCTGCATGGTAAGCCAACGCATCTGAAAAACAATAAGCTAGCCGAGGGCACCAACCGTGCTCTTCATATCACTGAAGACACTCACACAGGTTCCCAGACTGGATCTCAAAACCCAATCATCTCCAAAGAACAATGGGATCTACTCCAGGATCTAATTCAAAAGACCAAACCAGTAGCTGCATCCACTCCTAATCCCTTTTGCTCCTTAGCAAGTATAACAAACAACTCTCTCGTCCCCTAGATAATAGATTCAGGGGCATCTGACCATATGACTAGTTTATCTAATCTATTTATCTCCTATTCTCCTTGTCCGAGTAACATCAAAGTTAGAATAGCCGATGGATCTTTATCAGCCATAGCAGGAAAAGGAAAAATTCCTATTTCTCAAAATCTTACTCTCAATTCGGTATTACATGTTCCTAAACTTACCTGTAACTTGTTTTCTGTCAACAAATTTACTAAAGACCAAAACTATGTTGCTAACTTTTATCCTACCTATTGTGAGTTTCAGGACTTGACCTCGAGGAAGAGGATTGGTAGTGCTAGGTTGGAGAATGGTCTGTATTAGTTTGAAGAAGGATCAAGCTTAGGTAGACAAGTCGCAAATAAAGTCTCCACTTCTCTTGAAGAAGATAACATTATGTTATTGCACCGTAGATTAGGACATCCCAGTTTTCATTATTTAGCAAAATTGTATACTGATTTATTTTCTAATAAAGATCCTTTTCTATTTCAATGTGATATCTGTGAATTCGCGAAACATCATAGAACACATTTTCGCTCAAAAATTTATGAAAAATCTTCGCCTTTCAATCTCATTCATAGCGATCTTTGGGGTCCATCCCGTGTTTCAAATATTTTGGATACAAGATGGTTTATAATTATATCCTTCATCGATGATCATACTCATTTAACATGGATATATCTATTAAAAGATAAATCTGAAACATTTCAGTGCTTTCAAAATTTTTAAAATATGATTAAAACCCAATTTGGTGTTTCTATTCAACTCTTTCGAACGGACAATGGTCGTGAATATTTTTCCAATGTACTCGGTAATTTCTTATCTGAAAAATGAGTCATTCATCAATCCTCATGTGTCGATAATCCTCAACAAAACGGCCTCGCCGAAAGAAAAAATCGGCATCTCTTAGAAGTGGGTAGGGCATTAATGTTCACTTATCAAGTTCCAAAATATCTTTGGGGGAAAGCTATTTTGACTGCCGCATACTTAATTAATCGTATGCCATCTAAAGTTCTCAATTTTCAAACACTCATTCAAATATTTAAAAAATTCTATCTAAATACAAAACTATTACTCTTTACCCCTAAAAATATTTGGTTGCCAAGTCTTCGTCCATATTCACGGTCAATTTTGAAGTAAACTTGATCCTAAGGCCGTTAAGTGCGTGTTTTTGGGGTACTCTCCTACCCAAAAAGGGTACAAGTGTTTTGATCCCATCTCTAAAAAAAAAATTGTGTCAGCTGACATCACCTTTTTTGAAAATCTTCCCTACTTCTCCAAAACTCCTCTTTAGGGGGAGATAAACTCACATCTCGAATCAAAATCAAAAGAAAAATTTTGGGAATCAGATTCAACAAAATCGGTTCCAAATACTTCTCCTCAAATCAATCTTCATATCTCTCCCTACATCTTTCCAACTCAAAATTCGAATAACACTCACCTATCTCCAACTCAAAATTCGAATAACCCTCAAATATCTTAATCAATCTCTCTAAATCAAAACCCAAACTCGGTGCCCTCAGATCCTCACACAAATCGACAAACAGAAAATTCACAAAATCCGGTCGATACTTCTCCAAATTCTCCAAAAATTTCTATCCCGGTCACGGTGCTAGATAATCGCAAAGAGGGGGAGGAATCTCACTGCCCTGAACTTCGTGTTTATACGAGGCGCAAGAATCCTAACAGGATAATACAGACTGTTCAACCCATACCTATACTGCCCTATCCTTCAGTCGAGATCGAGGAATCAAACGACAAAGGTAATGATCTAAACCTACCCATAGCAACCCGAAAAGGAGTAAGAACATGCACACAACATCCCATTGCTAAATACACTTAATATCATAGATTATCCCCTACCTATTTGTCTTTTGCTCTCAATCTATCTTCTGTAGAAATACCCAGAAATATCGAAGATGTTTTAGGGAAACGAGAGTGGCGTGCAGCTGTAATGGAGGAAATGAAGGCACTGGAGAAAACTGGAACCTGGGAAATTGTTAACTCGGCAGAAGGCAAGGTTCCCGTTGGCTGTAAATGGGTTTTTACTCTAAAATATAAGGCTGATGGGTCGATTGACCATTACAACGCACGACTAGTTGCCAAAGGTACACACAGACGTACGACATCGACTACCAAGAGACCTTCGCACCCGTGGCAAAGATGAACATAGTTAGAGTGATCATGTCCATAGCAGCTAACCAAGCGTGGCCACTTCATCAGTTTGACGTAAAAAATGCTTTTCTCAACGGAGAGCTAGTAGAATAGGTGTATATGTCACTACCTTTAGGATTCGAGAAACACTATGGTAATGACAAAGTATGCCGACTAAAGAGATCATTATATGGCTTGAAGCAATCACCAAGGGCTTGGTTCGACAGATTTTCAAGAGCAATCAAAGGTTTCGGGTTTACACAAAGTCAAGCGTACCACACACTTTTTCTGAAGTATTCGGCAAAGAGAATCACTGTGTTAATTGTATATGTCGACGACATAATAGTGACGGGCAATGACAGCAAAGACGTTGAAGAGGTTAAGGAGTATCTTGGGAAGGAATTTGAAATCAAAGATCTTAGACATTTGAAGTATTTTTTAGAAATGGAAGTAGCAAGATCAAAATCTAGTATTGCAGTCTCACAAAGGAAGTATACACTGGATCTACTCAAGGAGGTCGGAATACTAGGATGCAGGCCCAGTGAGGTTCCCATTGAACCAAACTTTAAACTGAAGGTTGGTGGAGACAAAAAATAGACCGATAAGGAGAGATATCAACGCCTAGTCGGGAAACTCATTTATGTATCTCACACTAGACCCGATATCGCCTTCTCAGTTAGTGTAGTCAATCAGCACATGCATTCTCCAATAGAGGAACATCTGGAAGCTGCGTATAAGATTTTAAGGTATTTAAAGAAAACGCCTGGTAGAGAATTGCTTTATACTAACAAGAATCCATTGAAGATCGAAGCTTATACCGATTCAGATTGGGCTGGATATATTAATGACAGGCTGTCAACTACAGGTTTCTGTACATATGTGGCAGGTAACTTGGTCACTTGGTGAAGCAAAAAGCAAACTGTTGTGATGGGAAGCAGCGCTGAGGCAGAATTTCGGGCTGCAGCTCAAGGTATATGTGAACTATTGTGGCTTAAAAAACTAGTCAAAGAAATGGGTATCAAAATTGAAGGACCTATAAAGCTTTTTTGTGACAACAAGGCAGTAATTAAAATCTGTCACAATCCTGTTTAACATGATAGGACGAAACACGTTAAAATTGACGGACATTTCATCAAGGAAAAGTTAGAAGAGGGTGGTGTC
This sequence comes from Osmanthus fragrans, assembly GCA_019395295.1. Classification (NCBI taxonomy): domain Eukaryota; kingdom Viridiplantae; phylum Streptophyta; class Magnoliopsida; order Lamiales; family Oleaceae; genus Osmanthus; species Osmanthus fragrans. Next base: position 111,770 of record JAEDXY010000039.1, on the reverse strand, counting down.
TGTATGCCATACGTTCCTACAAAAGAACAGCTGGCTGACCTATTTACAAAAGGATTGCAGAAACAAACATTCGAAGATTTAGTAAGCAAGCTGGGTCTTTACGATGTGTACGAACCAGCTTGAGGGGGAGTGTGGGAAAACACATGTAATGCTAGGAGTGTGGTAGAGTAGATATGTTATATTTGAATCCAAACTGAACCTTGTATATAGGAGTTATCCTAGGAGTTAGATATATGACTAATATTCTAATTCTTATCTGATTGTTATCAGGTTTGTTCATCCCTTTAAATAGGGTCACTTTGTACCAATTAAATATATCAATGAAACATTGAATTTCTCCAATTCTACAAGTATTTTCATGCAATGAGAAAAGAATATATAACTTTCGGTGTTAGGATGTCTTTGTTTTACTACAAAGTATTCCAAGTCGAGAACCTTTCTTGGTTGACAAGGTCTTGGAAAGCCAAACGTCACTAATGAATTTTTTGATACAGGACAGAGGTTAACCCAACATTCACCGTCCTTTAATGGCCTCATTCAGTCCTAGAATCTTCATTTCGACATAGGATTGTCTCCCTACCTACATAAAAAAAAGTGTATCTAAGCAGCATGGAAGGTAAGAGTGGGAATGAACTAAACCTCATAAAGCATATCATCAAGTACTAAGGACTGAAAACTCTTGAAGGAAAAATGATTAGCATGTGTAAGGGATCAAAGCCTAATCCCAACACACAAAGCACACAGAGATTTCTAGTAATTTGCCCTCAGTGTAAAAATTACACCTACTTGCTGCTACAGCTTCTTTCACTTAACGGAGAAAAAATGTGCCAAGGGTCTCATGCCTCTCCCATCATAAAACAGCCTCCATGTAAAATCCATTTTTGGATACTGGATGACTTATATTGCATATAGGTTGATCCACGGTCGAGGGCACAAGTGATCAGTATGATTAGTGTAATAACCTAATACAATGAATTGTGTATATAGATCAGAACCTTGAATCCTTAAAACAAGTATTGGTTAGGAGGTTCCATTGCTAGAGTTGATCTTGGCATGGGATGAAGGATAGAACAGTTAATAGATTGAGAGATGTGACATTTTACCTGACCAATTTATCTTGTCTTTATTCTATAAAGCAAATACCATAGCAGAAAACTTACCATAGATCTGTCGTCAAATGTGTACAAAAGTTACCTGAAATTCATGGTAGAAATTCTTAATCAGATTAATGGCGGCAGTTAGCAAGAACATGAAAATTGGAACCAGAAACCATACCGATGCTTCTGAATCAGACAAGTTCTCTGATTATGGAAATTGATCGGATGATTAATTAGTCAACTACATATTTCAAAACTAAAAAATTAGAACTCAAAAGCAATATCCATAATCGAGGAGGGAACAGAAGGGTACAAGGAAAGAACCTTTGACAATATGTTTTAAGTGGAAGAATCAAAACAATTTATTACGCCAATAGCTAATAAGTGAAAACCAAGTAAAACATATGGCAGATCTCTTAGTATGGCTGGAATGCCAACAGGCATATATTATTGAATTCACCAGAACCGATAGTACCCATTTTGGTATACTTCTGCCTGATTAAAGAATCCTACAGATATTGCAAAGTTCGAAAAGCTTCATCTTCTTATTCTGCAAAAGGATCTCCTCCTAAAAGGCTAAAAGGAATTATACAAGATCAATTGGAACTTTAGAAGATAGCCATTTTACACAAACTTTAAGCATATGGCTTGCCCTGTTATAAAAATTATGATATAATGCAATATATTCGAAGAAGAAGCTCAGACAAAACATAATTAACCGCAGACTTACCTGTGCACAGTAATCATGATGCACATCAAGGCCCATGCATGATTCAAGTCATTTTGTAGATATATATTACTAGTTTCCTGGAAAGGGGAAAATATACAACAAAGAAATAGGATATAGAGCTTCGAAAAATAGAAGATGAAAATAACTTCATCAAAGCAAGACATAAGGGAAAGAAGACCTCTACCAATATAACTGCTTGTACATCACTAATGTAATGGGTTAAATACACTGGTAGCAAGCTGGTTATATAAAACCTAAGCTACCAACTAGACCATCACGCCAGCTTTTCCATTTGCCAAACTACAGATATGCACATTTCGCTTTTGATCAACAAATCTATGTGCAGATTTCGTGTAACCCCAAAATACTCATTTCATAGAAATTGGAACATTGAAGAAAATTGTGGATTATTTGATATAAGAACAGATATTTTTATTCAGGATTTATTGAAAAGAAACCCATATAATTTGAAACAACTTCAGGCGAGGCCCAATGTGGGAAATAGGGAAATATCAGCAAAAAAACTCAGGCAACAAGAAAAGAGAAAGAAATTGGGATCATAGCCATCCATTAAAATATCCCTACCATACCCAAAGACACATTCTGCATATTTTTCTTATAACATTACCAAAAAAATCATATTTATCCTGTATATACCAAGCACAATGCCAGGCAACTTTTGAGAACATGACCCAACTGCACCACATAAAACTTTGTGTAAGAAAAAAGTTCTCTTCTATTTAGAAAATCTTTTAACATCCCCAACATGAGGACCATTTCAACTTGTTAAAGAATAAGAACTACAAGTTTCAACATGTTGTTAGCTTGGGTGAGAGATATTTCAAATTCTCATTTGCATCGAGGCTTTAAGAGCATAATATTAGCCCCAGTACGAGAAGCTAAGCAAAAATCCACAAGGTAAACTGTATTTTAAGAAAATTAAAGGGCTCAAATTTAGAGGGTGTTTGGGAGTGATTTTTGGGGAAAGAATTGATTTTTGAATAGTGATATAATGGGAAATGTGTGGTTGAAAAAGAAGGAGAAGTTATTAATGTGATAGAAAATATTATTTTATTGAAGAATGTGTGGTTGAAAATGAGAATTGATTGAGAATTGATTTTGAAAATCTGTACCAAACAAGCCCTTAACCTTATTTGACCTACCGTGGTTAAGTGTGGTCTATGTAAGAAAAAGAACTGAATCATATTCGTACCCTACGCATGGAGGGGTTGTACTTTCATCATCGCACCTTCCACCACCTTTTAACTCAAGTACCTCCTTTTCAAAGTATAAATGAATAGTTTGAACATGGATGACAAACATTACTATTATTATAAATTAGACAAGCTCAAATCAAGAGTCCATAACAAGTTTTGCAAAATATAGATTTAATGAATTGCACGGATAAGTAAATACAGTAAGTTCTATGACTGTCTTGAATTTCTTTTGCAACCAGTGCCTTTTAATTACCATGGTTATACAAGAAGAGATCATACAGTAATGGCTATATCCATTCAATCCAATAAGTTAGAATTTTTAGCGTCCACCAAAGTCAACCATAAGCATGTGATCGGAGTTTCTTGAACTACTAATACTTGAAATTCTAAAAATTGCAATGGTGATCAACTCTGAACTTTATCAAGACTGGGTAACTTGGGGAATTCCTTATGTTCAAGCTCCAACTTATCCAATGTATGCAAATTATTCTTGTAACCATCAAATTGTCTAACCTGTGCACGCATGACCTCCTTTTACGTACACTAATGTGATGATACCAGGATCAAAAGCATGCTGTGAAATTTCAAGACCTCCAATAACCATTAGTACCTGTAAATATATGGTATCACAAAAATGCTGAATAAAGTGTAATTATCAAAAAAATACTTCCACTAATTGACTTATCTAGTTACTTTGTCTATCTTGGATACCCCCGTAAAATCAATACCCAGAGGTAGAAAGAAGACTAAAGAAAAATGTCTAGGACATATCGCATAATCTGTACTGTCAGGAAGTGTTACCTAGTAGCAAAATTCATGCCTCAGCCTTTAGCTCGAAACCAGAAAGAAGTCAGTGTCATTACAGATACTGGACAGAAATGAATCCTCAGATTGGAATCAAATCATTTGTCTGACATTGTGTGTGGGTGTGTCATTTCCTGCTTCATGTCTTAAGATTCACACATTTACTGTGTTCTCACTAACTTTCCCTTCTGCAAGCTCAATCGTTGTTTTAAGAGTAAACTTATGTCTGGGAGTCGATGTGGCTCAGCCTGTGTAATTGATCCTAGTGACAATTATAATTTAGACACACTTGTGAGAATATGTATATAGCAGAACAATGCTACAACTAAGAACCTCAATAAACCAGTTAAAAATCTGGTATGAGTATATAGAAAGATTGTAGGGAAAATTACCTTCCGGTATGAAAAATCTTCAAATCCAAGGTCTTCATCCTCTAGAAAAATATACTAACACTCAGCAACAATATCTCGATGAAGAAAATGTTTGGTAAACCACGTATGTCACAAAATAAGTTCTTTCACACATCAAGAAATTTTATGCATTCATGGCTCATTAGGTAAAGCAGATTGTACTCTACATTTCAGTATTATAAAAGAAAAAAGAAGCAAAAACAATCTCTAAAATAATATACAGTCTTATTCACTACTAAGTACCAAACAGTGGTTGCACTCATATTTGTTGGAGGAGGGGTGGGAGATGCATGGTTTAACTCCTAAATATCAATCTCACATACCTATATCCGTGGATAAAGACATAGGTCATATTTATCTGATTCTGGATGTCACTAAACTATGTAAATTTTCATACATACCTTGCAATTATCATATTTTGTATTTCTTTGTGCACCATTTACTCCAAATCCATGTAATATCTGCATCAAAAAATTATTGATGGTCATTTTTTATACTGTGTGTAAAAGCTTAAGGTAAAAACACACCATGCTATACATGCAGCAGTTTTTCCAGTGTTTAACTGGGAAAAAAAAAAGGAAAAGCAAATCAATAAATTCGTGGGCATGAACATTTGCACTGAATGAATCTTTTCCCAACCATGCACTCCCAATAAAATACACACCACAATTCAAAGAAGCTGATTGAAAGAGACTGAAGAGACACGGTCTACTTTACAGATCCAATATACCGGAAAGGGAACATAAGTCCAAAATAAGAGGTAATAACAGGGGAAAATTGTACTTATGTTCCCAATTAATAGATGAAAACAAGGCAAAAATATATGAGTTTTCCCTCCAATCAAAATTGAAATTGTATGAGCCAATACTATACACACGATTTATTACACCCGTTAAGTATAAATACGTAGTGCACAAATGAACATCTTATAAAACATTTGTACCACTTCATTGGTGACACGCCTTTTGTGTAAATGATATTGGTGGATATGAATGAGCCATCATGCCTAAAGAACCGGCCAAAGTTCTATCAACAACATTACTACTATTTAAGTCACTTGTCAGAATTGATGATGACATGAAATTAGATTACTTTTGGGATAGCATTATTTGAGCCATCTTCATTTTATTTATGGCATTGATGAAACAAAAATGCAAAGGAATAAAAATGAAGATTTGGCCTCTTCAGTGCAGAGTGAGGCTTAATCATTCAATTTTGCAAAACCAGAAAACTTAAGTTTATTTATCACATAAACACGAGAAGATGTTACCCCGATATCAGAGAAATTCCTGAATCGGAGTTAATTACAAAGGAACCAAGTATAAATTTACAGCAAACAATGATTTCTTTAATGATTATGATAATGCTTCAAACTAATGTTCCATACAAGGGATACCTAGAAAACTTTCTCATTTCATTGCCAATTCACGGATCAAAGCAAACAAACAGAATCGGCATAAATTGAACTCAAAAAAATTCTGCACAGGTTCTAGTTTCTGTGCGTTTCCTCAGCAATCAAACGACCCCAATAACAGAGATGGTGGGGGGCAAATTTTTTGTCAAACCTACTAAATATTTTAGCATTAATTAGAAACATTATAACTAGTATACCGCTTTCTAGCAATGGAGTCCGCCGTAGAACATGGCATAAATTAAAGTGAACTAGAACTCAAAATTCAAGAATCCTAATTCGATGGAGTGCGTATCTCATTTTTGGATATGCAAATCCACGCGAGGATTTGGACGAGAGGAATTTTTTTTCCTCCAATTCTGCTGATTAGGATTTGAGAGAAGAAGAACAAATGAAGATATACGTATTCAGGACGGACGTAAAGAAAGTATTTTTTTTTTTTTTTTTTTTGCCAAAATCTCCCTGCAATCGGTGATTAACCACTCAAAAAGAAAGCCATAATCCAATATACGAACATCATACAAGATGAAGATAGTTCAACCCAAATAGCTAAAATTCTTCAAAAACCGTTAACCTCTCTATCAAACAATTTTATTTATTTTTTTTTTTTTTTTTGTCTCAGTGCACATCTCCAAGTGCTCTGAAAGAAAAGGAAATATGGAAAAATTTTATCCTCCCTTACAACTATTGAGTAAGAGATTGAATTCTGAATGAGACGAGTTAAAGGAGAATCTTTCATCCTATATTTTAGAGATATATTCTCTAATTTAAGTCGAGCACAGGATAGGTGGGAACGTCAAGCATAATCTAGAAAAACAATTTTTTTTTTTTTTTCATTTTTTAATGAACTCTATAAAACAGTTATATAAAAGCAACATTGAAGAAAAAGACATGCATATATGCATAAACATTTAGGAAAAGGAAAGAGAGATATACAAAATAAAAAATTAATAAAATAAATAAAAAATTAATGATTTCATCTTGAACGAAAAAGCTCCAACAAAATACAAACCTTGTGGGGCTTCTTTTTTTTTTTTTTTTAACACCCCTTTGAAAGCTTTCAAGAGTACAGTTGACTGTTGAGGACCCGAAAAATAGCTTTTTATTTTCCAAAAAAAAATAATAATAATAATGTTGTAAATTAATTATTATTAGTAAATTATCATTGCACCCTAATCAGTAATCAGTCCTAATGAACCTATACATATGAAATATTAATTCTCAATGATATACATGCTAGATTTTTAACTCTCTTTATTCTCTTCTATTATTATTATTGTACGTTCTTAATATCATAACACGATAAAAGCATGATCTTACGGTCAGTTGAATAAATAAAAGAAGTTGAATTCTTCCTTAAATTACTTAAAAGGAAAATCGGGTATATATTCTAACAAATTGAATTTGCAAAGTAATATTTTATTTCGATTGGAAGAAAATGTTGTATTCTTCTAGCTACAAATTACTTTAAAGGCAAATCGGGTATACATTATTGATTTTATTATATGCATATTGCTTGAATGTTTTTCTATTATTATTCAGTATTATTTCAGAAAAATATTATGCTTAATTATAATCATAAACTAGTATATATCAGTATTTTAAAATAATATTATATCATCGTTTTAAAGAAACGTGACTATATATTAAAACAATACGGTGGAGGAATATTGTGTTATATTCTTGGAAAATATTTTGTGATTTCTGAAAAGTCAAAAGTTTATACATGCCATAATTATAAAGTGACAATCTTTGTTCAGCAGACATCAAAGGAAAGTGTACAAAATATTTCAGATTTGGATGTCCATAAACTTTAAGAACCCTCATAACTTTATGGTTTTACTCCGATATGTAACAAATTGTACACTAGACTCGTGAAGAGTGCAACAATGTAATCCTTTCAGTGTAATTGCAATGGATCATAATATTAACTATGATCAATTAGAGATAAAATATCACCTATAAAGACGATAGTACTTGAAATTATGATAAGACAAAAGATGGAAAGTATTTGATCAAGATTGTGGCATTGAAGATATTGACACACAAGACATAAACGAGTCGATGAATTTTCATTAATTGAAATTAGGAGGAGGCGATTGTATTCTTTTTCTTTGTTTAAGTTTTGTTCTATTAGATTTTCTTGACGAAAATTTAACGAAATAATATTTTAACCCTCCAAAAAAATTTCTTGTACTGATTTTCAGTTCTTTTGATATTTTTTGTCTCATTAGATTTTTATCAAACAAAATTTTTGACAATGTACTAAGAATGTTGTAAATCTATTATAATTTGTGAATGATTATTGTACTTAGTCTTAGTTAAAGAAACGTGACTATATATTAAAACAATATGGTGGAGGAATATTGTGTTATATTCTTGGAAAATATTTTGTGATTTCTGAAAAGTCAAAAGTTTATACATGCCATAATTATAAAGTGACAATCTTTGTTCAGCAGACATCAAAGGAAAGTGTACAAAATATTTCAGATTTGGATGTCCATAAACTTTAAGAACCCTCATAACTATATGGTTTTACTCCGATATGTAACAAATTGTACACTAGACTCGTGAAGAGTGCAACAATGTAATCCTTTCAGTGTAATTGCAATGGATCATCATATTAACTACGATCAATTAGAGATAAAATATCACCTATAAAGACGATAGTACTTGAAATTATGATAAGACAAAAGATGGAAAGTATTTGATCAAGATTGTGGCATTGAAGATATTGACACATAAGACATAAACGAGTCGATGAATTTTCATTAATTGAAATTAGTAGGAGGCGATTGTATTCTTTTTCTTTGTTTAAGTTTTGTTCTATTAGATTTTCTTGACGAAAATTTAACGAAATAATATTTTAACCCTCCAAAAAAATTTCTTGTACTGATTTTCACTTCTTTTGATATTTTTTGTCTCATTAGATTTTTATCAAACAAAATTTTTGACAATGTACTAAGAATGTTGTAGATCTATTATAATTTGTGAATGATTATTGTACTTAGTCTTAGTTATAACTTACAAATATGAGGCATTGATTTTTAATAAAATACAAGCAAGACAACTCTCTTTAGCCCCTTCTCTTATTCTTGTATTCTCCTAGTTCATAACAAATAAAACTAATTTTCACCCCCTCAACAACAACATTGCTCGAAACGCGTATGTGTGTATAGTGTCATGGGCTAAAACAAAGGAAAATTTAGAGCTAGGCTCCCTAACCTTTCATAAAAGTGTGGAATCGACTCCTCAACCTTCAAAACGAAGATTTTGACTCCCCAGCGTACTCAATCTTGTGAGATTAGGTCCCTACCTAGCAGAATCTATTATTTTGACCGTTTAAAAAGTCAAAATTTTGTTTAAAATGACTAATATGCTCATACCATAAACTAAACCTTGAAAGACTTAAAAAAACAAAACAAAAAATCAAAATGATAAAGAAAATGACTGGATTTTTTTTTAAAAAAATTTAATATTTAGTTTAAAGTAAGGGTATATGGTCATTGTAAAGAAAAAATTGACTTTTAAATGATTAAAATAGCTAATATCATTACGTGGGAACCCAATCTCACGGGAATGAATATATGTTGGAAGAGTCAAAACCTTACTTTTAAAGATTGGAAGCACAGCCCCAATTTTCATTAAAAATTCTAGTAATTGTTGGTCTCATTAAATTTGTGGATAAAATGTAAGTTTAGCTGCCTATGTTTATAAGTTAGTGCCAAACAAGAGCTTTGTTTCTCTATAAACACTTTGAAAAAAAAAAAATCAAATAGTCAATCTGAACACTTATGTTTCACATTAACAATTTCAATGACGTAGCAAACATAATTATTTTATCCACGAATACAATTTAGAAAATAATAATAATAATAAAAAAAATAAATTCAACGATTGCTGGGAAACCATTTTTAAAAGTACAATGACTATTTAAAAAATTTAAAAAATCAAAGTCCAGTGGCTGCTTGGAAAAACAACTGTTAAGCTGCAGTTACCATTCACAAAAAGGAAAATGATCAGTTATTATTGGAGAATAACTTTAGCTATTGGGATTTTTTTTTCCAATTCTTTCAGCAGCAGACTTTTTTTTTACCATGCTTTTTGAGATAATTACTCCAATGGCTGTCTGAAATTTTAAATCAATGGTTGTAGAATTTTTAGCCTCCTGACAACCATTATTTTCAAACTCTTTATTCTATATACTCATTTTCAACCACACATACACAATAAAATATTATACACGTAAATCCAAAATTTTTTCCTACTTTTAACCATACATTCTCTTAAAAATCACTGTTCAAAATTCTATTTCTCCATATAATGAATGTCAAAATGTTCAATCAATTCTATCAAATGTAAAGTTGTTGATTTTTCAGCTGCTATAATGATTGTAAGTCCACGTCAAGTTTTAATGGTTGTTATTTTGGATATGGTAGAGATTAAAATTTCAAAAACAAGCAAAGATAGTAGGGGGAAAAAAAGGAAAATATCGTACTTGTAAGATAGAAAAAAAAATAAAGGATTATAATAACCAACACTAAAACAAATAAAGAAAAAAGCACCAGTAGCTATAATTTATGTAATTATAAAAGCATATAAACCAAAAATAAAGAAGCAACTTCCTCTTCTGTAGTTTAAGCTGCCCAAGTTGGTAATACATCCTAAAAATTCACCCATAAAATAGACCCTCCAAGCGATGCTACAAACAGAACTTGCAGGCAGTTCTTTAAGAGAAGTTTTCAGCTTCTCGACTGATTTTGTTCGTTATTACCTAAGAGCGCCAGATAGTAATATTACTTACTTCCTGTTTGTAGTAGCACAACTGATGTCCATTTCATCTTCATCATCAATGACCAAGCAAGTCAATCACCTCAGTGCTCTTAACCTCTTGGGTTTTATTCATTCTCTGTACAGCATATGTACTTTGTGGGGAGTTCTTTGGCATCTCTTTAAAATGACAGGCCTCCAATTTAATCTCCTTCTTTTCTGAAGCGGATTGCACAGGTACTCTCGAGGCAGATCTTTCCGCGAGATGTTGCTTTTTTTCTGAAGCTGATGCACGATTATGATTAAGCTTCTCTCCTGTGACTATATTGCCATAACAAGTTAATTTTACCTCATTTTGAAAGAACTAAGTTGAGAAAAATTATGGGGAAAAGAATTTACAAAAGTAGATATATGATTTAGCCACTGTTTCACAAAGTTTTTTTGAGATTATGAGCTGGCAGGTCTCATAAAATGTGTGGTTAAAACTGAAGTTTGACCAGCTTATAGTCTCAAAAAAGCTTTGTCAAACGGGGTTAATAATATTCCTCCTCCAATATAACAGTAAAGTGCTTTACCAAATAAGTTTTACCACATTAAAGCATCTAGAGTTGTAGAAACCGGGAAAGGAAATGTAGAACGGATACATGAAAGGTCAAAAGCAAAACTATAATATTTACAGATTATAATCGTGGCTATACACACATCCATGTTAAGATAAGCGGGCAACAGTTATTCAGAACATAAGAGAGGAGAAACAAATTAAAGAATGTATGCATACTCAATAATCCACAAGCAAAATGGAAATATTCCAAAACTTGAATCATATTGCACCAGATTATAGACTGAACTTCACGGTCATGATTGCCAATATGTAAATAACTAAATATAGACTATAGCAGATTGAAGTTCAGGAACCAAATTTCATGGAACAAGGCGTACTTTTGCAGTCCTTGGGACTTAAATAGGCATATCCTTGGGAAAGAGAGACAGTGGAAGAGGATGCACAGAACAGGACATATATCATAAATATACCTATAGAGATGAGGATCCCCATGCCTAACGATTTCACATTTTTCTATATCTAGAAGTACAAAGAATAAGATCTAATCCCATTAAAGTAACGAAATTAGGCAGGGCCATAAGGATGAGAGCAGTTAGATAGTTTGAATAAAATTCTTCAGATTAGGATGTAAAGACTTGTAGTCATCTGTAAATCTTAATCTCTATGTTACTGCTTTTCTCCAATTAATTCTTTTTTGCGAAAAACTTAAGTTTGTATTCTCCATTACATCATAATACAGAGTTTTTGGTTCTATAAAGTCCATCATTTTACCTAGGCTATATTTTTTTTTTCTGCAAGATTAAACTTATAGAAGTAAACAAACACTGGAAATTAGCAACTTCGCCACCTAAAGATGGCAATGCCACATGGAGATCATAGCAGCGAATTACCAATGCTTTTGCAAGAAGCAAAGGTTAAACATTTAGATACTGTAACGCACACAAAATGAAAGGAAAAAAAGAAGGATGTTGCTTTTGTTATTTAACAATTTATTCATGTTTCGATTTTGCATTGTCTCACCTCGGTCTTGATTCTTGACCAGTGCCAAACAATTGGAACTGCGCTCCCTTAATGAGAGATTGTCCACTAGCAGAAGTATATATTTATTGAATCTCACCTACACTTGCGATGGTCTGTTGAAGATACATATGGTCCTCTTTAACATAGCTTTCCTGAATCTTCCAAACCATGCTCAAGGCGATTGTTCAAGCTCATATAAGGACTTTCAAAGCCTATATACCTTGTTTGACAATGTCTCTTTTTCATATCTGACTCCGTTCACATGGAGGAATTCATTTTTTTCATCAAACTGTAATAGTGGCGGGTCAAAGTTTGTGGCCAATAAAAGACGGATTTGTATATGTTCATCTTGGAAACTAGAGCAAAGGTTTCATGATGTTATCCCGTATGTCTGGGTATTACCCTTTTGCTACTAAGCGGGCATTGTACCTTTCTAGAAATCCATCATGTTTGTACTTGAAGGTGAAAATCCATTTATTAATCCATTTTTTTTCCCAATTGGCAATTCCACTATTTCCCAGGTTTTATTTTTATTTTTTTCCTCTAAGCCTCTCATCTCCTCATTCATGGCCTCCATTCATGGCTTTAAGTCAAAAGACTCTTCGACATATTTAGGAACTTGATGTGTATACATTGGGTGGCAAAAGTCTCAAACTGAGGTGAGAGGTGCCAAAAGGAAAAAAACTGAGTTATAGGATGATGAGTACATGCCCTAAAAGCTTTTTCACGTCAAGTAATTTCAAGTCATCACGGGAATCAAATTTCTGAGTGTTAATTGCATTACCTGTTTCAGGGTCAATTCTTGGATCATGTGAGTTGATTTCAAGTTTTCTCCTTCTCGAATAAACCTTCGTGATAGGCGCCTTGAGCCTCTTGTCCTTGATCTCTAAGGACTCTGTGAAGTTCAATGAATCTTGTTCAGTGGTAGACATTTAGAACCACTTGATCTAAAAGCTTAAGCCATGAAAGAAGGCCATAAGTATATCATTTAAATCTTATCTTCAACATTTTTGTCCTTATTCAATTAGTTAAAAACCAAACTAGTTTGATCTTACACAAACGCATGTAAAGAATCTTTGAAACTACCCATTAGAATGACCTCTGAGTAACTACCTCCAGACTTAAAGCCTTTTTGGTCAAAGATCCTAATTTTTACATAAGCATCAAGGAATAGAGATGTGGACATACTTTCTCTAATAATTCTTGTCCTCGATGAAGAATGTCGCATCCTTCCAATTCTTTGTTTGTATATTGATGAATGAAATAACTACTTGTTTATAAAGAAAAAGAAAATAGAAGAGTGTTAGGGGTTTAAAAGCCCCTAGTAATATTTATCATATATCTTTGAGATTGTCCATATCCTAGAAAATTCAGCACAAGAATATAAAATAACCAATATTTTAGTACTTGAAGGTCTGTATTCCAGGCCTTCTGCAATTGAGATATTGATGACCCCTATCGGAACTATAAAAGCTAGGACTTAATTACTGAATTACATGAGTATAAGATAGAACTATAATGATGCCATCTTACTCTAAAATAAAGCTATAAAAGAATATAGCTATAAATCTTTTGATTTCTATCGTAAATTCTATGGTCCTTATCCATCAGCCTTCTATTCTGACGACGATAAATTTTTAAGTAAAACTAATTGAGCAAGGGTACGAAGAACAGAATATGTGTAAAACTCAGTCTTTTTAATTACAAAGTGGAAGATGCTATATACAGGATTAGAAATAACCAAAATATGACGGTTATAACTGCGTACCACAATCTTCCCTATGAACACATGCCATATTTGATGTATAAAGACTTGCCATAATATGTTCTATATAAATAAGAGGTAAGGAAAAAGGAGGTCAAATGTTCTAACAGGTAATATTAACTGAGCCACTAAAAGGATCTAATTATGAGTTTTCAACATCAACTAGAGCAGAAGTTTTACATCAAAGTTAAATGTATCATTTGCATCAGATTTTTACTTTTCTACTTTTTTTCCTTTTAATTTATTCTAACTCATAATAATGGTTTCATTAAGAGTATGACAACAGGTGCATGACATTCATACCAAATAAATAGAGTAAATTACGCAAAAACTATCATCTACCATACCTGAAATTCGGTTATCCTCTGGCCCATTGGGAACAGTAGAACTACATTGAAGGATTGACTTTGAAGAGCCTTTATCGAATTTTATGCCATTCTTGCTATCATCAGAAATATATTCTAGATCCCGTATCACCATGGGAACATTTTCAAGCAGCCGTGATTGTTCAGAAGGTGTTTGAAGCTTCTTTCTCCTATCCAAGTATTCAAAAAGCGTAGAATCGATAAAGGTTAAGGTCACGATCATTTTCTGCTTCCCCTTGTTTGATCTTAATAACTTAGTATATCAGTGAGGACTTGAACAAATCGCCACAACTTCTAGGTTTCTACAATAAACTAAGCATTATTTTACAATAAATTTGAAGTCCACTACATTAATCATTTTTTGCCACTCTATTCAATTTTTCACTATATCTACTGAAAGATCCAATGAACTCAAATCATTTGCAGCATAGCCTCTTTTAACACGTTCTAATCTAATAAACTTGTATTCACTCTCATGAATGAGGTTTTTTAGGTCTACGTAAAATACACACCAACCACCTAATAGTTGTTTCCTTAATACTCAAAACCAGTGCCACCTTTAACTTATTGGTGTATATTCTTATTCCCTATTTCCATACTATCTTATAAAGGTGGATTATCTCAAAAATGAAAAAAAAAAAAAAAAAAAGGAAAAAGTGTAAGACTAATTGCTTATGAGAAAAATTAAAGGGATAGTAAATATCATTTTAGTAATTCACAATTGACAACATATGTTTTATGAAGGGTGTTTCTTAAAATGCCTGTAAGAAACCACCAATATTTTACTAAATTATTTCAAATTCACAGGCACAACAGGAGTAATTCATGAATTAGATGCAAGCCAGTTTCCAGTAATGTAGTTACATCATAAAAGGATATTCGCGTCTCCATCCTTTCTCATTTGCTCGATCAATGAGTTTTTGTAACAAAGCCAGCTCTCTACTAATCCACTGCATTATATTAAAGATGAGCAAATGTGATTACAAAGGCAAAAAGGAATTTCAATGCTACATTGAATTGTGATATATAATTTATATTTAGGGAATCACCATAATAGTAAACAACAAGGTTGACTGGAAATTTACTTAAAATTGTTTGATATATAACATATTTATAGCTGGAAGCATCAAATTCTGAGGATAGTCATGACACTCGAGCCAAATAACACATAATTTACTATCTGGGTTTTAAATTATTTACCAACTTCAGAAAATACTGCATAATAACACAATTAGTATCCAAAACTTCATGGCAGGAAACCACTGGAAAGCAATTATTGGAACTTATAAATGCAACATCAAACCATAAAGCATACATGCTTTGTTATATCCTTGTGAAGAATTCTGGCCTTCTGTTCAAACTCCACCTGTAAAACAAAATAAAATAAACAAGTATGTCCAGGCACTGAATGAACAAGGAAACTATAAGAGTGTTTCAACCAAAGCCATATTAATATATGCATGAGAATGGTTCAAACCGGAAAATCAAGTGTCATTTACAGAAGACAATGTATGATGAGTGTAACAGAGTAGATCTGTCTAAGAACTATTTTCTTCTGATCTATAAAGTGCATGTCTGTTTTTAAAGAAATTTAATTTCATATTTCTAATAGAAGCTGCTCTAGAAGTGTGCAATAATTAAGGCTTTGCTTGAAAACTCTGCAGGACTACCTAATTTTCCTAGAGGAATTTATTAAATTTAGAATTTTTTCAGTGGAATTTAATCAATATTTAAAGCTTGAGGGATATATCCCACTAGAATTAATAAACATTCCACTGTTGACATGGCAAGACAATAATTTTCACAGATCAGTATCCATAATCATTTGCTGATATGGGTATCAATT
Organism: Osmanthus fragrans; assembly: GCA_019395295.1. Taxonomy (NCBI): domain Eukaryota; kingdom Viridiplantae; phylum Streptophyta; class Magnoliopsida; order Lamiales; family Oleaceae; genus Osmanthus; species Osmanthus fragrans. The sequence goes on along the minus strand of JAEDXY010000039.1, from coordinate 95,773 downwards.
CAATTATTTTATACTCAGAGACTAAATTGTGTTGTACATTTACAAATAAAATGTATGACCATTAACATTTTCCAACAGAAATGCAAATAGATCTATTGACTGGAGGTACGATAGTACTCACCACTGTAGGCCTCGCGAGCTGGCCGTCCATCACTTTTTTTCTCAAATCTTCACATTCTTCCTGAATAAGGGGGTTAAACTCTGATGTTTATCTAATTAAGGATGGGGAGAAAATACCATAAAATGCAATACCAAACATTTTCTTTCACAAAATTTAAAACTAACTAGGACAGAATCTTTTATGATACTAATTAAATAAAATAAAGGAAAGACGACATCAAGATTCATTAGGAAGACTACCATGGTATACTTTAAAATCACTTGACAGAAATTAAAGCAAAAGTCATTCCCATTTTTCACCCTACGAGATTTCCTGCAGGACATTGCGTACTTGGGTCGTTTAATATTCAGTCCCCCACACTTTCACGCAAACCAAATGCTTGTACAGACACTACCAAACTGAAAAAGAGATCTGCTTTCTTTCGTGCTTTTAATATAAACAGAAGGAAAAGACAGAAAAGAAAATGGCACAGATCTCTTCTGCTGCCATTGATCTGAAAATATTCTCTGTATACCATCCATGCTCTGTAAAAATTCTCATTGTTGAGAGTTGGACTTGAAATGTTTAGCCCCTGTTTGATAACCATTATTCGGCAAAAACAAAGTTTCAAATAGTGAAAATTTGGAGAATGCATGGTTAGGAAAATTTTTGGATTTACGTGCTGAATATTTTACTGTGTGAAATATGTGGTTGAAAAAGAGTATGTAGAATAAAGAGTTTTGAAATAATGGTTGTCAAACAGGAGCTTTATTTCATTGGGATGATGTCCTCCATCAAATAATCTCACTGTTACAATTCTCATCCATGTGCTGTAAGGATTGTCATCGTTGACAAAGAAAGAGAGAGGGAAGAACGCAAGCTCTACAAACATATCATTATCGGTATAAAACCTACGCAACAACAAATAGGATGAACCAAAAACTACAAACAATTCATGGCATGTCAGGCAGGAACAATTAAATAGTACTCAAGAATATTAAGTTAGAAAAAGAAGCTTAAATCTTATTCATTGTAGTGTCCGAATCCTATCCTCTACCGTGTAACAAACAGGCACTCAGAGAATTTCAGATCAACTTCATTACCTCAGAGAAATCATTATCAGACAGCAGTTTCATGGGAATTTCATTTGGCATAGATGAAACTTTAAGGATGATATCGGTATTGTTTTCACCAACTGAAACCTTTTCTATACCTGAAAGTACATATTAACAGTAGAAAGTATCAAGAAGTCAATTATATGGAGAATACACAGGCCAATATACCCTAGGCTCCAGTTTAAGGAAATTTGAGAAAAGAGCTATGATTATTGACTTTTCACTTGCTTACTAATTTTTCCAAATGAAAAATGACAATAATAAAGCTGATTAATAGATGAACTAATAATTTCTATATTTCCTTTATAATTGACAAAAGTAGATAGGTGCCATGAGCTTCGAGCATGCTTAGTCAAAGCTTGTTAGTTTTAATGCTTCAAAAATTTCAGAAGCTCTGGTCAAATTTTTTCCAACAAGGGTGAGTTGATAGTTGATGAAACTAAGAGGGTGTTTGGTATTGATTTTTGGGGTAAGAATTGATTTTTGAATAGTGATATGATGGAAAATGTGTGGTTGAAAAAGGAGGAAAAGTTATTGATGTGATGGAAAGTATTATTTTATTGAAGAATGTGTGGTTGAAAATGAGAATTGATTTTGAGAATCAATACCAAACACCCCCTAAATAACAAATGAAGCTCAAAGAAACAAAATCATAATCAGATGCTTTATTTCCCATTGGCTTCAGCTAAACTTGATTTAATAATTTCTATATCAATTTTTCTAATAGTGCATTTCAAATAGGAGTCAATGGGTTGTTCATTCTTGTATTTTACTATTTCATCAGCAGATTTAATTTCCACATCTAATCTTCTAAGTTGGATGTATTCTCTAATATCAACACGTGCAAAAGGTCATCTATCCAGCCTTGTGACTCAAATAGTTTGAAGAAACAAACTAAATAAGCAACAAGTTTTGGAGTATTCATAGCTGTGGGTTACATAAGGCCAAGTTTCATGCTTCATGCCTCATCCTCTTAAATTATATATTTTACTTGATGAAATTAACTTGCTCTTTCACTCAAGTATTCAACCTAAAACGGAACCTGTTTCCAGAAACACGCTCCAAATCTTAATATCTTCATTAAAACTCAAACTACCATTACTTGCAAGATCTTAAATTTCAGTTATCATGGAATAATCATGCACAGGGCTCTCAAGGGTGTGTGTGCACTGTACAATAACAATGCAAAAGTTCATCTAAAACTTGTTCAGTATCAGGTTATATAGAATATACTCAACTGACCTTTGACTTGCACGAGCTGATGAGAATTTTTTTGATTGTAATCATATGGGTCTGTTTTGACTCGAACAAAGCTTCCCATCACCTTTTCTTCAAATGATTCAGGTTGCTCAAATAGCTCAAATAGCAAGCTTTTCTTCAAGTAGACGAGTTTCATATTGTCAGTTATAATGGACGCGAAATAACTTCGAGGGGCACCATATACTTTCCCATCTGTCTGGGATTTTTTCACAGCGTCCTGCTTTCTCTGCCTTTTATAAGCAACAGAGATTTTGGCTTCATTGTCTTCTGAATTATTCTCAAGTTCATCCTCTTCAGTTTCATCTTGGTTCTCCTTAAAATGGGTATCCAGAAGATCATATATTCTGTATTTATTTATTGTCCTCCTCCTAAAAAGAGATTTTAAACTGGCATCGCATATTATTTTTTTCTTGTTCTTCGGATCAAAAAGGTTATTTTCTTTGACATAATCATTTACAATGGAAAGTACATCGTGCTGCGATAGTGTTAAACTAGTATCTTTACCAATCGAAGCAAGAAACTCAATAAGAGATCGAGAACCCCAGCCCATAAACTCCTCTCTATTGGAATTGGATCTCTCAGTTTTCCTTTTCTTGTACTGGTTCTTGCAATGCTTCCCATAATCCTTGTCATCACTTTCAGAACTCTCTTCTTCATGATCTTCAGCAAATTCTTTTGAATCAGAGTCAGACTTGTAGTTCTTTCTCTTCTTTAGCCGATCCAGTGATGAACGAACATTCTTCATATTTAGACGTTCTTTCTCTTTAATGATCTCATAATATTCCATGAACAACCCCTCAAACGTTTCTCGGTCTTTGAAATCTACCTTCTCCTGGAAAACAACAATCATTCAGACGAGAACCAACTCCAGATGGGAATATGGACAAACACAATTGAAGAAAGAAAAGAATACAAGGACAGAGGAAGCAGAAAACAAGCATCTAGGTCTCCAACATTTTTTCAATATCATCAACTAATTTGGAAAAAAATATCTATAAAAAAAAAGAACAAAGAAGAGGGTTGCCCCAATTTTAACATAGATTTACCATGTAGAGCTACGGAATGAAAGTAAGGTTCTAAATGTTTCTTGCATAAATATACAAGAGTTATTTGTGTCAGAAAGACATGTGAACTACTAGATAGCACTCGAACTGCTGTATGATACTGTTAGACAAGAACCAAATTGGACAAAATCCAACAGAGAAAAGAAACTAAAGCAATAAAGAATAACAAGATTTACCAAGGTTTGCCACAAATTGGCGTACATTCCGGTTGAGATGCACTTGAAGCCTCTTGCACTAATTTCATCGGTTCAACAATTACAACAAAGGATATCCCTTACAAATAGATTAGAGACCCTCAAGAATAAATCTCTCAACGGGATCTCTCTCTTCATATCTACACTCCGTTTCACCTTCTTATGCATGCTCAGAACCACCTCGCTAATATATAAGAGAAAGAGAACCACTATGGAAAGTTTAATCCACCGAAGAGGGTTCAAGAGAAGCCCTAGAACTGAAGATTTGTGAAGGGGGAGAGAAAGAGAGAGAGAAGTACGATGGAAGTGAAGTGAATGATTCACCGGCTATTCACGACGTGTGAAGGTCCCAAAAGTGCTGATGACCATGCGACTTTGCAACAGTTATTTCGAAGAATGAAATAAGAATTCTTTATTTCTTTATGATAATTACAACCCTAATACAACATATTTATATTACGAAGTATGGGAGAAAAAAAAGGAAAAAATACAATCTAAAGTAAGGAAATAAATTATACCAATTATCCTATCAATTACAAATTTTCCATTCTCTTTTTTCTTTCCATTTTCGGTTTTCTACACTCTCCCTCAAGTTTTTCAACTTGCAACTGAAGTTGTCGAAAACTTGTCGTGGCAACCCTTTGGTGAAGATACCTGCAGTTTGCTCTTTTGTAGGGACATAAGTCATACAAATAATTCCATCTTCAACCTTCTCTTTGATAAAATGTATATCCGCCTCTAAATGTTTGGTTCTGTCATGCTGAACTGAATTGAGAGAAATGTTGATAGCTGCTTTGTTATTCACAGTAGAGTTTGATTGGAAATTCAACTTTGACATTTAGTTCTTCTAAAAGTTTCTTTACCAATAGTCCTTCACATATCCCTTGTACAACAGCTATAAATTCAACTTCAACACTACATCTTGCCACTACATTTTGTTTATTGCTTCTCCAAGTCACCAAATTTCTCCAGACAAAAGTACAGTAGCCGGTAGTAGATCTTCTGCCTTTTGTTGATCCAGCCCAGCCTGCATTTGTAATATTTCTATTCCCTTCCCTTTATGTTATCGAAGAATAATCCTTTCCCAGAGGTACTTTTTAGATATATCAGTATTTTCTACTCTGCTTCCATGTGAGCTTCTTTGGGAGAGTACATATGCTGACTTACCATACTTATTGCGAAAGCGATAGAGGTAGATTAACTTACCAACAAATCTTTGATATCTGTCTGTTTCCACTGAGTTTCGAAGTCCTTTATTATTTTTCCTGCCTCAATATGTGAGTCGCTTGGTTTGCATCCTAACATGTCCATTTCAGATAAAGGTCAAGAATATATTTTCGTTAGGAGACACTAATACCCTTCTTTGGTCTTGCAATCTCCATTCCTAAGAAGTATCACATTTGTCCTAGGTACTTTACTTCAAGTTCGGTGGCTAAGCATTTCTTTAGTCTTTCCATTCAGTCGTGTCGGCCACAGTTAAGATAATATCATCGACATATACAATTAGGATTGTCTTTACCCCATCTTTAGATTGTTGGAAGAACATGGTATGATATGACTGCCCTTGCTGATATCCTTGATTTTTCAATACCTTTGCAAATCTATCGAACCACACTCTTGGTGACCGTTTAAGATCATATAGAGATTCCTACACACTTGATTTTCTTCATTCCCATTTTTTAACCCTGGTGGTATTGTCATGAAGACTTCTTCTAGTTCTCCATTCAAGTTTGCATTCTTAATGTCCAGCTATTGAAGTGGCCAGTCTAGATTAACGATAAAGGACAAGAGAACTCCGACTGTATTTAGTTTTCCTACCGACACAAATGTTTCTGCGTAGTAGATGCCATAAGTTTAAGTACACACTTTAGCGACCAAACGATCTCTGTAGCGTTCTATTATCCCATCGCTTTGTATTTCACATTAAAGACCCATTTGCTGCCTACAAGTCTCCTAACTTTCGGTAAGTTTACCACTTTCCACTTTCCACATTTCAATCTTTTTCAAGGATCTCATTTCCTCGATTACTACCTCTCCATTTGGGTGATTCCAAGTCCTCTTGAATATTTCTTAGGATTTCTGTTTCATCAAGGTTAGCTGTAAAAGCACAAAATCATGTAGATAGAGTTTTATAAGATATGAATTTTGAAATAGGATGGAGAGTACACGATCGAGTTTGTTTCCTGAAAGCAATGGGTAAATCATCATCTGCAGATCTAGATTCATTAGAGTGGTTTTCATCAGGTCCTATCGGTTCCAACTCTCTTGGTACCCCAGTTGTGAGATTTTCCTTATAGTTCGATTTAAGCTTCATTGAGTATACTAGTATCTCCTTGTCATTTTGTTTTCCAACATCTCCCCCTGAATTCAAATTCTCTTCTATATATAGCACATTAGAAGGTAAGGTATATGTTGGTTCGCAAGGGGAAAGGTCGAAGTCTAAGAACTCCTGGTCCAAGAACTGATCTTCACTCTGATTCTCTCCTTGATGAGAAAGTTTTTGGAAGTGGGGTGTTTTTTTCGAAGAAAGTGATATCTAGGCAAACAAACATCTCTTTTTAGGACATGTCATGGCATTTGTAGCATTTTTTAGTAGGTGAGTATCCAATGAATACACAATTGATTGCACATGGTTCTAGTTTGTTTCGATGATGGGAGTGAACGTGTACGCAGGTAGTGCTTCCAAACACTCTTAGGGGTAGATTTGAGCTGAGGCGAGAACTAGGGAAGTATTTTTGGAATTCTGTATAAGTGAGTCGAAAAAGTACGACTAGGTATTCGATTGATGAGATATGTAGATGTTAGAATGGCATCTCCCCATAATGTTTTTGGCACGTTTGTAGTGAACATTAAGGTATAAGCAACTTCAAGTAGGTGTCTATTTTTTCGTTTAACAATCTCATTTTGTTAGGGAGTGTAGACACATGAACTTTGGTGGACTATCCATGTTTTTTTAGGTAGTCTTGCAAAGAGTATTGAAATACTCTATGTCATTGTTAGTGCATAGAATTTGAAGTTGTATTTGAAATTCAGTTTGAATTATAGAGTGGAAATTTATTAACACTGAGCAAACAACAGTTTTTTTCCTTAGTAGATAAGACCCAACATACTCGAGTGCGGTTGTCAATAAATGTAAAAAACTATTTTGTGTGAGTACGATTAGGATCTCGAGAAGGTATTGTGAATCATGGTTAATGGCTTGGATGGTTTGTATGTAGAATTTGGAAAATTTGTACGCTGATATTTTGCAAATTCACAACTTTCACATTGGAGCTCAATTGGCGTTTTATTCAAGAAAAGAGACGGGAGCACACATTTCAAGTATTGTAAACTACGACGACCTATTCTATAATGCCATCACAAAATTTCACTATTCCTAGAAACAAATGTAGAATTACAACTTGAAAGTTGACGTATCTTACTCATATCAGCTTCCTCGAAGTAGTAGAGCCTCTCACACTCTTTAGCACTGCCAATCATTTTCCCCGATAAAAGGTCCTGAAGGGCACAATATGATGAAAAGAAATTAGCGAAGCAATTAGAATTTTTGTCGGTTGACTAACAGATAACAAGTCACAGGACAAATTTGGGACGTGAATGGCCGATTCTAGTGTTAAAGACTCTGAGATTCTAATACTCCCTTTTCTTGCAACAGATGAGAGACCTGTCTGCAATTTTACCTTAATATTTGTAGCCTGTAGAGTATGAAGAGAATAGATGATATAAGTCCGTCATGTGACTAGACGCACCGGAATCAATGATCCAAGGGATTTGATGTCATGAAGTGTTTAAAGCTTTTAGAAAGTGACCTTCGTGGGATAGAGTAATAGAAAAACCTTTAGAGAAAAGTTGACTAGATGTCTGGAGACTAGAAAAAATTTGATAAAGTTGCTCTAGTTGTTCCGAGTTAAATGTCCCGCTTGGAGTGGGATTAATGTTTGTCTTGTCTTGCTATCATCGGCTCCTTATGTTTTGTTTTGGTTTCCAGTCAACTGGTTTTCTGTGAATATCACAATAGGTATCTTCTTTGTGCCCCGATTTGCGACAATGTTCACAACACAGCCGTCATTGCAGTTTTTGGTTGGGCTTGCTTGCTATCCCCTTATACGATAAGCCCAATACTCCTTGTCCATTTGTAATTGCTGGTTTTCAATTTCTAGCTCACTGCTTATTTCATTTCCAACCTAAAACTTGCTGGCCCATTTCTTTAAAATATCCTGTTCCTGGGCCAAGACTAGCCAACATATTTTCTTTAAAGAAATGTGGCCCAAGTTGTCCAATTAAATTCGACACTCTCATTATTCAGCCTACATGGGCCTTTCAACATGACCTACTGTTGTGATTCTTCTCGTCGGACTTCCACAAACACCTGAAGGGTAGAGACAATGGTCGCTGGCCTAGGATCCTGCCTCTGACGTCGTCGAGTTCTTGGTTTAGCCCGGCCAGGAACTCAAATACTCTTTCATTCTCAACCTTTTTCATGTACCATGCACTATCGCTTGGACACTCCCATTCTTCCTCCGGACTAAGGTCGAGTACTTCCTGCCATAGGGACACCATCTCCATGTAGTAATCTGTAGCATCCCTCCATCCTTGCTTTGTTTGCCACAAATGGGTTTTGATTTAAAAAATTTGTGACGAGTCTTTAACATCAGAGTACGTGTTTTTCACGACATCCCACATCTTTTGCCATTGGAAAAAAGAGATAAGTTTTCCCTATGGAAGGCTTCATAGAATTCACAAGCCCTGCTATCACCATTGAATTTTCAGACTTCCACTTCTGCAGACTCCCAGTATCGATCAGCCTTTTTGTATCGTCGGTAAGGTAACCCATTTTCCCTTTTCCATCGATTAACAATTTTATAGATTGGGCACATTCTCGAAAATTTCTTCCACTCACTTTTTCTATTGTGAGTTGGAAGGAGGAATTTGCGAGATTATTGGAGCCAATAGAAGAACCGGCCTCTGCTTCAGGATGAGAAGTTTCAGAGGTCATTGATTCTTTGTTGTTGACTGCGAGTTCCGCCATTGGTTTGCTAGGTTAGGAGAACCAGTCTCTGATACCATGAAGAATAAAATAAGAATTTTCTTTATATCTTGATGATAATTACAACTCTAATACAGCTTATTTATGTTACAAAGTATGGGAGAAAAAAGGAATAATACAATCAGCAAAGTAAGGAAATAAATCATCCTACCAATTATTCTATCAATTACAATTTTTTCCATTCTCTGTTTTCTTTCCATTTTTGGTTTTCTACAATTTTATATTTCCTTTTGTATCACAATTTTCACAGATAGATGTGCACACAACTAGGTGACAGGAAATAGAAAGAAGTGAAGCTATGCTTTTAAACACAAGAAAGTGTGGATGAAAGATCAAAGAGACATTGTTATGCTATATTTTATTGACCTTTCATAATTTTTTTCTAAAAAGTATTTGAATGTGATCTGATATAACTCAGCATTCATATTTTGCATAAGGTTCAAGATATAGAAGATATGTATTTAACACATCAAAACAAGAGAACCAGATCTACTTGCCATCTTTGGCTTTATTGAAATTGGGAACTATTCTGTTATTGTATACCAAATAACAGTAGATAAAGTAGCAGAATTTTTGTTTTGGGCCCAGTCATATAGCATATCTTGCATATTTATTAATTAAGCAATATTAAGCAGGTATGGAATAAATCTTTGTTTAGTTGAACTTTCCAATTTTTTTTCTAATCTTGCAAAAATATGAATAAAAAAGAACTGGATAGGGCCCATCACTTAAACCTGACACTTATAACTGTTAGTACAGGAGAGTGGTATATTATTATTTCTTATACAATGCATCGTGCACTTGTTTCCCAGGGTGACCACCAGCTTGTGCCAAAGGTGAAAGCATAATGTAGTAACTTGAGTTAATATATTAGGTCCCTGTTTAAGAAAACTTTATTGATGCATTCAAGAAAAAAAATGGTTTAAAGACCAAAATTTAACTCAATATCGCAATTCATAGCTCATGCGATCCATACCCCGTCAGAATCATAATTCACGTCTTCTTCAATCAGGATCACAAGCTTTAGACAACTGTAGCAGAATCCATTTTTGCCTTTAAATTGTACAAACTCTGATGCACGACGGCAGTGATGGCACAATGCACTGGTGCAAGTAAAACAATGATATTCTGAAGGTCTAGGGCAGAGAGAGCAAATATGCCAATCTGAAAATGAATAATTAAGTTCACATCTTGTTATATCTGACATATTCAATAAGGATAAAGTGCGCAAGAAAGTATATGAGATGATATTAAATTAAACGAGAAGATTTTGAATCTAACAAACAGTGCAACCAATCCATTTTTATAGCGAAACCCTCAAGAAATGGATGTCAATTTCCATGCGTTTGTTTGCATTTATAGAACTTTCCAAGAATAGCATGTGGTAGGAAATGTTGATGTAAGAACATGAAGGTCAGACTTCAGACTAACAGCTAGATGCAACCTAACACTTTGGATTCCACGAGCAAACAATTTTTGGTTATATATATTTCCTAGCTAGTTTGGGGGAATGGCTTAGAGTTGCCCCTTCGCTGTCACCATGTTGTAGTCCTATTCTTTCTTTTGCTTTTCCGATTATTTTTCCTACGCCTTAAAGCCATAAAAATCATAGTTAATGAGAGGTTCGTAGGTCATTCAACCTGATCTAATATGCATCCATCACCCACCCACCCGAAAAAAGACGAGAAAAAGGTTCATCCTGCTAACAGAAAGAACCACAACCACCTTTTCATTTATCGCATGCCCATTCTTTAAATTGGCTATCAATAATATGGAAATTCTAATTGTCAAGTCTGCATATATAAAAAAATTTAAGAATGAAGATCAAATGTATTAAAACTGCTAGGTTAGTCCCAAGCCTTTATAGGCCATGGGACAATAGCTAGAATTTGTATAGATATATGTATATAGATGGGGGGGGGGGGGGGGGGGGAAAGAAAAAAAGACAAAGAATCCACATCACCAGCAGTCATGGAGTTGCGGGTGACTTACCACAATTATACTGGCTTTCACTATCCAAAAATGAATCGTCCTTTCCCACACAAGAAGGATGGTATGATTTTAGACATTGCCTGAAGACAGCATTTGTTAATAGGGAGTATTTTGGGAGAAATGCACAATAATCATCATCCTACTTGGGATATTTTTACCAAAAAAGGAACAAATCAATGGTAATGTGATTATATTAGCACGAGGTAAATGCAAATAAAAAAAACATCTATTCGCATTTACTCGGCATTTTATACACAGAATAAGAGATCTAGTGCATAGCCATTGTCGTAAACAACCACAGTTGCAGAAACAGAAGCATATATATAAATATGAAAGTACAATTGTAGACATGTAAACCCTATTAGTAAGTACCATTAAGTCCAATTAATTTTGGAGTCTGCTAGATGAGTTAGTTTTTGCCAGTGTGCTTAATTCACTGCCAGAACTATAGGAAGATCTAATGTAATTAGCACGTGCCATGTTGTTTTTGCTCCAGATTTCCCTCTTGACACATGCTCCAATGAAATATTGTCACTCCTATGAATGAGAGCCTCTCCAACTCTACGCAAAATACATCCCAACCACCCCCAAGTCATTATTATCTTAATTTATCCTCAAGTGGCGCCACCCCCACTTGTTGGCGTATATTGTCATTTCTTTTTATCCATTTTAGTACGATTACACATCCTAGCATCTTTATTTCAGATATTCATCCTATAGGATTTTGTCCTTTGTTAGCTCAATATTCAGTACCATAAAGCATATGGTGATCTTAACACGTAGTGCTATTGTAGAACTACTCTAATTCATCTAACTTGCTTTATTCCTATCAATACATCCACTTTAACTTCTCTTCTTAACTTAAAACTTTCAGATTCTAAAATACCCCTCCAAAGTTTTAATTTAAAATTTTAATCATTTTTAGGCCCCGTTTATTTCTCATTAATCATTCATAAAAATTAAAAATATGACCATTATTAATCACATCCAACCACCATTTTTTACTTTTCATCTCTTGTGTGGGGTCCAAAACAGCTATATTTTTCATTCTCATTGTACAAATAATGAGAATCAAACGAGGCCTTAATCTCATCAACTAAAACTGAATCATCAGCGAATAACATACAAAAAGGGACCTTATCATGAAGGTTTCATGTAAGCCCATCCATAACTAAGGCAAAAAGATGAAAACTTAGGTCAAACCATGGAGCAAGTTATAAAGATAGGGAAATCTTTGCTGCAACAAACCACATTCAACATTCTCCATCTCCATCATATGTATCCTATAAATATATATATGTGCGTGTGTGTGTGTGCAATAGAATTTTCTTTTATCTCTAGAACACATCATAGGCTATTTCCATATCAATAAAAATCATATATAAATCTATTTTTCTTTTTTATCAATCGCTTTAATAATATTGATATACTTATTAGTACATTTCTAGCAAAAACTAATATTATTTAATTGTACATTTACTATTAACCATTTATTTTTATTGAATAAACTCTTACTTTAATAAAAGTGCTTCGAGGTTGAGATCAAAAAATCTACTTCAACTTTTTCATTATGCATGAAAACAATGCAGGTACTATTTCATTTTATGCCTTATGCAACAAACGCTTGTGGAATCTAATGCTGATGTAGGACAAACTATTACAAATAGGATGGAAGTTAGTTATTATTTATAATAGGTTTTCTTGTTGTAATAGAGTTTATCTCTTTCTCTTCTTATTTGGAATAGGATTTCTTGCTGATGTAAAGACAATCCTATTACAGATATGATAGATTATAGTTATATTTATAATAAGATCTCTTGTAGTAATATGATTTATCTCCTTTTCTTCTTCTTACTTATTTAGAATATGATTTCTTCTTTCTTTAGATTAGGATTTTGTTTCCTTTCATGATTTTAATTTTCTTTCCTTATAGGATATTGGTTCCTCATATTCGTAGATTACAAAATTATTTTGCCTACGCAAAGGCTTTGTATACTATTTAATAAAACAATTCATCATAATCAAATTATTATTCTCTACATACTTCTCAATTTTTCAACTTTATTCTTGTTTTAAGAATTTTAATTTCACTTTCGAACCATGTATAAAAAAGGGCTTTGGCCGACAAGATGACTAAGGACGATACTAGTGGAGATAGAGCAATTCACAACAAACAGAGGTTCGAAAATATCGAGCACAGACTTATCGGACTTGATACAACTCTTCAAGATGTTCAACAAAGCCTAACTAAGCTTATCATTGAATTCAAACATGGGTGGCTACCAGCTCCGACGAATGACCATTCCAACCATGGCGACTCAGAATTTGATGATGTACTATAGTATGAAGAGCAACAATCAATAGATGACCTCAAACACTTGTAGCCAAGAGCCCAAAGGGGAATCAAAAAGACTTCAACCCTAGGGTTTCACTAGTCAACAACCTAAATTAATAGAGATAGCAACAACCCATCATTGACCCATCCCAATAGGCTCAACGACAACTTATTGCCAACTACGAAAAAAGAGACCCCAATTATGACAATCGCCAAATGGACGATGCACCATGTGAATTGGAGCAGAATTTTGAAGTAAATTATCATATTTCCACTCTTGAACATTTACAATTCTAGGCCTCAATATATAGTATACAAATAAGGACAAATAAGGTAGCTATCTAAACATGGAAGGAAGAAATTTTCCTAATCTAAATATGGTTATACAATAATACATGATCAATCCCATAATAATTACGGGATCTCTACACTTCCCCTCAAGTTGGATTGTAGCTATTGATCATGTTCAACTTGTAGATGAAATCCTCAAAGTTTTGTTGCGGTAGTCCTTTGGTGAAATATATCTGCAATTTGTTCTTTGGTGGACACATAGGTCATGCATATAATCTCTTCAACTTTTTCTATGATGTCTACTTCCACATGTTTGGTTCGATCATGTTGGACTGTATTGAGAGATATGTTAATAGCTGGTATGTTGTCGCAATAGAGTTTGACTGAAAGTTTTACCATAGTCTGTAATTCGTCCAATAATTTTCTTATCCATAGTCATTCGCATATTTCTTGTGCAACTGCTCTAAACTCAGCATCAACATTACTTCTAGCTACTACATTTTGCTTTTTACTTCTCCAAGTTACCAAATTTCCCTAGACAAAGGTGGAGTTGATCTCCTATCTTCTCGTAAACCAATCCAATCTGCATCGGTGAAAACTTCTCTTTCCTTTCTTTCATTTTTCTCGAAGAATAGTCCATTTCAAGGGTACCTTTGAGATATCTGAGGATTCTGCATACTAGAGAGTGCATGTGTTAGCTTACCACACTTATTGCGAATGCAATATCAGGTCTAGTGCGAGAGAGATAGATGTCCTTTTCGACTGACTTTCCCGTGCTTTCATCTTTTCTTCCTACCTCCATTGATGTATCACTCGGTTTGCATATAAGCATGTCAATCTCAAAAGATCAAGTACGTACTTCCGTCGTGGAACACCAATAACTTTCTTTGATCTGGCCACTTCCATTCCGAGAAAGTATCGCATATGTCGCAAGTCTTTTACTTCGTATTTTGTGGCTAAATTTTCTTAAGTCTCTCAATTTCTACTATATTATCTCCGGTCAGTATAATATCATCTACGTATACAATCAAGAGGTGGGTGTCCACGACGTGCGCCCTGAAACAAGCTTTCCGAATTGGGGTCACGGGCTCGATTCTGACAACTGTAGCCAAAAGTTATAGCTAAAATACCAATTACTTGACATATTTGCTCCGATCCGTTAATTTGTGATATTTTAACGCCAATAACGTGCTATCTGACAACTCGACATCTGATTTGGACTCTCCTACATCACATTGTCAGTCCGCAAGATTTGTATGTGTTCGGAATTGTGTTTGAATCATGGAGTGAATTTATGAACACAGTTCGGACGTCAGACTTTTCTTTTAACATATAAACCCAACACAATCTAGTATGCTCATCTATAAATGTTACGAACATTTTTTTGTGAGTTCAACTTAGGACGCGTGAAGGACCCCATAAATCACTATGAATTAAAGTGAATGATTTAGATGGTTTGTACGTGGATTGTGGGAAGGGGTACGATGATGCTTTGCTAGTTCACAATTTTCACACTGGAAATCAAAGATTTTTTTATTCGGAAACAATGAAGGAAATATATGTAAATATTGAAAATTGGGATACCCAATCTAAAATGAGATAACAAAGGTTCGCTATCACTCGAAGAAAAAACAGAGTCACAAGTTGCAATTTGATTTCGTTTACTCACATCAGCTCCTCAAAGTAGTACAGCCCCTCAAATTCTTTAATATTGTCAATCGTCTCCTCGATGATAGATCCTGAAAAATACAATGAGATGAGAGGAATTTAGCTGAGCAATTTGAGTTTTTCGTTAATTTACTAACTAACAGCAAGTTTTGCAAGATAAGTTTAGCACATGAAGGACATAATCTAGTATTATAAGATCAGATATTCGAATACTCCATTTCCCTGCTACGGGTGAGAGTGATCCATCTGCAATTTTAACTTCGATATTACCAGCACAAGTGGAATATGTGGACAAAAGACGGTAAGAGTGTCCTGTGATAAGACGCACCTGAATCAATAATCCATGGAGCTTTGGAGTGAGTAGTAACGTGTAATGCTATCAAAGAGTTACATTTTTTCACTAGAGAATTTGATAGACCAGGTGATTGAAAATTTGAGAGCATTTTGTATAGTTGTTATAATTGCTCAGGATTGAATGCAACACTTTGTGTAGAATTATGTTTTTTTTCAATTGGATCAACACAAGTTTGGCACCCGCGATTCCTATTATTCTGCCTTGGCCCCTGTTTCCCATTTTTCCCAAAATTTATCTCTTCTTTTCAACCATATTCTTCAATAAAATAATATTACACGCAAATCCATAACTTTTCCTTAATTTTTAACCACATTCTCCATCAATCAACTATTCAAAATGCATATTCCAATCAAATAGCTTTCCCTGTAGATCCCAACAAGTGTCATGTTTATGTCCCAGTTTACGACAGTAATCACACCAGGGACGTCCCCGTCCTCCTCGTTTTCCTCCAAGCTCATTTCCTTTAATTAATGGACCCACTTCACTTGGCCCATTCCATTTTGAATTATTTGTACCAGGTCCATTATACATGTGGTTAGGGCCTCCCTTTTTATCACTTGGGCCGACCCATTTTCTTTTTCTTTAGCAAAGACCTGCCAAGGTGATTCCAATGGTCGACGACCCAAAATCCAACCTCTGACGTCATTCAAGTCTCGATTCAGGCAAGCAAAGAATTCATAGACCATCTCATTTTCCAATTTCTACTTGTACCTCACTGTGTCGGCTGAGCAATCCCATTTTTCTTCAGTATTTTGGTTGAGTTCTTGCTAGAAGGAGCTCATCTCTATATAGTATTCGGTCACTCCCCTGTCTCTCTATTTCGTTTGCCATAGCTTTGTTTTGACCACAAATATTTTGGAAGAATCCTCCATGTTCCATGTTGCGGACTGCATCCCACGTCTTTTGTTGCGGGAAGGAATAGATATGCTTTCCCCGATTGAGGGTTTCATGGAGTTAACCAACCACGCAGTCACCAAAGAGTTTTCCAATCTCCATCTCTGCAATAAGGCGGCGTCGACTGAGGCTAGTTTTTGCTTCTCTCTGGTAAGGTATCCGAGTTTTCCTTTCCGATCGGCAATGAGCTTAATTGATTCGGCCCATTCTCGACAATTTTTACCGTTCAATTTTTCCACGGTGAGTTGGAACGAGTTGTCCAATCCGCCTGAGCCCATGGTCGCGAGGGTTTTCACCTCGCTGATTTGAGGCTCTAGTGTCGTCGACTGGTTGTTGTCTTCTGAATGTTCTACCATTGATGGTTGACGACTGGGTCAAACACAACTTGGCTCTAATACCATGTGAATTGGAGAAAAAATTTGAAGTAAATTATCTTATCTCCACTCTTGAACGTTTACAATTCTAGGCCTCAATATATAGTATAGAAATAGGGACAAATAAGGTAACTATCTAAGCATGGAAGGATCCTAATCTAAATATGGTTATACAACAATACATAATCAATCCCATAATAATTACAAGATTTCTACACACCACTTAAGGCTCAAACACATAACCTTGAAGTTCGAAATCCCGGTTCGACAATCATCGACAGCAAAGTTTCAAGAAGGTGTTTATCTCCACAGGAATGAAGTCATCAAAATCTTTAAAGAGTTGTGGGCAATTTTTGGCAGCCAAGAGGAATTGCCCCAAATTTATGATAGCAAAGAGCCATCGAACCGAACACTCGTGCATATTGGGTACCATTAGCGTCAAAGAGACATCATATTTGATTTTTCTTTTGAGGACAAAGATGATAATTACAACTGACCTCCCAAGTATATGAATCAATCAATTTTCCACCCATACTCTGGGCATAGTCAATTTGCCCATCAAACTTGTAGGTATAGTCAAAATAGGTAAAAATTTAAATTGAAGATGGACTTACCCACCTTCAAAGGCCGTTTACATGTCAAGACTTTCTCGATGAATTAAAAATGTCGAGAAGTTCTTTGATTATTTGGAAATTTTCGATAACCTCCCAGTTAAACTTGTAACGAAAAGGTTGAAAAGAGCAAAGTTGATATCAAACAAAACAATTTCAAATGATGATAATGTTTACAAAGTACTCCAAGATATAAATATTTCTTCAATATTCAATATGCCAAAGATTCTTGACTATTTTCCTCCTAATTAATTATTTTCGCTTCTTCAACCAAACTTAAGGAAGAGATTTTTCCAAGTGTAGGGATTAGTGTAGGACAATCCTATAAATAGGATGGATAGTTATTATTTATAATAGGATTTCTCTCTCTTCTTATTCTTCTTTCTTATTTAAAATATGATTTCTTCGTTTTCTTCTTTTATTAGAATAGGGTTTCTTCTTTCTTTAGATTAGGATTTTATTTCATTTTAAGATTTTAGTTTCTTTCCTTTTAGGATTTTAGTCTAATTTCCTTATATTGGTAAGATTAGGAAATTATTTTGCCTATATAAACAAAAGGTCGATGCATTTTTCAATGAACCAATTCACTTTAATCAAATTATTCTCTATATATTTTTTTGTTTTTTCAACTTTATTCTTGTTTCAAAAATTTCAATTCTGCTTCTGCACCAAATACACATTAGAAAACATTCTACTACTCTACTATGGTGAACCGACACGGACAAGTATGTCCGACATGATATGTATCGGATACATCGACATGTGATTTTTCAAAAAAGTACTGACATGACATGTCGCCGACACGTTGATTAAATTCTTTAAAATTCTTCATTTACATAGTATAAATTTAGTTTTATACTTATTATTAATTTTTCTTGTAAAATCTTTTAAATATGAGCACCTAATTATTATTTATTAATAACTTTGAGTTAAAAATATATAATATTTTTAATAAAAATGACAAATATTTATGATAAGGGTGTCCAAGGAGTGTCAGTATTGACATATGTCAGACTCAGACTCGGACACGAACACGCTACTCTAATTGAAGTGCCCGTGCTACAGAGCTAGTCTACTAGACCTTCAAGAAAACCAAATTGAAATTATCGTCCATCCAAATTACGTCACATTCACATTTGAATCTTATTGGTCAAATGATCAAATTATCAGTGTAAGATTTCATGCAAGCTACATATTAACAAAATATGCTACTTGGAAAATGAACTACGTGACAGGTTTGCAGTTTCAAAAACCCCTACAATTGTTACTAAAAAAATCCTCCTTATACTCCATAAATGTTCTACTCAATTCCCAATAAATGCAACATTGGGACATTCAGATTCTAAAGTTCAATAAAATTATATCTTCAAAACTCGCTCCTCTCCTAAAGTCAATGTTATTGAATTTGGTCTCTAGTATATGAGTTGCACAGAAAAATGGCATCAATACTGCTCACTCCATAATCCACAATGACAAAATGTAAGACTGCTACCAACACTTCATCATGGAACTGATTATGATTCTAGCTTCCAAAAAGAGTATATACCACCATATGTCTTAATACCGATCGCTCCTTCAACAATAAGAAGCCATAATGGAGTGAATCCATCATAGTGTACTATATTATGATGGTCAACCAAAACAAAAAGAAATGCATGAGTAACAATAAAATTATCAAATAATCCAACTACATACATAAATGCGAGGCACTTTATTTAGAGGCTATATAGAAATAAGCGTAAATGCACTTTAAAGGCAAGAATCTGAAGGGCAATTTTGCCAAAAAAAAAAAAAAAAAAAAAAAAATCTCCTTTTATTGGGGGGAAAAAAAAAAAAAAAAAGGTATATGATTCATGAATCATCCATCTAATACATCATTTAATACAACAAGTGGAAGTTTTGTTAACTTCTTCCTACTACAATGGAAGGGGGCCAGTGGTAAACAAATATTTAAAATTGTCGTGTATGCATAGAATGTACATGCATGTGAACATCCAATCATTACGTGGGTATATTCAAGTGTGTGTAAACATTTTGGACTTGCCAAGTGAGCCATGTCATGATTAGCCAAAACAAAAATTATTTTTTAAGGACAAACTTAGCACAATTAAACTAATGGCCCCCTTTCTTCATTAAATTATATTAGCATAAGGCAATTTCATGCCAATCCAAGCAATGTTATTAAATGTTTTTGTTTATGACTATATCACTATCATTTTTTCACAAGAAAAAAATAGTAATGAAATTAAATAACACAAGTTATCATAAAAATATAGTTAATAAATGAGATTATCATGGAAAACAATTCTAGTCAAAGCTCACTAGAGCTCTTAACCATATAAAGTAAGTTGTGTAAAGTATTCAAGAAGGATCGAATTGACAAAATTGAAAAAGAGCTTTATTTATAAAATACGTAAATTGGCCGTCCTATCCCTTCCCTTGCTTTCTTCCTCTTGTGTTCTTCGTTTCACCACCTCTACAACTTCCACCTTCTCCCCACATACAGACGTTGTTTAGCATGGCTTCTGAAAAGTTAAAATGTGACCTTTGAGACAAAGAAGCTACTATTGGACAATTTGGATAAATTTTTGAATATTTTTGTGGTTATATGATTAGAAGAGCCTCTAGAGGAAGTTGGCCCGAGTGTCTTTCTTAGAAAGCTCTTCTACAAAAAGAATTATCCCATGCTATAATATCTTATGTTTTCGGTACCACCATAGCACAAATGTCAAATTAATAAGGAAGAATCTAATGCTCAACAACTCAAAGTCTTTTTCTATCTGTCTTTTCCATTAATTAATGACTCCTTCGAGCATAGCAATCCCTTATCAATCATCTCTTCCACGATTTTTCCCAACCCTAGTCGTGTCGCCTACTACCACAGCCATCACACATGCACAAATAATAAATTCCCTCAAATTCATCAAGTCTCGCATTCCTCCAAATACACCAATAAACAACAGCTAGGAAAATCATCTAAATTAGTTTGATCTCCTTCAACCTTTTCTTCAACAAATTGCCATCAAACCAAAGAAAATTTCATCTTGTTGATTTTATTCATCAAACACTGATTGCAAAGAAAAAGGGGTTTAAGAAAGATTAGAAATAGGAGGGAGAAATATGCACAATGGAGGTAGGGGTGCAAGAGGTGACACTAAGGGAAGGCGGAGTAGAAATCATAGTGGGAGCAAGGGACGCATGGGATAGAAGTGGGAGAAGAAGAATGTAAAAAAGGTGGAGAATTAATAAAAAGTAAATTAGAGAATTCAGCTCCAAAGAAACCTTTTTTAATGAAAATTTTTGAGGTCATTGTCTGGGAAGGACCAAGTTAGTATCAGGAAATGAAATAATGCCCTTCTTTTTCATCAATATCCCGATAATATCATCATTCTTCTTCTTCTTCTTCTTCATACCATCCCAGACCTTCGTATTATAGCCACTCCCCTTGCCCATTTTCCCTCTGCTACCGCCCCCACATGCTAAAGTTTCTCCTTCCCTGCCCCAGACAAACCCTCCCCCCCCCCCCAGGTGTTGTACATTTACTAAGAACATTCTGTAGAGCTCCAAGGGTCCTAGGCAGCTACTAGGGACAGTGCCCCGAGTAACAAGGGAAAGGGGAAGGGAGCAGAAAAGGCCTTCCAAAAAGCTATATTGATTAGTACAAAAGCAGGCTTTTCAGTCTAAAAATTCCATTTGCAGATTCTTTTTCATTTTGATCATGAAAAAAGGACCATGTAAAAAATCCACCCCTTCGGGCCAGGCAATTTGTCCCTCTCCTTCAATGTTTACAGTCAAAATCAAGACATACTATTTAATTACTTCCTAGGACATCCAGAAAACAGCCCAATTTTGTCAAACCACAATCATCAAAATCCCTGCTTAATCAATAACTAGAATAAAAATGAAATTCAAACGCATCAAAAAAATAAGCATAAGGAATTATAAAAAGACAGAAATGTCATTCATCCAAAGCATATCGTCACCCAACGAAAGAAACAGTGTCTCGATATTGGAGAAATCTGTCCAAACACTTAAAATGTAGGAAAAAACCAGAACTCTTTGCAGAGAAACTCACTTGTAGTCGCATACACGGAGTATTCCTCCATCTTTGCATGCGAAACACCAGTCTTCAGCTATTTCTTCCTTGTTTATGATCTTTTGCTTAGCTTTCTTCTTCATTGTCGAAACTCAAACGCAAAACAACGCGAATTTGCAACTTCTCAACGTCTCTACAGAACCCTGTAAATTTCCCTTTTCTTCAGTAAAATCCTTGATTTTCTTTAAAAATTAAAAGCAGAAACAAAAAAAATAATACCCACTTCGAAAAAACGCTAAAAACTACACTAAATTTCACAATGAGCGTTTGTTGTAAGATTTTTACCAGCACAGAAATGATCTTTACAGAAAACCCAAAAAAAACAAAAACAAAAACAATCTACACTCAAGAATCAACAAGAGATTGAACTACAGCATTAACAACCTTGTTCATGCATGTTTTGTGTGTGTGCGTGTTAGATAGAGAGAAAACCTGAAAGTGGGTTTAGCAAATCACACTGAGGGAATACACAGCTTTTCTACTGTGGCCGGAAATCTGCTTTTACAGAAGCATAAAGCCCTGAAAAAAAAAAAAAAAAAAAAAAAGTTTTATCGTGGGTCCCTATGTTAAGGCCCTGTTTGGCGCATAAATGTTCGTGAAATCCTGATTATCATAATTGATTCATCAAGAAATTTATTATTGTAATGATTAAGGTAATAAATCGTTTAATATTAATTACATCCACAAAATTTTGACCGGCCATAAGTTGTAATCGAAGGGTGTGATAAAGATCATCTACTTTGATCTTATTTTACTAACTTACTTTTTTAATTATAGATAATTTAAATTATTCTCCAAAATTGAATATTAACACTAAAATACATAGCTTATAACTAATTAAGGAAAAAAAAAAAATCTTGTACATATATAATTCTCTTAGTCATTCTTAAATGTTTGATTTAGATTATTTTAAAAACTTATATGAAGATTTATATTAGTAACTTAATTCGATTTAAATATAGTGTCATGTCATCCATTTATAATGACATTTAAAAATGAACCGGGCTACTGTGCCAGGTCTGTAAAAGACCTGGTACAGCTATTGGGTCTTGGGGGTGGGTGTTTAACATGGAGTTGGGGGATTTTTTAATGAGGTGGGTCCTCTCATGTAAGTGAGGCTGCTTTGTCAAGCAGCAAAATTCTTTAAAAATTTAAATCTTTGTCTTGATTAAATTTACGTAGTTATTTAGTCTCTATTTATTTGTCATTTTGATTCTCATTTTTAGAAGAATATAGACCGTTGTGGGCCCCATCTAGCCCTTTTTTTACTTGCCTTTGACATTGTGGGTGAGTGACAGCGCCCAACGGTACAAAAACTCATTATCATATGGAGTAAAATGAAAAACAAATAGAGGCTTAAGGGCCGTTTGATTCCGATTTTTATGAAAAAAATGCATTTTAGAATAGTAGATTGATGGAAAATGTGTGGTTGAAAAGTAATGAAATTTTTTTGATTTACGTGAAATATTATTTTCATGAAAAATGTGTGATTAAAAAGAAAAGAGAGAAAAATGTATTTTAGAAAAAATGGGAATCAAACGGGGTGTTAATAAAACTCGTGGTAGTTTTTATAGATAAATATCTTACAACAAATATAATAATCGATTATGTATTAAATATATTTTTAAATTAATTTATTTAAATTAATTTATTTCCAACCTATAATCATTCAGTGGTTTCAATCAACATTAGGATAGTTGAGTCAAGGTAATGTTCCATTTTAGAAGAGGACTATTAGCCATTAGGCCATATTGGTTTATCTTAAAAATTCTATTTCAATTGGACTTTGATTATTCACATTATTCCCACTAACCATCCATGCTGAATGATTACGATGAAATGAAGACTTCAACATGTGTGATCCTCTGCTGCATACGTCGGATCGATACTTTTTATTAGTTGACAAGTGATGAATGTGTTATACTTTCTCCTTCATGATTATACTTTTTTGTAAGGTTCTCAAACAAAGCAAGTACGATTAACTATTAATTCTAGAAAAATTATCTTAACCTCTACTTTTGGATTCAAAAGTATTGCAAATGAAATATTTTTTAAGTGTTTTTTTTTTTTGTGAACGTATGTTTAAAAAGTAGGAAAGAACTATGGAGAAATGTGAAAGATGATTTTAATTTTTTTTTTTTTGAAAAAAAAAAAACAAATTGTAATTGAAAATAGATGAGGAAGAGAAGTAATTCTCAAGAATCAAAACCAGAAAATGCTTAATATAAATTATTGGATTCACCATATAACATATTAATACATGCTAACGCCCTCCGAGACATAGTTTAGTGATACAAATGACAGGAGTTAAGTAGTCTCAATTGAGCTGACAGTCGCAGTGTGAAGATTCGATTCCTGCCTCTTTCAAGATATGAAATTGAATTTTTTGTGGGTACTAGCTCTTGCTCTGACCTGCTGAGGGACATCCCACAATTTACCTCCTTCACAATATTTTAAGGACGGGACAATGGGGGCTCAAGGTTGAGGTTGAACCTTTTATTATTATTATTATTAATAATACAAGCTAACAGTGGGTCTATATCAAGAGGTTTGGTTATTATGTCGTTGCTATAAAAAAGAGAATGACTATTTTTGGTTATAAGAATATGTTTGTCCAATCATAAGAAACAAAAATAAAGTGACATAAAAATAAAGCAATGCCGTCAAACATATTTGATAACTCCCTTCCTTTTATTTTTAAGTTAGAGCTACTTTTTCGAAATAATTCTTACTTTATTGTTAAATAAGTAACTTAATACAACATTTATGTATTTTTAATTTTAGTTAAAATTTTGGATCCATCTTATTCCTTTCTTAAGTTATAAAATGTTATCAGCAAAAAATTATAACCAATTGAGTCATAAAAAGTTGTTTTTCTTTCTATTCAAAGATAGACGAAAAGTTCTAGCCAAATGAAATATTCTTATTCTCTATCCAAACGAAGAAAAAAAAAAAGGTTATTATTCTTTCAATTTCTAATTTACGTAAACAAAAATTAGTTTTATGTGATTATGTCCTCTTTCTACATGGATTTGATAGACAAATATCGTTTTTAAATTGCTTATTATGACGATATAATTATTTTAGGAGAATATTATATTTTATATTTTTGCTTCTGAATAAGCATACAATTTCATTTAACAATATCCTTGAAGAATTTTGTGTCGTGATTCTTAGATTATCATAATTTGAACTTATATTCTATATGAATACTTTGTTATTTTTCTTAAAAATTATAAAGTAGCATTACCTAAATGAATATTGTAACGTTGCTCTCGAGGAAGCATGACTTTGTTTATGAGGATAATATATAATTACTTCTGAAGAAGTATAAATCTATACATATTAATAGTTTAGAAAAGTATTAAGATAATATTTTCCTGAAGAAATTATTCCAAAACATTATTTTATTGACTCTGAATGATTGTCAATTTTTACCTGAAGAAATACAAGTTTAATATATCAATATTTAATATGAATAATAATGATGCTCTTGAACAAGAAGAATCTTAATATGTGTTTGATCCACATTCTTTTTTAAGAATGTATTTTAGAATAGTAAATTGATGGAAAATATGTGGTTAAAAAAGAAATTTTTTTATTTGCGTGTAATATTATTTTAATAAAAAATATATTGTTGAAAATAAGAGAGAGAAATGAATTTTTAGAAAAATGGGAATCAAACAGGGGACTAATATCTCAAATTTCAATTACAATCCTTTTTTAAGATTATTTGAAGAAGATTGATTTGATATTTTATGTGAATTTCATGAAATTTAACCCATGTTTGATCCCTATATTTTAAAATTCATCATTTCTTAAATTTAATTTCAACCATATATTTTATTGAACTCATTTAATACCCTTAGAATAAACACTCTCACTCATATGTACGTTCTCTTCAACTACTGGAAGATGACAGTTGCACATAAAAGGAAACATAATTTATTTACCATAATTTGACTGCATAGAATGCTTAGAACGAGATACTATTTCTTTCTTTCATTTTTATATATATTGTCTATATTCAGTGTAGATTAAAATCTATTAAAATTTTAAGTCAATGTCAACAATTAATTTCAACCACACATTTCACGAGATCGACAATATTTCAATCGCATATTTCTTCATTTTTCTTATCAAAACCTACAAAAATTTGATTTTAATTGACACTAAACGGGGATATTCTATCAAACAGATCTAAATACGATATTAACTTGCCTAAAATATGTGTGTGTGTGTGTGTGAGAGAGAGAGAGAGAGAGAGAGAGAGAGAGAGAGAGAACAACTTCAAATATTCCGATATCATGAATTTGTTATTAAAAACATTATTGTTTATTTACTTGTAGAATGTCAAGAGTTTCGTATATAAAGATATTTCTACTTCTTTTCAAATTCCCAACCTTTTCAAGCAAAATCGTGATTTCTCAAATAAAATCAAAATAATTTTGTGTAAAAGTTCAATTATATATTATTCAAAAGGCAATATGAGAAATGACGATTCTGGTGAGATTCAACATTCTTGTTCAAATTCAAATTTACATAATTTGAGCCCTCCATCCTTGTGCACAACATTATAGTAACATCATCCAATCATTCTATTCTACATTTGGTCTACTGCCAATATTTCTACCATAGTTTTCAGACCCGACCCGAATATCAACTCGGACAATGCAGTAGGTCAACATGTCAGTGGTTCAATCAGTGACTCAATAGTTTAAACTAGGAGTCAATTCTTATCAAAAATATTATTAACTATTTTCATTGAATAATAATATTTTTTTCCCTTTTTCTACTAATAACTAAATTAACCTCATATTATTTTGTTAATAAAATATAAATTTGTATCCCAAATTTCACAAATTATAGATCATATATAGTGAAATATGAATTTGAAATAATAAAAACAACAATCAATGATAAAGAAAACTATTTTATATGGCAAAATTCAACTAGATAGATTCATTTACTATAAGAATATGCTTGTAAAAGTAAAACCATCAATTAAAAGTTAAACATGGATAAAGAACATATTAATGAAATAAATTATTTGAAAAGGTCAATATTTTCTCAATTAAGAAGAGTTAGAGCGCATCCATACTGAGGCCTAAAACACAAATTTCAATTTTTTCACCCCATACAAATGATGGAGTCTCAGTCATATTAAAACCCTCGTTTCCATTGTTTGCATTACTTCTATTATCATTTTCATCACAATCAAAATCATCAAAATTTAACACGTCTGAAAATAGTTTTAAATTTCAAAGTTACATCATATATCCCCTCTACCGTAAAATAATCCATCCCCTTGTTACTGTTCATTTTTTGTCCGCCTGTGTTCATACTCAATCAGTTTAAAGTTTGCTTCTCTGGGTACTTAACTAGTTTGAATAGAAGAAAAGCAACAGAATACGTACTATTTGCTTTCAATTTTTTTTCAAAATGCTTGGATATCCATGTGTTTTGAGCTCAGTATAAGTCGGACCTTTTTAACCCTAATGTTTAGGAAAAGAACAGTCCAGAATTTCAGATTAATTACACTGGAGATGCAGAGGAAACCTTGGCACGTTTCTTTTGTTCATCTAACCACCTGTTGTCGACAACACAAAATCATGCATACAATAAAAGAAGTACCTTAGAGGTTATTGTAGTACTACTATATTCGGTCAAAATTCACACCCATTGTACAGACGTCGTAATACTGGCTTTTCTATTAAAGTTAGAGATAAAATGTTAGACAATTGTTGGGTTCTACCATATAATCCTTATTTAAGTGCAAAAGTTGACTACCATATTAATTTTGAAGTTTTCTCTTCTATTAAAGATGTTAAATATTTATACAAATATTTGTACAAGGGACATGATTGTATTAATTTTTTAGTCAATACAAATGGACCAAATCAAGAAATAAATGAAATTTCTTCTTATCAATCTACTAGATGGATATCTTCACCTGAAGTTATGTGGAAAAATTTTTCGTTTATTTATCAGAAAATTATCCCACTGTTTATGCTTTACAACTTCATATTGAAAATTATCAACAAGTAACATACAACGATGAAGATAATTTATGTACTATTATTGAGAAAGAAAGTACGAAGAAAATAATGTTGATAGAATTTTTTCGAATGAATGAAACAAATAAGTTTGCTCGAACATTTTTGTATTGAGATTTTTTGAGGCATTTTGTTTGGAATACAAATAAGAAAATTTCGACTCCTAGAAAAAAGAATAATGTTGTTGGACGAATTGTTACATTAAATCCATCTGAAGAAGAACTATATTTTCTCCGAATTCTTTTAAATCATATTCGAGGCCCAACATCATTTCATGATCTACATACTTCAAATGGAGTAACTTTTAACACATATCTAGAAGCTGCACTTTTACATGATTTATTAAGTGGAGATACTCGTTGTGAAGAATGTTTATCTGAAACTATATTTTATGAAATGTCTACTTCTTTAAGACGTCTTTTTGCCCCACTTCTTATGCTTTGTAATCCTAACGATCCAGAGTTCTAGTGGGAAAAATTCAAATTCCATTTGATTGATGATTTAGTACATGAAAATACTCATTTGGAGGTTGCTCAAATACGAGCTTTAGAAGATATAAGTTTTATTTTAGAATCATTAGGTAAAAACATAAATGACTATGAATTAGTACCATTTGGTGTAAATATAAATGAAAATGAAAAATTGAGAAGAATGGTCATAGAAGAAACAATGAATTTGAAAATTGAAGAAGGATATGTTTGTGCATCAATGTTAAATAACAAACAACTATTTGCATATAATGCAATTATGGAGAAAATAATATTAGGCTCACGTGGTACTTTTTTTAAAAATGGTACAGGTGGCACGGGTAAAACTTTTTTGTATAAAGCATTGCTAACTGATGTAAGATCTCAAGATTTAATTGCTTTATCAATTGCCTCTTTTGGCATAGCTACATCACTTCTACTTGCGAGGTCGAACAGCTCATTCAAGATTTGAAATTCCTTTGGAACAATTGGGAAAATCAGCAGCTTCGTTACTAAACAATCGACGTTAGGATCTTTGTTGAAAAATGTCTAAGTTAATAATTTGGGATGAAGCACTAATGGTAAATCGATGTGCTGTTGAAACTGTAGATAAAATGTTAAGAGATATTATTGATCCTAATTTACCTTTTGGTGGGAAAGTAGTAGTTCTTAGAGGGGATTTTAGACAAGTTTTACCGATAGTGCCGAGAGGGAAAAAAAGAAGACTTAATGAAAGCTAGTTTAGTTGTTTTTTTTTTTTTTTTTTTTTTTTTACCTATGGCCTTTATTTGAACATCTACCATTAGTTGAAAACATGAGAGCGAAATTTGATCCTGCTTTTTGTGATTATTTATTGAGAATTGAAAATGGAACTGAGGAAAAACATAGTTGTAATTGTATTAAGCTTCCAAACAATATCATCATACCATACGAAGATGAAATTACATCTATGAGAACTCTAATAAATTATGTGTTTCCAAATATAGAAAAATATGCTGATAATTTACATACAATGACAAATCGAGTTATTCTTAAACCTAAAAATGAATATGTCAATATGTTAATTGATAAGGGTATTTTACACACTCATTTGAGCACTTAAAATTGATTAATTGTTGCCAAACTTGATGAATCATGGTTTAATCCTATCTATATATCGTTTATAGGTAATAATCAACGAAAGATGCAGAAACAAGGAAAATGAGCGGGAAAAAGAACTCATTCGCGTCAAATGCAAAGTTCAAGGACTGAAATGCAATACTTCAAAAGCTGAGTCGGAGTGCTCAATGATGATTTGGGAATGCCAAAAGTCAATTGGAATTGATTAGAAGTCAACAAGATGAGGAATTTTGGAAAAAAATCAATACACGTACATGAAAAAGTTCAGGGACCAATTTGCCAAATTGGTCCCCAAAATTTGTACCATACGTACTCACACGCCTGCAGGCCGTGCGTACGCACGGTGTTAAAATTGCTCGACTGAAGCCTTTTGGATTGCATTGTGCGTACGCACATATAAAACCATGCGTACGCATGGTTAAAACCCGGGAAAAATTCCAGTTTCCTTATTCTGTTTTTGGAAATGTTTTTGGATGATTTTTGGTTAGACCTATTTATCTCAAGAGCCGTCAAAGGAGTAAAAGAACCTAATTTGAGAGATTGTAAACCTATTTTGGAGAGAAAAGGGAGAATTTATCGCTTGGATCCGAATTTACAGGCAAAGTTGAAAATTTCCAGATTTTCTTCATCATTTTATGATTCGGGTGATGTCTTTCTTTTATTTTCTTTGTAATTTCTACATGAATATGCTAGGCTAAATCTTTTGTATTGGATGGATGATGAAACTGATTGATTTTTAGTTTTAATTCGAGACTTGGTGTTTTTTTATTATTAATTCTTGTATTGTGATTCCATTAATATGTATAATTATATTGTTATAATGTTTGCGCATCATTAGGACAATAAAGTTGCTTATTCGTAGTGTTGAAAAACTCACAGTAGGTAGAACATTGTTATTGGGACACATAGGCAACAAATATTAGGAATAATATTTGTGGTGTGTGCGATCATGTATGATAATCCTAAATATTAATGCGTGTTTGCCATATGAATTCGGACTAGGAATAGGATCGTATCGTGGTAATCATAGGTTTGTTATATCTTGGAAAAGAATAAAAAATAAATGTGGAATTATCGATTGTTACAATTCCATGAATTGAGAAATTTAACACTAGTCGAGAATTAGAATTAAGAATTGATCAGTGGAGTCGGAAATCCAATATTTTCACACATTTGAATTTTAAACCAAGTTTTCATAATTTTCTAAGTTTAATCACAATTTCACGAATCTTCTCTTGGTTACAATTACGAATTAAAATATATCGAGTACACTAGAGTTAAACCTTATTCCCTGTGGAACGATAACTCTCTCATCACAATTATTACTTGTACAGCGAACCCGTACGCTTGCGGGATTTTGACGAACATTAATAAAATTTTATTAGAGCAAATTCCTGGTCAGGTTAATACATACTACATCTTTGATAAAGTAATTGACAAATCTAAACAAAGCGTACGAGAAGATTTTCTAAACAGTTTAACTTCAAATGATATCCTACCTCATGAATTGAACTTTAAAGTGAACTGCCTTGTAATTTTTTACGAAATATCAATCCATCTGAAGGGCTATGCAATTGAATATACCTTACTTGTCGAAAATTTGAGAAGAATTTAAATCTTACTGAAATTACAGCTAGCGAGTACTATGGAAAACATGTTTTTTCACCAAAAATTCCTCTCATACCTCTTCAAAGTGATCAAACATCAATTCCATTTAAAAGAACTAAATTTTCTATTTGGCCATGTTTTGCAATGAGAATAAACAACACAAGGACAAGGACAAATGCTTAATTTTGTTGGTTTATATCTTCCAGAACCAATATTCTGTCACGATCAACTTTATGTAGCATTGTCAAGAGCTAAAACAAGCAAGTCTTTAAGAGTTTTACTTAATCCATCTGTCACTGAAAATTCACACTTGACACGCACTAAAAAACGTTGTATATAAGGAAATTCTTTCGTTCATACATTTGTAAAAGTACATTGTGATGACACAGTCATCAAAATTCAAATTTGTTTTTACGCTTTAGATTGAGGTGACTTTCATCAATGTCTCAGGTTTCAATCACAAATTCAAGGTATGATTTCTTCTAATTGCATTTGTTATATTTTTTCTTTTTTCCAACACAACCTAACTTTGTTATTATTATAAATTTTGTCCAATCAAATGTCGAAATTATTTAATTACACCGGTAGTAAATACAAATTGGTTCACTACCATATAAATACAAAATGATTTACCTATGTTTTCACCTTCTTTATTTTTCTTCAAACAGACTGTAGGCTAGAAAAAGTGTTCACGGAAGTACCGTTCAATTTAAAACCACCGCAAGTGTACGGTTCGTTACAAGTAATAAAGTGAATTTTTAGAGTCCGGATTGTCGATCCCACAAAGATTGAGTAGTTTAATAATAATTATCTCGACCTTAACCGAAACAAGATATGTTTTTGAATGTTTTTATACTAAATTATACCGAGCTAGATAATAAATCATACTATGAATGAATTGGCTAAACTAGATGAATTATACTAGAATGCATATGAAATTCAAGTGCAAATTGATTTACTTAATAAGAGAAAAACGCACTAGGATCACGAATTCTCATGCAACAATCTATGTCAATCCTAGTTCTATAATTTAACAACATGATTAAATATTGAAAAATCAATATTCTTATTGAATTTAACAATTTCTTTCGAGTAATGTTAAACTTATCCTATTATGCGATCCGACTATATTTCTATAACGAATACAAACATAAAAAAATACATGAGCTTTTATGAACACTTAAATATTCACACAAGGCATAGCGGTATATTTCTATCTCCTATCGGACCCTATGATGATTTATACATTGTCGAATCTATTTTCCTTCTTTCGAATGCATGAAATAAATCACCAAACTCATACAACCATTGCGCAGATAATTGTAGAGAAATTAAATTGTATATAAACTATTCAACAATTCAAAAACGTGTTTATAATGTCAAAAATATAAAATTAAATATTAAAATATCATATTACAAGGTTCATCGATCTCCTAGTACAAGAAAAACTAGCCTAACATGCTAAAAAAAGATAAACAAAAGAATATTTGAAGAAACATCATCATCCGAGAAGATATTTGATTAATTCCTTGGAGTGGTTGATGATTCTTCTCGTTGTTCCTCGTGTTCTTGCTTCCAAAATCACATGTTTTTCTCCAAAATTGCGTAGCCCCCATTTTTGGACGAGTTTAGGGTTATCAAGGAGTCCAAAATTGAGTTTCCATAGGTATTTCACTTAAAAACGTAGAGCAGAATTTTCTCGCGAAATATACCATGCGACCGCATGGTTCACCGTAATTTCCCCTAGGACTCTCTGGCATAGCCATGCAACCGCATCGCATTTTGCACCATGTAGCCGCATGGTACAATTTGTTGTTAGATTATGTCGTTTAGTCCGTGAACTTCGTTCCTACTCGTTTTGACTTCTTTTCTTTATTTCCTTCCTTCTAACACTCTTTGATTTCGTAAATCTTGTACCTAATTCGTTCTCGTTCTCGATTTGGGTTTCGAGTCAACTTGCAAATAATTGCATCTTAGTCCCTGAACTTTGGCTTTCTTCCATTTTGATCATTTCTTGCTCGTTTTCACTCACTTTCGTTATTTCCATCGACAGTCCTGCAAACACAATTTATATAGAATTACGCCATATTTCAACATAATTACAATTAATTGTCTATATTTTGTGACCTAAATAAGTGCTTAAAACGCACTTATCAAAAAGCACTAGGAAGTTTGTGCCCTTCAATGCTAGAGTCATTGGATTCAAAAGTCTTTTCCCCTTTGCATTCACAGATGAAAATTGACTTTGGAAATCCTTACTTGCGTAAAACCTTCATCAATAACATCAATTGCAATAATAGAGCTACCGATTTCAATATGGAGCAAATGTTGCTGATATTAATGAGTTGTTTAACTCGGTTCTTGTCAATTCAAACGAGCATTTGTATGAGGATTCAGGTACTTAAAAGTCCACTCAAATTTGAAGATCCAAACAAGCCATGGCTTAGCGTTCTTTGGCTATAGGGTTGACCTGTAAATCTGATAATTTGTATAAACTGCATTATAAAATAATAATTATTGAATTGATAAATTTTTTATTTTTATATGATAAAAGCGAAGTTTTTCTTACTTCATCTTGAGTGAATTTTTCAAATGTTTGCATGTAAATTTGATTTATACATTTTATAATATGAACAAGATACTTCTGGAATTGGAATTGGGAATTTCAAACAAATTGGCCCTTTAGTCACTTCTTTGAAGTTTACAAATTTCACATGCCTGACGAAAGCTGATTTTCTATTTGTGGTAAGCATTTAATTTTTTATAAATCCATAAAATTATAATATCTTGGTTTTTTTAAACTTGTTTTTCTATTTTTTATATAAGATAATGTTGTTGGGGTTGGATATAGTTTTATAGAGCAAAATGATAAAAAAATTATTTGTTAGAGCTGATATAGAAGCTGCAAATGATTTACCAACATTGTTGATAGAATTTTTAATAGAAACTAGAGCCTCCAAACGAATCTTCTTTATTTAGAGTCTTATGGACGAAATTTCCACACGAAATAGATCGTTGCGATCGATCTCAAGTTTTTCTTGTCCATTTATTAAAAGTTTCGTGAATATTTCACAAAAAAATAGGAAAATTTCGATATGAAATAGACTGTGCTCACCACAAGTTTCTTTATCTCTTCTCTTTTGTTGTGTATGTTTGTCATTTTTTAATTATTGTCTGCGTTCCTTTGGATTTCTGTGATATGCTCTTAGAGAACTCAAAGGACATTACATTTGCTTTACTTTAAAGTCTATGCTTGTTCCATTGTTCAGTTTTTTCTTTGGTTGCTTGCACCTTTTGTTATTCTTGATGTAGAGAGTTATGTAGGGGATTGGTTCTGATTTTTGGTAGTGATATGACAAAGACAATGCAAAAATGAATATATCTTTACTCAGAGCCGGCCCTGGCCCAAGGCGACCAAGGCCGCTGCCTTGGGCCTCTGCTTCTAAAGGGCCTCAAATTTTGGGGCCCAAAAAAAAAAAGAGATACTAGTAGTAGACTAGCAATATGAGCCATTTTTTGGGTTTTCTGGTTCCTGTCTTCTCAGAAGTGATAATTGAAATGCGTCGTCTTGGGCCTCATAACAATGCATCGCCTTGGGCCTCGTATTTCTCAGGGCCGGCCCGACTTTACTACTCAAAATCCTGTAGTTTTAGTTTTCCTAGTTATATCCAGAAAACAAGTGAACATCTAAGATGATTTTATTGGTCACCTTCATCTCTTGTTTCTATTTTGTAAAAACTGATATAGTTAAAACATAGGCTTATTGGTTTTGAAATTGTTATATCTGTCGCGAAAATGCTTCGAAGGATGGTGTGGCAATTTGAATGATTATGGTCGTTCTAGAAATATTTATTAGATGCTGAAATTTGCTTTAGAAAGCGTACATCAAAAAATTTCGAGGTTCATTTTCGTATCTGTGATTATAATAATTTTGTGGTGTGGGAATGTGAAAAAAAAAAATTGGGATTATGCGGTTCAAGAATTGCAAAATGTTGGAACTCTAGATTCTTTTCCAAATACAAACTTGTCATTAAGATTTGTGATTTTTTTTTTTTTTTTTTCGAGGAAGTATCAACTTCAAATTGACGATTAAAATGCTCTTACTAGGAATGAGTATCATAATTTCTATAAAAATGCATCTGGTACAAGACTCCAAATATAGCCCTTGTTTGAGCACAATTTTTCTAAAAATTCATTTTTTTCAAAATTCATTTTCAACAACGCATTTTTCGATAAAATAATATTACACACAAATTCAAAACTTTTTCTTCATTTTAACCACACATTCTCTCTCAATTTACTATTCTAAAATGCATTATTTCCCTCAAAATAGGGCTCAAACAAAGGCGTAATGGAAAATAAAAAATAAGTGGACTGATTGTGTTTTTTTTTTTAAAGTTAACCACTGGAAATATTACACGAACTTCAGCAAGATAAAGCTTACATCAACGAAACTGTACTTACCTTTGTCTCTCTACTATTTGTCTTGGTCAGTTTTCCCATATACAGATTTTAAGATTTAGTTACTCTTTCATTCTTTGAAGTTTTTCGAAATATACAATTATGGTTGATGCTCTGGTGCAGTGGAATTTCCATCCCTTCATCTTCAAAAGCAAAAGAAAACTATGATTCCTAATAGGTGCAGAGTCCTGACTCGTTTAGTTGTAAGTGAAAATTTCTTTTACCATTTTCTGAAAAAATTTCACTGAATCAGTAATTAGTTGGGGAGTGAAACAATGGAAAATCATTTACCCCTTTTTCTTCCTAGATAAGACACCATGGTTTAGTAGTGTGGAATTCATTGAAAACAAATTTACAATTACTTTTAGAATTTGATTTTAGCTATGCGTTTTATTCTTGCCTTTAATGATTTTTTGTACTTAAATAAAATATCGACTAACCATTGGAGCTAGTTTTTGACAAAGGAACTGCAGTTGGAAGGCCTGACTTTCAGTTTTAACCTACAATAGTTCAAAAGTTTCATTATGATGTTCTTAATTAACTAACAATTTACCCGACGTAACTTTTTTTTTTTAATAAATGGAAGAAGTTTATGCATACCCTATACATACAACAAAACGATATAGTATGGTGGAAAGAAAGTTGAACATTTTACATTATTCCTACTGCAAAGAATATTCATCTGCATGTCATTCTTGTTAGCTTATCACATTTATCATTTGATTTACTATCTGTTTTTCTATATATTTATTACATTTACTTGTCTGAATATGAACTTGTGACAATTCTGATTGGAAAGGTCTTCTTCTTGAATGTACAAAACGTCTTGAAGCATAGCTGCACAAATAGCTGCCATTGAAGCAAAGAAAGAAACAGAAAGTTACTTCAATTACTAAGGTATACCATAGTGATAACCTATACGTATTATATTCTAATTGAAATCTCGAGAACTTGTCGATTTCCTTTAATCAAAATCGTTGTGGGCCTTGTCTATTGGTTATCGTTATGAGACTTAAATCTCTTATAACCTTTTTCCTTCTATGCTTCCATATCGCTTCCTCCAATATAAAATTTCTCGTTCTTCAAATTAGCGCCAACTTCACTTCCACTGGCACAACCTAATTAAGTTCTAAAGTGCTCAAATCTTCTGTCCATTGGTTGAAGTCCGATTTTCAGAAAAACCTAAGTGGTTGAGACTCTTCACTAAACGAACTGCAATCCTTCTGCACTTCTAATGTGAACATCTACGTCTTCTCATCCATTCAAATGGTTGAAATATTTTCTTTTATTTGGAAGTCAAATATTCACTTCATAATTTATTAGATAAATGAGGGCATCACTTCACAATAAAGTCTCAAAAGTCACAATTTTATATAATACGGGAGTTCTTGATTACATGTGAAAAATGACTGATTCAAACTTCAAGCACACCCAAACACACCCATGCATATAATACAACAATTACACAATGAAAAATTAGGAACAAAGGAAAATGTTAAAAATCCTTCCAAGAGCAGTAATTGAAAGAATTTCACGTGTATCTGTATATGAGAAATCAAGTTTTATGTCTAAACAATAAAGACTTCAATTTATCATTATCATAATCAATTTTCTTAACAGAACTTCTGCACAAACCTCTCTATTTTCTGATCGTATTCAAGCATCCATTATTCATATACAGCGTATTCTATGAAACACAGACACACATACAGGACAGACATAGGCTGACATTTACTTTTTCTTTATTTTCAATTCCTAAACCTTTTTGTTGTTTTCTTTAAAAAAAATTCAACTTTGATAGTCACTAAAATAAAACATTTAATGGGAGAAATAAATTCGTGAAGTATGATGATTAAAAATTGAGCCTATTCTGGTTTTGTCTACTGAGTTGGTACCTGCACTGTTGACTGTAACGGTTGAGAATTCAAATTTGGTTTTTAATAAATGATTAATTTATTAGCATTGATCATTATAGGTTAGAAATTGACAATGTCATGAAAATGTGCATATGAAATAGAATACTTGTTGATTGGTTCACGCTTCTTGGATGAGTCGATGATATAGTTTTTCTTTGATTTGGTTTTCAAAAATTTTCCACTATTTTAGCTTTTGACACAGATAATCTCTTACTACAATGGATACATTCTTCAAGCATGATGCCCATGGAGCTTTTGGAAAGGAACTGTATATGACATATGTCACGCGTTTTCTGCAACAAGATTTATACCGTACAGTATCAAGTTTTGTAATATAGTAATAGAATTAAGATGTCGAACCCACATGGATTGTAATTTAATTTTGTACTAAGTACAATAATTGTGTAGCTTTCTATTTTATCTAGACAAATGAAATTTGTGATCAATATTGTTATCTAATCTAACGATGATTATGACGAATTCAATGGATGTAAGTTATATGAATTAATCAATATAAGAAAGGCGAAGTGAATGATTTCACCTAATTATCAATTATGATCCAATTATGTCCAGTTATTCTAGTCAATTTTTCCATGTTTAAAAGCAAGAATCCAAATGTATGTCTCTCTACTCTCTCGAGTGACGGCTAGAAATTAATCATAGATTTTGATTCCAATATCTCTATTCCGAATTAAAATCAAGAATTCATCAAGTTTATGATTCTATTATGGAGTAAGTTTCATAGATCCTATCTTTTTTTCTCGAAACCCATAAAATTTACGTTGTGTCAATTCTATGATCGCATCTAAATTTCTCTCTCTCAAGTGCCGAAATTGACTAGCATCTATTCATTCAATTAGTGGCCAATTATTTTAAATCATTAATTTCATGACACAATCAAACATATGTGGAAAATCAAATAAGAGTAAGTATAATGAAATCAAACCACAATATCAAGTTTGGCTACAATCAATCCCTAAATAATGAATTTAGTTCATGATATAATCTATGAAAATACAAAAATTCATATAAGAAAACATAGGAAAGAGAATAGAAAAATTAGAATGTAGATCTTCAATTTCTTCTCTTGATGTTGTTCTTGCTTCCCTTAAATTTCTTGAATTCTTTGATGTTATGTCTCCTTGATTGTGTATCTTGCTACCTTTGAATTGTCCTCCAAATTGTCTCCAAAAAATAAGTTTTTGATGTTGTATTTTGTGTGTTTTGGGGTCTTAGACGAATTATGGTTGAATTGGGTCAAGAAAAAAAAATACAAAAATATATATATATATATATATATAAAAACTTTCCCGCATAGGCAGCGCCTCGACGCCACTGTAACGGTTGCTGCGGCGCCAAGAATTCTGTATTTTCAGCAAGCTTGGCGCCTCAGTCCCCGATTTTGAGCAAAAATTCTGCACTGCACTTCATTCAGTTTTTTTATCATAACTTTATCGTCCGATATCCAATTTAGGTGATTCAAAGCTTGTTAGAAAGCTAACGAAAAGGGATACAATGTAATTCAGACATCATTATCCAATTAGATCGTTTGATATGTCAAAAGTGGATCTCAATATGAGACTAAAACTCCATAGCATAACTTTTTCAGTTGGAAATTGATGTGTGATCATACTTTGACTATACTTCATCCATTTGACATCTTTCTTTATCCAGTTGACTCGTAGCACTCTCGGATCTTCATCGTGAGATTCGACACAACTTTGAAGTATTTACACTTTAGTTCCCGAATTTTGGATCTCTTACAATTTAGCAATTTTCTTCAATTTTGTCAACTTTTGCTTATTTCCTTCAATTTCATCAATCTATATCATAACATCAAAATACACATTAAAACGTTCTAAAATACTCTCAATGATAACAAAATAATAAATTAAGTGACATAAATATCATGAGTGTGAAGCACTTATCAATATACTGGTATACTTGGAGCAGTATCTGACAAGTTTTTTATTTAAACAACAAATTTCTTTGTTTATGTCATTTATGCTTTTGTCATTTGTTGGTTGCTAAGAAATTTTGCTAACACAAAGGTTTCATATTCAGCTACTGAATGGGTGATAGGGAAACAAATGAAAGAGCTGGTTTAACTATTTTGATAGCTTTTAAATTCTTAAATTCAAAAAATATGTAAATACTGTAAGCTACCTAAAAGCACTCGATGTACAGTGACTACCAATAAGGAACTTCTACTATATCTTGCACCCTTTTTACTTATATATATATATATTTCGTTACGTTGTCTATAACACAAATTTCCAACATATACATTTGGATTATATGCAGCTGACACATGCTATCTAATACTACAAAAGTAGATGATAAAAACAACAACTAAATGTTAGTTTCTGTTGGAAATATATTGATTGGCAAATAGATTTTCACTTGTGTATGTGAAATTAATCCCACATTGAGTAAAAGTTGGGTTTTGAAAAGGAGCCTTTAAAAGGGATTACAATCCCACATTGGTTAGGAATGGAAAAGCCGGAGAAGTTCAATGGTCAAGGAGACATTCAAGCAATCAGTGCATTGGATGCGTGGAAGCATTCTGATTTCCTGTGCCGGAATTATTTGATGAACGGTTTAGCTGATTCACTGTACAATGTGTACTGCTCAATGAAAACGGCCAGGGAATTATGGGAGTCTTTGGACAAAAAGTACAAAACCGAGGATGCCGGAGCCAAGAAGTTTCTTGTTGGCCGATTTTTGGAATACAAAATGGTGGATTCCAAATCTGTAATCAGCCAAGTACAAGAATTACAAGTGATCTTGCATGAAATTCATTCCGAAGGAATGGTTGTGAGTGAATCCTTCCAAGTGGCTTGCATAATTGAAAAGTTACCTCCTGTATGGAAGGATTTCAAAAATTACTTAAAGCACAAGCGAAAGGAAATGAACGTTGAGGAACTAATTGTTAGACTTCGAATTGAAGAAGACAACAAAAGCTCTGAAAGATGGTTCACTCCGGTTGTGGCTAAAGCCAATGTTGTGGAGCATGGCCAAAGTTTCAAGACCAATAAGAACAAGTATGGGCCATCTGGTGGCAAAGGGCCCAAGTTGGGGCCAAAAGGGGGAATTTCCAAGAACAAGTTTCAAGGAAAATGCTTCAATTGTGACAAGATCGGTCACAAATCTACGGAGTGCCGGTTGCCGAAGAAGAAAAAAGAAGCAAATGTGGTTGAAGGTGTATATGACATCAACCTTGCAGCTGTCATTTCTGAAGTGAACCTGGTGGGTTCAAATCCGAGAGAATGGTGGATTGACACCGGCGCCACCCGACATGTTTGCTCCGATAAGGAGATGTTTAGTGGGTTTGAAGCAGCGGATGGGGAGAAGTTGTATATGGGAAATTCAGCGACCTCCGAAATAAAGGGCCATGGAAAGGTGGTTCTAAAGATGACTTCAGGGAAAGAGTTGACTCTAAACAACGTGCTTTATGTGCCGGAGATTCGCAAGAATTTGGTTTCCGGTTCGCTGTTAAACAAGCATGGTTTCCGTATGGTGTTTGAGTCGGACAAAGTTATTTTATCTAAGTCTGGAATGTTTGTAGGAAAGGGTTATGTTAGTGATGGGCTTTTTAAGCTCAATGTAATGGCTATTAAGCCAAAAATCAATAAAATGAATAACTCTTCCGTTTACTTGCTTGAGTCATCCAATTTGTGGCATGGTCGACTAGGACATGTTAATTACGACACGTTGCGTAGACTAATTAACTTAAATTGCATACCTACATTCCAAATTGATAATAAACATAAGTGTGAAACTTGTGTTGAGGCAAAATTGACAAGGTCATCATTTCAATCCGTTGAAAGAAGAACTGAACCTCTCGATTTAATTCACACCGATGTGTGTGATTTAAAATCCGTACAAACAAGAGGAGGCAACAAATATTTTATTACTTTTATTGACGACAGCACAAAATATTGTCTTGTGTATTTGCTTAAAAGTAAAGACAAAGCTATAGTGAAATTTGTTCTCTATAAAACTGAAATTGAAAATCAACTCAACAAGAAGATCAAAGTGTTGAGGAGTGATAGAGGTGGCGAATATGAATCACCATTTGCTGAATTCTGTGCACAACACGGAATTAAACATGAAACAACAGCACCTTATTCACCACAACAAAATGGTGTTGCTGAACGGAAAAACAGAACATTGAAAGAAATGATGAACGCAATGTTATTAAGTTCTGGGTTACCTCAGAACATGTGGGGGGAAGCTGTGTTATCAGCTAATTACCTTCTAAACAAGGTACCCCGAAAGAAAGAAGAAAAGAGCCCTTACGAACTATTGAAAGAAAGGAAGTCTTCCTACAAATACTTACGAGTGTGGGGGTGTCTTGCAAAAGTGGCTGTACCTACACCAAAAAAGGTGAAAATAGGACCAAAAACTGTTGATTGCATATTTATCGGATATGCACATAACAGTAGTGCTTATCGGTTTCTTGTGTTTGATTCTAAAATTTCGGATATACACAAAAACACGATAATGGAATCAAGAAATGCTTCATTCTTTGAACATATATTTCCATGTAAGTCCAAAGAAGAAGCAAGCTCTTCTAAACGGACATATGAGACTATGATTGAGAATAATCAAGACAAAGAAGTAGAAGAGGAAGTTGAGGTTGAACCAAGACGTAGCAAAAGAGAAAGGACAGAAAAATCTTATGGTCCTGATTTTCTAACCTATATGCTAGAAACTGAACCTCAAAGCTTCAAAGAAGCTATAAACTCTTCAGAAGGACCTCAATGGAAAGAGGCCATTAAAAGTGAAATAGATTCCATACTACAAAACCACACATGGGAGTTGGTTGATATTCCCCCGGGAAGCAAACCACTAGGCTACAAATGGATTTTCAAAAGGAAAATGAAAGCACATGGAACTATTGATAAGTACAAGGCCAGACTTGTAATTAAAGGTTATAGGAAACGAGAAGGCCTTGATTACTTTGATACGTACTCTCCGGTGACGAGAATAACATCTATTAGGATGATACTTGCGATAGCTGCTTTACGAAATCTTGAAGTACATCAAATGGATGTTAAGACTGCATTCTTGAATGGAGATTTAGATGAAGAAATCTATATGGAACAACCCGAGGGGTTTTCATCTCCAGGGCAGGAAAAGAAAGTCTGCAAATTGGTGAAGTCGTTATATGGTTTGAAACAAGCACCAAAACAATGGCACGAAAAATTTGACAGTGTCATGATGGAGAGTGGATTTAAAATCAACGAGTGCGACAAATGTGTCTACGTTAAAGACACTGAAAATGGTTATGTCATTTTATGTCTTTATGTTGACGATATGCTTATTGTTGGTAGCAATAATAAGATGATTAAATCCACCAAAGATATGTTAAATTCGAGATTTGACATGAAGGATATGGGCTTAGCTGATGTGATTCTTGGAGTTAAAATTTCAAGAACATTAGATAGACTCGTTCTAAGTCAGTCGCATTATGTGGACAAAATTTTGGAAAAATTCAATAATGGTGATACTGGCATGGCTAGAACACCAATAGATACAAGTCAACATCTATCGAAAAATAGAGGCGATGGTATTTCTCAAGTAGAATATTCTAGAATAATTGGAAGTCTTATGTACCTAATGAGTTGTACAAGACCAGATATAGCTTACGCAGTTAGTAAGCTAAGTAGATATACTAGTAATCCAGGGTCTGACCACTGGAAAGGACTAGTAAGAGTACTGAGATACTTGAGATATACTCGTAATTATGGACTGCACTATACTAGATATCCTGCAGTTATTGAAGGATATACTGATGCGAATTGGATATCTGATATCAAAGACTCAAAGTCTACTAGTGGATTTGTGTTCACATTGGGAGGTGCAGCCATATCATGGAAATCCTCTAAACAAACAGTTATTGCGAGATCTACCATGGAATCTGAGTTTATAGCTCTAGATAAATGTGGTGAAGAGGCTGAATGGCTACGCAATTTCTTAGAAGATATTCCAAGATGGTCGAAACCTGTGCCAGCAATTTGCATACATTGTGATAGTCAATCTGCGATTGGAAGGGCACAAAGCAACATGTACAATGGTAAGTCTAGACACATACGTCGTAGACATAATACCATAAGACAGTTACTCTCAACTGGAGTTATCTCTATTGACTATGTAAAGTCTAAAGATAACATTGCGGATCCGCTAACCAAAGGGTTAAATAGAGAGTTAGTTGCTAAATCATCAAGAGGAATGGGACTAAAGCCTCTAGAAGAATAAGTTATTGTAATGGAAACTCAACCTAGCTGACTGGAGATCCCAAGATCTAGGTTCAATGAGAAAACCTAATTGCAAATACTTAATTGTATCACTGTGGGGGTTATCTCCTGTCCATTCCTGTAATAACAGTGATGCCAGTGGGAAGAGGATAAGCAATAGGCTTTTAATGATTCTTATGCGTCGGAAAC
The DNA here is from genome assembly GCA_019395295.1 of Osmanthus fragrans. NCBI lineage: Eukaryota > Viridiplantae > Streptophyta > Magnoliopsida > Lamiales > Oleaceae > Osmanthus > Osmanthus fragrans. The sequence continues at coordinate 52,298 of JAEDXY010000039.1, read as the reverse complement.
CCGAGCGGAGTAATGTGGGTTACTCTTAATTAAGAAATCACCTAAGTGAGAGAGAAGTGGGGCCGCTTCGAAGGGAATTGTGAGGCCCAATTCTTAATAACTCTCACTGAACCAGGCATATGTTCATGGCCACAAAAGAACATAACCATGAGAACTGAATTGTGTTAGGAAGAATCCTGTGTGAGGTACATCATCGTTTACACAAAAGGCAGAACAGTTCAAAGATATCACGTCTACTGATCAGCTAGTAAAGCAAATGTATTTTCATAAGGGAAGGTTCAAAGGGTAACACCTACCTATCCTATGCAGGTTTCAACTGTGGAACTTTGTCACCAAGTATTCCGTGTCTTTATTAATTTCCATTCATGTGGGGGATTGTTGGAAATATATTGATTGGCAAATAGATTTTCACTTGTGTATGTGAAATTAATCCCACATTGAGTAAAAGTTGGGTTTTGAAAAGAAGCCTTTAAAAGGGATTACAATCCCACATTGGTTAGGAATGGAAAAGTGGGAATATATGTGGACTATAAATAGTGCCATCCCACATTGGAAAATGTGGCAAAATGGGGAAAACTTAAATAGTTATCCCACATCGGATAAAAATGAGTTTGTGGACCAATTTATATATGGTTAACAATTTGTAAGGTGTAACCATTTGTTGCATAGAGACTCCTCCGTGGTCTACGCGCCCGCAGGGGGGGTGCAAATCTTGGACCGACTTGGCCTTCGAGCCTTGAACTTGTGTGGGCGCGACCTGCGTACACGAATGTCGGACCGAGTGAGTTGAAAATTAGCCACGAAGTGCAAGCCACATTTTGGAATTTTACTTTTACGTTTTCATTCAAAGTGGCCATTTATTTTGTAACTCCAAAACGTCAGAATTAAAATGGCAAAGTTATGGCTGAATTAAAATGGCAGAGTAATGACTGCATTAAGAGGCAAAGGCTCCTCCTTGCCTATATATATGGAACAATCTCCTCAGTTCAGACACACAACAAATACACGACATCTCTCTGCTTCCTGTCTTCGAATTCCTGCTTCATTCCAGTCGCTTGGTGATCTTCGTTCCAGTCGCTTGGTGATCTTCGTTCCGGCACTCTGTCAGTTCGACTGCTCCGCTGCAGTTCACGCCGCTGTATCCTGGGAAGCAAGTGCTCAACACTTCGGTGAGGGGGCGAATATTGCTTTAAGGACACTGTGTTGAACACAGGCCTCGGCTCCTCCAAGACATCTATCTTTATTTTCTGTCAGCTGCAATATTGTTTCTATCGTATCATTTTCTGTATCAAGTTTATCAGTTTATCTGTATCACGTTTTTATACAGTTTCATTCCTTTGTAGTTCTAGCAGTATATTAGTTGTTCTTTATCTATACTCTGCATTTGTTTTTACTTCCTCTTGCTGTTTATGATTCTTGCATGTTTGCATATTCTACTATCCACTTTCCCATCTTTTTTTTAGTGGGGCATAAGTCATATGTTTTTATTTTTTTTAATATGAGATTGAAATGTGACTTTTCTTTGCCATATTGATTTCTGAATTTCATATGCAATCTTTTTTAGAAATTGGTTAAATAATTTACATTATCAATCACATGTTTCATGAATGTTTTATTGACTATATTTTCCTGTCTTTTTTGCAAATTTCCAGCAAGGTTACCTCAATTTTATATCAACATATATTCTCTTCTCTTTCACTTTACCACATTATGAGATAAATTTTGGAGTGGTCGAGCCGGTGAAAGATATTATTTAGAAGTGTGTTGATTTCATACATGTTAAAAAATGTGTATGGAGCGTCTTTTTCCAAGTATAAGTTAGGTAATGACAATATGCTGGGGATTTAAGCCATGATGTTATGTTATGCTTAAAAATATGATATTGCACTTGTTGAATCTTGGATCTCACTTCGTAACCTTTTTTACTCGAGTGTTGTTATTTTGCAATTATATTTGATAGTTGGGCTTAAATAACTAGTGCGTTTGAATCACTTAATATAAACTTGAATGTGGAAGCACTCATTTGTGGAGAATCATTATATGACTAGAGATAGAGCGGGAAAATAAATGAGTGATTGGAGAGCAACCTTTAGATTTACACCTCGGGAAATAAAAGAAATATCTATTTTAGTGTGTGAATTTCACGAGTGGAGAAATGAAACCACTAAAGGTCGGGTTGGAGCCAATTTTAAAATTTTTCTGTCTTGATAACTTTTTTCCTACTTTAGATGATGATTAAAAGTGACTATGCACCCACACACCGATCGAACATTGGATAAGTTTAAATTATTTTTTGTTAGCATTATTTGGATCAATTGATTATATAATTTTACACTTTTCGATATTTTAGACAAGCTGTCTAATGTGTTAATCATTATCACGTTTGCTTGATTGTATTGTAAATAATCTTCCTCAAGACGAGTAAGAGATAAAGTTTAAGGGTATTTGATAAGTGTGTTTTTGCACACTTATTTAATACGTAAATAAGCTTAAATATTGATTAAAAGAGTGAATTTCTATCCACAATTATGTAATTATGACTTTTGTATGTCAAAACCCCAAAATAAAAGAGAACAAGGCAAAATGAGGAAAAAATGACCAAAAGCATACAAAAACGTGAAGTTTGTAACCAAAGTGAACAAGTCAGAAAGTTGGAGGATTTGAGATGCAATTTATAGAGGGCGTAATTGATATGAAAGTCAAAATTCGAGGACCAAATTGTACAAGATCAAAGTTGAGGGACCCAACGTGCAATTATACAAGGGACTTAGCTGCAAAATGACCAAAACCCTTTTTTTGGCAGCTGACACTGATCCGGCGCCGCAACACCGTTTAATTAAAAATAGAGTGCGGGGCTGTTTTATCACTTTCCAAAACTTTGGGACCAAGGTGCAATTTTCTTCTAGGTTTTGATTTAAAACCGTTCTGCTGGTCTTATTCTCTTTTGGCTGGGTTCTATTTTTTCTGTTGTTTTTCTTCTTTGTTTCTTTTCTTTTTCTTCTTTCATTTTCTTTTTTTTCTTTTTATTTTCTATTTTATCTTGGTATTTTGGGGAGCAAATCAAATAGCAAAAGGAGGTACCGAAGAATTTGGCAAGAATTTTGAGAAAATCAAGTTCAAGCTTCAAAATAGGGTTTTAACTGTAACTTTGATTTTTCTCAATTATTTTGTCAAACTTGTAATGTATTGGATGAATATTCTCATTTGTTATCATATATATAATATGGGCTAATTTTCTTGTGTTGAGATTTGTTGTATTAGTTTAACCTAGTCTTGATTAATTTTAATATTTGCTCTTTAATGTTAAGTTGCTTATTTTTATGTGTTTCTACTATTGTGATTATTATATTTTCATTTATGTGGTCAATGAAGAAATGTGTTTAGTAATTTGTACATCATTCAAGAAAAGATTATGCATTTTAGACGAAATAGTAGAAATCTCAGGTTTGTGTAGGGGATAGAGATATACCCCTAGCCTTATATGACCCATTGATCTATTTTCACAAATATTGAATGCGGTTGTTTGGTTTTAATCGACATAAAATTATAATAGGTTAAACCAATCAATTATGGTTAATTTTGCTGGAGAGAAGTAATTAATTAAAATTGGAAGATCGAGTCTAAAATCGTAAATGGGTAATTTATTAATTGACTTATGGATAAATTAATTAGGCGACGATTAAGCGAAACTATGAATCTCAACCACGTTTTTCTCCAAAATTTTCAAGTGCTTATATTTTCTTAGTTTGTAGAATTTTTAGTTATTTTCCTTATTTTCAAAAACAAACTCTTTATTATGTATGTGTTTCTTTTCATTGTTAGAATTAAATTAATTAGCGTTGCGTAATCGAAAGTATACATTTCTCGAGGGATCGACAATTCGGACTTTAAAAGTCCACTTTATTACTTGAACGCGACCCGTGCACTTACAGTTTATAATTTTAGTGAAAATTGAGCTAAAGACTATAAAAAAAAGCTTATTGGGAGGCAAATCAATTTTCTAACTTTTAAACTTTTTATTTATTTTCTTGTTTTTATTTGATTAGCTATCTTTATTTTTGTAGAAAATTTTTGAAGTCTCATTTATCCATGGTTCCAAGTGAAGTTTTAGGGGTAAATTGGTGTACAAGAAGGTCACTTGCCCATGCTTGTCAAAAGCATCACAAGTCCTATTCAAGCCTTGTTACCCTTCACAAATGTCCAACCGGGGAAGTCTCGTTAACCTTTCTCTTACCTTTTATCTTGTTCTTTTCTACAATGAGAACAATGTGTGATGTAAGTTTGGGGGTGATTATGCTTCCGTTGTATTGATTTTGTGTTGATATGTTAGATAGTTTTGTTGGTTTATGATTGTTTAACGTTTAAAATTGTTATTGATTCATGAGCTATATATGACCAAATATGCTATTTGTTCCATTTTTAAAAAAAGTACTTATCTATTTTAAGATCTTGAGTTACTTTAAGTACAATAGTCATGATTAATTATTATATAGATGTGAAAATGTATTATTGATGGAGAAAGTTTTGAATTGGATATTAGAGTAAGCTTCATGCTTGGTTATTCAGATTTTAAAAGAATGTTCATATGTTATCCAAAATTTTTACTAGATTTCGAATTACATAAATATTTCACCTTCGTAAAATGGAGAATATTAAGAGTAGTTGGTGTTAGGAATGGTGGCCACCACCGTTATATAGTGTAATGTTTGTTTTTTACATCTTTTTTTTTTTTAGATACAATTCTTTAACTATCTTAAAAGAGTTTACTTATGAATAAATTTACTTATGAATTTTTAAATAAATATTTTTATTGATTTAAGTTCAAAAGTTAAAAATAAATAAGTTACTTATCCTAATATAAATGTGAGAGTTAATTTTTTTCCACTTAAATATCAAAAAGTAATATGTTCAAATATTTTTGAAAATAAAAATTACGTTATGGTAAACTTTACTTCTTTCATACTTAGTCACACATTCTCAAATTATTTGTAAGCTCGTACATAAATTTTATCTTCATTGGATTGGAAGAGAGCTTATCGACCATTGATTCCAATTCTTTTAGAATTTTCCTTAAGTAAATAAAATATGAATTTAATAAAATACATGTCATGCTCGTACATAAATTTTATCTTCATTGGATTGGAAGAGAGCTTATCGACCATTGATTCCAATTCTTTTAGAATTTTCCTTAGGTAAATAAAATATGAATTTAATAAAATACATGTCATTGCCCTTTTTGATTTCGCGTCGTAACCTATTAAAAACAATGATAAAATTTAATGAGACCCAAAAATTGCTATCTATTAAGTGAAAAAGTAAATCAAAACATGAAACTAAGCAAAACGTAAAAAATTTGGTAGCAATAACTCATCACCCAACCTGTAAATTTTTCTAAATTTTTTTTATAGGTTTCTCAGTTAATCAATATAGGATTGAAAAAGTCTCAAGAACTCTATCATTACAAAAATTACTTTCGACTTGCATGTATTTCCTATTCCACTTTGTCTTCAACATTTTAAAACCCCACTTAGTCATTAGAATTACACGTTCGCTAGCTCCTCATAATTACTCAACCTTTTTGAATTTTTCAAAATTAATTATCGATTTTACATATTTTTCCCCTCTAATAGTTTCGTAAAGTTAATATTTTATGTATTTCAATGGGAATTAAAATCAGATTTTTAATAAATTTTGATAAAAGTTGATGAAATGAATGGTTGAAAAATTGTGAGATCCATAAAATATGTGTTTAAAATTAATTATTAACTTTGACTTAAATTAAAATTTAGATTTTATTCGATATCAAATATGAACTTATTATACAAGTCGAGTCGCATCCAGTTGTATTATCATTTAAAAAATATATTATTTAACAATGAATTACTTTTCACACTTTGTGACCCAATGTAAGGTGGCATTATGACACATCCCCTTCCGTATACTTTTTTGGCTATTAATATTCGATTATTCTTAAGAGCATTGTTAAAATACTAGGACCCTGTTTGTTAAGTATAAATAGATGGACAAAAGGTAGAGAAGTTAAGCAATTTTTAAATGAATATCATTATTTAGTTTCCATTTCAGGTAATACATTTAATCAAGAATTAGGTAATAAATTATTTCATAAATTGCCAGGACCATTAGGTTTAGAAATAACTAAGAAATGGAATGAGATTTTAAATAATAATAGGCCAAATTATTTATGGAGTATAGGGCACAGAACACAGTTTATAATGAAATGTTTAGAAGAAAAATGTGTAGAATTATGGAATATATGAACTTTGGCCTAACTTTCATTTTATAAGGACAGGACTTTTCAGACAATTCCTTACAAAACGATTTTAAAACAGTATCCCTTTCTCTCCTCTATAGCGCTTCTTAGCCTCTCCACTGGGCCTTTACGCTTTCTGGGAGGTCACTCAGGACTGATTTTAAAACAGCTTTTAAAAACTTAAAATTAAGACATGCTCTTATCATATATCCAGTATGAAGCATAAAATCTTTTTACAAAACATTTACAAAACAGTTTTCAAAATTTTGATATTATATTCTAGCCAGGGGTTGCATTCAGCTTTGAATATAACACTGTTCAAAATTTCTTCAACTTTTGTAAAAACAAACTATAAACATATGTTCTTATAGGATCTGGAACTAATATTAATTATTAGATCCCTTCCTTAGACTCTTGGTATTATCCCAGAATTTTAAAACATTTTCTCCTAATATTTCTAATTTTTCTAATTTACTAATCATATTCTCTATATCTTGTTCTGTCACTAATAAATCATAAACTCTTTCAATTTCTACAAATTCTAATCTTAAATTATCTTCTTCATACTGTTTTGTAAATGTTTTGTAAAAAGATTTTATGCTTCATACTGGATATATGATAAGAGCATGTCTTAATTTTAAGTTTTTAAAAGCTGTTTTAAAATCAGTCCTGAGTGACCTCCCAGAAAGCGTAAAGGCCCAGTGGAGAGGCTAAGAAGCGCTATAGAGGAGAGAAAGGGATACTGTTTTAAAATCGTTTTGTAAGGAATTGTCTGAAAAGTCCTGTCCTTATAAAATGAAAGTTAGGCCAAAGTTCATATATTCCAGATGGCATGATTTTATCATTTCAAAATGATTTTTAAAAAATAGTTTTGAAAGTGTTATAAAGAATACTGAATGCAACCCAAAGTATTCTTATAATATCAAAACTTTTCTTTTGATATCTTTGAATGTGAATTTAAAAAAAAAAATAAATAAAAAAAAAAAAATGGGATATTATGTTATGAAAAAGATAGATACTATACTATATATAGATTCTCTATCTGAAATATATTCATCTATTTCTAATAAATCTTCATTTTCAAAATTTATTTGGTTATCTAAATCTTCTATAGATACTATACTATATATAGATTCTCTATCTGAAATATATTCATCTATTTCTAATAAATCTTCATTAGTACATTCTATTAATGTACTTCTCTTATCATTATTATTTAATTTCTTAGGACAAGTCTTTGCTAAATGATCTATTCCTCCACATACATAACAATTTAACTTATTAGGATAATTTCTTTCTGGCTTAAATTTCCTGACATGACTCTGTAAATATATAGAGTTTTCACAGAACACAGTTTATAATGAAATGTTTAGAAGAAAAATGTGTAGAATTACAGATTCAGAATCAGCTTAAAAAGACTTATTATAAATTTTGTAAAGATATTTTTACTCCTCAGACTTATGGTAATAAATTTAAAGAAAAGGATAAAAAATATAAGAAAAAATATCAATATAAAAGGCCTACTAAGAAAAGATATTATCTTAGGAAATCTAATAGAAGAAAACCTTACTTAGATGAAAATAGACATGTCAGGAAATTTAAGCCAGAAAGAAATTATCCTAATAAGTTAAATTGTTATATATGTGGAGGAATAGATCATTTAGCAAAGACTTGTCCTAAGAAATTAAATAATAATGATAAGAGAAGTACATTAATAGAATGTACTAATGAAGATTTATTAGAAATAGATGAATATATTTCAGATAGAGAATCTATATATAGTATAGTATCTATAGAAGATTTAGATAACCAAATAAATTTTGAAAAAGAATCAGATTATGAAGGATTTATAAAAGAATTTTCTAACATTCAAAATTCTTCAGATTCAGAAGAAGGTATAGAATTTATGAATATAGAATTAGAATTAGAATGTAAACATAATTGGATTAAAGATTTAGGATCTGATAGTATAGCATGTTATATATGTAAATGGTATCCTAGTAAAAATGTAAGACTAAAATGTAAAAATTGTTATAAAGAAGCATGTAAAAAATGTTTAATTCAAAAAGAATTAATAGAACCTGAAGAAAATAAACAGACAGAAATAATTCAATTAGAATTATCAGAAATTAAAATTCTTAGAAAAAGAATTGAAAATTTAGAAGATATGCAAAGATATATATTACAAAGGATAGAATTATTAGAACCTAATAAAGGAAAAAATTTTGAAACAATTCCAGAACCAGAATTAGTTCAAGTTTTTTGTAATTCAGAAAAATTAAAAAGTATTAAAGTAAAATGTTATGTTAGAATAGAAAATTATGAAATATCTTGTTTAGGATTAATAGACTCAGGTTGTAGTCATTGTATAATAAATAAGAAAATAATTCCAGATAGATATATAGTAAAAGCAAAAGACCCTATAGAAGCACAACAGATGGATGGAAATTTCTATAGTTATCAAAATATTTTAAAACCAGCAAAGATTAGTTTTGAAACTAATTGTGGAAAAAGTACAGAATATAGTTTACCAAAAGACTCAGTTTGGGTAAGAAATTTATCTTTAAATACAGACTTAATATTAGGATTAAGTTTCTTATTAAAAGATAATGGTAGTATAATGATTAGTAAAGATTTTATGCAACTACAGAAATTTACAATTTGTGCTCCTAATTATAGTAAGAACATCCCATCAGAGTTTGCTGAGAAGCGTGGTGGAACTAGTAAAGACAAAGAGTGTGAGTGTAGTAAAGAAAGAGAATGTCAATTAATAGAAAGAAATGAAGAAGAAGAATTTGATGAATTAGGAATAGGATTAGAAAATTATTATGAAAAAATTAAAGAAGAAGATAATTTAAGATTAGAATTTGTAGAAATTGAAAGAGTTTATGATTTATTAGTGACAGAACAAGATATAGAGAATATGATTAGTAAATTAGAAAAATTAGAAATATTAGGAGAAAATGTTTTAAAATTCTGGGATAATGATAGAATTTATTGTGAGTTAAAAATAAAAAATCCAGAATATATAATAAAGACAAAAAATATAGATGCTACTAATCAAGATATAGAAGATTTTAAAATGCATATTACAGATCTATTAAAATTAGGAGTAATAAGGAAATCAGATAGTCCACATAGGTCAGCAGCCTTTATAGTTAGAAAACATTCAGAAATAGTAAGAGGAAAAAGTAGGATGGTCATAAATTATAAGAGATTAAATGATAATACTATAGACGATGCTTATAATATTCCAGATAAGACTGTATTAATAAATAAGATCCAAGGATGTAATATATTTAGTAAGTTTGATTTAAAATCAGGATTTTGGCAGGTAAAAATGCACCCAGATTCAATAGTTTGGACAGCCTTTACTTGTCCAGAAGGACATTTCGAATGGTTAGTTATGCCATTTGGAATTAAGAATGCCCCTAGTATATTCCAAAGAAAAATGGATAGTATATTTAGTAAGCATAGTAATTTTATTATTACTTATATAGATGATATTTTAGTTTTCAGTAAAAATAGAAGAGAACACAGAGGACATTTACAGATCTTATTCTCAGAATTTATTAGACATGGTTTAATTATAAATAAAAAGAAAATGTTTTTATTTAAGGAATATATAGAATTTTTAGGAGTAAATATAGGAAAAGGTCAAATAGAATTACAACCTCACATAGCTCAGAAAGCTTTAGAGTTTCCTGATAAATTAGAAGATTTAAAACAATTACAAAAATTTTTAGGATTAGTAAATTATGCTAGACCTTTTATTAAAAATTTAGGGAAGATTGCAGGACCATTATATGGAAAGACTTCTCCAAAAGGACAGAAATATTTTAATATTGAAGATATTAAATTAGTCCAAAAAATTAAAGAAAAATTAAGAGTTTTACCTAAATTAGCTATGCCACTTGATACAGATGGTAGTATTACAGGATGGGGAGCAATTTTAATTGCAAAACCCAATAAATATTCAGATAAAGAAACTGAAAAGATAGTTAGATATAATAGCGGAAATTATAAAGAAAAAATAAATTCTAGTAGTATAGATTTAGAATTATTAGCAATTATTTATGCGATAGATTCTTTTGAGTTGTTTATTATTTCTAAAAAAGAAATTACTATTAGAACCGATTGTGAAGCCATAGTTAGTTTCGTAAGTAAATTAAAATTAGAAAATAAAAGAAGTAATAGAAGGAGATGGTTAAATTTTATAGATAGAATTACAAATACAGGCATAAATTTTAATTTTGAGCATATTAAAGGTAGTGATAACAAAATAGCAGATATTCTTAGTAGAATTATTAAGAATAAAGAATATGACTAATATTTTCTTGCAGATGCAAAGACCTAGAGCCCCAAGACCAGGAATGCTTCAGAGCACTCCCAGTTCTTCATTTCAGACTCAGAATCAGACTAATATAGCACAGACTTTTGATAAACTGAGATTTGGTAATACAGAATTAGCTTGTTTTCCCAATAGTAATATTAGTTTTAAATTATTACCTCATATTTCAGTTAGTAAAGTAGAAAAATGTATTTTAGATAATTTATGGATTTCTTATAACAAGAATCCTAAAGATCAAAAATATTTTTTAGCATGTTTAAATTCATTATCAGAATATTTTAATAAAGATCATAAGAAGTTTAAATGCTATGTAGTTTTGCAAGGTAGATTGCCAGGTGTTTATCATACTTGGTTAGAAGTAGCAGACTGTATTAAAAATTTTCCAAATCCTCTTTATAAAGGATTTTATTCTATTTCAGAAGCTTTAGATGAGTGTAGAAAGTATTTAGGCATAAATTATTTTATTGCACCATCATTAAAAAATGTTTCAGATGATCCATTAGACTTTTCTTCAAAATTTTGTTCAAATTGTGAGAATATGAATAAGAATTTTAAAATTTTAAATGAATCTAATCAGAAACTTCAGCAAGAGAAACTTATTTTACAACAGAAGATTTCTGATTTAGAACGAGAAATTATTAGATTAAAAATTTTTAATCCAGATTTTAGCCAAGGTACTATAGAGCCACAGAAATCTATAGCTAGTCCAGTTCAAACGGAAACTGGTAAAGACTTCTCAAATCCGTTGATGGCTATGAACTTGCCAAAAGTTCAACAGACTCAGGAGACTGTTGATTCTCCTACCAGACAGACTCAACAGGCTGAAAATCCTGTTACAAATCAAAATATTCAAGACCAGACACAGCAGACTGGAACTTCTGCTACTAGATTAATAAGTCCTTTAGATTTAAAGCAGAAAAAACCAATAGTTATAGAGTCAGATTATCAAGATGCTCAAGATCCAAACCAGATTTCTCAGTCAGATATTCAAAGACTTAAAGAAATGCTCGGTAGAATTGATGACTTTCAGCAACAAGTTAAACAAAGAAATACAAGGAAAAAGAAGAAGTTGCTGATAAAAAAGAAAAATAAAGGAAGAAATATTATAATCAGATCCAATAATAGTTCAGAAGAAGACAATCCAGACCAACTCTCTGAAGGTGGAGACTCACTCGATACAATTGGAGAGCATAATTATGCTACTAGATGAAAAAGACAAAAGAAGATAAGATATGGTAGAAGACAGCCAGATTCCCAATTAGAAAGAAAGACAAGATAAAGACACGTGTATGAAGATTAGAAAAAGATGTTGCACGATTATTTAAAGTTGTTTGTTTGATAGTCAAAAAGAAGATGCCTTTACTTTTTAAAAGAAAAGATAGGATAGAATACTGTTTACTTTTGTAAAAGTTAGACAGATTTTACTGTTTTCTTTTTGAATTTTTGTAAAGCAAAAAATTCTTTTGCTGTAGAAACACGGTTTCTCCATCTATAAAAGGAGAACCAAATTCATTTGTAAATATATAGAGTTTTGATATAGAAATACAATATCAAGTTTCCTCTCAAATGTTTTAATTTCTTTCCTTTCCCGAAAGGGAAATCCTTATCTTTCTTCTATCTTTCAGTAATGTAATATCCCACAAAAATATTTTTAAGTTTGTGTATAGTTTGGTTTGAATGTTCTAAGGAAGGGATCTAATAATTAATATTAGTTCCAGATCCTATAAGAACATATGTTTATAGTTTGTTTTTACAAAAGTTGAAGAAATTTTGAACAGCGTTATATTCAAAGCTGAATGCAACCCCTGGCTAGAATATAATATCAAAATTTTGAAAACTGTTTTGTAAATGTTTTGTAAAAAGATTTTATGCTTCATACTGGATATATGATAAGAGCATGTCTTAATTTTAAGTTTTTAAAAGCTGTTTTAAAATCAGTCCTGAGTGACCTCCCAGAAAGCGTAAAGGCCCAGTGGAGAGGCTAAGAAGCGCTATAGAGGAGAGAAAGGGATACTGTTTTAAAATCGTTTTGTAAGGAATTGTCTGAAAAGTCCTGTCCTTATAAAATGAAAGTTAGGCCAAAGTTCATATATTCCAGATGGCATGATTTTATCATTTCAAAATGATTTTTAAAAAATAGTTTTGAAAGTGTTATAAAGAATACTGAATGCAACCCAAAGTATTCTTATAATATCAAAACTTTTCTTTTGATATCTTTGAATGTGAATTTAAAAAAAAAAAAAAAAAAAAAAAATGGGATATTATGTTATGAAAAAGATGAAGAATTTATAGTTAAGGAGAGTACTGAGTAGGATTTTTAACAGTTGTTTCAACCGCCTTCCAATTCTGTCAAACAAAATTCCTTGTTTTTCAGGACCCCCCCTCATATTGGTATCATATTCTCTATATCTTGTTCTGTCACTAATAAATCATAAACTCTTTCAATTTCTACAAATTCTAATCTTAAATATTATAATCAGATCCAATAATAGTTCAGAAGAAGACAATCCAGACCAACTCTCTGGTCCTGGCAATTTATGAAATAATTTATTACCTAATTCTTGATTAAATGTATTACCTGAAATGGAAACTAAATAATGATATTCATTTAAAAATTGCTTAACTTCTCTACCTTTTGTCCATCTATTTATACTTAACTGTTCTAAATCTCTAACAGCTTTTTCTTGTAAAATAGTATGTCCAGAAGAATTTGATGAATTAGGAATAGGATTAGAAAATTATTATGAAAAAATTAAAGAAGAAGATAATTTAAGATTAGAATTTGTAGAAATTGAAAGAGTTTATGATTTATTAGTGACAGAACAAGATATAGAGAATATGATTAGTAAATTAGAAAAATTAGAAATATTAGGAGAAAATGTTTTAAAATTCTGGGATAATGATAGAATTTATTGTGAGTTAAAAATAAAAAATCCAGAATATATAATAAAGACAAAAAAATATAGATGCTACTAATCAAGATATAGAAGATTTTAAAATGCATATTACAATGAATTACTTTTCACACTTTGTGACCCAATGTAAGGTGGCATTATGACACATCCCCTTCCGTATACTTTTTTGGCTATTAATATTCGATTATTCTTAAGAGCATTGTTAAAATACTAGGACCCTGTTTGTTGTATATTTTTAAGATAGAAAAAATGCATTATTAAATCGTTATCTATCAAATCAGCCCACTTTTTTACTTCAACACTCTATGGTGAGATTCAGCAACGGTACTAATTTCTCAAAAATGTGCAACAAACAGGAGCTAACTTGCTTATTTCATTCTACTAATTAATGATGGCAAAAAAACCCCACCCCCGCTCCATTTAGAATGAGACCAAAAAAATCCGTCCACAAAAAAATTATATATAGATTTTTGATGAATTGTTGGTTTTAAAAATATTGTTTAATATATTTACAATTTTATAACATATTTCTAATTCAACAATTATATTACACAATTGTCAATTTCAAATTTTACATTATTAACAATTGTTTTATATAATTTATAAATTCGGTCATCTAATTTTTTTATTATAATTAAATTATATAATCAAAGCAAATTTGTAATATTTTGATCAAAAAAATAGATTTTTTTTTAAAAATATATGAAATGACATTTAGGTTTTGGATTGAGAGTTAAATTTTGAATAATAACATGACTCAAAATTTTGAATTTGTATTTTATTATCTAATAATAACATAATTTAAAAATATTTTTAAAAACATTAAACGGGACATGATATGAGCCAGGATAGGCCCCAGGCGATCAAAAGTGCAATGTTTATTGAGAAGAAGTTGAGGGCTCGTTCGAAGGTGTTTAGGGCTGATAACGTGGCTAATGACGTCGCACAAAGTCATACAAATGCATGCTCGAGAAAGGGGACACATGGGGTTGAAGACAATATCGCATCAGTTGGTATCAAAACAAAGGCTCCAATCTAATCACGTTCTATCTTTTATTTCTTGTTGAGCTTTGTTTTCCTTTCTTTCGTGTTCTTCGTGTTCTTGTGTCCAGTAATTTATTTTGAGTCTTTAATCCAGAAAACTATCAAAAAAATTTCAAAAGTTGTTTTTTTGCTCAATTTGAGTCCAAATCAACTTTCTGTTTTCTTTGTCGTTCTCGTAGTCAAATTTTTGAATTTTTGTAAAAAAAAATAAAAAAATACTGTTCACGTCGGAATAAAAATAAAAAATAATTTTTTTTTTAATTTCTTGAAAATTGTCCAATATTCTATCATCTATCTTTATTCCAAAATCCATTGTGTTCAATCCAATCTAAACTCCAATTCAAGAACCACTTTCTTGAATTTATAAAAATTTCAACCCACAGTTGTCCAGTTCAAATCTTTTGAGTCCTTGAGTCAATATGAGCAATAGGATGGATCGATTGGAAAGGATGTTGATGGATATGGGGAGAGTGTTAGATAAGTGGGATGGAGAATTGAATAGAACTCATAGGTATCAATGCGATGATGTGTTTAATGTGAGTAGTCGGGAGAGACGAGGATGTAGAGATTTGGGTGAAGTTGGTGTTAATAAGAGGACGGGAGGTGCAAAAATAACAATTCCACAATTTAAGGGTAGGAATGATCCCGAGGCGTACGTGGATGGGAAGAAAAAGTAAAATTGAGGTTTGAGTGCCATGATTATTCCGGGGAGAGAAAATTGAGGTTGATTGTAAGCTCATTCGTAGACTATGTTGTGATTTGGTAGGATCAATTAACAACATCTAGGCGAAGGTGTGGTGAGAGGAGTATTGAAAATTGGGATGAGTTGAGGAGCATTATGAGGAAGCGTTATGCGCCTAATCATTTTTGTAGGAAGGATCGACGTGATCGGGAATGTCAGGATGAGCCTAGAAGATATAGTGGAGTTGGATATTCAAGAGAGGAGAAAACACCAAGTGTTGAACATGTTGGTAATATGTCAAGCAAAATGACTATGTTGGATTATGAGCGCGACCTTTCAGAGCTTCGTGACTCAATTAGTCACAGGGAGAAACAAAAGAGCTCGAGAGAACATAGTAAGGCGGTTGATTGTAAGAAAAAGAAGAGATGCCACAAGAGAGTAAAAGGGAAGTTAAGAGTGAACATCCAGAAGGGACGGTGGAGTTGCAAAAAGAAATTGAAGAAGAAACTTCGGAGGGGAAGAAGGAATTGGAAGTGAGTTTAGATGAAAAAAAGCCTGAAGTTGAGGAGGAGTTGGCGAAAACTAATAATTCCCTCCCTATTTTGAATACTTATGTTTTGCAGGTTACCGAAAAATTATTTCTAGCAAACTATCCAATTGGAATACCACCCGACCCGGGGATTGAATCTCAAATTGACTATTACGGCATGGATTCGAGGACGAATCCTTTTGAAGAGAGAGAGTGATATGATCGGGGCTACACTAGAAACCATCAAGAATTCGAAGAAATTTATATGCAGTAGATTAAGCAACAAGGTTGAATAGAAGGGAAACGAGGGATCATTTGCATTGACATTGTTACAATCACTGAGACAGCATAAGACACAGAGAAAGCACAGTGGCATGCTAATGGAGATTATTTTGGGAACATCACAAACTTGCCGAAGGAAGCCATTGGGACGAGCACACTTTGCTCTGTGTGCTGGTTATTGGGTGTTCATACTACAGAGGCGGGAAAGAATTCAGAAGAGGTCCAAACTGCATCCTAGAGGAGATGGACCATTCCATGTTCTTGACTTGATTGGGAGTAAAGGGTATAATCTGAGCATTGAAGGTACGGATTGAGGACGAATCATTTTGAAGAGAGAGGGGATGATATAAGCCAGGATAGGCCCCGGGCGATCAAAAGTGCAATGTTCATTTAGAAGAAGTTGAGGGCTCATTCGAAGGTGTTTAGAGCTGATAACGTGGTTAATGACGCCGCACAAAGTCATACAAATGCATGCTCGGGAAAGGGGACACATGGGGTTGAAGAAAACATGCCAATGAACAAGTTTTATGTTTGGGTCGACGCCGGAAACCAATTGGATCAACACGAAAGTTATGCAATTATTTTCAGTCTCATATTGAAACCTATTTTTCACCTGGTAAATGATCGAATTAGAGGATTATATCTGAATGAAAGTTGTAGCTCTTTGAGTTATCTTTCCAATGCATTTTGAATCACTTCAATTGGATATCAGTAGAGAAAGTTATGACCAAAATACTGAAAACTGTCCAGCGGAGAAAAAGTTGTTCCAAGCGGTCGCCCAGAACCATTCAGGGAATTCAGGAGGTACAAACCAAGCGGTTGCTTGGCTTATAACCAAGCGGTAGCTTGGTACAAAATTGAAGCCTATTTTCCTATTTTGGCGAGGTTGTTTATTTTGATATGTCTGGATGAAAGTTGTAACTCTTTGAGTTATCTTTCCAATGCACTTTGAATCACTTCAATTGGATATCAGTAGAGAAAGTTATGACCAAAATACTGAAAGTTGTCCAGCGGAGAAAAAGTTATTCCAAACGGTCGCCTAGAACCATTCAGAAAATTCAGGAGGTGAATTTTACAAAGCGGTCGCTTGGCTATACCGCTTGGTACAAAATTGAAGTCGATTTTTCTATTTTGGCGAGATTGTTTATTTTGACTATAATTCTTATTTTTGGTAATTTCTATATTTTAGGATTCTAGAATTTCGTATTTTTCAGATTTCCTAGGATTTATTGCTTTAGTATAAATATGATTTTTTATTCTCATTGTATTAACAATTTTGATATTAAATTAAATTGAAAAGCTTTTGCTTTCTACTTTGTTCTTCCATGAACAATTTTATCGAACTTATCAAAGATGAATAATCTTTGTGACGTTCAAATATCGGTACGAAAGTTCTTCAATTATGTAATCAAGGGGTTCAGCGCATCATTGTTATCGTTGGATTTTTTGGTTCACTTTGTTGGGTTTAAGTCCAATCCGAGTTTGATTGACGTTCTTGAATTCCGCATCAATTTCGTTGTAGATTTCGTAGACACCATTGCTATGAGATTCACAGCAGGACAAGCTCCTGTCCTATCCCCTCTAAGATGGGGGCCCCGCAAACCCACTCACCGCCATCCCTACTACTAATTTATAAAATTTAGATTGACTTACAAGTAATCATCGGCTAAAAATTTTGTGCACACAAATGGGCCCGATCCCGATCCCGATCCCGATCCCGATCCCATAGCCTATGATATATATATTATCTCTTCACTTTTCAGTACACAAATCAAAAATCAGTGGACCATCTGATCTGAAGCTCTTCAGTGCAAGCCACTTAAACCACCAATGCAGATTTCCTGTGAGTTTTAGTTTTCGTTTTTTTTTCCCAACTGATTTTTATTTTGCCCCTCTTGCAATTAGTTTGATTTTTATGTTTTAGGGTTCATAGTTTGCATCATCCGTAGAACTAAATTACTAGGATCCGCATCATCCGTATAACTAAATTATTAGGATCCAAATTATTTTGTTTATACGAATATTATGATTTTAAGTTCATTGAATTGTCATCGCACTATCGGAATTGTTTTAAGTTCGAATTATTTTACAGTTTAGTGGGTTCAGACATGTTCATGGAGGAGCTTTTTGAATGCTATACACTATATAATTTTCCGTTTATTTTATAATCATTTAAGTTCGTGGTTAAAAAAAGAGTTGGTAATAAGTTAAATTTGGTCTAATTTAGTGATGGCACTGTAATTTGATGGAAATATAAATCCAGCAATCAGTAAGGCCATTTCATTAGGGAATTCAGTAGCATTTCTGAAGAATTGCGAGGCACAGCTTTTCAAAGTCTACTATTATGCTTCCAGAAACAAGGAATATGTGAGGACCATGAATTTTTTATTTCATAAATTCTTTTATATATCAAAGGACCTCACTCTGTACTTAGTCTATTCCTATGTCCCATATTGAGCAGAGCATGTTATTCTTGTGTTTGTCAGAAAAGATTGAGAATCAAGTTGGTAGTTTGACAAGTCAAATATCCAACCTTTTGGTTTCATCATTTTTGCATGCCCGATGGCCATGCTTCTTCCGATGCAATCACAGTGCCTAAGCTTGGGAGCTCTCGAATTGTCAAAAATTTCTGCCAATTGTTGTAAATATGATAAGAGGGTTACATGTGGTTTTCAGAAAATGGATGCAAAGTATAAACAAGTCCTTAGTGGACCTGGAAAATCTGTCAGAAGGATTTCTTATGAGCTTCATACATGGAAGGCTTTAACCACTTCGGATGTTTCTGTTCAAACTGCAGAAAAAGTGGCAACTTACCGATTTAGGACAGAGAATGGTGGTCAGCTGAAGGTACTCGTTAGAAAAAACAATAAGAAATATGGAGTGTATGTTGAAGCTTTATCATCACTGCATTCTGGTAGAAAGGGTGATCTGGTCATGAGCTGGGGGCTGTTCAGGTCCAATTCAGAAAGTTTCATGCCTATGGACTTTGAAAATTCAAGTGCTGATAGCAAATATAGTACTATCGATACTCCATTTGTAGAAGATTCTCCTGGAAGATTGGTGGTTGAGTTAGATTTTGATGAAAGTTTGGCCCCGTTTTACATCTCTATTCTTTTGAAGTCTCTAGGTTCTAATTTGGAAAGCTCAGAAATCAGAAGTCACAGGAAGACAAATTTTATTGTGCCAGTTGGTTTCAGATCGGGTCGTCCTGCTCCATTGGGCCTTTCCATTTTAGCTAATGGATCCATGAACTTTGCCTTTTTCTCCCGTAATGCAGCAAGTGTGGTTCTGTGCCTGTATTCTGACACCACAGCAAACAAACCTGCTTTAGAGATTGATCTAGATCCATATGTTAATCGATCAGGTGATATTTGGCACGTGTTGTTAGATGGTTCTGTGCCGTTTGTATTCTATGGTTATCGCTGCAAGAGTAATGCTGACAAAAAAAGGCAGTATGTTCTTTTGGATCCATACGCAAAGTTAATCGAAGACTTTGGTTCGGGTTTACCTCGAAAATCCCTTGGAAAATTGTGGAAGGAACCTGGATTTGATTGGAGTGGAGATATGTGTCCTAGCTTACCCATGGAGAAGCTGATCATCTATAGGTTAAATGTTACTAGATTTACTAAGGACGAGTCCAGTAAGTTACCTGGAGATATTGTGGGAACTTTTGCTGGTATTTCTGAAAAAGTGCATCATTTCAAAGATCTTGGAGTCAATGCAATCTTATTAGAACCCATCTTCCCTTTTGATGAGCAGACAGGACCCTATTTTCCCTGGCATTTCTTTTCTCCTGGAAGCCCATACGGACCTTCTGGTGACTCTGAGTTTGTCGTCAAATCAATGAAAGAGATGGTGAAAAGCCTGCATCTGAACGGAATTGAGGTTTTAGTGGAAGTTGTTTTCACTCATACTGCAGAGGTTGCAGCACTACAACAAATTGATAGATCTTCTTACTATCACGTTGAAGGAGGTGAGGACTTGAAATCTAGAAATGCATTAAATTGTAATTACCCCATTGTTCAACAACTTATCTTAGACAGTCTCCGGCATTGGGTGATTGAATATCACATTGATGGATTCTGTTTCATCGATGCCTCCTCTCTCATGAAAGGCTTCCATGGTGAGATCCTCACCCGGCCTCCTTTGGTTGAAGCTATTGCTTTTGATCCCTTGCTTTCAAAGGTCAAGATAATAGCAGACTCTTGGGACCCCCACAACATGGAGACAAAGGATATTTCATTTCCTCACTGGAAGAGATGGGCAGAAATCAATTCAAAATTTTGTAACGATGTGAGGAACTTTTTGAGGGGTCAAGGATCTATAGGCAACCTAGCAACAAGGCTCTGTGGAAGTGGGAATCTTTTCTTGGATGGTCGAGGTCCAGCATTCTCTTTCAATTTCATTTCAAGAAATGCTGGGCTTCCTCTTGTGGATTTAGTCAGCTTCAGTAGCAGTGAACTAGCTTCAGAGTTAAGTTGGAATTGTGGGGAAGAAGGTCCCACAAATAAAAATGCTGTCCTAGAGAGGCGACTTAAACAGATCCGCAATTATCTCTTTATTTTGTTTATTTCCTTAGGTGTTCCAATCCTTAACATGGGAGATGAATGTGGTCAGTCTTCTGGGGGTTCCCCAGCATATGCTAATCGGAAACCTTTGGATTGGAATGCCTTGAAATCTGGCTTTGCTACTCAGACCACAAAATTTATTTCGTTTTTGAGTTCATTGAAAAGGAGACGAAGTGATCTTCTTCAGAGTAGAAACTTCTGGAAAGAAGAAAGCATTGAGTGGCATGGAAGCGATGGGTCTCCACCAAGATGGGATGAGCCATCATGCAGATTCCTGGCTATGACTTTGAAGGCTGATTCAAAAGAGATCCAACCAACCTCAGGTTTGCATGAGATGATTGGTGACTTGTTTATTGCCTTCAACAGTGTTGGTCACTCAGAGAATATTGTTCTCCCACCACTCACAGAACACGTGGCATGGTTTCGTTTGGTTGATACGTCCCTCCCTTTTCCAGGATTTTTCACCACGGATGGTGTTCCTTTGAAGGATGGATCAGTTACATATGAGATGAAGTCTCACAGTTGTATATTATTTGAAGCTCGGAGCCTGTAGTTGAAGTCCATTCATGTATGTTGTCAAACCATATTCTTCATAAGGGGTTTGCATATGAAGGTCCCATTATGTAAATGAATGCTCCAATAAAATATGATCCTATGATACTTCACTCATAAATATATAAAATTCAAAAGCACCCTTTCTTTGCTTTGTTGTCTGCATACATACACCCTCCCGTATTCCAACTTCTGAGTAGCTCTATAGACACAAAATTCCTTGGAGTTTCTTATGAGATCAGTAGCAGATGTTATGGTGGTGATGGACAAACAGAATCATGCCTTGAATGTGTGAATAGGGGCAGGTGATTTTCGAGAAGTGCATTTAAATGTATATTCCTCCTCCAGCCATGGACTTAGTCGAATGGTTTGAATTCTGTGGATGCACTTTGATATCTCGATTCCTAAGTGAAGGCCATTATTATTGATTTCAGTTTATTTTCGTGTTTTAGTATTAACTCTCTGAATGTGAGCTACATTGATGAAATTGGAAGGAAAGAGAGGAAGTTGATATTTCAAAGTAAAGTGGAAGAATTGAGTCCCGAGCTTTGGTGGTGAAATTAATGAGAAGAGACGGAAAAGGCGTGCTCGGGGTGCTTTGGGAAGCTCAAGGATCAAAGGAAAAAGGCAAAACAGGACAAAAAATCTGACTCAAGGAAAAATCAGAAAATCACATTTTCTGGACCACTTTTGGAGGCCTCCAACATGCTTCCTAGCAAGGAAGATGTGTGATTTTCTTTTGTTCTGGATGACAACTTGGTATGTTTTGTGCACAAGTTTTTAGGTCAACAGAACAAGGCTATAAATACTCTTTTTCTCATAATGGATGTCAACATTTGGATGGGATTTTAGAGAATGAAGAGGGGGACACTGAGTCAGTAAAAGAGGATTTTTGGATAGAAGTAGAAGTGGAGAAGAAGGCCAAAGCTCAATTTCACTCCAGAATTCTTGTTGAGGGACTGGTTCCAAATGTTCTGTATTCATTCTCTTTAATTTCAACAATTTGGTGAAGTATTCCCTAAACCTTTGTATTTTCTTTCCTTTTATGTTATGGGCTAATTTGCATGGTGTTGGGATTAATGACCATACTTTATCTTTGTTTGATTCTCATCACTATTTGCAACTTTATTTCAAGTCTTGCTCGTTAATGCATGCGATTGCTATGATTTAATTGTCATCATTTAT
Organism: Osmanthus fragrans; assembly: GCA_019395295.1. NCBI lineage: Eukaryota > Viridiplantae > Streptophyta > Magnoliopsida > Lamiales > Oleaceae > Osmanthus > Osmanthus fragrans. The sequence goes on along the minus strand of JAEDXY010000039.1, from coordinate 29,919 downwards.
TTGACCAATAGCTGATGGTGTACTAGGGGTGACAAAAGAGCAAAATAGTTTGTCGACTCGTCAAAGCTCGGTCTATGGGCAACTCGGCTCAGCTCGTGAGCTCACGAGCTCATGGGCCGAGCCAAGGTCAGCCCTTGAGCAAAAGCGAGCCCGAGCTCGGCTCGTGCTTGAACGAGCTTGGCTTATTACTTTGACAAGCCAAGATCGTGGGTAGATGCAGATTTGACTCATTGTCACCATTATGGTTTACTGAATTGTGTGATCTCCGAAGAGGATATTATTTTATTTAAATCGGCAACAATCACGTTAGGTTCATTTTATTAAATGCAATTGATTGTTTAATTAGTTTCTAAACATAGTAATTAATGCAATTAATAAGTGTTAGTTTCAAGTTCAAAAGAGGTAATTAGCTATATAGGAGGTATTGGTGAAATGTATAATTAAAAAGTTGTTGATTTTATAAAATATGTGATTAAAATTAATTCTTAACTTTGATTTAATTTAAAATTTGAGCTCCATTTTTTTTAAAACTTATTTTCAATCACATATTCTTTTATAAAATAATTTTACACGTAAAAAAAATCTTATTTTTAAATCACACATTCTTCAAAAATCACTATTATGAAACAAATGCATAAGTCCTTATTTGATTTTTCAATAATCAATTCTCTCTCTCTCTCTCTCATTCATTTTCAATCTCACATTCTAAAAAATATATAAATATTTTTTAACCACACTTATAAAAAAAATAAAAATGGAACAACCGCTAAGCTTAGAGTGGAAATTACGAATTTGTTTTTGACTTACATGGAGAATTTGTTATAGATTGTTCTTTAGGGGAGGTTTTCATAATTTCTGAAAAAGTATAGGACTATGAAAGTTATTCTCTCTCTCTCTCTCTCTCACACACACACACATTTTAGATTAGGGTTAATTTCAGAAATGGTCACTGAAGTTACATGAAAATTACAAAATGGTCACTGAAGTTCAAAACTTTCATGAACGGTCACTCAAGTTTCAGGTACTTTCAGAAATGGTCACTGAAATTTAAGATTTTCACCAACGGTCACTGAAGTTTAGGAGATGTTTCACTAACGGTCACTGAAGTTACAAAAAGTTTCAGGAACGGTCACTGAAGGGTCATGCATTTTTTCAGTTTTTTGGGCGACTTTTTCGGCCGCTTCCGACAACCAAAACCGCCGGATTTTGATACCTTTGGAAAGCCCACAATCTCCTCTTCAATTACCACCCAAAATCTCCCCAAAACTCCAAACGATTTGACCGAAAAATCGTCGCAAAAGTCAGCATGAAAAATATGGGCAGATTTTCTGCCTTTTTTGGTAGCTGATTTTGCGGCGATTTTCCGGTCGAATGTTTTGGAGTTTGGGGGAGATTTTGGGTGGTAATTGAAGAAGACATTGTGAGCTTTTCAACGGTATCAAAATTCGACGATTTTGGTGGTCGGAAGTTGCCGGAAAGTCGCCCAAAAAATTGGAAAAATTTGGACAGATTTTTCCAATTTTTTGGGCGACTTTTGCGGCGATTTTTTGGTCGAATCGTTTGGAGTTTTGGGGAGATTTTGGGTGATAATTGAAGAGGAGATTGTGGGCTTTCCAAAGGTATCAAAATCCGGCGGTTTTGGTGGTCGGAAGTGGCCGAAAAAGTCGTCCAAAAAACTGAAAAAATGCATGACCCTTCAGTGACCGTTCCTGAAACTTTTTGTAACTTCAGTGACCGTTAGTGAAACATCTCCTAAACTTCAGTGACCGTTGGTGAAAATCTTAAATTTCAGTGACCATTTCTGAAAGTACCTGAAACTTGAGTGACCGTTCATGAAAGTTTTGAACTTCAGTGACAATTTTGTAATTTTCATGTAACTTCGGTGACCATTTCTGAAATTAACCCTTTTAGATTATAAGTTTGTAAATCATATGAAATATATGACTAATATGTAGATAAAAATTGTAGATTCAATAAAATGCATAATTAAAAATAAAATTTGACTAACTTATAATTTCTAAGCCGTCTATTATAAAAATTGGTCTGCTTAAAAATATGTTCAATAATACCATAAGTTACTCATTTTATAAAATATAATTTTTAAATTTACACTTTTTTAACTAATAAAATCTATTTTTTGTTTGTTTGATTAAGCAAAAGTTAAGCCCTGTTTGACAATCATATTTTTTTTGGGGTGGGAGGGGGGGAGGAATGGTTTTGAATAGTCATTTTTAAGAAATGTGTGGTAAAAATGTAATTTTTTTTTTTTTAGTTTACGTGCATAATATTTTTTATGAGAATATGTGGTTGAAAATAAGTATGTAGAAAAAAAAGTTCGAAAACAAAGATTATCAAATAGGGGCTAAATTTCATGTCTTACTTTAGTTTAAGACTTTAAGTAAACTTTTATTCCAAAATATGTCAGAATAAATTATTCATTCTTACAAATAAAAATTTACTTTTTTTAAATCACTAAAATAATTATCTTTTAAAATTAATTAATTTATAGTTATTTTCTTAAATAAAGCTTAGGCCAAAGTCCAAACATGCACTAAAATATCTGCATATAACTTGGAGGAAATATGGGCAAATGGCCCAATCACAAAGGCCATTTTTTCACATTGCCATTTTTCAAAAATTTATGGATCAAGAACCTCTGATAAATTTAACTCCTAATATTATACAAAATTTTATTGATCTAAGAATTGTAACAAAAAATGAATTAAACTATTTAAAAGAATATTTAAAAAGTTTCTTTATAGAATATTTAGATCCAAAATTAAAATATAAAAATACTAATATAAATAGTCAAGCAATTAGAATTGAAAATAATATACATAAAGAAATTATCAATCTAGAAAAAAAAATTGAAAAATTAAATATAATCATTGAAAAAAAAGTCTAAACAAAAGATAGTGAATTCTATAAATTTTATTGTGATTTATTAATCTCATATTAGACTTTGAGATTTTGAAGACGGTCATAGTATCCCCCCACTTTAATTGGTATCAGAGCCATAGATCATAATATGATAATAGAAGATTTAGGAAATAAATATAAAATCAAAAAAGAAAGATTTAGTATAATAATAGGAAAATCTATAATAAAGAAAGAAACCTTCAAAATCATACTTATAAAACTAAAAGATATACCTTTAGATATCAGAAAAGATATAATAGAAAAAGTAAAAATAAGCATAATAAGAGATCTTATGATATAGGAAATTATTCTAGAAATAATAGACCAAGAAGAATATGCTGCTATAATAGAAAATAATATAAGTAATTATGAGAATTAAAATTAAAAAGATAGATAACTATTATGAATTAGAGGAAAAAAAAGATATAAAATATTTTATGAACTTATTCTTAATAAATCAAAAATATTAACATTAAGTATAATTAAAAAATTACCTAGAGAAATAAAAGAACAAATATAACATAAATTAATTATAGGATGTATAAAAGATAAATACGTATATGAAATTATTAATAAAGAATTTGAAAGCATTTTATATTACAGAGAAATATATGAATCATCATATGTTATAAATGAGTAATAATAAAATAGCTAAAAAATTTAATAATATTGTTAAAAATCTAAACAAAATACAATAAAAAACCTCAAATATATTAGAAACACTAGAAGATATAAAAAAATCACAAGAAAAAATGTTAGGAAAACTAAAAATCAAGAAATTAGAATTAAAAACAAAATATTTTAAAACTGTAAAAGATGAATTATCCAATAATGAGATAGCAATAAATTTTTTTGATAAAATCATAGAAGAAAGTGAAAATAAAAAATGTAGGATATCATATTTATTAGAAGCTAAAAGTGATAGATAAAAAATATAATGTCTTTTTCAGAAAATTTTGAAGACTTTAAGAAATTAATAAGAGAATTAATAGATGAAGTTAATGAACTAAAAGATGAAGTATGAATGTTAAAAATAGAAATAAGAGAAATAAAACAAAATGTAAAATCAACAGATAAAAAAGTGGATAAAGATAGAATAAAAGAGAAATAATAAGAATAGGAAAGAAACATGTAGAGACAGAAAGATATTATGAACCTGGAAGTATGGATGACAAATTCAGAAAAGAAATATTAGCAATAATTTTAGAACAGAAAAAAAAAATTAGAAAAATATACAGAGGAAAAATGAAAAGAAAAAAAAGATGATGAATGAAGAAATAGAAAATTTTGACCAATTAAGTATAGAAGAATTAGAAAGTTATGAAATATTAATGAATACTGGTGGAGGACTAACACCTGCACCTAGAAGCACAAGTAACAATCCAAAATTAGAATTTCTTGAATTAGAAGAAAGATATGCACCAATGCCACATAGACCTTATAGACAGTACTAGGATAGAATTATACCACAACATAGAATAGAAAATATAAAGAACAATTTACTCCAAACTCAGACTATAATAAATCAATAAATCATGGAGGAGCAAAATTAGATTTAGATTGTAAAATAGATACTAAGAAAACCTTATTACAATGGGTAGATGCAATGATATTATTCTTTTTATATAATCAAGATGATACATGAGAATCTACGGATAGAAGAATTGATTATTTAATAGCATCATTTGAAGGAGATGTAAGAAATTGGTGGAAATGAGTAACTAAGGATACTAAATTATTAATGAGAAGAAATATACAAACAGAAATGCAAAAAACTTCACAAGTTAGAATAAAAAAGTTAGTAGAATATATATCAGATGAATTCTTAGGAGAAAATTGGATAAGAAATTTCGAAGAAGAAGCTATAGGCGAAAAGTTAAAAGCAAGATTAGGATTAATAAATATTATGATGTGATATATGTAAAATAAAAGAATATACATGATAATTTAGAAATTTCTATTATACTCAATTTTATAGTAATGAAAATCAAGAACCATACTTAGAAATGTATTTTGCTAAATTACCAGAAACATGAAATATATATTTTAAGATAGAATATGAAATATATATAAAGGATAATAATGTACCAGATACATTAGGAAGTAAAATGAAATTTCTATTTGAAATATTAGTAGAAATATGTAAAAATAGACAACTAATGAAAAAGTCTGAAAAATTAACAAGAATCTATTGCGAAGAGATAGATAGACCTATTAATTGGGGATGTGCACCAGAAAGAAAATATAAAAGAAATTTCAAACAAAAAAAGTATTAAAAAATATAGACAATTCAAAAAGAAATATCAAAAACCAAACATGAGATAATATAAAAAAAATATAAAAAAAAAGAGTTTAAAAATGATAAAAAAAAAACAATGTAAATGCTGGAATTGTGGAGAAATAGGACATATAAATCCTGATTGTACCAAAAAGAATGTTAGAATTTTACAAGAAGAAATAGCAAGTGATTTGAAAAAAATATCAGATATTAGTGAATATGAAGGAGAAGAAATCTATACATCAGAATCAGAATGAGTCAAGAAATAGAAGAAGTAGAAACTATAGAAAGAAAACAAGAAATAGTAAATTTTGAAGGATATGGATTAAAAATAACATTTGATAATAATACATTTAGAAAAATAGAAAAATTATCATTAAATTTAAAAATAGGAAAATGAGAAATATTAGATAGAATATTTAAGAGAGAAAGAATATCTATAAGTGAGTATCATAAGATAGAAAAATCAATAGATATAAAAACAGTTTCAGGAAGCCATAAATTAGTATTATTAACAAAATCTACAGTTGACCAATTAATGGCAAAAGTAAAAAAAAAAGATACAATACGTTTATCTAGTAGGAATACAACTAATGTTCAAATATCTATTTAGAGAATGAATAGATTCACCAATTACAGTAAGTTTACATGATGGAAGAATACTAAATACTAGTGATAGTCATTTAGGAACCATAGAAGGAAATTTAACATACAAAAAATTAATATTTACATGTTATCCAAAATATTGTGTATCAATAAATAATAAATATTTTAATGAAATATTAGGATTACATTTTAAAATACATAGAAATGATATTATGGAAGAAGGAAATCATATTACGATTATAGAATACAGAGCATCATACACATTTACTAATTCAAATTATGGAAACATTTACTTTAAAAAACCCTATATAAAAATTCATAAAGAATGTAAAGATATATTGAATATTGTAGAACCAAATAAACAATTAAATCTATTACCAGAAATATATGAATTAGAAATATCTAAATCAAAACCAAATATAACAGAAAAAGTGGAAAATAATTCTTTAATAAAATTTAAAGATGGAAGATTAAGAAAAAATAACAGTACATCTATAATACTAGGAAGACCAAGCATAAGTCGAGAAATAATGGTAAAGAGAAATATATGAGGTATGCAAATGTATGAAGAATATTTTAATGGAATAGAATATATAAAAGGAAAAAAATATCATAATTGATACGGAGCAGCAAACTGTCATATATCAAGAAATAGACATAAAAGATTAACAAAAAAAATGGTAAAACCTTATAAATATATCAATTTTGATGAAAAAACGCATACTAGTGAATTAGAAGTAAATATATCAATAGTATTAGATTGAGAAAAAATGATAATACTATGTTATGTAGATAATAGTATGGAAGATTATTACCATATACTATTAGGAATGAGTTTTTTACAAGTCTTGAATTATTATAATATTAATAAAGAAAAAATCTATATGACACATAATAATAAAACATTGTTTTGTCCAAAAGAATGAATAATGTAACAATATTTTCATTAGGGGTATATATACAAATTACTATTGTTGAAACTAATATAACAACATGAATTTTAATAGATACAGGAAGTGATATAACTACTATAAAAATATTTTTATTAAAAAATTGGAATAATGATAATACTATAAAAATTATAGTTGTTACAGGAATATCAACACCTATTAAAAAGAACAAGTAAAAGATAGAAATTTTACTAGGAAGTAAACAAATAACCATAAATAAAGTATATGCATATGATATACTAGAATGTGATATACTATTAGAAAATGACTTTGTTCAACAATTTTAATATTACCAACAAAACAATTATATGATTATGTTAAAAATACCATGTGGATATCTATTAAAAATTTCATGACAATTCAAACCATACAGAGTTCAGCCTGCCCAATATGGTGAAAAGATAGTATAAAAAGTACCAATAAGAACAAATATAAAAAATACAAATAACAGAAAAATCAGAATTAATAGGAGAAATAATAAAAAAGATAGGAAATGTCTATAATGAAAAATCATTAGTTTATTGGAATCCTGAACATCCAAGTGTAAGAATAAAATTAACTGAAAATGTAATAATAAGAGTAAAATCAATGATGTATACTATACAAGATATTCAAAAATTTAGAAAACAAATTGAAGAATTTAAAAATATGAAATTAATCAGAACTAGTAATGGACCACATAGTAGCCCAATCTTTATGGTTATGAAACACTCCAAACAAGTAAGAGGAAAATCAAGAATGGTAATAAATTATAAAGAGTTAAATAAATATACAAAATTTGATGGATATTTTCTACCAAATAAAGATATTTTGATGAATCTTGCAAAATGAAAAGAATATTATTCAAAATTTGATTTTAAGTGAGGATTTTGGCAAATCAAGATGGAAGAAGAGTCAATACCATATACGACATTTAGCACACCTCAAGGTAAATATGAATGGATAGTTATGCTATTTGGATTAAAAAATGCACCTCAAATATTTAAAAGAAGAGTGGATAACATTTTTAGAAAATATAATGATTTCTTATTAGTATATGTTGATGATATACTAATACGTTCAGAAAATAAAAATGATCATAATAATCATATTATAAAATTTCTAAAAGAATGTAAAAAAAAAAGAAAAGGAATAGTCTTATCTGAAAAGAAAGCTATTATAGAAAAACTTGAGATATAATTTTTTGGATTAATTATAGATAAAAATTGAATAAAATTACAATCTCATATATCTAAAAATATAGAAAGTTTTCCTGATAAATTAGAATCTAAGGAACAAATACAGAAATTTTTAGGATGTTTAAATTATGCTGAAAGATTTATTGAAAATCTTTCAAAATAGAGACATAAAATACAAATTTTATTTAGAAAAACTAATACTAAAGGATGGAATGAATAACATACAGAAATAGTCAGATTACTTAAAGAAGAATGTAAAAATTTACCAAAATTAAGATTACTAAATGAAAAGGATAATTTGATAGTTAATACTGATGTCTCAGATAAATATTGGGCATCAATATTAAAAACAGATTTAAATGAAATATGTAGATATTCAAGTAGAACTTTTAATCAAACAGAAATAAATTATATTACTCATGAAAAAGAATTATTAGCAATTATTAGAGGGATAAAGAAGTTTTCATTATTCTTATTATCTAAAAAATTTATTGTTGAAACTGAAAATTTTCAAGTTGCAGGACTTGTTAGAAATAAATTACCAATGGAACCCCAGTATAGAAGGTTACATAGGTGGCAAGCATATTTGTCATTTTATAATTTTGATATTATCCATATCAAAGGTACAAATAATTATCTTGCTAATTTTTTAAGCAGGAACATTGAATTTGAAGATGGATAAAGTATCAAACAAATGATATCAGAGATGAAATCTGCGGCAACATATGCCAAAGAAGAAGCAGATGATATAAAAATTGGGATGGATACAATAGCCGAGCTCTTAAGTAATAATATTAAATTATTATTTGAAATCAGTGAATCCCATGTCAATGTTACAAGCGAGATGAAAGACAGGATTGATGTAACGCCCCAAATTCTCTATTAACTCAATATGCTACTTAAGTCAAAATATCCTGTAAATAAATATTTTCAATAGACGCCAAAATGCGTAGGTATATATATATTTTAAAACTATAGCAAATTAGCACAAAATGCGAAAACGTCCTTTGAATAATTTACTCACATCCGAGTGTCAATACCAAATATGATAAGCAAATACCAACATTTGCAAAAATACTAAAATTTGATATTAAATTGTCAAAATGGAAATTAGCTATTAAAATACTTGTTTCAAACTTATAAATTAAATAGTCTATTATTTAATCAAAATTGCCCCGCTCATTGCCTTGCCGAGCTCCTTAACCTGAAAGGGTAAAAAAATATTGGGATGAGCATAACGCATTATACTCAGTGGAGATACAACAATCAGTCCAAGTTAAGTCTAAATATGAAATCAAGTGATGAATATAATACCAATACAACATACTGTAGAAATATGTACTGTGGGCATTCCCAAGGACCCAATTACGATCCCGGACCTATTTACGGTCTCTGACAACATGTTATTAGCGCTTAACCAATTTTGTCACCCCAAGGACCCATTTTCGATCCCGGAACTATTTACGGTCCCTAGCAACTTTTTCATATGTATAAACATTATATCACAATCAAAATCACACGTCAAGAATTAACACGGACAAAATAACCACAATTGCTTAAATGTAAACCCCACCTCAAAGTTTTGAAATTTTTCTTGAAATTGAACGGATGTGATGTTACCATGCTTTAAACTTTTCCCGCGACCTCGTCTAGCAAGAACAAAATTAATATAATTTAGGATACTAACTCCTAATTAATACTTTAAAACTTTTAGAGATTTAATTGGAAATGTATTAAAACTGAAATTTAAAAATTTAAGGGCTGAAATAAACTTTATGAAATTTGTGGGCTGGTTTAATAGTAACTAAGACTTAGGGACTGAAATAACCAAATTGTAAAAACTTTGGGGCTAAACTAATAATTTCCAAAAATTAAATATATACAAATATACGTATCTAACATCTCTCTCTCACACACGATTTCGAACCAGAGAATCGAGAGAAGATGAGAGGCTGCGAGGGGAAAAAGTTGATTCGACGGCCAAAGTCAGAGGCGCCGTCGTCGCTAGGTGGCGTCGGCGGGGGGAGGCGATTGGGGGGTCTTTTTTTTTTTTTGGTGTGTCGGCCGAGAGTAACTTGAGGCTAGAACTTCTACTTTCTTGGGCGTTTTCGGAGGAAATCCGGCCAAAAACGAGTGTGGAATTGAGGTAAGTGTTTGGGTTTTATGATTTCTTGGTTTTGGTGGTGGTTTGATGTTGAGATAGTGAGGTTGGTGCGGCGGTGGTTGTGCATTGGAATCGGTATTGGGCTCAGCTTTTTGGGGCTGAGTTGTAGTTGCAGGTTTAGAATCTTGAGGTTGGGTTTCTGGTTGTATTTGGGTTTGCTCACCCATGTGCACGGATGGTGAAACGGTGGCGATAAGCTAGTGCACTGTGAAGGGTGGTGGCAGTGCTGGGCGTCGGAGAGAATTGGTAGCACAAGTCTTAGTCAATGGATGTCGAGTTTCTATGTGTGCAAAGTGGTTCGAGTTTGAAGGATTCGGTTGGGTGTGATGGTGATGATTGTGTGAAATTATCAATTGATTATTGAGAAAAATTTGAAGGAAGATGGACGGTAAATTCTTACCCAGTAGCTGCTGTGTTGAGGAGGCCGCGTGGAGCTGCTGAGGGCTGCTATGAGGGTGAGGTTGTGAGGGTGATTGAACAGTGAATCAACAATAGATTTAGGGCACAGAAACCTAGGAAATAATTGGGCCAAGAATTGGGCTACAATAGTTTTGGGCTAATTGGATTTAGGTATATTGAATTAAAATGATAAAAATTTGGACTAATAAAATTGGACTCTAAATAAGATATCGTACATAAAATTATTAAAATTTGGATCTAAAACGATAAGAAATTTGATACTTTAAAATGTTCGAGATTGGACTCGATAAAAAAATATTGATTTTTTAAGATTAAAATCGTTTTGAAATCTTATATTAAATGTTTTGCTAGACAGTTCGACGGATACAAAATAAATTCTAAAATTTGACGAAAATGTCATAGCGACACAACTTAAGTTATGAAATTTGCACTTTAAAAATTCGGGTCGCTACAATTGATGCTCTCGAAACACAATTAATGTCTACTAATACAAATAAAGATACAAGGGTTGATGCTCTGTCACAATCCTATGGATACCAACAGATACAAACAAGGAGTGATCCATTGTGCGGAAGTAGCAGTGGATCCAAAAGAGATGCTATTATTCAAAGTACCAAAAAGATGGTCATAAAAGGAGATTTCAGTCTAAAGAAGATAACAATCAACGAATCTCATTCAAAATCAATCAGAATACAACCAGATGATGATGAATTCCCTTTGTCACCAAAAGAAGAAGAATATAAAATGGTTACTAAAATAATTTATGAATTACAGACTAGTGATTCATATTTTATCTCTACAGGAGAACACGTTTACCCAAGAATTATTGCAATGAAAGACACTGATCTAGTAATGGTAAAAATGATAGCCGATTATGGATTCCTTGATTTGATTTATCCAGATAAATCATTGAAAGAAATTGAAAATTTTGACGATATCTTCAAACAAGAAGTATCAAGATTTGTTTAGGGAAGACCTATATATTTAAAATTTTACACAATCAGTCCAGAAGTGGAGGATTCCATATACTATCAAGCAGAACACATCATAACAATTGGACATTTAGCACGAAATCTCAAGATTGATGTAGAAGAAAATGATGGACACATTCCAAATTTTAATAGATATTGGGTTAAAAATAGAAGAGTTATTGGATATAAAGTTCTCTACAAAATGATAAAAAATCTATATAAGAGAAAATTTCGATGTATATGCCAGTATAGTGGATGGACTCTTTTTGACAAATGATGGTAAGCAAAAATCTGAAGTTCTCAAAGATTACATCAATAAATTTTATACACACCAAATAATTGGTGCCATTTCAACACTAAATCGTGCATGTGAAGCACGAGAGTGTCCCACCTGCCAATTAAACAAAGAATGAAAGTGATAGAAAGTCTACTACTACAGAAGAATCTCACCAGCTGTATATAAAGACAAAGTTTGAAGAACAATTATGGAAAGAGACTGTACCCTTTAACAAAGGAGATGTGATATAAAGGAAGTTGCATGTGATAGAGGGGCCATAAAGCTCTTGATGCAAAACACGAGGCATAAAATATTGATATTGTGATGTAAGCAATGATGTAATATTGGCTTCAAATTCGTGTATAAATAGGGGCCTTTAGGTTGATGAAAAAGGTAGAGTTGGTTGAGCACTCAAGTTGTGAGATAGCCAAACAATTTTTTGTTTTCCATTGTAAATAGTTTTTAGATATCAATAAAATTTCAAATTATTTCATATCAAAATCGTTTCATAGATAATATGAGTTTCTAAACATTTTATCCCATAGATTCTTGAAAGGTTAAAAAATAATTTCTTTCTTACTTTAACAAAAATAGAGTTTTTTTCTAGTCAAGATCAATAGTCTAATTCATAGGATCGACACAGTGAAGGCAAAAAGCTGGAATAACACTGGTCTCGTGAAGGCAGGAGGCCATTGAAGGGAGTCATTTGCAGATCCAGAACCTAAAAGTTACTCGATTCTAAGAATAGATCAGATATCAAAACTAAGGTAAAACTATTATTTTTTTTAAATTTAGAAAGATATCTTCTAAAATTTTAAAGAATCATCGGGATTACTTATTTGAATGTTTGCATTATCTAAATATTTAATGTTTATTTTGTTAGTATTATTTTAAGATGTCAGAATATACAATTGAAGGATTAGATAATTTATTAGAAAAGATAAATAATATTACCTATCAAATGCAAAAATTATATGAATCATCATCTGAGGAATATTATATACTTGCAGAAATTTTTGATAGATATATTGCAGATTATGCTAATCTATTAGATTAAAGAATGAATTTATATGCTAAAATTCGAGATAGAAGAAATAGATGACAAAATTTAAAAATTATTCTAAAATAAGGATATATCCTGCAGTATATAAAAATCAATTTCATTAAGGGTAATATATACATTTTATCACTATTCATAAAAAAACATAGTAAAAAAGGTCAATCTTAAAAATCTTCCATATAACTTGTAATTCACGCAGTACAACAAGGTTAATTCAATGCGGTACAACAAGGTTAATTCAACTTGTGGAGAGTGATATTGAAGCGGGTCCCACTTGACGGAGGCAACACAAAATTGCCACGTGTCATCCAACGAAAAATGCAGTGGGCCTTACGGTCTTACTGTATTCTTTCCTTATTCCTCACAAGACACGCTTCATTCTCTCTCAAAAAAAGAAAAAAAAAAAAAAAAAAAAAAGGGAAAAAAGAAGGCAGAATTTCTGACAGAATTCTCATTCTCATTCATGATTCAACTGCTGAAAAAAAGTCTTTATATATTTTAAAGAAATATGTAAATTTTCTGCTTTGTACAGTGTTTGTTTTCGGTCCAAATATCAAGGGGTAACTCGCATTTCTAGGGACGCTTCAGATCCGAAAATCTCTCTTTGTTTTTGTTTCATTTCATTTCTATCAATAAGTTTTGCATCGTTGAATAAGAAAAAAATCAGGGGCTGGTCAATTTACCGTAGATAATTGCGGAACAGCCATCCCAAACCCGGAATTCACGCTTCACATCGATTCAATTCTGTTTCTCAAAAAATAATTTTATCATTTTCTCTTTGATTTTTCTTTTGGTATTCTTGATTTTGTGGCAATGTGGGATGTTTTTTGTTAAAAATATTGGTTTTCGAGATCTGGGCAGTGTTCAGAATCATTTCTGTTGATACCTTACCCGAGCTTCTGAATTTATTTTGGTGGTATTTATTTTATATCTGATTTCATTGTGCACTTTCTGTTCAGCAAAGGATTTGAGGGGCTTGATATTTGGGTATTCAAGTTTTATTGATTTAGGATTCTGGGCTCCAGTATTTTGTTAATGCTGTAGTTTGTATACTTTGGATATCAAGAGTTTGATTTTGTGGGGGTTAAAATTCTCATGCTACATTGGGTTATAGAAACGGATTACTACTAATTTAAGGATCTTTTGATTTATTGGAGTGTTTTTGGGTGCATAGAATGCTGATAAGATCTCAGCTAAATGCTACGGGTATTTGGGAAAAATAAATTAGGTTTTTATTTTAAGAGTATAAAGTTTCAGATTAATAAGCACAAGAGACTGAAACTCTTAATTGGTATGGGCTGCATTTGCTCTAAAGGATCGAAAGATGAGAATAAAGTTAAGAAAGAGAAAGTATCAAAGAAATCTTCTAAAAGATTCGTATCTTCATCAAGAAAGGATGAAGTTTTTGTGGATGTTGATAATGGAGGAACTGATGCAACAACAAGGCTCATATCGGAGGAGCATGCTGAGAAAAGTGCAGGCTCCACCCCAGCTTTGTGGGACGAGGGGCAGAAAAAACCTATAGTTTCTGATAAAACTGAGGTTCCCCATATGCAAAGACGGGCAACAATGGATGCTGGAGCGAGAGGAGGGCAGCCACAGGTGTGTAGGGTATTTAGCACCCGAAATGGAATTGATGGGGCACAAGTTGTTGCTGGATGGCCATCTTGGCTGACTGCCGTGGCTGGAGAGGCCATCAAAGGATGGGTACCTCGAAAGGCAGACTCATTCGAGAAGCTGGATAAGGTACAATAAAATGAAGATTTCCACCCCCGGTACTTGTATATATACATATGTTTGTAACTCCAACTTCCATTTCGTTCTCATTTATATGTTTGTTTACACGTGTAAGTTTTTCTATCATCTTGTTTATTTGGCTTTCTGGCTTTCCATCGGTCAGATTCCACATTTGTTGCACATCATTATGCATTCTCTTTCCACCATTCACTTTATTTCCAATCATGTAGAAACATTGCTAAACTTTGAATTTGAGGGAAGATCGTAAGTATTTTGTTGCCCTCAAAGATTCCGTATCTTAACTGGACTTTGACGTATTCATGAATCAAGGTTCCTTGTTTTGCATTATGCAATACTTTGTTACGAATCAAACAGGTTATGGTGTGAAAGGCCTGTCTAGCGCTTAGGATAGGTCACCATAACGTTCTGTTCTAATTGAGTCAAAACTTATTCTCTGCAAAACCACAAAAAAATTAAGCTTTTAGCGAGAGAGATGATCATTTTGGGCTCTGCTTACGCTGTTGACTCCTTAAAGTGCTAATCCTGAATATCTTAGATTGCCCCATGGGTTGCTGACTTGCTGTTGAACTCTAACGAGAGACATATATTTTTTATACTCCGATATATTATTTTCTTAGAAGCAGGACACATCATTCAACTTTACTTTGACTTGATCCAAGTTGTGTAAGGTAATTATGGGACTTGCATCTGAAACATTGACATAATCGAAGTGTTGTTTGACTTCTTTCTGGTATTGATCCTGTAAAATTATTTCAACTACTACAATGCAATTTCACAGATTGGTCAAGGGACATACAGCAGTGTGTACAGAGCTCGTGACCTTGAAACTGGAAGAATTGTTGCACTGAAAAAGGTGCGGTTTGTTAACATGGATCCAGAAAGTGTCCGTTTCATGGCTAGGGAAATCCTTATTCTACGTAGGCTGGATCACCCGAATGTGATGAAGCTTGAAGGTCTGGTCACTTCAAGGGTTTCAGGCAATTTGTACCTTGTATTTGAGTACATGGAGCACGACCTTGCTGGACTTGCAGCTTCTCCAGCAGTTAGGTTTACTGAGCCACAGGTCTGTCCTTCTTTCTTGCTATTTGATTTAACTCAAGATATGGGCACCATTGTTGTGATTTATATCTTCTGAGTTATAGATTCTTCATAACTATAGTCTTTTAATTTTAAATAAACCTACATCCACCAGTAAAGTGCATATATAAACTGATTAGTGATTTATTAATCTTGAGGTTGTTTGTAGAATTGTATAATGAGATCTACACTATCTTATGTTCTGCAGGATCTTTATCTTCTAGCAGACTAGTTTTAGGAAATTATAAATTTGGAATTCCGCCACAGCAGAATCTGAGATATCATTTGTCAAGCTTTTGGATTGAGCCAACAAATTATGATAGGTTGAAACAATGTTGCTATGAAATTCTAAAAAACTTAGTTCTCATAAATTGTTGTTCTGCTTCATTTAGTTAGATTGTTGGTTCAATCATTACACCTAAAATAAGTAGGCTTTGTTTTCTTCCATTTCCTTTTTCTTTGATGGCTTATAAAGATAATGTTGGTTTTTTTATTTCTTTTCCTCAAAACATTTGAATAGATATAATGCAGATGAGAGTGCAATGCAGTGGATCAATGCATTTCTGTGAACTTTACATCTAAATACTTAAGATGCTATGTTATTTGACTCTGCTTTTAGATTGGTCAATTCTTATATCTTTTGAGCCACTTTATCAATTACTCTAGTCTAGTTTGAGCCTAGACCAAGACTCATTTTCGCTCAATTTGAGCCTACCGAAAACTTTACTTTGATTGCTTGGTACTCAAGACTGTGTCATGCCTAGTTCTGGTAATGAATGGACATCTTGAAATCTTTTTCTCAAATTATGATTTAAATGAGCAAACTTTGTGATAAATATAATCCATATCATACACAATCTTTGACTATATATGTTCTGGTTCTTCAGATGTAGTTTTGCATTGGATGAATGACATGCCACTTTTGACAACATCTACCAATCTTTTTCATGTTTCTCTTTATAACTGAAAGACCTTATGTAACCTATCTTTTACAAGTTTTTATTTATTTATTTTTACTGTGGGCATGCAGATCAAATGTTACATGCAGCAGCTGCTTTGTGGACTTGAACATTGTCACAGTCGTGGAGTCCTGCACCGAGATATCAAGGGTTCAAATCTTCTGATGGACAACAATGGAAATCTCAAGATTGGTGATTTTGGGCTGGCAACCTTTTTCCGAACCGATCAGAAGCAGCCTCTAACTAGTCGTGTTGTTACCTTGTGGTACCGACCTCCTGAACTTTTACTTGGTGCTACAGAGTATGGAGTAGCTGTAGATCTGTGGAGTTCTGGTTGTATTCTTGCTGAACTGTTTGCAGGCAAGCCAATCATGCCTGGAAGAACAGAGGTACATTCAAAGATCAATGTGGGCTTGCACATGTTCAAGTCTTCATTATTTTATAATTGCTTGATTTCACGTTTTATGTTTTATTCATGAAAATGATAGTTTTATGTTTTGGAGAAAGATTACTCTCTACTATCGACTAAGAGTATTTTACATTTCTATTTCACGCGGTTCTTCAATTGTAACATCTGAAGAAAGCAGTGGAGATGAAAATAACAAATACTTCCATAGCATAATGAGAAAAGAGGAAGAGTAGTTATTGAACTTGCAATAAGCTGTGATAGAGGTGTTTTGTGCAATTTGAAGTAAGATTTACGCATGAATATTGGGGTAGCAATCTGTGGCTCAAGCTGTTGGCTTTATTGACCTTTTAGGCAATTCTATTTTCAGTTCTCCAACATTAGGATCCACGTATTTGATAAGAGAAAATGCATTTGTCTGCTCTGTTCTTAAAACAGGTATTCGGAAAGAAATGAAAGCGCTGTTAATAAAAACCTTTATTTCCTATAATACTATAAAAGCAACTGAAGCGGTATGATTAACTTTTTCTTAGGTAAGGACACAACATTCATATTCTCTGTTTGTTGACATGTAGATACACACCATAGAAGTGGTAAATTTATTTATCTAAAACCTTTCCAAGAATATGGTATGGGTGAAATTCCAGGCAAGCTAATTTTTCTTCTAAAACTGAATATATTTTGGAATTTTATGCATTCTGGGTTCGCTAACCTAATATCCCATGTGGGTTTGGTAAATAACCTGGACTAGTGATTTTGGATCATTGGAAAACAAGGCCTATGTGTTAGTCATGCTCAAAGAATCCTCCCCATGGGGTTGAGGCGTGATAGTTAGTATCTTACTTTTTACCATGTCAGCAGCAAGGCTTTACCTTTTTGTGATATTTATAATTAATATGTTATGGATATAGGACTTTCCTGTTACTACTATCCTGCAAGTTTGAAAACAAAAGATTATATATTTTTTCAGATGTTTTCTTACGTTTGTAATATCTGGTGCTTGTTGTTGCACCTGGAGCCATTGCCAGGTGCTGAAGCATGGGTGCTTTGTATCCATTTTGCAAAAACAGGTTGTGATTGTGTAGTGGCATCTGAAAAAAATACCTTAAGGATGCCTATAGCGTTCATGGTATCATTGTGAATGTATGAATAATAATAATAAGGCATGGATGATTTTGCCAATATCAATCATCATTGGTGCAAATTGTTATTTTTTAGTTTCACAAGACTGTCTTCTATTTTGGTGCCTGTCTTGGGATCTTGCTCAAATATTTATTGTTTTTTTTTTCCAAGAAGTCTTCACTTGATAATGTTTGTATGTAATTTTTTTTACCCATAATTTGTTACCATTTAACTTTGTATGCAGGTCGAACAGCTGCACAAAATCTTTAAACTTTGTGGTTCTCCGTCTGAAGAATATTGGAGGAAATCAAAATTACCACATGCGACAATTTTTAAGCCTCAACAACCTTACAAACGTTCTGTGGCTGATACATTCAAGGACTTCCCGCCTACCGCATTAGAACTTTTGGAAACTCTCCTTGCTTTTGAGCCGGAGTGTCGGGGATCAACAACTTCTGCTCTTCAAAGTCGGGTAAAACTGATTTTCTCCAATTTTAATTTTCTGCACCTGAAAAGTTGTCAGATTGAGCATTTTGAACCATAGTCCTACATTGGGTTGGTGAGAATTTTTATGTACATCATTTCAATGTTGGTTGTGTTTCTAAGCCTCTGTTTGGATACAATTCATAAATTGGTTTCTAAATTCAAAGTAAAATAGGCTTATAAATAATTATTATCTACATATTTCGTGGGACCCACTACTATTCTTCTTTAAATTGATTTATGGAGGATTAAATTATCCAACTTCAGTGCCAACTTTTGGCAGTTATTGCCAACTAGTGGGTGTCTATAGGCTGTGAAAACTTCATTATAAATCCTGATACCATCGGCTCAGGGGTATGGCATTTAGCCATTGTCTTCATTAAATTCTTGAAATCAAGAATATGTCTTCTATGTATATAATCAAATCAATTCGTAGTCGAGACTTGAATAGTATAACATAGGATGTTCTTTTATCCATACCGAATCCAAACTAGGATTCTTGACCCAATCAATCCAAAATTTCTTTATTTATCATCTGTTTCCCTTCTTCTTTCTATAACTTACCTTGCGTCTTCCTTGTAGAATCCTTGTAGAATCATCTGATGAAGTGTCATTAGATTGCCATTCTACTTTTATTAGTCACATAGTGACAGACCCAAACAAACAAGAAAAACGAAATGGAAAAACCGAGTTGCCTGCATCTTTGCTTCTCTTGAGCTTGAATGCTTCGTGATCTACTATTCTTTGAGAGATTATGCTGTATGGAGTGCCAGAAGGCTTAGGTGCTTAGCTAATCGGCTTCTTTCATTGATAGCCCATTCCTATTGTTTCTATTGATTTCTAACTGTATACTATAGGGGCTTCTTAAAATTCTCCCGAGTTAACCATCAGGCATCTTCCTAATATTTATTGCATATTGTATAGCAACCTTTAACGTGTTACATACTGATTTCTGCCTGACTTTTTTTCTATTAAAAATTTGATTGGAGTTCAATTTGCTTTTAGATAGATGGCCTTTTAGTCTCTCTTTCAAGAGGGACTGTTTCATTACTTCCCATTGACATTTTCAAGAGCTTGTCACCATGAACACCCTTAAAATTCTTGAAGTTGTATGCAGTTGAACTTCTTTGTTAAGAAGAAATAAAAATACCATTAAAAAGCAATTCATTTTGAAACAAACTCTTGCTACTTTACATTTTGTTATCCAAGTATTTCTGGTTTTTTTTCCATTTCCTTGGAAGTATCTTTGGAAATTGAATTTTTCAACTAGCAATAATATATCATGAAATTAAAAGAAGTATGCTGAAATATTTATTTGGATTCTTGTTTTAACTTTAATAGAATTATTACATTCCATGAGAAGACTGTGTTGATCATAACACATTAAATTAGTTTATTGAAATTGTAAAATGATCTGTACGTTTGTAACCAAGTACACTCATAATATTTCAATAGGGGTGACTTGTACTTAATTACCATGCAGTTATTGGTGTTGCTAAATTAACACTTGTCTTCCTCAAGGCACGATATAATAACAGAAGGCACTTACTATAAGATTAGTACCAGAAGAAAATGAAAATCATAGTTGTAACCGTTTTAGGAACAACAATTATAAGACTCTTTACATTAATTATAATCATAAACATTAAATAACAACAATGATTGTGGAGGTGATTATGTCTTACACTGTTACATGTGGTTATGTTTGAATTAAACTTATATGAAGCCATGCTTATATTTGCACTTGTGATGTCAGGAGATTCCATTAAGATGGAGTTTTATCTCTATCAAATTTATGCTTCGTGCTTTATGCCATGCAGTTTTCTGTTCAAGCAAATTCACATTTTTCTTCCTTTTCCTTAACTTTATTTATTTTTAATAAAAAAAAAGCATTAGTTACAGCTGCATAATACATTTTTGGAAAACTATATACTTATGAGATGTCTCTTTTCAGTTTTTCACTGCAAAACCTCTACCTTGTGATCCGTCATCTTTGCCCAGATACCCTCCTAGCAAGGAGTTTGATGCCAAGGTTCACAATGAGGTGGCAAGAAGGTGCACACTCAATCTTATCCTTATGAAATTATGAATTGTGATTTCTGCCTCTTGGTCAGTATAAATTCTAAAGAAAAACTTCTGGTGGCATTGTTTGTCAAGATGTCTTGTGCTTCTTGTGTAATGGGGCAGTGTTCAGTGGCTTGCATTTTATATCATACTTTGAAAGAATCATTGGAATCTTGGTCATGATGTATATTTTTGTTCTTTTGTTCAAATAAAATACTGACGCCTATAATGTTCATGAAAATCCCTTGAACTTGTCACCAGGCAAAGAGCTGCTGGTGGAAATGGAGGCGGAGTTGAATCCAACAGAAAGGGGTCTAAAGCAGTGCCAGCACCTGATGCTAATGCTGAATTACATACGTCTATACAGGTATTTTTTGTTTTATAAGCCCTTATTATATGATTAATATGGCAGTTGCATTTCTATATTAACCCGTGTTCTGATATTCAGAAATGGAAAGGGCAGTCTAATCCCAAAAGCAACAGCGAGAAGTACACTCCAGAAGAAGATGGTGCTTCTGGCTTCCCAATCGAGCGTTTCAGAGGATCCTTGCATGCTGGGCATTTAATGCAGAAGGGTGGATCTGGAAATTCCTTAAATATTGTGGATGGAATGCCTCAAATTGATCCTCATAAATGCTCAGGGTCCGCAGCACGCCTGTCTAAGTTCTCGAATTCGGTAGCTGCTCGTGGCTTTTCACAACTTGATTTAAGCAGAGAGGCCAATTCCCACTCACAGTGGCAGGAAGACTGTTTGAGTACCAAATATGATCATTTAAATGATGCCGAGTCCTCCCACCATTTGCTGGGACCAAATTCTTACAAGAATGATGGACGGGTTCCTCGTAAGGAGACCACAATGGTAAGAAGTTACTTAATTTTATGTTTTCATCCTGCAGGGAACATCCCCACACCCTGCAACTTGGCCTTAGTACTTAGAAGAGAGAAGAGACACTTCAAGTTTCTTATAATCTTGGATTTGATGACAGGGTTATACTCCAAAGAAGACTCGGATCCATTATTCTGGACCATTGTTCCCCGGTGGAAATATGGAGGAAATGCTCAAAGAGCACGAGAAACAGATTCAAAATGCGGTCAGAAAAGCTCTTATTGACAAGAATAAGACGCGGAAAGGTTATGGTGACAATGGACAAACAGAATCGCTCCTTGAATGTTTGAACACTGGCAGGTGATTTTCGAGAAGAACCATACTCTGCATTTAAATGTGCATTCCTCCTCTGTCCATGGATTCAGTCGAATGGTGTGAATTCCATGGCTGCACTGTGCCAAAAAGTAAGCATCGTGACGGTGGGAGAATCTAAAATTTCGTCAAGGAATGCCTTTTTCTGCATCAGGTACTTGTTTACAAGTGACGACATTCAATATATGATAATAGGATTTCATGTTTGCAAAAGCTTCAAGTGATGAAGAATAATTGACAAATTCAGAAGATTTATTCAACCATCAACCCGAAACCAAGTCTCTAAATCTGGGGCAAACTTTGGTTCTTGAGCAGGGGTCGGATTTTCTTCTATTCTATTTTTTCCATGAGATATACAAGGTTGCTGAAATATTCTTGTAGAGTTTTACTGTGTAAATTGTAGTTCGATGCGAAGGCCTAGATATCCTTGCTAATCGATAGGAACATGAAACTCTAGGACACCATCTGGAGAGATGCAATTGGCAGAAATACTTCTACATTTTACAATTTTTTGTGCTAAATCTTTTGATGGAGTCTAGCAGTTTCTATCAGGAATTGTATGAAGGTGTACAGGATGAGGTTTTGTGTCTTCTCCATATATAGCTTTCATTTTCCCTCTTCATTGATTTAATGACTGGACCAAGACCAAAGGATATAATGTCCCCAGAGTTCCTCAGGGAGCTCACTAGTTATCATTGCAGGCATATTTGATACACAATACTTGATATGATCGTAAAGTTTGAATTGTTTTCTTTGTCCATACTATTTAGTGCTGTATAATATATTTCAATGAACAAATAGTAGAGGTTTTATATTCTTGTTGAGATAGTCAGCATTTTTTGTAAATTACTGGATGATAATCAAGGTGTCTGGAAATTCGAAGTATCATGAGGCGCCTTTCCTTCAAGCGCATAAAGGGGCACCGTGCGACATCATCCTATTTTGCTAGATTACCTTCCCTGTATTCTGGGTTGATTTGAGAATGAAAGACAATTTAAAGAAAGTTTTACGACAGAAGATTTGAATGCATTGAATATTCATTGATTTAACGAAAGCAATAAATTATAATTGTTTGTGCAGGGACGAACAACAGAAACTTAAGGAGACTTCGAATATCAAATATCTTGTATAATAGCTTAAGAAAAATTTTAGTGACGAGTAGTTATTTAGAAGTTAAGGGGGCGTTCTCTTTGTTGTTTTCAGACCGTTTTCTGTTTTTGATTTTTCAAAACATTGAAAACGCGTTCTCTTTTTCATTTTCGAAAACGAATTTTTGAAAATGGCTGAAAATTTTGTGAAGAAAATAGAAAATAAATTTTTTATTTTTTGATTGTTTTCTTCACAAATCTGTCAAAATTTAAAAAATACGGGTTGAAAAATATTTTTTCAAATCGACAAAAAGAATGAGTTTTCAACAATCTCAAAATGAACACTCAAAATACAAAACGAATTCAAAACTCAAAATATAAAACTGAAATACGAAGAGAACGTCCGTCGCCCAAGCAATCACAATAAGTATTTATAAAGATGAATGTTCTTTTACAACTAGCGATCGAAGTTGAGAAAACTGTGGTTACAAGTGATCAAGGAATTAAATATAATCTTCAACATATGTTTGGATAATAGTTCTTAAGCTGTTGATTAAACTTTAAAACTAAATTAAACCTGTTTTGTTCAACTAAAAAATTGAATTAAAATTACAATTAATTTTAACCACACATTTAATGAGATTCACAATTTTTTAACTACAAATTTTATTAACTTATATCAAAATTTACTAAAAGTTTAATTTTTATCTACGAATAAAGGCTGAAATTTCTTTCAACTCAATTCTTAAATTCGTGGAAATTGGTTTAAAATTGAGAAATTTTGGAAAAGTGACTTTCGTGTTAACTTCGACCAAATATTCGGACTTGATCCAATAGTCAAATTATAAATGTAAATAGATTAACTTGTTTTACTTATTGAGTAGATCATTATGATTTATTAGGAATCTCAAAATCAATTCCAGATGAATAAAAAATTACGGTTCAAAGTTGAAAAAAAAAAAGAAGAGGAAATCTGGCTTGGATTTTACCTAACTCCTTCGTTCGCCTATTGCTCAAGTGACGGGCTAGCGATCAGTGAACTGAAAGTTTCTGTTAAAATTTTTACACTGACGCTAGAGCGAAAAGCCATTGACAGGTTAGCGACTGCAAGTGATGCTTCCCTTCGTAAAGTTGCGAGGTTTGATATACATCATTTCACCCACAACCCCTCATCTTCTATAAATAGGACCCATTTGGACGTCCATAATATATCTCATATCACTTTTACATTGAGCATTACATAAAATCTCTTGCAAAACCTCTTCAAAATCATTTCAAACTCATTTATTCTTGTAGAGAGAAGGTTCCGTTCTAAGTTTGCTGAAATTTGTGATTTGAAGTATTTCTACTATAAATTGAATTCGTTGTATCTTGAGAAAATAAGGGTCCGTTTGATTCACCTTATTTTCCGGGGAAAATGGAAATTTTTTTCCTACTTTTTAAAATTTACGTGTTTGAGTGGATTTATTTTCTAGGAAAAATGTTTTTCCATTTTTCAAGGTACAAATTGTTGATGCACAAAAGTTGGAAAACATGGTGGGAAAATGTTTTTCAACTTTTTGACCAATTTTTTTTTAACCAATTGGAACACATTCCAAAGTCAATGGTAAAAATATTTATCTAATTAATTGACAATTTGCGTAAAAAATAAAGCCAAATGTAAAAATTTGTCAGGTGAAAAATTATACTATCAAACACCATTAATTACAATTCCCTCTAAAATAAATTCTAGGCAATTCAATTCCCTGCAATTTGTTTTCTTTTCAACCAAATTCCATATTTTTTTATCAAACGGACCCTAAGTGTCATTCATCGCTAGCACCATTGCGGGACAATATTATCTTAAAGAAATAGTGATTATCATTTGTTTCATATCCCTTTCTTCTCATTTTCTTGTTCTCTTGTTGGTTTACACATCCTTTAAATTTGTTGAGTTTAGTTACGCTTTTGCGAATTAAACCTTTCTACTTCGTGTTGAGAAATGGTTGTTCAAAACAAACAAAAGAATAAGAACTGGAAAAGGCCGGAATTTGTTCTATGCGGCCGCATAGAACAAATCCCATGCGGCCGCATAGAAATGGACAGAAGCCTCATTCTCTCCAACGTATATAACTATGCGATCGCATGGTTTTGTACTATGCGGTCGCATAGTA
This sequence comes from Osmanthus fragrans, assembly GCA_019395295.1. Lineage (NCBI taxonomy): Eukaryota > Viridiplantae > Streptophyta > Magnoliopsida > Lamiales > Oleaceae > Osmanthus > Osmanthus fragrans. Next base: position 4,788 of record JAEDXY010000039.1, on the reverse strand, counting down.
CAAATCATGTGACCGTTGGAGGACGATTTCCTACCGTTTGTCACTTGAATTTGGTGCCCTTTCAACACCTTTTTGGCACCAATTCGTGCACAATAGTGAGGCCTATAAATAGAGGAGCCATGTTCTTATTGAAAAAAAAAATTGAAAAACATTGTTTTATGCTTATACTCTCTACAATCAAATTCATATCTATTATTCTACTCACATTCATATTGTTCTTTGTGTTCTTAAGTTTTTGGGTGAAAATACTTGTGCTTTAGTATTTTCACAACAAGGCTTGATTAATCTTTCAAACCATTTTCCGGAAAACCTTTTAGCATCTCAATTTAAAGGAGAAGGGGCAAATATTGTTTGAGAACAACGATCACGTGTTTAGGCCTTATTTGAAGTTCGTTTCTACAAGATTTGTTGCTGTTTACAAGATTGTTTTCTCTCCTCCTTCGTGAAGTTTTCCAACAATCTCAAACAATATTTTACTGCAATGGAGAGTGAAACAACAATGGCTACCATAAAGTTGATGAATCAAGACTTGGTTCCTTTGGATCGCTTCGATGGCACGAACTTCACAAGATGGCAAGATAAGTTGAAATTCCTTCTTACGGCGTTAAAGATTTTTTATGTACTTGATCCAAATTTGGAAGATCTACCCGAACCATCCGACAAAGACACTGATGAATCAAGGGTGAATAGAAAGAAGCGTGAAGAGGACGAATTGATATGCCGTGATCATATTCTCAACTCTTTGTCGGATCGATTGTATGATCTATACACCAACACAACATCACCAAAAGAAATATGGGATGCATTGGAAAGTAAGTACAAAGCGGAAGAAGAAGGTACCAAGGAATTTTTAATTTCTAAGTACTTTGATTTTAAATTTCTTGAGAATATCCCCTTGCTTCCCCAAATTCATGAATTGCAAGTGCTAGTCAACAAGTTGAAGGCGGTGAAGATTGAAATCCCGGAGACCTTTCAAGTGGGGGCAATTATTGCAAAACTCCCCGGTACTTGGAAAGGATACCGGAAGAAAATTATGCATAGTTCCGAGGATCACTCCTTGGAACAATTGCAAAAACATTTGCGTATTGAAGAAGAGTCTAGAATGCGTGATAAGAGTGAAACCTCTTATGAAGGCACTTCCAAAGCAAATGCAATAGAGAAAATAGAACCGCCAACAAAATCCAACAAGAGAAAGCCTTCAACGAACTTCAACAAGTTCAAGAAGAAGACAAAATGAGGTTGTTTTGTGTGTGGCAAATCTGGTCACTATACAAAAGATTGTAAACACCGAAAACAAAACAACTTCGAGGGCAAAGTGAACTCCATCAAAGAAGATAGAATTGTGGCTACCATTTGTGAAATCAATGCAATCAAGGGAAAAGTTCTCGGATGGTGGTATGATACTTGTGCTACAATACATGTATCATATAACAAATCTTCTTTCAAGACTTATCATGAAGTTGATGGAGACCAAGAGATTCAAATGGGTAATGAGGTTCGATCTAAAGTGATTGGAAAAGGAAGTGTGGATATCATCTTTACTTCCGGAAAAACCATTACCTTGACCAATGTACTAAATGTTCCCGACATGACTAGAAACTTGGTTAGTGGAAATCTCTTAGGAAAATCGGGTATCAAAAGTGTATTTGAATCTGGAAAACTTGTATTATCCCTAAATGGAAAATTTGTTGGAAAATGCTATTCTAGTGAAGAAATTGTCAAATTATGTACTGTTGACAATTTAAATGAGAATAAAAATAACTTTGCTTATGTTGTTGATTTATTTTCATTATGGCATGCTAGATTATGACATATTGAAAAAAGTACTATGAAACGTATGATGAAATGTGACTTAATTTTATATGATGAAAATGATGTATTTAAATGCAAAACTTGTGTAGAAGCAAAGATGGTTAAAAAGCCTTATCAAAGTGTAAAAATGACATCTAGTATCTTAGAACTAATTCATACGGATATTTGTGAATTAAATGGCATGTTAACTAGAGGTGGAAATAGGTATTTTATTACATTTATTGATGATTGTACTAGATACACATATGTTTACCTAATGAAACATAAAAGTGAAGCTTTTGATATATTTAAAGTATATAAAAATGAGGTTGAAAATCACTTAAATAAGAAAATAAAAACATTAAGAAGTGATAGAGGTGGATAATATTTTTCTAGTGATTTCAACATATTTTGTGAACAACATGACATAATTCACCAATATTCGGCACCTAAAACACCGGAACAAAATGGTTTAGCTGAAAGAAAAAATAGAACTTTAGTTGAAATGATAAATGCCATGCTTACCTATGCTAAGTTGCCATTTAATTTGTGGGGTGAGGCCTTGTTAAGTACATGTAGGATATTGAATAGAATTCCTTCTAAACAAACTAAGGTTTCTCCTTATGAATCTTGGAAAGGAAGAAAACCTAACATTGAATACTTCAAAGTGTGGGGGTGTCTTGCTTATTGTAAGAACACAAATCCTAATAGGACCAAGTTGGGTCCAAGAGGCATTAAATGTGCCTTTGTTGGATATGCTAGCAATAGCAAATCATGTAGATTATTAAACTTGGAGACCAATGTGATTATTGAATCAAGTGATGTAGAGTTCTTTGAGGATTCGTTATCTTCGGATAATGATTTGAGGGAAAATCTCTTAGATATCCCTAGCTCAAGTGGAACACAAGATGAAACATCTTCTAAAGGTGTTGATGAGTCAAGTGAGCCACGAAGAAGCAAAAGAACTCGAATTGAGAAGTCTTTAGGACCGGATGAAATTGATTCTCAACGCATTTCTTTTTACTTAGTAGAAGGAAATGAATTGAATATAGTAAGGGCAACTCCATTTGTTCTACATATGGAAATCGATCCTAAAACTTATAGAGAAGCTATGACTTCTTGTGATAGCATGTTTTGGAAAGATGCAATCAAAGATGAAATAGATTCAATAATATCAAATAATACTTGGGAGCTTGTCGATTTACCACCCGGATCCAAACCTATTGAATGTAAATGGGTATTCGGGAGAAAATACAATGTTGATGGTTCTCTAAATACCTTTAAAGCTAGATTAGTAGCTAAAGAATATCGACAAAGAGAAGGAATAGATTATTTTGATACATATGTACCGGTAGCTAGAATAACATCGATAATGATATTATTTGCATTAGCTTCGATACATGACTTGCATGTTCACCAAATGGATGTCAAGACGGCATTCTTGAATGAGGATCTCGATGAGGAGGTTTATATGGAGCAACCTGAAGGTTTTGCTCTACCCGGAAATGAACATAAAGTGTGCAAGTTAGTAAAATCGTTATACGGTTTAAAACAGGCACCTAAAAAGTGGCATGAGAAATTTGACTTAGCTATAATTTCGTTTGGTTTTAAACATAATAGCGTAGATAAATGTTTATATTCAAAAGTATGTGATGATTATGTGATATTTATATGCCTATATGTTGATGACATGTTGATTATGAGTAATCACATGGATGGAATAAAAGAAACAAAGAGGTTTCTATCTTCCACATTTAAGATGAAGGATCTTGGACAAGTGGATACCATTTTGGGTATTAAAGTCACAAAGACTAGTGGGGGTTACCATTTAAGTCAATCATATTATATTGAGAATGTGATAAACAAGTTCAAACATTTGAACATAAAGGAAGCAAGTACCCCAATTGATCCAAGTTTAAAACTTGTAAAGAATGATGGAAGGGCAATTGCTCAATTGGAATACACAAGTGTTATTGGAAGTCTTATGTATGCAGTTCAATGCACAAGACCAGACGTAGCATTCGCAATTAGTAAACTAAGTAGGTTTACTAGTAATCCAAACAATGATCATTGGAAGGCCATTGGAAGAGTTCTTGGGTATTTAAAGAAGACCAAGGACTTAAGCCTACAATATACTAAATTCTCGGCTGTCTTGGAAGGATTTACCGATGCTAGTTGGATATCTAGCACGGGTGAGAATAAATCCACTTCCGGTTGGGTGTTCACTCTTGGAGGAGGAGCTGTTTCTTGGAAATCAAAGAAAAAGACATGTATAACACACTCGACCATGGAATCCGAATTCGTAGCATTATCGGATACCGGGAAAGAAGTTGAGTGGCTTAAGGATCTCCTTTATGAGATACCTTTGGGACCGAAGAATACATCTTCAATATCTATCATGTGTGATAGTCAAGCCACATTAGCAAAAGCATACAACGAGGTATACAACGGAAAGTCTAGACATATGAGTCTTAGACATGACTACATAAGGAAATTAATCAAAGATGGAATAATTTCCCTAAATTATGTTAAGTCTATCGAGAATCTAGCGGATCCTCTAACTAAACCTCTAAATCGAGATTTAGTAACATCTACATCGAGTAGGATGGGGTTGAAACTCTTAAAATAGAAAGATTCACCAATGATAGCAACCCTACCTGTCATTACTCAAAAAGGTAATCCACGGGTTTAAAGGGTAACAACAAGTCATTTGATATGTGGATAGTTTCAGCATTATTCAAATCCGCGATAACCCTATCCTAGTTAAATAATGCTGGTTGTTACTGAAGTGAGGGTTGAGCTTCAAGCTCTTAATAAAGTTCAGTGCTAAGAGCACAAGCATCTCTAAAAGTAACAAAGATGCTGGAAGAATTTCACCTAGACGAACTTCGAGGTGGTGCCACCTCAATAGAGAGCTAGAGTTACTCTCTTAAAAGTTTGTCGAAAAGGATGAGCGCAAGGCCATAAAAGCGCTAAGCGAGTTTGAGGAACTTGAGA